>OY796661.1:28239828-28878870 GCA_963680705.1 Rhagium mordax | reverse complement strand
TGCCATGCATACACTCCAGACTCAAGAGTCCTCGGCCCCCCCGTTGACGTGGGAGGTACACACAAGGAACGGACGATCTAGGATGAATACTCCTATGGATATTCATAATCTTGCGGGTATCCCTGTCCAATTGGCGCAGCTCATCTACTCGCCATTTAACTACTCCAAAGGAGTAGAGCAGAATGGGAACGGCAAGCATATTAGTGCCAGACTCCTTGTTCTTCCCCGAAAGTTCAGAAGACCAAATCTTTCAGAGTCGGTGTCTGTACTTGCCACGGAGAGAATCCTTTATTTGGTTTACATCCTGGATGTGGCGTTGTTCCACACCCAGGTATGTGTAGGTCTCTCCGGCATCCAAATGTCGTAGGATGCTTCCGTCTGCGAGCTGCGCATCTTCGTGGAATTCCCCGCATCGTCTCTTGAGGTGGACGACTGCGCGTTTGTCCAACCCAAACCCCATTCCAATTGCCCAGACGGCGGTAATTGCAGGAACCCGATCCATGACAGCGCATGCGCCAAGACGGCGCGCTGTCTGATATGTTGCCTACTTGTCTTTGCGCCAAAGTGAACAGTAAAAAAAAATTCCTTTAATCTAATAAAAAAAAATTCCTTTATCAGGGGAATAACACACATATCTAACCTGCCTCCGGCTTCTGACTCGCTATAGACCTCTTCATAAAAAAAATTCCTTTAATCTAATAAAAAAAAATTCCTTTATCATGCATCATGCCTGATGCATTTAATAAAAAAAAAACCAAGAACGTGTGGGATTTGAACCCGGAACCATCTGCTTGCCAAGCCGGCTCGTTTCCGCTGGGCTATCACACGACTGACAAATTGCGAGTAAAGAAATAATAAGTTCAGTTATACAGGGTGATTCGTGAGGAGAGGGTCGTACTTTACCAACAGATAGGGAACATTGAGGTGATCTTAAATCCCCATATAGTAATGGTTATAGCGGCTTCGTTTCCGAAATACAGGGTGTTTTATATTTTTTGGAAGAATTTTCTTTTTGCCATATATCTGTAATGCGTAAACGGAATTAAATGGTGCCAAAATATTTTTTTATGGGATCTTGTATCTTTCTAGATGTAAATTAATATTTCAATATCAAGAATTTCATAAACGGTATACAGAGTGTTATTTTCTAGGAATAATTTAAAAATAATTTTATTCTGGGTCCGGCCCTGATATTTTATTAATATCCCACGCATTTGATAGTGAATGACTACTGTAACAAAAATACAAAATTTCATTGAATTCCGTTTACGCATTACAGATATATGGCAAAAAGAAAATTCTTCCAAAAAATATAAAACACCCTGTATTTCGGAAACGAAGCCGCTATAGCCATTACTATATGGGGATTTAAGATCACCTCAATGTTCCCTATCTGTTGGTAAAGTACGACCCTCTCCTCACGAATCACCCTGTATAAGATATAGGCGATTCCTATTTTATCGTCTTTTAGCGCATGCGTGGACAATGGATCGGGTTCCTGTAATTACCGCCTGCTAATTGCCCGGGGAGCATTTTGAAGTTCTCGCTCTCCGGAGGTATAGAGTTTAAGGTCATCCATATAAAATAGATGGGTGACCTTATGCCTCCGGTTGCTGGGTGGTCCACACTGATACCCGCGGGTTTGGCGGAGTCCAACAGATAGTGGCAGCAGTGAGATGCAGAAGAGGAGCGGACTCAAAGAGTCACCCCGAAACACTCCTCTCTTAAATGTCACCAACTCTGTCGAAACTCGCTCGGCACCGGATGTTATGGTAAAGCGAGTTCTCCAAAGCGGCAACAGTTGTTCTATGCATCTCACTAGTGGTGCTGGTACCGCAAGACATCCGAGCAAGTGTAACAAAAGCTCATGGGATGTTGTATCAAATGCCTTGCGATAATCAATCCAGGCCATTGATAGATTCCGCTTGTATTGCACAGAATTCTATGTAATACAGCGGTCTATCAGCAGGTTTTCCTTGCAACCTGCCAGGCCCTTCTTGGCACCACGTTTCTTTCAACTTTGACTTGACCGCGTTCGTACGTTTGGTTTGTAAAGTGTGTAAATTGTAATGACATATCAGAAACTTCTTGTGCAGTGGGGAATTGAGCTTGCTGCTTTTTGAGTTGCTCTATTCACCAGTTGATCCATCAGATATGTAACATATCTTGTAGATCAACTGGTGAATAAAGTAATTCGGCCTATATTATGCCACCCGCCTGCTAATTAAAGTACAGTACTTTATCTACGCTCATTATATAATGACAGTAAATGTCACTAATTTCAATGTCATAATGACGTTGTTTATAGCGTATCCGGAAAGTTTACCGACTGCAATTCTTCGACGGAAAGTTCACCGACAACAATTCACCGACTGGAAAGTTCACCGTGCCGCAATTCGTCGAAAGGAATATTCACCAATTCTACAATTACAATTTCTAATTTGAATTAGAATTAGTTGGCTTAAGTGAATTTAACTTTTTACGGCCGAATGCACCGTTTTCACATATAATCGTGATTAGTTGATCGGGATTATAAATTTGTTGCCAATTTCTTATGCACACCTTAATCAAATACAAGGATTAACTAATCCTAGAAGAGTACGTGGCAACACTGCATAAAGATGAATTTCTTAACAGATTCACTGTCAGTTGTCGATGTTAGTAGAATAAGAATAGCTATTAACATATCTAGGAATGTTATGAGTATCATAACTGCCGTAGATGTCGGTTTGAAATCCGAGCTCGTAGAGTGAGGATTTTAAGACATCTAGGACTGTTGTGATTCATAACATTCCGTGATTTGTTCAATAGTTTATCGATTTCAGAAAATAAAGACATTATCAATAGATATCATTAGAAGCAGGAGCAGTAGTGATACATTTCAGTATTTAATTATTATTGTTTGGAGTTTTCTGTCTGTTTGTATCAATAAATAGCCCTATACTTTCATTATTTATTATTTTATCTGTTGACAGTTGTTGACAGATCTGTATTACCGTACAAGCTGTTTTTCCTGCTGCGTTTAAGACCTAATTTTTTTTTTCAATTATGATATACAAAAATATTTCATCGTCAGGCAGATTGCGTTAATTATTCAAATTGCTTTATAAAAAGCAAGAAAACTGCAATATTGCAAATTAGGTTGAAAAAAAAATATAAAATAGAAACAGACAATTTCAATGCTGATTATTTGAAGGCAGGCAGATAATGACATATTGACTTTTTTAGCCAAAAATATTTGTTTGCTTTTATTCATATATTTTCTTAAATTATAGCTAAATTTTTCTCTCCTCGTGTGACTGTACAGGGTGTTTCCTATAAAACTATACCCCCCCTTATTTCGGTCAATTACCACCGATTTTAATTTTTCAAAAACCGGTCTAACACAGAATTTTCCGTAGATTTTGAATATGCTATTACTTTTTTTCCTACTTCAACCGTATACGAGGAGCAGAAAAAAGCATGTTTTTTTTAAATGGAACACCCTATATATTTTTACATATTTGGATTTGCCTCGTCCTTCTGGTTACAAATATATATGACACTTATATATTTGCTATAAAAATGGCGTAAATAATTGAATTTAAACTTAGGGCGTTTCCTTCAAAACTATACTCCCCCTTATTTCGGTTAATTATTAACGATTCAAAATTTTCAAAACCTACACATAGAATTTTTCGTAGATTTCCTATATGCATTTACTTTTTTTCTCCCTACAACGGTATACGAAGGGTGAAAAAAAGTATGGTTGTTTTTAAGGAATGCCATGTATTTTTTTACATATATAAGTATTACATATATTTATAATCAGAAAGGTAGGGCGGATCTAAATATGTAAAAAAATACAGGGCATTCCATAAAAAAAACCATACTTTTTTTCACCCTTCACCGTTGAAGGAAGAAAAAAAGTAATAGCTTTTATGAAATCTACGAAAAATTCTTTGTAGATTTTGAAAATTTTGAATCGTTAATAATTGACCGATGACCGAAATAAGGGGGGGGGGGGTATAGTTCTGGACGAAACGCCCTAAGTTTAAATTCAATTATTTACGCCATTTTTATAGCAAATATATGTGTCATATATATTTGTAATCAGAAGGACGAGGCGAATCCAAATATGTAAAAATATGTGTTCCATTTAAAAAAATCATACTTTTTTCTGCCCCTCGTATACGGTTGAAGTAGGAAAAAAAGTAATAGCATATTCAAAATCTACGGAAAATTCTGTGTTAGACCGGTTCTGGAAAAATTAAAATCGGTGGTAATTGACCGAAATAAGGGGGGGTATAGTTTTATAGGAAACACCTTGTACACCTGTGTACACCTCGAATACAGGTCAAGAATTCGACGCTTATAGTTTATACAAAGTCAATTGAAACTCCGATGTTTGATCTGCACCGCCTTAAAGGTAGTCGGTACTTTGTCATCACTTTGAAGATATAAAAACGCTTGGATTCAATTGACTTTGTATAAACTATACAAATACACTCACTCAAGAGAACAGAACATTACAATAATTAATTACCTATTTATTATTTACAATATTTATAGTGATTTTGCAAAATAGTAGAGCTGGAGGTATTGTTTGATTTTTTTATAGAATTTAAGTGCGGAAAAGAGTTACTTTAATTTCAGATGCGAAAGCTACAATGGATGATAACGCTGATTTTAGATATAATGAAATAAATGATGGAAGCGAAGTGAAATAGGTAGTATAGTTATATATTTCCTATAATATTTATATATATTTATAATACTATAATTTTATTCATTTCCTATAGGTAATAAATGTAAATACTATTAGAATAAGTGTAAAATAGCGTAATGAGTGTAATTATTTATTTTTGGAGTAATAAATAAAAAATGTAAAATCAGAAGTTTTTGTATCTGGGTCCTATTTTATACTGTTGTAGAAACTATATTGAAACCAAAATTATCAATAAAAAAGACGATGAATTGATTTAATAAAGAATTTTGTTTGCATGTTTCCATGTTTGTTGTTTGTAATTATTATTAGAAAAGAAAATGCAATCAGACTTCTTTCTAAGTTCTAAGATTTTGAGTTGACACTTGACAGTACAACTTTATTTTACCTAAATTCTTTTTAGGACTGAATGAGATTAATTGCGATTTAAACGGATTCACCTGAGGACCTTTAATTATTTGTCATGTATTTCATCAAATCATCAATTTCCTCATTTAAAACATCCATTTTAGTTACTTTATATGAGACTTAAACTGTAGAACATCTAAAGATTAGATAATAAACAGTAACGGTTCCAATACTGAAGTGGTCCTCTTATTTCTACTATACATAAAATATGGTGGAGAAAATATTTACATTTCGTTTTCGGATCTTAATAATAAGTGTTCTAACAGTAGGTACCTCTTTGTTAATTGGTGAAGACTGTAGCTTTGCTATCGGTAGTTTAAAATTAATTGCAAAAGCTTTTGACATATCAATCACAAACAGTATAGTAGCCATACACCATACTTTTGTCTGTTGTTACCTATTTATTTATTTATTTATTTGTAATTACAAATTTCAAACAACTCAAAATACCAAACTATTAAATTTTTATTATCTCGCGTATTTTTGATCAGTTACCTTATACACGAGTCAAGATAGCATTTGACCTAGACAAAAATAATATAAAGCTGATTTTTGGTAGAGATCATGCCTGAGGGCTAAATTGCAACATACTAAAAGTCCTGGAGAATCCTCCTTCCGCAACCCCCTTTTTTCGCCCCCGAAACCCACCCCTTTTAATATTTTGGTGATTTTCTCGAAAACTATCAACTTTACGTAAAAATGTCAAGTGAGCATTTTTGAAGCTGATAAAAATCCCCTTCCAATGACGTATCGCAATCCATATTCAGTAGCACATGGCACCCACCAGTGGCGTATCAAATGAAAAGTTACTTTTAAAAAATATACTTTCTGCTATTTATTCTGTTTTTTTTATCTAAGCATCATTTTTTTAGAAGGAACATATTTTTCTCTAAAACGACCATTAAAAGGTGGTCTACTTGCGAATCTTTTAGAAGTTCATCATAATTACTTCAGCCAAAAAAAAATTAAAAGTTTATCCGAGACGTAAAGCTGAGATTTACGTAAATCTGGAGCAAATTAATTTTTACTACCAATATTAGGCCAGTCAATATCGACACAAGAAAAGTCAAACATCGCAAACGCGCATGTATCTACGATTGTTTTATATATTATTAGGACCCCTGAGAGTAGTTTATACCCAAGTTTGCAACCCTGAAAACCCTGTGCGACTCCCGTGGTGCTCGAAAAACTGCGAAATTCTGACACTTGTTTGCATTTCTTTTTTAAATAATAACTTAAGGAAGGTGAAAGATGGGCAATTTTTTCTAAAAAGTGAAAATTTATCGGTAGGGTCATTTTCTAAGACACGTACCGACTAAACTAATGCTCCTAGAGAAAAGTCATGAAAATGAATTTGTAGATGATTGAATTAGCTTCAATTTGATCCCAAAATGGTGCCTCTAGGCCTCATAGTTTCCTCAATAACGAAACAATAGTATAACATCGGATTTTGGGTAAACATTGTACTGATTAATGTTGGTATATATTTCTTTAAAAAAACGTGCAAGAATTTGAATTTAACATTTTAGATGTAACATATGGCTTCAAATAAACATACACTAAACAAGTATTAAACAAATACCGAAAATTCATTAAACAAACAAAATTACATAGGTACCGTTTTTCTTGTTTTATTTACAATGAAATATGTTGAATATACATATATATGATTCAGTCAGAGCCATTGTGGCGGGATACGTCAGATACGTTGTCAACCGCTTTGGTAAAAACGTAGCTGTGGTTTTTGATGGATACCCACAAGATGCAGCTATGAGGAGCACTAAATCAGCTGAACGCCTGCGACGCTCTTCTTCTCTATCTTGCAGTGACATTTTGTTTGATGAATCAACACCCATCAAGTGTCCCAAGCAAAACTGCTCTCAAATGAATCTAACAAACGCCGACTGATCACCATGATGCGTACTGAATTTGAGAGGCTTGGTATCGAGGTACATCAAACTCAAGAAGACAGCGATGCTGATATAGTGAGGACTACCCTCTCCAAGAACTCATCGTTCGACCAATTTTTCATCATTGGAGAGGACGTCGACCTACTGATCCTTCTCAACGGCTTAAGCTCTCTACATACGAACGTGTACTTTCAGAAAGGCGGCAGAGATGGGTCAAAGTGCGCCCAATATCCAGCAAATTCCTTCACATGTGGAGAAATGCAAGTACCACAGACGGTTTTGTTCCTGCATGCCAACAGTGGGTGTGACACCACCTCTTTTCTGGCAAGGCAAGATGAAGTGGTGCAACATCTTCAAAAGAAAACCCACTGGATAGACCTCGCCAGCATTTTCCTTGATCCAAACTCCAACTAGGAAGAAGTAGGAAATGCTGGCGAGAAAATATTGATGAACCTCTACGGAGAAGACGAGGGAACGCTGAACACCCTGCGATACTCAGCATTTGTAAAATTCTCCTCCCTCCCCACCACAGAGGCTATCACCAGGTGCAAATATGGTTGGGGGTCGACAAAAACCCGTGTGACTGGGGATGGGCTACCAGCGTACAAGGTCTCATGCCAGTCACATTGTGCGCAGAGCCCGCTCCTCAAACCCTGCTTAAAATGGTGGCTTGCAAATGCAAGAAAGGGTGCTTAGGGCCGTGCACTTGCGGAAAGGCAGGGCTCAAGTGCTCTATCCTATCCTTTTACCAAGGGCGAAGTTGCAGCAACGCCACCCCTATCGTCCTGGACGAGGAGGACGAGGATGTGGATGACCCAACAACATATGACGACTCGCCTCCACCTCCAGAAACCCTCGTTTCTCCTCCTCCTCCCTCTTCCACTAATCCAAACTGAATGCGAGATCCGGACCTTCCAAAAGGGCGAAGGTGTTTGTGCTTGACTGTGTAAATAGTATTTTATAGTTTACATTTATGTTTACGTTGTTTATTTTATGTTTACGTCATGTTAAATTCAATTGTTTATTTTATGTTTACGTTATGTACGTATAAATTAAACAGCAGTTTCAATATTTTTGATTCTGGGGGGTCGTTCTATACATCAATGGATTTGCAATTTTATCACCTACAAAAAAATTGCTAACGATATTTTTCGCCAAGCTTATAGTTTTTGGTTAAAATCAGTAAATTCGACGTGTCCTTCAAGAAATTTCAATTAATCTCGGGGCAGACTTTCTTTTGATACGCCACTGGTGTGTACCACGTGGTACTATATGGGCTCGCAATACGTCTTTGGAAGGGAAATTTTATCAGCTTCAAAAATGCTCACTTGACAATTTTCCTTAAAGTGGATAGTTTTCGAGAAAATCATCAAAATATTAAAAGGGGGGGGTTTGGGGGGCGAGAAAAGGGGGTTGCGGAAGGAGGATTCTCCAGGACTTTTAGTATATTACTATTTAGCCCTCAATTATGATCTGTACCAAAAATTAGCTTTATATTATTTTTGTCTAGGTTTACCCAAAATTTGAACTATCTTGACTCGGGTATTACCATTCATTAAACTTATTTCTGGGAATCACGCCAAATTCTAAAAAATAAATAGAAATAAGAAAATGTACAAAATATGTCAAGATAAAAGTGTAGTATCAAAGACAAATCTCAACAGTTTGCCCCAGAAAACCACTGTATATAGTCCAAATGAATATAAATATAAGATTGTTATCTAAAATTCGTATCAGTGGTTTTCTAGTATTTTACACTAGAAAATATAATAACAAAATGTATATTATACCGGGTAGAACAATAGTATCAAATAATGGCTTTAACTTTGTTATTTGCAAAGTTACAAAAAAATGTTCAATATAAAAGTTGTTTGGTTCTTTACCGTGCATGTTTTGAGTTTTTTAGTTTGTTGATATCTTCTCCTGGTTTGTTCCTATGGCAACCAACTTTTTCTTTTTAAATGGCACTCTTGATTTTTTTTCGTCAATTTGAAACAAGCATATCTTTCTCTATTCAGTCATAAAATTTTGCAATTTTTGGAAAAAAAAATAAGCGTGAAATTAAATATTTATAACGACTCAATCGGAACTAAATTAATTAATTTCACATCACAACACTAAAATTTAGTTGTTTGTTTGTACAAATTTAATTGTCAAACTTCCATATGGCATTCCTTACCAAAAGTAATGTTTGTGTTTTATAACTGCATGACTTTTTCCATAGCATCCTTTATTAAGAGGCGACGAGTGAGTCGTAATGAATGTTTTTTTCTCTCCTTAAAAAAAAAGTCAGGCGTCCATAAGAAAAACAAAAGTTGGGCGTCGCGGCGCCTACAGTTGAAACGATAAAAATACAAATTTGAGAATTTCAAATAGGCAACTGAACACCATTCAACTTTCATCTAAAAAATTTTTTTCTAAGTCTTATCACTTACGTGTTATTGGTAATAATAAAAAATGGCGATTTGCAGCATTTTCAGGATATCTATGAAACTATTGAACAATTTTCAAATCTGAAAAAGGCACTTAACAATATTAAAAATGCAAACCTTTTCTCTAATTTAACCTTCTATCTCTTACGGTTTAGAAGTTACCCATACAATCCCATTGAAAAAGTGGATACTCTGTATACAGGGTGGTCCAGTTTATAATAGCAGGACTTTACCAGGAGCTAGTTCAGCGTAAAATAAAGATATTTTGTCATATAAACTATGGTCGAATTCTGCTTCGTTTAAGATCTACAGGGTGTTAAAGATGGAATTTTTTTAGAATAATTGGCCATAACTCTATACTAACAAAAGATAGGTCTTTGAAATTTAGCATAGAGAGGTAGTTTTACATTCTTTATCGGATAGTGGTTGTAATTTTTTTATCAAGAATACAGGGGCGTGCGTACGGGCTAGCCAAAAATTACTTTACTTGAAAACAAAGGTACGCCACTGTTTTTTCACAAAATCGATGTGCTTGTGTTTTTATTTCCTGTACCATTTATCGACTTTTATGTATCTCTTAATATGTTAATTAAATGCATCGTTTTCGAGTACTTAATTCAACTTCAAAGACGGAAAAAATTAGCACCAAATTTGTTGTTGTTACAAAATCAATAGGTGTTTCAATATTATGGGTTACCCTAGTCGGTTCTGTAATAAGTATATTTAAAACAAAAACTGCAATATGTCTGTATGTACAGTATTTTGCAACAGATGAATTATTTAATAAGTTTGAAAATCTCCAATACATAAACAATGTCAACAATGATTATAATTAATTATTTCCCCAAATATCTCATCTGCGGGTGGAAATAATAGCTATTATTTCCACCCTGTATTTCATGTTGTATGTATACCTACCCATATCTAAACGCAATGTTATTTTTTTAAATTAATTTCAGTTCGTAGTTACTCCAGTTCATTTGTACCGTCATTGGTACACCACCACATTTTTACTTACCTTCGTATGTATTTTTTTAATTGAAATTAACCAGACAGAGGTATATTGTAATCAGGGAATATAATTTGCTGGGAAATTTTAATATACTGCCTACCGGAGGCGACATTCACGTGTTAACTTTGATACTATGTCTATAATTTGTTACTTGCAAATAGCAAAACGTAAATTCAAATTGTATAGATTTGATGTCTATATAAAATCGATATTAGAGATAATACAACACTCAAATTTAGGAAGTATTTATACGTTGATGAAGTTCATACATATGTACTCAAACTAATCTATCCAGAGTTGCATCGGCGTCGGGGTGGCATAGTTGGGTTTGCATATCTTAGTATATTTTTCATATTTTATGTAGATGAGATAAACAACCACTTGCTTCAACTAATTTGAAGTAATTTGCCAGGTTTTAGAGGGCGGTGCAATGAAGCTAACTAGTTTTTTAGGTAGCCTGCCACTTCATAATTATTTTAGTATTTTAGTTTCATAGGTTGAGTTTCTGCTTTTTCTAAGGTTTCCGTTAAGAACGTTATCATCAGTACATTTAAATTGATATATACTTGACCTTGTAATTTGTATATTTAATCCTATTACTTCAAATTTGTAATCCGTACAAAATCTTATCCATTTTTATTACAAGTTGTTTTTTTTTTCTTGCTTTAACATAGGATTACCAGGAGGATCAAGTACCCAGTTTTAAGGTGAAAAAGGTCAAGCGAGGCAACACCGCATCGGTAAACAGGTCGGGCAGAATGCGTCTGTCATTGTGACAGGCACGACAGCGGTCCTGCTTATCTTTATTCGTGAGCTGATACTCGTATACATTAGTTGTTATTATTGTAAATTATTACTAAATAGTGGAGCGAAATTCACCTTAAAAATCGCTCCGTTCTCGAGAAAAAAAAATTTGCGTAGAACCAGATCAGACCTTATAGGTTTTATAAAGTAATCAATTTTACATGAGAAATGGCTATTTACGATATTTTTCTGTGGTAAAGATATTTTTTATTTCGAAAAAACTTCAGAAATTGACTATTTCGAAAATTCGTGTTTTTTTAAATTTACATCCCCATATCTTCAAATCTAATTGCGCTATCGATCTGATTTTTTTTTTTAATTCAAGTACACACCCAAGTGCTTCCAATGGTGTTTCTGTTTCTATCGATTTTTGTTTATTATTTTCTTTAAATAACGTTATTTCGCTAAGAATGCACTCATATTTTCACTAATTGACAAACTTTTTTATTTTTGTAAATTTTCATATACATGCAGTGAAGCAATAATTGAAGCCAAGATATGGAAGAAGTTTTTGAAAAAAAAAATTTTCATCTAGGAAATGAGGTGTTTCCGGGCCGATGGATAGGCAGAAGAGGGTCAATCGAATGGCCAGCCAGATCTCCGGACCTGACACCCCTCGACTATTTTTATGGGGTCGTTTAAAGGGTTGCGTCTATAACAATAGACCAAATAATTTGGAGGATCTAAATGATAGAATACGGGCGGAGATTGATCGAATACCCCAAACGGCATTCGAAAACTGTTTACATTCGACGAGGAACTAAAGTCATAGATCGAAACTTGACTGTATATTAATAACTTTTGACAGTTTGTCAGTTTTCTATTTTTATTAAACTATTGGATTTTTTTTTCTAAAATGAATCATTTTATACATCATATGACTAACATAACCTAAAATGTTTAGCTTTTCTAAATTTATTTTTAATTTTGTAGCTTCAGCTTGGATCCACAATAACATTTAAAAACTCTCTAATAAGACAGTAGATATATAAAGTTTAAATATTGTACCTACGTAGATTATAAAAAATGAATTGCTATTTATAGGCTGGATTTCCAGTCAACAAAGAGCATCCTATTTCATTAGACATTTAAAACTTCATGAGTTATGCACCGAACAAGATTTTAGATGATAGTACAGGAACCATAGAGATAACAGGAACCAAGCAGAAATTTTGATAAAAATTACATAATATTCAAAAATTTTAAAAAGTGCAAATTTTTGAGGTTAGTTGTAAAGCCTGATTTTCATAATCGCGAAGTTGTGAAAAGCGAAATGCGAAACGTGTTGCTACTGGTTCATTTCACATTAAAATTTGGAATTGACCAATAGCAACACGACTCGCATTTCGCTTTTCGCAATTTCGCGACTTTAAAAATCAGGCTGAAGGTGTTTAAATTAATGTTCTTTTTTATATTATGTTTGTTGACTGTTTATAATTTAAAATGACGAATTGTGCTGTAGCTATGTGAAAAAATTATAACCAAAGTACAAAAAAAAGACATTAATATAAACTATTTCTATTTTCCGAAGAACGAAGATTTAGCAAAAGAGCTTGACTACAGAAAAGATATAATAAATTTGAAACTGGCAAGTGGAACATATTATGTATATTGTATTTGAAACCTAGTTTTTACTGATCTGGATGTTCAGGATGTTCACCTAGAATGTCAGAAATCACATATATAGACCATGTGCATCAATATTATGGGCAAAGAGTAAATGATCATAACCTCAAATTTTTAGTTTTTGTAAATTTATTTTCAACTTTAATCATAATTTTGTAGTTACAGCTTAGATCCACATCAACATTTAAAAACTCTCTCAGACAGTAGATATTTCAATATTGTACGTCGTAGATCATTAAAAATGAATTTAGAGTTTTTTTAAATTTATTTTCGATTTTAATTTTTGTAGTTTCAGCTTGAATCCATTATAATATGATCAAAACTTCATTAGTAATGCACTGAACAAGATTTTAATTGATAGTACAGGAACCAAGCACAGATTTTGATAAAAGCAGGTTAATATGTGAAAATCTTTAAAAATGTATATTTTTGTAAATGTATATCGAAATGGTGACTTTACATATTTGTGCGCTGGTATTACTTTTTCAACTAAACGCGTCATTTGATGACGTGCAAATCATATTTTTGAGGTTAGTTGCGATGTCACGTACACGACAGATTCATATTTTTCTCGAGCTCGACGTCACATCCGGCTGCGCAATGGCCGCAATGTGTAATGTATCGTGAAATGTATATTTTTTTAATGATAAAATATTTTAAAAACAAAAGTCAAAAAACTGTAAACGTAGTCATAGAAACTGACTAGTATGTAAATTACTCACAAGTTGGCAGCACATACTTAGAAATCAGGTTGAATAACTATAATCAATGACAAATGTTTACATTTGTCATTGCTATAATACTTTATAAACAATGGTATTACTATTGCGAGCAATAAATTTTCAACGGTTCATTTTAGCTTTGTAAATAGGAGAAAACGCAGTGGCGACGCATGTCACTCTATTTTATTAGTGACTGTCAGTGTCACTTTATATTGATTGTCTCATTAAGTATTTTTTAAATTTTAAAACATGTCGGACCACAAGCCTTCAGACGTCGAATTTAGGGTTTGTAATGGCCAAATTAAAAGCTGAATAGTCCTTGTAACGTATGGCAGATGAGTTACATTGCCACAAAACAACAATATTTTACCTAAAGCGCAAGTGGACACAAAATGGAAATCTAGCTCGTATGCCGGGTTCTGGTCGTCCGCGTCTTCTAATGTGGAAGATGCTGCTTTGGTGGAATATAACACAAATCATCTCTTTTCGACAGCATTAAAGGCTAAGAAAGAAACACATTTTCCAGCATCTAATTCAACTGCCCATAGAGGACGTAGAAGAATTCGGCAACATTGGTTTTTAAATTTTACGTATTGCTAATTTTATGTTAGATTTAGTGTTGTATTTTTTCGTTTCAGCTTCAGGATTGTCATCTATGTTTAGTACTACTGGAAGGTATTTGTAATTCGGCTGCATATCCCTAAATATTGTAGATAATACTGTAGTTATTGGCAAAAAGATACAACACTAAAATCTCGAAACCTTGACAGTTGCGCCTCTTTATTATTATTTATTGGGTTGGGAAGCCAATTGCATCGACGGATTTCGGATTTTTTTACAGCGTTGAATAGCCTATTAAAATACCTTTCTTCTGGGGTATCACAGAGGGTAGGTTGCTATTTGAAAAAAAAAAAGTTGAGGTGGCTGGGGGAGGGGGTGTGTAAAACTAGAAATTATAAATAGCACCAAAAGTTGCGTAATTGAAAATAAAAATCGACCAATCCAAGGTCTTTTTTTATACAATCAATATTTTAAAAGTTATGGTCATGTTTTAATACTTTTTACACACGCTGTATAATACACTCCATTATAAATAAATAATAAATATTAAAAATATCATCAGAAAACTATATCACACACAACAATATCCACGGTGTACATGAATTCACTATTATATTAAGACAGCACAACCATATTATCATGTTTAGCGCTAGTGCGGTCGCAGTCTAGGTATCGGTAGTCACGCGCCCCGTCACAAAAATAATCATAAATAAAAAAGTATAAGTCCTAGATGAAAAATTTTTTTTTCAAAAACTTCTCCCATATCTTGGCTTCAATTGCTTCACTGCATGTATTTGAAAATTTACAAAAATAAAAAAGTTTGTCAATTAGTGAAAATATGAGTGCATTCTTAGCGAAATAACAACTTCATTGTTATTTAAAGAAAATAATAAACAAAAATCGATAGAAACAGAAACACCGTTGGAAGCGCTTGGGTGTGTACTTGAATTTAAAAAAAAATCAGATCGATAGCGCAATTAGATTTGAAGATATGGGGATGTAAATTTAAAAAAACACGACTTTTCGAAATAGTCAATTTCTGAAGTTTTTTCGAAATAAAAAATATCTTTACCACAGAAAAATATCGTAATTGCCCATTACAGGTCCCAAATAACCTACTCTACAAAATCTACAGAATTTTATCTGGTTCTACGCAAAAAAAAATAAACGACACATTCTTAGGTCGATTTCGCTCCACTAAAATACATGGTGTTAAACTAAACGAGTTATGCTTCGTTGCCTGGTATACCTGATGGGATAGTTTCTGAAAGTGGCAGCCTGTCTAATAATAAAGTTACCACCATTAACGCTGCCACCGACGGCTACTGCCGGCTAAATTAATTTGAGTACGGGTTGTGAATATCATCAATTATAAAAGATGACATGCTATTTAATAAGAAAGTTGGCTTACTGGCGTTGTTCCCGACTACTGAGTAAATTATATTGAGTATGTCGTTGTTAGGAACATCTTCTACCTATGAAACCCCGATTTATAAAACTTATACTCAAAATACAAAAGTGGCAGGTTATCTAATAAGAAAGTTAGCCCCATTGCGCCACCTCCGACAGCCGGGTAAATTAGTTTGGGTACGAGGTTGTAAACCCCATCAATCAATTAAACACAAATACTAAAATACGAAAGTGGCAGGTTCTCTAATAAAAATGTTAAATACACTGAGTCGCCATACGACTAAGTAAATTAATTTGAGTATTTGTGTCTCAATTAAAACATATTATCCAAGTATAAAGTGGTAGGCATTTTAATTGCGTCTCCCCCGACAGCCAAATAAATAGATTTCAGTACGTGATAGTGAAATTCGTCAACTTATGACACACGTTAGATATGAAAGTGACAGGATCTCCAACAAAAATGTTACCTCCACTATTCCACCCCCTACGCTGATGTAACTGCCTGATAGATTATTTTAAATATATAGGTAAACAACTGCATGCACTTTCACTTACTTAATATGAATTAGATTTGTTAAGCCGGATTGTTAAAAATAATTTGAAAATAATGTTCATGACAAATGGATCTTTGAAATGTTATACCACTGAACACTCTACAACTTTGTTGGAGCATCTTATGGTTGAAAAATATACAGGATGTTCCATTTGAATTTACAAAGATATTTCAAATTTTCTTCTGCCATGTTTATTATTATTTTATTTGCACCCTGTATATCACAGATTAATCTCTGGTATAACATTTCAAAGGACCATTCTTCTTCAACAATCAGACAAAAAATATTGTTACTGATGATTGGCATAATCTAAGAATTTCTGATATTAAGAATAACGAAAATTGAGAAAAAAACATATCGAAGTGCATATTTTGAAAACTGTCAATATTTTCATTTGAGTATTATACACCACCTAATTTTTCGTGTAATTTTAAAAAAATCAAAAAAATATAGATTGCTAATAAGAAAAACAAAGTTACTACCTGCTCAGAGGAAATGGGACAACCTGTATAAACAGTATTACTTTGATTTTGTAGAACTTGAGAAACTAAGCATATAGCAAAAAAATCTATTCAGTGTTATTCTGTAAGCCATTGAAAAGTATTCAATATTGGATATTTCCCAATAATTGGAAAGATTCCAATGACCTTGTCATTTTCGTATTCTGTAACCACAATGAATTCAATTTATTGAATCAATACTTGGAAATCTTAACAACCGATGTTTGCTCTTGTTATGAAGTTTCCAATAGAACATAACCTCAAACGATTATTTTGAATAACTGATTTGTGCAACGATAAAAGTCGTTTGTAATTCATAATGAATATAGACAATTTATATTTTCATTATAAATGCAGTCGAAAATATAATTGAAGTGTGAGTATTCAAAACAATGTGATAAATTAAAAATAAAATATTTCTAAATTAATCAAACAATAAATATTTCAAATGCACGATAATTGTAATTGTCGCCCCAAATTATTTTTAATTCATCTGGGCCAACCAAAGACGTGAATTTGCCCGTTCGTAGAAGAGGATACTGTTTTAAATAACGAACATATATGGCAAATTGCCGTGGACTTGTTCTTTTAGCAGGGGCCACATCACCAAGTTTTCGCGACCACAAATCACAATTCAAAATACACCGCAGAATGGCGCAAAAACAACAAAAGTGAGGTTAATCTTCTTCTTCTTTCAAATTTATTACGCACTATTTGTCAATAATTGTACTAACCGTTTTAAATTTAGTGACTAAGATTGAATGTTCCCAATATGGTTTACAGAATTGCAAAATTTCTCAATATTGGAAACACCCTTGGAAATGTGATTGAAACATAAATTGGAATCTATTCAATATTGGGAACTTTTCAATGGCTTACAGAATAACACTGATTATCTCCTTTATTAACGCAAGATATTGGACTTCCGCTCACTAGGTGGACACTCTGTGTACATATATGTCAATGTCGATATTGTCGATAATCCGTATTTTGAAGTCTATAAAATGTTTGTTTTCGGTTCAATTTTATCAGTATTTCAAATTATTACACAATACATTTAAAATTTGTTATCTAAGATCTACATACTTCCACAAATATCGATGTCACTATGTAAATAATCTTAATAATACACTTGGCCTTGAATTCGGTACCTACTTCTGCACATCACATAGTTGTATGATTTAAAATATATAAATAAATCAAATTTGCCATACAGCGTTAGTAAATAATAATCAGTACGAGAGCGCGAATGTGTTAAACCCATCAGCAAATAATTTGGTTTATATCCTGTATTATCTTTTAAATATCTGTTTATTATGGCCGCCAAAATATTTATGGACATGCCAGGAGGGCTTAAAATGCCAGCTCTTGGTTTAGGAACTTGGCAAGTAAGAAAAACTAATACATATATTCTTTGTTTGCATATTTCTTAAATAAGTTCGGATAAACACTCTTTCTATACACAGCTGTTGTCCAAATTCTATTTTAATACTTTACACTTTACAGTTTAATTTTCCTTTTTCCTATTTCCTTTTTACAGGCAACCAATGCATCTGAATTAGAAAATGCCTTAAACGCTGCCTTGGAAATTGGATACCGTCATATTGATACCGCTTTTGCTTATCAAAACGAGACGGTCATTGGTCGTGTGCTCAAAGAGTGGTTGTCTTCTGGAAAACTGAAGCGAGAGGATCTCTTCATCACTACCAAGCTTCCAATGCATGCAGTGCACGAAGACCGAGTGGAAACGTTTATGAAGAAATCTTTAGAAAATCTTCAGTTGGATTATGTTGATTTATATTTAATTCATTTTCCAATTGGTATAAAGCTTGCTGAAGGGCAATCTATCTTTGATAATGTCCAGGCAGAAAAATCTGACCATATTGCCATATGGAAGGTATTTTATTCATATACACACAGAAAGATTTTGAAGGTTTTGTACATTATTATAATTTTTAGAAAATGGAAGAGCAAGTCGATGCAGGTAGAACGAAAACTATTGGAATTTCCAACTTTAATATTAGACAAATTGACAGAATTATTAAATCTGCACGGATAAAACCAGCCTGCTTGCAAGTGGAACTGCATGTGTATTTGCAACAGCGGGAACTAGTGAAGTTCTGTCACCAAAATGGACTTGTTATAGTTGCATATTCACCTTTGGGGTGTCCGGCATATAACAAGTTTATGGCCAATTTAGGAAAAGAGTAAGTTGATTCAACGTATTCTCTTAAGTTTAGACTATCCTAGATAAAAGTAAAAGTTAATATGGAGAGTAAGAAAATATTGCAATTGATAATATTTAACTACCAGGAGCTATTTTAAAGATTGAGACGAAAAATATGACGCGTTGGATATTCCTTATTCCTAAATGAAATAACTATAAACACATATATTTGGCATGTTGAGTTACACATATTGTGAAATAATATTAGTTATTAGCATATTTTATTTACCAGCCTGTTATGTCACGTGCACCTATTTCTAAAGTAGAAAATTGATACACTGTCAAATAATGTTGTCAATAAAACAATAAAACAATAGAACTGTAATAATTGCGTAATATAAGGACTTTTTATTTAAGTTCATATACTTGTTCTCTTTATGGAAATTTTGATTTATTTCTTTTAATATTAATAATATTGCTGTAGTTTTGTAATTTTCTAGTGATCTAGCCGACCATAATTACCTGTCACTTCCATCAATTTAAGTCGTGAATTCCTGTTTTAGACCAAAACAATTACCTGACATGCTTCATGATCCAGTGATTAAGAAAATCGCCGACAAGCACAAGAAATCAAATGCGCAGATAATGTTGCGCTACCTACTGGAGAAGAACATCGCCCCTATTCCGAAAAGTGTTACCCCTGCAAGATTGAAAGAAAATATCGATGTGTTCAATTTTGCTCTTGATTCTAACGACATTAAAACATTGGATGCCCTTGAAGTTGGCGAGGACGCGCGAGTTTGTGATTTTAAGTTGTTACCAGGGTAAGTTATTAATAGACATATTTAAGTAATTACACAATATCAATATCATAAACCATCAACTGTCGTCTCACTTGTAAGCTTCCGATAAATCAAAATGGAGAGTGTTACAAATCTTATCTTATCGAGAAATCATTTGGACATGCATGATGTCTAACCATTCTTACAAATTATCAGCTCCGAGAAACATGGAACCATATTTTTGATAAAAATATACATTTCTTTAATTTGGACATTTCGTAACTATAACGCTTTTCACATTTTTATAGAAGAGTTTCGGGTTTTCTACCTTGTTGAAAATTTTTAAATTTTGATGTGTTGATCATTTCATCATGATCTCCATAAGTGAAATGAACTCTAGTCAACCGAGCTCCTCTATTTATGTGTTTGGTAGAAGGCGTCACTTCGTTTCTGTGACATAGCGTGGTGAGGGTGAGTACGTACTAGCTGAAGCCACGCATAAGTAGAGGAGCTCATGTCAACATTCGTGGTGACAAAATGGTCGATATGTCAAATATTCAAAATATGCAACGCAGAAGAGAATTCTAAAACTCTTCCACAAATAATCCGCTCCGCGGAAGCGACTTCACAATGTTGTAAGGGTTCTAGAATTCATCGTCATTCCACAATTAAAATTTTGTAAACATTTTCAGGTTAGCCAGTCATCCGGAATGGCCATTGCCTAAATGACAATATAACCATCACCTTTAGTTAGGTACTACAGATAGATATTTCAAAATTGAGACTTTATGTTTATGTACATATTTCGACAAACAAATGTATACATATACGCTACGTAACAATCATCATTAATAATAAAGAAATAAACTCGTTGGAAAGAAAAATTGTCATTTATTTTCCTCAGTGATACATATCTAATATTATACCTATACTGTAGCACAAAAAGTTTCAACCAAAAAGCTGCAATTTGATTGTATTTATCACACATGTTAATAAGGCATGTGAACAAATTCCTTATTAATAGTACTAATAAATGGTACCATAGTACCAATATGCATATTAAATAGGATTATAGGAAACAACTACTGGACGGACAAAGGCCCCTACTCCCATTGAATTATACCTATAAATCCAAATTGGTAGCCAAATTTGTTATTTGTCTTTTCTCCACCAGACACAGACCGGTTTCGAACTCTTTATGTTCTCATCAGTGTGCCACAGGTAGCTGAAAAGACAAATAACAAAGGCAAACCAAACTAGTCTATGGCAGACCCAGCACAAGTAAGTAGTGAGGGATAAGTGCATCCCTCTGGTGGTCAGTTGCTACTACCAGTCGAGACATCGGCGATGTCTCTGAGACCGATAGCGGCTTGCCAAGCAAGCACCAAGAGCTCTAGCCCTGATGGACTAAAACGTGCATATTAAATAGGATTATAGGAAACAACTACTGGACGGACAAAGGCCCCTACTCCCATTGCCGATGTCTCGACTGGTAGTAGCAACTGACCACCAGAGGGATGCACTTATCCCTCACTACTTACTTGTGCTGGGTCTGCCATAGACTAGTTTGGTTTGCCTTTGTTATTTGTCTTTTCAGCTACCTGTGGCACACTGATGAGAACATAAAGAGTTCGAAACCGGTCTGTGTCTGGTGGAGAAAAGACAAATAACAAATTTGGCTACCAATTTGGATTTATAGGTATAATTCAATGGGAGTAGGGGCCTTTGTCCGTCCAGTAGTTGTTTCCTATAATCCTATTTAATATGCACGTTTTAGTCCATCAGGGCTAGAGGTCGCCGCTCTTGGTGCTTGCTTGGCAAGCCGCTATCGGTCTCAGAGACATCGCCGATGTCTCGACTGGTAGTAGCAACTGACCACCAGAGGGATGCACTTATCCCTCACTACTTAGTACCAATATGGTTTATTTATTTATTTACCAATCTTACATGGAATGCAAACAAATACGAGATTCAGAGAAGCATCCACTAAATGCTATATCTATTACAAAATATTAAGTAAGGGGAACAACCAGATAGAAAAAACTTAATAATAATTATACAAGGTGTTTCTAAATTGACTACCATAAATTTAAGAGCTTGTAGAGAACGTTAAAATAAAACTAAAACCTCTATACAG
The DNA here is from genome assembly GCA_963680705.1 of Rhagium mordax. Lineage (NCBI taxonomy): Eukaryota > Metazoa > Arthropoda > Insecta > Coleoptera > Cerambycidae > Rhagium > Rhagium mordax. The sequence continues at coordinate 28,857,140 of OY796661.1, read as the reverse complement.
TTTCGTCGAAAAACGCTTCGTTTTCAAAATACAGGGTGTTATAGTGTCGACTGGCAGATCAGTTATTTAGCTATATCTCTAAACAGAGTAGGCAGAGGAATCTAAATTTTTGTGAGCGAGTGTTACTTAAGACTACCGATGACTGCATAATATTTTAAATCTGATACCACCATTCAGTGGTATCAGATACCCTAAAAAAAATTTGCTGTCAGATGTTTTGAAAGTATCGTCTTATTTTCAGATTCCCCTATCAAAATGCTATAATAAAGATGCTCTTATTAAATATCTCCAGAGGCGTTCGTTTTCGAGATATTCACGGTTTTATGTGGTACCTACTTAATTTGCGAAAAACATTAAAAAGGGGCAATCATCAGAGGGTAGATAAAAACAAAAACAAATGCAACTCAAACCTGCTTACCTGTCAAGAAATTACATTTTAATCTCAAAGGTGCACTTTTTAACAAATTCATATTGAAATTTTGCTTTTTTTGATTAATCGTTCAGTAGCAATATTTTATAAAAAGTACTAAAATGGTAAATTACACATGTGCGGAAGTTTTTATTTATCTTGTACAGGGTTATCCAACGAAAAGGCCCACCCTTATATTTTCTTTATTTTTCGAGTTAGGGAAAAATGTTTCAAATAAAAGTTGTAGTGAATCAAATGAACTCATTTAAAACCCCTGCAAAGAATATACAGGGTGTTCCATAAAAGCGGGACAAACATAACTTACATTTTTTTAAATGGAACACCCTATATTTTTTTACATTTTTCAAATCTGTGTTTTTTTGTGATTTCAAATATATATATATGTTGTATCTTATCTTTTACTGTTTTTTATTTATTGCAAATTTCGTGAACAATATATTTATACCACCAGCATCTGCATGCGTATCAATCAGGTTAGCCATGGATGAAAAACAATTAATTTGACACTTATGCCTTACAGAATAATTGAATAAATTCAAAAAGCAAATTTTCATCCATGGCTAACCTGATTGATACGCATGCAGATGCTGGTGGTATAAATAATATTGTTCACGAAATTTGCAATAAATAAAAAACAGTAAAAGATAAGATACAGCATATATATATATATATATATATTTGAAATCACAAAAAAACACAGATTTGAAAAATGTAAAAAAATATAGGGTGTTCCATTTAAAAAAATGTAAGTTAGGTTTGTCCCGCTTTTATGGAACGCCCTGTATATTCTTTGCAGGGGTTTTAAATGAGTTCATTTGATTCACTACAACTTTTATTTGAAACATTTTTTCCTAACTCGAAAAATAAAGGAAATATAAGGGTGGGCCTTTTCGTTGGATAACCCTGTACATTATTAAAATATTCTACCTTTGTGTTGCTATTTTATTGACTAAGTACATTAAAAATTTTTTATTAAACACATGAGTATTGCCATATAAACCCGAGAATATCTCGAAAACGAACGCCTCTGGAGGTATTTAATAAGAGCATCTTTATTATAGCATTTTGAATCTGAGGGAATCTGAAAATGAGACGATATTTTCAAAACATCTGACAGCAAATTTTTTATTAACAAAAAAGTGTTAGGGTACCCCTTTTTCTACGCCACTGAATGGTGGTATCAGATTTAAAATATTATACAGTCATCGGCAGTCTTAAGTAACACTCGCTCACAAAAATTTAGATTCCTCTGCCTACTCTGTTTAGAGATATAGCTAAATAACTGATCTGCCAGTCGACACTATATCACCCTGTATTTTGAAAACGAAGCGTTTTTCGACGAAACTGTATAGAGGTTTTAGTTTTATTTTAACGTTCTCTACAAGCTCTTAAATTTATGGTAGTCAATTTGGAAACACCTTGTATAATGTGTAATTTATTATATCTATTAAAAGATAAGAGACTAATGCAAAAAATGTCAATATCCGAGCACCAATCATTATAACTACGAGTTATCCTAGCAATTGTGGAATTCATACCCAAGTTGGTCCTATGAAAGGATTCACTAAAAAAATTATTATGTCTAACTGTACGAGAAGCGATATGAAAGGTAATACGAGGTAGCAAATCTGCACAATCTATTAGATTATTAAGTAATTTATACAAAATTAAAAGCCCGGACTGAGTTCTTCGAGATTCTATTGATGTAATGCCAAAATTATTTCTTGCAGCAGATAAGCTCAGAATTTCGTATGTTCCATTAATTTTAAAGTTAAAAAAATGTAAAAATTTATTTTGCAATCTCTCTACTCTCATTCTGTGAACCATGTAATGCGCATTCCAAATAACTGAAGCAAAATTTAATGAACTGTAAACATAGGCAAAATAAACGGATTTGATTGACTCTTCAGATTGAAATATTTTACACATTCTCATCATGAAACCTAACATTTTACTGCTTTTGTTCAAAATGTAATCAATATGAAAATTAAAACTCATATTGCAATCAAAAATTACTCCTAGATCTTTATAATTTGTTGAACTCTGTTTAAGGAGATGTTATCAATTTTGTAATTATATGAAATTGGGTTATTACTTTTAGTAAAAGATATGCAAAAACATTTTTATAAGTTAACAAAAAGTTTATTTTTATTGCAGTAGTTGTAAAGCCTATCCAGATAAAACCGAACCAGACGACAATCCTCTACGTTGTGAATCTCGGAGTACATTTTAAAAAAGTCAGCGTACAAAAGGAATTTACAGAAAGTAAAACATTCACTAATGTCATTAATATATATAAGGAACACTAATGGACCCAAATGTGAGCCCTGGGGCACTCCAGAAGTAACCACAGTTTCACACAATTTGAGTCCATTAATTGTTACAACTTGCGATCTGTTATAAAGGTATGACACTAACCACCTTAATAGATCACCCTGTATACCAACCTCAGAAAGTTTGGCAATTAAAATATTGTGATCAATTTTATTAATTAATGCTTTGCTGAAGTCAGTATACAGGGAATCCACTTGTACCCGCTGATCCATGGCTTTGATTATGTACTCCGAGTAACACAGGAGGTTAGTTTCAATCGACCTTTGCTTGAAAAAACCGTGTTGTTCCGGAATAATAATTGGTTTTAAATTCTTAAATAACATATTTTGCACCATGCTTTCAAAAACTTTACTTATGATGCATAACTTACTAATGGCACGATCATTTGTTACTGAAGACTTTTCCTCAGAATTTTTATATACCGGTATGATGTGTGCGCTTTTCCTTACAGTAGGATATACACCTTCTCGCAAAGATTTATTGAACAATAATGTAAGTGGAATATGTAATGATTTTGCACATTTTTTAATAAAATAGGAGGGATACCATCAGATCCAGCACCTTTATTTACATCTAACTGTTTAAGAGTTCTCAAGCACAATATTATTCAGGTTAAGGTTGTTTGTACTCTCGGAGAACATAATCGGAATTTGTTTATATGGCTCGTTAACGCTTTGAAAGAATGACGAGAATAACTCACAAACTTGATGTTCCTCAGAAAACGTGCTACCCTCATAGGACATAGTGCATGGTATACCATGATCACGTCGACTTTTAGAGACGAAATGCCAAAAGCGGTTGAGATTAATGGTGATGTCATATTCTACTGAAGTAATGTATTTTTTGAAATTATCATTTATTAATTTTTTACATTTGAAACGTAAGTAGATAAATTTTTTATGATCGGAAGGATTTCGAGATACGGCCTCTAGTAATAAAGAAGGCAAATGATTAACCAATATTGTTTCTGGTCGGTTAATTCTTGGGATTCATAAGCCTTAAAATTTATACGAAAATGATGACTGCAAGTTGACAGAAAGTGATAAGAAAGTCTAAATGTTTTAATAATTTTGTTCTATTTCGGTCCATTGGGCTACTTATATTTATAAATTTCCTAATAAGCCCCTTAGTAACAACCCTAATCACCATACCTACCATTCATATGATATTTATTTTTCTCACTGATAGAAGTATCAGTATTGTTACTTCAGAATAATAATTAGCATAATTATTCTTATTATTATTACATTTAAACTTGGGAACATATCTTTCGATATGTTCATCAAATATGTCGTAAAAAATCTTTACAGAGGAATCAGTATTATTATTCGCAAACATACTATCCCAATTAATATTAAATAATTCTTCATTTATTGCCACATAATTTGCTTTTCTAAAATTTAGCATATTGGTTGGAATTTTATTATTCAAGGTTTTTATTTTAGGACATAAAAAAATGAATTCTACTGGAACATGATGAGCATCTATATCTACTAAGGGGAAGTTGCTAATATTTCGTAATATTTAAATTTTGTACATAAAAATTATTACATAACGTTAAGTCTAAAAAACCGTTATTGATATTAGCCACGGAATTAAATTGAATTAGTTCACAAAAAGATAGCGCATCTATTAACAAATTTGATTTTTCATCGGCATTCGAGGGTGCAAAAAACAGAGCATTATTTTTAGGAATTCAATTCACGTTTGGAAGGTTGAAGTCTCCGCATACTAATGGTTCCCAGGTTCCATTTGAAAAATTATGCTTTGTCCCAAAAACCATTTTGATGAACTTTATTTGCTCATAAATCACATAATTTAGTATTTTCGACGGGACTCTGATTTTTCTAGCATTGCACTGGTCAATTAGAATAAATCGGAATAGTCATGAGACGCACTTAAATGGAAAACCAAAAATTAAACTAAAATAAATATTGACGTTTGAAATGTAACTTATGTGGTATCATTGAATTCAGAAAATTATGCAAAATTAAAAAATGCAATTAATATGTGATTGTTTCATTTGAAAAACAATGCAATAGTTGAATCAAGGTCGCAATATCAATATTGTCGATAATCCGTATCTTGAAGTCTATAAAATTCTTGTTTTTGATCCAATTTTATCAGTATTTCAAATTATTACACAATACATTTAAAATTTGTTATCTAAGATCTACATACTTGCACAAATATGGAATGTCACTATGTAAATAATCATAATAATAATACACTTAGCCTTGAATTGAATCCTACTTCTGCACATCATATAATGTATGATTTAAAATTTATAAATAAATCTAAATTGCCATACAGCGTTAGTTAGTCAGCACGAGAGCGCGAATGTGTTAAACCCATCAGCAAATAATTTGGTTTATATCCTGTATTGTCTTTTAAATATCTGATTATTATGGCCGCCAAAATATTTATGGACATGCCAGGAGGGCTTAAAATGCCAGCTCTTGGTTTAGGAACTTGGCAAGTAAGAAAAACTAATACTTATATTCTTAGTTTGCATATTTTTTAAATAAGTTTGTATAAATACTCTCTTATACACAGTTGTTGTCTAAATTCTATATTAATACTTTACAGTTTAATTTTCTTATTTCGTTTTTACAGGCAACCAATGAATCTGAATTAGAAAACGCCTTAAACGCTGCCTTAGAAATTGGATACCGTCATATCGATACCGCTTTTGCTTATCAAAACGAGACGGTCATTGGTCGTGTGCTCAAAGAGTGGTTGTCTTCTGGAAAACTGAAGCGAGAGGATCTCTTCATCACTACCAAGCTTCCAATACATGCAGTGCACGAAGACCGAGTGGAAACGTTTATGAAGAAATCTTTAGAAAATCTTCAGTTGGATTATGTTGATTTATATTTAATTCATTTTCCAATTGGTATAAAGCTTGCTGAAGGGCAATCTATGTTTGATAATGTCCAGGCAGAAAAATCTGACCATATTGCTATATGGAAGGTACTTCGATATTCATTCATATACACATAGAACGATTTTGAAGGTTTTGTAGTACATTATTATAATTTTTAGAAAATGGAAGAGCAAGTCGATGCAGGTAGAACGAAAACTATTGGAATTTCCAATTTTAACATTAGACAAATTGACAGAATTATTAAATCTGCAAGGATAAAACCAGCCTGCTTGCAAGTGGAACTGCATGTGTATTTGCAACAGCGGGAACTTGTGAAGTTCTGTCACCAAAATGGACTTGTTGTAGTTGCATATTCACCTTTGGGGTGTCCGGCATATAACAAGTTTATGGCCAAATTAGGAAAAGAGTAAGTTAATTCAACGTATTTTCATAAGGATAGTCTACCTAGATGAAAGTAAAAGTTAATATGAAGAGTAAAAGAAGATTGCAATTAATAATATTTAACTATCAGGACCTATTTTAAACACTGAGACGCAAAATATGGCGAGTTGAATGTTCCTTATTCCTAAATGAAATAACTATAAACACATATGTTTGGCATTTTGAATTACACATATGTTTGGCATTTTGAATTACACAATATATTGTGAAATAATATTAGTTATTAGCATTTTTTATTTACCAGCCTGTCATCATGTGTAATACTGTTAGAAAACTGTGCACCTATTTCTAAAGTAGAAAGTTGATACACTGTCAAATAATATTGTCAATAAAACAACAAAACTCTGTGATAATACATAATATAACAACTTTTGATTTAAGTTTATATAGTATGGGGTACTTGTTCTTTTTATGGAAATTTCGATATATTTCTTTTAATTAATAATGCTGTAGTTTTGTAATTTTCTAGTGATCTAGCCGACCATAATTGCCTGTCACCCATCAATTTAAGTTGTGAATTCCTGTTTTAGACCAAAACAATTACCTGACATGCTTCATGATCCAGTGATTAAGAAAATCGCCGACAAGCACAAGAAAACAAATGCACAGATAATGTTGCGCTATCTACTGGAGAAGAACATCGCCCCTATTCCGAAAAGTGTTACCCCTGCAAGGTTAAAAGAAAATATCGATGTGTTCAACTTTGCTCTTGATTCTAACGACATTAAAACATTGGATGCTCTTGAAGTTGGCGAGGACGCGCGAGTTTGTGATTTTAAGGTGTTCCTAGGGTAAGTTATTAAATGGACATTTAAATAATTGCAGAATATCAACATCATAAATCATCAACTGTCGTCTCACTTGTAAGCTCCCGATAAATCAAAATGGACAAATCCTATCTTATCGAGAAATCATTTGGACATGTGTCTATTATATTATTTTGTAACCATTCTACAAATAGTTAGCTCCGAGATACATGGAACTTCATTTTTGTTAAAAGTATAAATTTTTTTTAATTTGGACATTTTGTAACTATAACGCGTTTTACATTTTTATAGAAGAGTTTCGGGTTTTCTGCCTTGTTGAATATTTTTAAATTTTGATGTTTTGATCATTTCATCATGATCTGCATCTGAAGTAAAGTGAACTCTGGTGAACCGAGCTACTCTATTTTTGTGTTTGGTAGAAGGAATCACTTCGTTTCTGTGACGTAGCGTGGTGGTGAGTACGTACTAGCTGAAGCCACGCATAAGTAGAGGAGCTCATGTCAACGTTCTGATCATGACAAGATGGTCGAAATGTCAAGAATTCGAAATACGCAACGCAGAAGAGAATTCGAAAACTCATCCACAAATAATCCGCTCCGCGAAAGCGACACAATGTTGTAAGGGTTTTCGAATTCATTGTCATTCTGAAATACATTTACATCGTATGATATAGTTTACAATTAAAATTCTGTTAACAATTATGTAAAAATTTTCAGGTTAGCCAATCATTCGGAATGGCCATTGCCTAAATGACATTAGTTTAACCATCACCTTTAGTTAGGTACTACAGATAGATATTTCAAAATTGAGATTTTATGTACTTATTTAGACAAACAAATGTATACATATACTCTACGTAACAATCATCATTAATAATAAAGAATAATACTCTTAAGAATAAAAAATTGTCATTTATTTTCCTCAGTGATACATTTACCAAAAATACTTATATACAGTTGAAGCCGAGGTTGAAGCACAAAAAATTTCCAACCAATAGATGCAATTTTGATTGTATTATCGCACATGTTAATAAGGCATATGAATAAATTCCTTATTAATAGAAGGTACCCTTTTCATGAATACATATAAAAGGATAGTACTAATAAATGGTACCACAGTACCAATACGGTTCCATTTGAAAAATTGTGCTTTGTCCCAAAAACCATTTTGATGAACTTTATTTGCTCATAATTCATAAATCACATAAGTTAGTATTTTCGACGAGACTTTGATAGACATTACACTGGTCTATTAGTCGAAATAGTCATGAAATACTAAGAATTAAACTTAAATAAATATTTACGTTTGAAATGTCACTTTCGGTGAAATTGAAAGTGAAAAAAAAACTTATACCGGGTGACCACGAGTCAAAGTACGCCCCCAATTTTTTGGTTATTTTTTAATTTAAAAATTTCGTTTTTGGTATACGTGAATAAGACAAAAGTGGGCTATTTTTAGGCTAATAGGAACGAAAATATCATTTCCGGTTGAACCGGAAGTGACATCAACTTTTTTTTCTTATATAGAATATGACCGTATTTTTTGTGTGGTGTTTTATAAAGCATGCAATTGCAACAGTTTTTTCCAATTTCAATAGTCGTATCTATCAATAACTTAAGAGGAATACCCTTGAGTGAACCCCTCCGAAGTCTCAGATACGACGATCTGTTTTACTCCCAGCAAAAGCAATCGTAGGAGAAGTAATGTACCCTACCTTTCGATTTTATTTGTTGCAGGAAAGAGAAAGTATGCAATTTTGGTGACAATCAACTAACCCTCAAAAGACTTCTCTAAAAAGTCGCCGGTACCCAGCAAACACCGCTTCGAAACTATTAAGGAACATTAACGCTACTTATATTTCGTGTTACACTTTTGTTTCAGTCACAAAAATGCGTGTTTTTGGTGACAAATTGCTTATTTGTCCGCAACATTGCATCGTTAATAAACTGCAACTATTACTTTACACAATTGCGAAACAAAATATTCGTAACAAATGCCAATTTACATTTGTAATAAATTCGTTTTTACCAAAATCTAACTCCGAAAATATCTTGTAACATTTAGGCTTTTACAGTTTCATTCACCAAGTTATTTGTAAATACAAAACTTATATAAATACTTCGCAACCGTTATGCAAATTTAGTTTAAGTACAGATACACAACAGTTGCACGTTATTAGAAACCTTAAGGTTGCTCATTAATTTCAGAAAAGTTGCTTATCATAAGCAATATAAATTTTACGATTTACTTTCAAATCAATTTCTTTTTTGTTTTATACTTATTATGCAAATAGTCCAAATAAAGTCAGGTTTGATATATGTGCACAAATCCACCTCCCACCCTGATCCCTCACCTACCCATTCCCGATCATTGGAGTCTTTTTGTTTTTTTAATGCATATAGCAGCATTTTACAGACGCTAAAAAATATGACAGACCCTATCAATACATGCTGTCCATCTTTGCCGAACCACTTATTACCTATTCACTGTTGAATAACTCAAAAACCAAAAAGTGTTTTTTTGGTTCTCGCGAGTTGATTAACAGTGAATAAATAATTTGTTCGGCAAAGATGGACATGTACTGATAGTATAGAGCCAGTTATATTTTTGAAGCGACTATAAAATGCTATACTAAATACATTTAAAAACAAAAAAGACTCAATGATCGAGTGCGCAGGTGAGCGATCGGGGGCTGGGGGTGGATATATGCACGTATAGCAAACCTGGCTTCGTATGTTATTGGACGAGTAATTTTCTTTGACGAAGACAGCAGTCACATTTTGCCAGTAGTGGGGCTCGTTACTTTTTCAGGACCCATCTTTAAAATCACTTTTTGCAATATTTAACAAAATTCACTTTCTCAATCTCTCATCTTTACAGACCATAAATCCATTTAAGATAAACTCTTTTCTATATCTAGGTGAAATTAATCCTTGATCCTTAATATGCACTGTTAGTGAATTCGGATGAATCCTTTAAAATATAGGAAAAAGATAAAATATTGACAAATAGATGTTCAAAACAATTTATTGTCCATTGTACAATAAAATAATTAATTCATTTTCTCTGTTTTCTTCAATCTCTGGCTGGCCGCTCTAAACCAGTCCTTACACGCACCTTCAAAATTGGCATCAACTGTCATAAATGGAAAGCATTTCCTGCATGAATCTACAAATAAAAATCAATTCTTAATCAAACTAGCAATGTACAGAGTGAACCCCAATTTATTTATTTCCTTAAGGTGAGTACGCTAACCCCACCCTATATCTAGTTTAAAATAAAAATAAGAAGAGGAGGCGGGGGATTGTCAAGAATTTGACACGGGTTTATTTTTTTCATGAAATGAGAAAAACATTTCGATTATGAAACCTGTGTATATGTAACTCTAACCCACTCAATAAAATAAATGAAGTTAAACAATTACATATATTATTATTCCTGAGAGAAATAAAGCTTGTTGCAAAGGGATGGTAAATCCATATAAAAAAAATGTAAGAAATACACGCGGTAGTTTTTGAGAAAAAGAAATAAAATACGTCAACATTTTGAATTTAACTGACCTATCTCATTTCAAGGGAAAATAGGATAGGTCAGGTTGATCTTGTTTTTTACATTCGTTCATTAGCTTTTACCGGACCACTATAAATGCTGTGAAGTCATATTTTTTATACCAGTGTTTACACATTTTAAACGCGTCAACTTTATTAGCGGCCTTTTTGTGAAGTTTTTTTGGATAATTTATCCTTCGAAGTACATAAGAAACAGACAGACAATATACTTTGTCGATAATTTAACTATCTGGTGTTTTTTTATATCTTTGGCACAGAGGAAGAATATAGTGGACGGCCGACGGAATGTCTTTGATCTATTAGCGCTCACAGCTGTAACCTATACGTTTATATCGGAAGTGTTGAATGTTGCGAAACTTAAAAAAGTTCCCCAGGAACAATGTTGCCTTTTACCTCCTTTTAGATATTTTTATAAAATGAAAATATTGGACGTTTTAAAATCTATAAATGCATGGTGTCTCATAGGTAATGGTACACAGAGCAATGGCAGATTCCTTATGTAAAAATATTACGATTTAAACAAACTTACCTTAGTGAGTCCAAAAGTTGATATTAGCAGAGATATAGGGTGTCAAAGTAAAATTTTTGTTTCGATTTAATTTTAATAATTTCTTTAAATTCTCTTTTTCAGATTTTTAAAGTTTATTCCATTGCAACACTAGCAAATAAAGTACGAATAACATTGACTTTTAAATAAATAAACCTAAAATTTAATTATACTTTAAAAGTGGTTAAATTGCTTACTTTAAAATCAATTACCCTGAAAACGGTTACTCGTAGCGACATTTAGAAGGTATATCTTTTTGACATAAAAATAACGGAAAAGCAGGAATTTTCATTAAAAAAAAAATAATAAAAAATCCCCCAAAAACATAACGTATGAACGATACGCAGAGGTGCCCCCTACAAATAACAGCAAAACTATAATTACTGAGATTTGAATCCCTCGATTTGAATCACCAAATTTTGTTAAAATATTTAAATTTTTAAAGATTGGTATTATTTAATAAAAAACGAAAACATTTTGTCCAATTACAAACGGAAGTGAAATATCGAAAAAGACAATCGGTAAGATAAATGGCTACTTGAAGAGCAAGACGATCCATAAAATTCAGTTTCATATGTTACAAATTGTGGAAAATCGGATAAAATCAGAACTGAAATAAAATATTCAACGCCCGCTATCTCAGAAACAAAAATCTTTAGAACATAATATGTTCATATAAACTTTTCTTCACTTCAAATCACCTGAAGAATTACTTCTTTAAATATTTAGTTATTTAGGAAGCATCCTGTATATCAAAACTATTTTATTCCTTACGGCAAACCAGTAGTTTATAAAGAAATTAAGAGTCATGTTTTTAGTCACTTTAACGTTAAGTTTGCTATGTTAATCCCTGAACTTCATTCCCTTTTGATTGAAACAATTTAAAAGAAAAACATGCGTTTCTTGCACATCGGAGAATAACTTCAAAAAGAAATACAAAATAATATATTCCTAAGCAAAAAAAAAGAACACTCAACGATTCAATTTTGCAAATAAATACGTACTGTGCAAGTAAAGTAGATATAATAATCTAAGTGTAGATTATTATAGTTAGTAGCAAAGTTTTGTACATATTCTTTATTATTATTTATAGTTATCCATTTAAATAAGCACGAAATTTTAAGAAAAGCGTTTGTTTTATTCGATTTATAGGTAATAGTAAAGTAAAAAGATCCGCTACCCACGCTGTTAATGTGCCCACGCCATGTTAGGTATTGTCCAGGAAATTAACGCTTTTTACAATACAGACAATTAAAACTTATCTAATTTTAAATCTATTAGTACTTATTACTTACCTAATACTCTAAACGTGTATATATTGTGCAATTGTTTTTCACAATAGTATTTTTTGCACAAATACCAGACCACTTGTTTACACCACACGTGTAAGTACACATTACTACACATTCAGACTAACTTGTGTTGAAGCCGGAAACAGTTCTTCGCGCTGGCGCAGTGCAGCGTCCCAAGATTCTATTGGTCGTTTGAATTTTATCTCTCTCTTAGAAATAATTCTAGCCTATAGAAACGACGCATTTGTTTGAAAATGTATAGCGAAAATGTAACGTATTACTAATTATGTAAATTTTTCAACGCTTCACAACTGAAAATGAATTGTTTCAATAATTCCGTAATTGTTTCTGTTTATAGCTACTGAAGGAATACCGCATCAACAATTGCGTAATATTCTCAAATTTTAACAATTGAAAGTATGGCGTTTTGTAAGTTACGAAATATTTACGTTTGTGGAATTAAGAATAACATTTGTTAGGTAACAGTTTCGAATTTTTCAAAACGCACCAAAGATGTTTTGTATTATATTAAACAATTTCAAAACAAATCTTTCAGGTACAGATATTTTGCCATAATTACGAATCTGTTTCACACTTTGAAATATGCTTCTAGAGTTACTTATTTGTGACTTAACGTTACGAAACAGTCACACTCTGCGTTTGCTGGGTAGAGTTTAAAAAAAATATGTACACTATCCAAAATGACCTGGCGGATTCGAATCCGAAGAGCGGGATGCTGTCCAGGATTGCAAAAAGGCAGAAAAAATATTTTACAAAATTTTTGTAATACCTAAAAATTGATTTATTTTCTCTTTACAATGTACTCCTAAGCTTGTTTTTCAATACTTTTAAGAAAATCTTGCACCAGTAGAAAGCTCATTGTTTCTAGATTGCTACAGGCTCAAAATAATATTAAAATTGTTGTTAACAAATGCTGCATAATTTGTTTAAACAATACATGCCAGGAACGTGTAGTGTAAACTTCGGCATCGAGGTACTTTTTAAACTATTGCAAATAGTTATATAGTTAATTGGGACAAAATATACAAAACAGAATAGAGAAGTTTTTTTTAAAGGATTTTTTTTTATTGTGATTATGGTGTAGGAGATACGATTTTTATAAAGCGCGCATTATTCCAAAGTCATGAATTTTTGTACTACAACCGCGCTCCTGTAAAACAGCGAAGATCCACTTATTCGGATGTAGATACTAATCCGTTCAAAAGTACTCGTCACTCAAATACATGTTATAAACTAGTTATTAGCCCAGTAATTTTTTTTATTTTACACATTTTAATGTTATTAATAATGCATTGAATGAAATGTACCGCTTTTAGCGTCTTTTTCAGAAACACTGAAGTGTATATGGAGATAAGAGATAACATTTGTAGTTGAAAAGATGACAAGATGAAAATTACGCAATGCAATGTCGAAAGTATCTGGTTTCACTGTGTGTAATTTTTTTTATCGAAAAGTATCACATTTTTATGATAAAAAATTTGTTATAGAAAAAACCCGAAATTCTGCACCCAGATGCGAATATTTTGCATCTCGCTCTCTCTATAAGATACATTTTTTACTTTTTACAGGTATTTCGAATAATTTTCCAAATATATTGTGGGATACGTATTTCTTATAAATTTTGTATCATATACTGGAAGAATTATGGTCATATGATAAATAGGTGCAGAATTTCGATTTTTATCTTTGCGTAAAAAATGCGTTTGCACAAAAATGTGATACTTTTGTATAAAAATTGTTTCACAAAGTGAAAGCAGATATGTATTTTCGACCTTGTATTGCATTAATTTTATTTTGACATCTTTTCAACCAAAAATGTTATAGCCCTATAAACTTCAGCGTCTCTGAAAAACAAGCTAAAAATGGTACCTACATTTTAATGCATTATATTAAATAACATTAAAATGACTGTAAGCAATAAAATGGAACTTGGTAATTTTATTGAGTTGTAGCTGGTTGAAAACATGTATTTTTTTCAATTTATTTCGCCCCTTGGTCTCTCTGCTAACAGCTCTCAAAGTGAGGAGCCAGCAATTTTGAAACGCATAGGTAGCATATTGCACGTCATTATTTACATACGTATAGATTTATATTTACATATTTTTAAATAAAACAAAAATCCTTTGTCTCACAACTCCTTTTATTTTAAAAAATGACCGGTTTCGAATACCTATTGACTGTCCATCTTGAAACCAGCCACAGGAGTAGTTTGATTTAGAATACATTTTTCGACTTTTTTTAATTTGTTCTAGAATTGACGTACTCACATGGGCACCCTTCAGAACAGTAAACATATCATTTTACAGTAATTGAATGTGAAACGGTCGAGTTAGCCAAGCATACCTTAGTACCATTTTGCTTCCCTAAAAAGTTATGACCAGTCAAAAACAATTATTTTATTTAAATTTTTTGTTATAGCTCTGTTACTATTTGTGCAATTTGATCCAAATTTGATACATGGTGGTTTCTTGAACCGCTAAAAAAGAACATGTCATTAGTAAAGATAATTAATGTAGAGGGAGCTGGGAACACTTAATGTTTTCTTTTGCTTTGGGCATTTATTTCTTGCTGATAAACTTTTTAAAAATGTAATACATTTTTCTAAGGCAACATTAGGTTCTACGGAAAGAAAGCATACTTGTTTTATATCCGTAAAATGCATCATTTTCGGGACACATGTATTTAAATTTTCTGACGCACAATGTACTATATAGGATGTTTCTAAATTGCTGCCCAAAAATTCTGGTGCTAAGTCTACATGCAAAAATAAACAAGTTAATATAAGAATATGTCAAAAAATGCTTCCTGAGGGAGGGAGTTAAAGTCTTTTAATGAGAGCGCAAAACCAGTTTCAGGGTTATTCCTTTAAAAGGCTGATGTAGCTCTCTCCCAGGCAACACAGTTTGGTTTAAAATACGTTTATATACATATAAAATGGTATAAAAGTTGGTCTAGTATAATAAATATACGTTGTTCGTAAACAAAAAATAAAACAAACGTATAAAATACGTTTAATAAACGTGACAGAAATCAGGCTTGGTTGAATTATGGTATAATATTAGTTTCTTAGTTTATAATATTATATTCGTTTTTTAAATTATGTGTGTATAGACGTTTTTCGTTAACATATTATAAACTAAAGTATAAAATACGTTTAATAAACGTGACAGAAATCAGGCTTGGTTGAATTATGGTATAATATTAGTTTCTTAGTTTATAATATTATATTCGTTTTTTAAATTATGTGTGTATAGACGTTTTTCGTAAACATATTATAAACTAAAGTATAAAATACGTTTAATAAACGTGATAGAAATCAGGCTTGGTTGAAATATGGTGTGATATAAGTTTCTTAATTTATAATATTGTATTCGTTTTTTAAATTACTTTTGTATATACGTTTTTCGTAAACCTATTGTACACTAAAGTATAAAATACGTTTAATAAACATAACATAAATCAGCAATTGGTTGTATTTTGGTGTAATATAAGTGTCTTAGTTTGTAATATTGTATTCGTTTTTTAATTATTTTTGTATAGACGTTCTATGTAAACATATTATAAATTAAAGTATAAAATACGTTTAATAAACGTGATAGAAATCGACTTGGTTGAATTATGGTGTAATACCTACCTATATCTTAGTTTGTAATATACGTATGTACATACATAAAGTATAAAATACATTTAATATAGGCTGTCCCCCCTCTTCATTCCCGCGTACACACGTGACATACTGACGCAGTGTAGACCGCACGAACCCTGTGTACTTCTAGCACAGAATTAATAACAATCAGAACCCAAACTCAAAGTTTTCACCATTTATCATTTGTAGCCAGATTCGGTGACCTTCAATATACATCGGCCATATTCTTAGTCAAAACGTTCAGGGCCGTACTCGAATAATTTGTAGCTCTTCCATAAACCAGTCTTATATAATTGTATCATTTCCTCCGTTTAGCATTATTTTTTTTCATAGGCACTTCAATTCAACTCATACACAATAGATATCAGGGTTTTGCTATTTAGGAAACACTATTACCGATGAAAAATATTTTCCTAAAATTAATTTATAGTCGAATTGGTTCATTCTACCACCACTTTTATTACACCAAACACTTAAATAACTGATTACACATTGACGAAATTGTCTAGAGACTTGCGAACACTAGTTGTATAAAAATTATACTAGCGGCGTACTGTCGCTAATACTGGCCTGGCACATTCACTTCTTAAGAACATGGCGGACTAACGTGCGCGAAGACGGTGCGCGAACTTTTCCCGCCAATAGGAGTTAGTATTCTGATTGTTATTAATTCTGTGCTTCTAGTGAGTTCTACTCCTAGTTTAGTGTTTAGTTTCTCTATGACTGTCTTGTGTGTTGCTATTGTGTAGTGTTGGTGGAAATAGTTACTTATTTAAATAAAGGATAATTATTTGTTTTAAATATTTTTTATTGCCTACTTCTTACAATAATTCTGAACATTTATGTTTAGTATTTTACAACTTTTGCTGCATTAATTTTATTGTTATGTAAGCAAGTATTTACTTCACATTCGATACTAAATCCGGTTGACTATAAGTTTACTTATTTCTGTATTTTAAACCTAAATTTATTTCCATATTAACTACTAAGTAAAGAAAAATAAACAGGATTTCGATATGTATAGAATTAACTTTAATTTAAAATATTTACCTAATCTTAATAAATACGTCTATGCTGAACTTATTTTGAACTTATCTTATTCAATTGTATGTGGCCTACGAGGTAAATGTATTTTTGATATACGTTTTTAATATTTTAATATAAATACGTATAATATATGTCTATATTCTACGTATTTAATATGCTTTCGCTATACGTATTTTAATTCTAATATAAATACATATAACATACGTCTATAATCTACGTAATATATTTGTTTCCGCCACACGTATTTTAATTTTAATATAAATACGTACAATATATGTTTACAATCTACATAATAAATATGTTTTCGCTATACATATATCCTACATTTATCATACACGTTTTTTAAATAGTAAATAGTAAACGTTTTTTAGACTGACATTTTTCCATATTATATATGTTAATACTAAACCGTATCCATACTTTATGATCTACATAAAAAAAACGTTTTTTCAAGTGAAATGTGTTGCCTGGGTTATATAGACAATTTTTCGACATATGTTTTTGTGAACTTTTTATCTTATCTTTACATGTAGAATTAGCGTCAGAATTTCTAAACAGTAATTTAGAAACACCCTGTAGAGGTACATTGGGCGGCAGGAAATTGAAATCCTTATTTCTCGAAAACGGCATATTTTATGGATATAAAACAGGTATACCTTTTCTACGTAGAGCTGCATTAGAAAAAAAGTTTATCCGCAAAGAATAAATGAACAAATCCAAATAAAAAAGCAAGTGTTCCCAGCGCCCTCTACGTTATTCATCCGAATCAACAACATGCTCTTTTTTAGCGGTCTATGAAACTCACAATACCCACATGTACCAAATTTGGATCAAGATAAACGTAGATAAATAGTGACAGACTCGGTGACAGAGCTATAATATAATATGTACAGGGTGATTCACAAGGAATGGGTAATATTTTACCTGCAGGTTCTATAGTGGAAAATATTAATCTTTTGCTTAATAACTGGGGGTCAAATATTAATACTGAGATACATGGAGATAAAATTATAAAAATAATTCAGTAATGTTGTTATATTTCAGTTATTTTTTCACACATAAAAGTCGGTTCATTTTTTGTGTCACAAGGGCGCTACCTACGTAAGCTATGTATCTTGTTTTAACAGAATCCGTCATAACGTTTTTGTACTTCGTTCATTTATAACCTCATCGCAATTTTTTAATTTAACCATTAATTTTAAACAAGAAAGGGATACTTGTTTAATATTTGTAAAATGCACCCCTATCGAGATATTTATATTTTAGAAAATCTTGCGCACCCATAATTTTAAAGAAACATCCCGATTAATTAAAGGGTAAGTGCTAAAAATGTTTAACAAACCCTATTAATTAAAGGGTAAGTGCTAAAAATGTTTAACAAAGTGTGCTATGGAAATAAGTGAAACATACTGACACAGAAGAATAACTGAAATAAGTATAACAACATTATTGAATTATTTTTATAACTTTAACACCCTGTATCTCAGTGAGAATTAATATTTGACCCCCAGTTATTCAGCAAAAAAATGATATTTTCCGCTATAGAATATGCAGGTACAATATTTTGTTTGATTTACTCTGTATATACAGGGTGATTCATAACTCGAGGCGAAAAATTAAGGAACATATACAGTAGACAGAGACACATTCTTGTTAAAAAACGTAAAATAATTTTTTTGCCGGAAGGGCTTTGTTTCCGAGTTATTGGACATCAAAGTTTGCGCACGTGCGATATCAATTTTTAAATTTAATAAATTAAATGATATAATAAGTTGAAATTTATTAATAGCAGGCCATGAGTAACATGACAAAAATAGTGGCATTTGCTTTAAATTATTATTATTTTTTTAAATTTCCAAAAACAGAAATGTTACCTATTTTATTTTCATTGTTTCTGTTGTTATAATATGTTTACCTATTTCTAGTATATTTCTAAATAATAGCTATTTATGTAACGTGTTACATACAAGACTTTTTCTAATTTTAAACATCTAAAAATAAAATTCTTTAAAAAAATGTTTAAAAATCATAAAAATTAAGTATTCAAGTAATCATAGTTACCTTTGTTTCTGTTATAACGCATTTAATTTTACTGTCAAAAGTGACAAATGACAAATGTTATTAATTTAATGCATAATGTAGCAGATAATATCATGGCAAATGCAACATAGTAAGGGATCCACGCCTTCAAAACACGTCAAAATCGTCAAGTAACCCATTCCAGCAAGGTAAATAATTTTTGAGATGGCATATCGAAAGAGGATCTCTAGGGGCATCAGAAATTGCTTGTTGGACTTTTGTTGGCTCTTGCACAACTTCTCAAAAAGAAAAAAAAGATGGCGTATTGTTATTTCATGAATACGTGTTTTTAAACGTTCACCTTCCGCTAAAAAATTAACTATTTGCGATATTGATCTGGTATTTTTTATTTATATAGTAGAATCATGAGCGCCTCTATCTGTAGCAATGAAATTTAAAAATCACTTGCAGTTTTTTTTTTAATAAATCCTAAAGCAACGAAATTTGTGTATTGAAAATTTCGACATATGGGAAACTATATTAAATGTTAAAAATTTGTACCCACTATATGTGAACAAAATGTGGTCCGAAGATCGAAAAAGTTTAAAAAAAAAAAATCAGGTCTAGTCAGGAATCTAGCATCTCGAAAGACGCTCCTAAAAAGTCACACCCACCACTCGAAGATATAGTTTTGAAAAAATATGTACATTGTCCGGAATGACCTTGCGCATCTAAATATAGAGGGCGCCATTTTGTTCGCAATTGCAAAAAGGCGTAAAAAAAAATTTCCGAAATTTTTTAGATTACTGAAAATTTATTAATTTTGTCTTTATACCGCATTCCCAGGCTTATTTTTTAATATTTCTTAATGATTTTCAAAGCAATTGAAAGTTTGTTCTTTCTAGATTCAGGTGTTGATAAGTTATTCTCGAAATTTTCATTAACAAATGCTACATAAATTGTTTAAACAATGCGTGTCAGAAAAGTGCAATGTAAATTTCAGCATTGAGTGATTTTGAAAACTATTACAGATAGATGCATACTTCTATGATACGAAATATGCAGAAAAGAATGGAGCAATTTTTAGTCAAAGAAATATCTGCCTTGCTTTATCCTCATAAGAAATATGATTGTTTTTGTACAGCGCTCCGTTGTTTTCACTACCGTTTTAAGTGTGTGCAATATCCAGTCACTCACGTCAGCGCATCGCGCGCGCTCTGGATCAGTGACTATTGACGATATACACTGTGTTTACAAAACCTTTACAATGCTTTCTTAGTGTACCTATTACTTTTTCGTAAATATTATCATTTTAACATGGACAATAAAACAGAGACATTTAAAGATTAATTTACTTGGGAACAAACATTATTATAACAACTTAAAATATTTAGGTAGGTAAGAGGTACGTAAGTAAACAACTAAATGAACTTAAATGTACTACTTGGGTGGGCTTAGAAAAATGACAATATAGAAGTAATATACACACAAAAATTCTGTGCGTATTCATTATGCACTGTAAAAAATTATTTTTAAAAGTAGGCGTTGAGATACAGCATATCAGAGTAAATAAAGATAAATATTTATCAAGCATGCATAAAAACAAAAAGTACCTGTCAAACAACCAATCTTTTAAACATTAATTAATTGTTGTAGAAGTGTTGTGTTTTTTATTTCTTTCTAAATTTTTTTTAATACCTAAAAACTGATCGCCACATATTTTTTTCGAATTCTGAAAAGAGAGAAGTGATCAAGTTGAATATTTATTGTAGTATTTGTTGTTATATGTTGTTGTTATTATTATATTTTGTGATGCATTGTTTAGCATGGAATAATAGTATATTATGTTACAAGGAGTAGAAGGCGACCATTATTGTTGAGCCCAGAAGTTTGCTTAGCCGAGGCGTAAGCCGAGGCAGCAAACTGGGCGAAACACATAATGAGCCTTCTACTCCGAGTGACATATACTATTTTTTCTTCAAGCGTTAAAATCAAAAATATCAAAACTTTACTTTTGAAAAATTACATCAGGTCCAATGCGTTCAAGCTTGGTAAAAAAAAATATATGTAATACTAACCATTTTATTTATCAATGAAACATGTCATAGGTGAATTTGCAATTTCAAGTATTTCAGGTGGTACGCACTGCATTTCTTCAGACATTTTCGCTTTTAAATTTAAAAAACGGCTCGACGCGCGACGTCAACTTTTAAATTGACAGTTGATGACAAGTCATAACTTAGATTTTTAATTCGTTGCCATGGATACATTACTTCATTTTTGTACTAGGAAAAAAATGAGAAATATTTGTACTAATACAATAATAGGCTCTTTCTACAGGACGTGTTGCAATATGTAATGTAAGTATTGTTATACGCTTGAAGAAAAAATTATTTATGCCTACTAGTTAAAATTGTTTTGTTGTAATGTCTGAAATTTTGAGAAATTGTTAAACGCCAATAACCACTTAAACGGGATTAACTACATAAGAGAAAACTACATTTTCAACGAAAAATTGTCGAATTTTGCCGCCAAAATAATAAAAATAATTTTTCACATCTCATAGTGAATTTGCATGGAATTTTTGATTTGCACTTTTCTGAAAATCTGTTGTATTTAGAGACTTAAAACAATTATACCTTTTTTATTAAGAAATGATAGAAGAGAATAATTTTTAAGCGAAATCTGCTGTATGGGTGCGGGTAAAAAGTTACGACCTTTTTTACACATTAAACGCAGCGTACGTAGCGCCCTCTAGGAGTTATACCAAAATTGAAGGTGTATTATGATTCCTCACCCCAAATAACCCCCACTTATAGATTTTTACAAGAAAAATACAAAAATTCATTAAATTGCAAGAGAAAATTAAAAAATAAGTTTTATTGACACCCTGTATCTTGGTTACCATTAACTTTTGGACTAAAGTAAGTTTGGCTAAATCGCAATATTTTTACGTTCGAAATCTGCTGTTGGTCTGTGTACCATTAGTTATGAATCACCCTGTATAATAACAGTTAAGTATAATTTTTGTGAATTGAATTGATTTTAAGTTATATGTATATTAAATTATAATAATGAATCTGGCTACTGAAACACAATTTAGAAAATTATTCTGAAGACATTTTAAATGCCGTTCGAGAAGCAACTTCGAGCATACTTCCTTTAAAATCCAAGGAAAAATATGAGAAGGTATATGAAATACTTTCTGTCAAACTGTTTTTTATTAACACTGACATTACTATAACAGTAAAGTGACACTTTATTAAAAGATTTTGAATTTAGTAGAATACCATATTATGGGTCAAAATACGAAAAACACATTTACCCTCACAATAGCAACCTATTATGGACGACCATTTATAGTTATTACTTTAGGGATATATACATTATTCTTCAACTCCCAACCAAAATCATTTGGATTGGGAATTTCTGGATTTACCTCAGTCGCATTTTTCCAAACAATTATTTGATACGCGGCTCTTAAAATTTGTTGATAAAAAGAATCCTCGGTTGGTGGTAAATTTCATATATCAACGCCTTAGTGCGGCCTTAGAGATACTGTGGCCTTAGTTTCTAGGCAGGTACTCATTCGGTTAGAGCGCGCGAGATAGGTATGTCACAATATTCAGCGCAACAACGCAATGCCGCCGTGCAAAAAAATTCGTATCTTTTATAACATTAAAGCAATGTAGATAATTCTTTGACTAAAAATTGCTCCATTCTTTTTTGCATATTTCATGTCATAGATGTATGCATCTATCTGTAATAGTTTTAAAAATGTCCCGATACTGAAATTTGCACTACACTTTTCGGGGACGCTTTGTTTAAACAAATTCTGCAGCATTTGTTAACAACATTTTCGAGTATAGTTTGGTAGCATATGAATCTATAAATAACAAGCTTTTGATTGGTTTGAAAACCATTAAGAAATATTAAAAAATAAGCCCAGAAACGAGGTGTAAACATAAAATTAATCAATTTTCAGTAATACAAAAATTTCGAAATTTTTTTTTTTACGCTTTTTTGCAATCGCGGACAGAATGGCGCCCTTCACATTTAGATCCGCAAGATTATTCTAGATAAGGTACCATTTTTTTCAAAACTAAATCTTTGAGTTCACCCCCTATGAACGAATTTGCGACTCCTGATTCCCGACTAGTCGGTATCTTACACTGTTGAGAGTTATAGATTTTTTAAAGAGACAGTTATTTACGTTTATTTCATCCCGTCCGGAAAGTACAACAGTACAGTATTCATATACGGCCGGAAAATGAGACATTACGGTATCAGAGCCGGTAAAGTACCGGAAACCACCGGAAACTTATTACGAACCAATCACAAACTGTTATTATGCCTTTTGACAGTTGTTTGACATATAAAAATCAACCGTAAATTAAAAAATAGTGTCAAATGTCAAATGACATAAGATATTAACCAAGTGTCAAATTATACAAATATACTGATATACAAGAAATGACGGAATAATAAATAGGATTATAGGAAACAACTACTGGACGGGCAAAGGCCCCGACTCCCATTGAATTATACCTATAAATCCAAAATTGGTAGCCAAATTTGTTATTTGTCTTTTCTCCACCAGACACAGACCGGTTTCGAACTCTTTATGTTCTCATCAGTGTGCCACAGGTAGCTGAAAAGACAAATAACAAAGGCAAACCAAACTGGTCTATGACAGACCCAGCACATAGTAACTGTGAGAGATAAGCACATCCCTCTGGTGGTCAGTTGCTACTACCAGTCAAGACATCGAAGATGTCTCGTGACCGATAGCGGCTTGCCAAGCAAGCACCAAGAGCGGCGACCTCTAGCCCTGATGGACTAAAACATGCTTAATAAATAGGATTATAGGAAACAACTACTGGACGGGCAAAGGCCCCGACTCCCATTGAATTATACCTATAAATCCAAAATTGGTAGCCAAATTTGTTATTTGTCTTTTCTCCACCAGACACAGACCGGTTTCGAACTCTTTATGTTCTCATCAGTGTGCCACAGGTAGCTGAAAAGACAAATAACAAAGGCAAACCAAACTGGTCTATGACAGACCCAGCACATAGTAACTGTGAGAGATAAGTACATCCCTCTGGTGGTCAGTTGCTACTACCAGTCAAGACATCGAAGATGTCTCGTGTCATAGACCAGTTTGGTTTGCCTTTGTTATTTGTCTTTTCAGCTACCTGTGGCACACTGATGAGAACATAAAGAGTTCGAAACCGGTCTGTGTCTGGTGGAGAAAAGACAAATAACAAATTTGGCTACCAATTTTGGATTTATAGGTATAATTCAATGGGAGTCGGGGCCTTTGCCCGTCCAGTAGTTGTTTCCTATAATCCTATTTATTAAGCATGTTTTAGTCCATCAGGGCTAGAGGTCGCCGCTCTTGGTGCTTGCTTGGCAAGCCGCTATCGGTCACGAGACATCTTCGATGTCTTGACTGGTAGTAGCAACTGACCACCAGAGGGATGTGCTTATCTCTCACAGTTACTATGTGCTGGGTCTGTCATAGACCAGTTTGGTTTGCCTTTGTTATTTGTCTTTTCAGCTACCTGTGGCACACTGATGAGAACATAAAGAGTTCGAAACCGGTCTGTGTCTGGTGGAGAAAAGACAAATAACAAATTTGGCTACCAATTTTGGATTTATAGGTATAATTCAATGGGAGTCGGGGCCTTTGCCCGTCCAGTAGTTGTTTCCTATAATCCTATTTATTAAGCATGTTTTAGTCCATCAGGGCTAGAGGTCGCCGCTCTTGGTGCTTGCTTGGCAAGCCGCTATCGGTCACGAGACATCTTCGATGTCTTGACTGGTAGTAGCAACTGACCACCAGAGGGATGTGCTTATCTCTCACAGTTACTATGTGCTGGGTCTGTCATAGACCAGTTTGGTTTGCCTTTGTTATTTGTCTTTTCAGCTACCTGTGGCACACTGATGAGAACATAAAGAGTTCGAAACCGGTCTGTGTCTGGTGGAGAAAAGACAAATAACAAATTTGGCTACCAATTTTGGATTTATAGGTATAATTCAATGGGAGTCGGGGCCTTTGCCCGTCCAGTAGTTGTTTCCTATAATCCTATTTATTAAGCATGTTTTAGTCCATCAGGGCTAGAGGTCGCCGCTCTTGGTGCTTGCTTGGCAAGCCGCTATCGGTCACGAGACATCTTCGATGTCTTGACTGGTAGTAGCAACTGACCACCAGAGGGATGTGCTTATCTCTCACAGTTACTATGTGCTGGGTCTGTCATAGACCAGTTTGGTTTGCCTTTGTTATTTGTCTTTTCAGCTACCTGTGGCACACTGATGAGAACATAAAGAGTTCGAAACCGGTCTGTGTCTGGTGGAGAAAAGACAAATAACAAATTTGGCTACCAATTTTGGATTTATAGGTATAATTCAATGGGAGTCGGGGCCTTTGCCCGTCCAGTAGTTGTTTCCTATAATCCTATTTATTAAGCATGTTTTAGTCCATCAGGGCTCGAGGTCGCCGCTCTTGGTGCTTGCTTGGCAAGCCGCTATCGGTCACGAGACATCTTCGATGTCTTGACTGGTAGTAGCAACTGACCACCAGAGGGATGTGCTTATCTCTCACAGTTATTAAGAAATGACGGGATGAAATAAAATATCATTCGACACACGTCCGTAAGGTGTTGTTCCAGCCTCGTTTAGATATTCTGGACTTGGCTCCTGACGTCGCCTCGTCCATAATATCTACTCGACTGTAACAAGTCACCTTCCGGACTTGTGACGAAAATTACTATTGCGGAACTCCTAGTAGTATTCTGCTGTTTTCTGGCCCCGTGCGTTGCCGTCCAGAATGTATAAAGAATTTGCAGATAGTAGGACAAAACAGCTTTTGGAATTGCGTGATTGCTATTGAAATTTTTACAAATTATGTAAAATAAAAGTCACATTTGACAGAGGATTATGAGGGTGTTGTTGATAGATAAATAAATTATTAGATTATTTACTATCCCATATTATTTAGGTATGTACATTATGTATACAAATGGTAAGACATTTTACAAAAAATGTAAAAAAAATATATAAACACCTATACACAAGACATTCAATTACAAGCAAGCACTTACATATTCCTACTTAGAATCACTGTCTGACAAGAGCTGCTCCGTATTATTTTTGCCTTTAAAACAATTGTAGGGAAAGGTTGCACATGTACAGGCAACAGAACACCAAGTGCATGCACATTTTTCGTCACACTTTACTTTACAATTGCCCTTTTTATTTTTTTTTAGAATCGGTTGTGGTTTTTTGTCATCATTTGCGGTTTTATTTCATTATTCTCCATCACATATCCAAAATCTATAGGAGAAGCTAAATTTGGAAGGGGATCGCAGGACCGCTTGAAGACTAAAATTTGATATAATTCGCATTTTAAATGCAGTAAGAAAGCGTCTTCAGTAGGTGATAGCGAATGTAAGTCTAGAAAATAAATGCTGCCTTAGCAAATCCAAGCAACTCCATAATTTTCCTCCCTGTAGAGATATCTTATTCCAAAATTTGAAGAAATAATGAATATGCAGTTCAATTGTCCAGTAGTTTATTTTTTTCTTTATATTTTTCATTTAACCTTTTATTGATATCGTGAATTGCAATATAACCTTTTTTGCCATATACCCATAATTCTTTTATTAAGTTTTCTATTTTGCACAAATTAAAAATACTTAAAAAATTTATATCCGTATCCGTGGCTTCTATTAACACTCGTTCAATACGCAATTCCTAAACTAAAAAAAATATTCTTGTGTCCGCTTCTTCATGATTGCACTTTAAATTTATTACGGTAGAGCACTAATTTATTTTTAGATATTTTAACACATTTATATAAGGCATCAAATGTGCCTCCTAAATATAAGGCTACATTGATAGGCAACATATGTCCTTGTTTACACCACAATTCGGAAATGTATTTTAAAAGGTTTGCTTTATTTTTATTATACTGCGATGCAATTTTTTTTATCCTGCGATGCAATAATTGCTTGTATAATTGAAGATGCTCTTAAGTTCTTTGTGAATCTATAGTGCCGTAGTGACTTTAAATCCTTGGATTTGCTAAGGCAGCATTTATTTTCTAGACTTACATTCGCTATCACCTACTGAAGACGCTTTCTTACTGAATTTAAAATGCGAATTATATCAAATTTTAGTCTTTAAGCGGTCCTCCGATCCCCTTCCAAATTTAGCTTCTCCTACCTTTCCCTACAATTGTTTTAATGGCAAAAATAATACGGAGCAGCTCTTGTCAGACAGTGATTCTAACTAGGAATATGTAAGTGCTTGCTTGTAATTGAATGTCATGTGTATAGGTGTTTATATATTTTTTTTACATTTTTTGTATACATAATGTACAGGGTGTCCCAAATTGCTTGATTTTGGCTGGTTTTCCTATTTCCAGACCAGTTAGAGAAAAACTGACATATGAGTCTAGAGCTCAATTTTTGTGAAACGCCGATTGGTGAAAACCACATTTCGATATCTCTAACCGTTTCCGAGATATCGGCAAAAATTGACATTTTTCAGATTCCGAAAAACTTTTTTTAATGTTAAAAAATGTCATTTTTAAAGAGAAATGTGTTATATTGGCAGCAAGGATGACTACACATATCTTGGCATATATATTTTTGGAAAGCTTATTTTTTTTTCCTATTTTCTAAAGGCAAAACCAACTATATGGTTTCCATTTGAAATAACAAAGTTAGCTTATATCAAACAATCGAAAAGCGATATATTTTTTTTGACAAATGCATTTTATTCTACGTCAAAAAGTGCCTCTAGAAAGTTTTTACCGTTTCAAAAAATATCCACAAATAAAAAAGTTGACAGTTTTTCGGAATCTGTAAAATGTCAATTTTTGCCGATATCTTGGAAACGGTTAGAGATATCGAAATGTGGTTTTCACTAATCGGCGTTTCACAAAAATTGAGCTCTAGACTCATATGTCAGTTTTTCTCTAACTGGTCTGGAAATAGGAAAACCAGCCAAAATCAAGCAATTTGGGACCCCCTGTACATACCTAAATAATATGGGATAGTAAATAATCTAATAATTTATTTATCTATCAACAACACCCTCATAATCCTCTGTCAAATGTGACTTTTATTTTACATAATTTGTAAAAATTTCAATAACAATCACGCAATTCCAAAAGCTGTTTTGTCCTACTATCTGCAAATTCTTTATA
This sequence comes from Rhagium mordax, assembly GCA_963680705.1. NCBI lineage: Eukaryota > Metazoa > Arthropoda > Insecta > Coleoptera > Cerambycidae > Rhagium > Rhagium mordax. Next base: position 28,828,923 of record OY796661.1, on the reverse strand, counting down.
CAATAAGCTGGACGGCAACGCACGGGGCCAGAAAACAGCTGAATACTACTAGGAGTTCCGCAAACGTAAATAACTGTCTCTTTAAAAAATCTATAACTCTCAAACAGTGTAAGATACCGACCTGATTTTTTTTTTTTAAACTTTTTCGATCTTCGGACCACATTTTGTTCACATATAGTGGGTACAAATTTTTAACATTTAATATAGTTTCCCATATGTCGAAATTTTCAATACACAAATTTCGTTGCTGTAACTTTAGGATTTATTAAAAAAAAAACTGCAAGTGATTTTTAAATTTCATTGCTACAGATAGAGGCGCTCATGATTCTACTATATAAATAGAAAAAACCAGATCAATATCGCAAATAGTTAATTTTTTAACGGAAGGTGAACGTTTAAAAACACGTATTCATGAAATACCATTACGCCATCTTTTTTTTCTTTTTGAGAAGTTGTGCAAGAGCCAACAAAAGTCCAACAAGCAATTTCTGATGCCCCTAGGGACCCTCTTTCCAAATTTGTTGCCAAAAATTATTTACCTTGTTGGAATGGGTCATTCCGTTTTTGAACGCTTTGGATCCCTCACTAACAAATAAAACTTCTTCAGAAGTTAATTTAACAAATCAAATTGTATTAATATTTTAAATTAAAAAATAATAATTCCTATAAACTTGTATTCGGTTTTGAATACCTATACGTTGTTTCTATTTCTTCTTGAGAGTTCTTTATTGTTCTTAACTTGTGATGTAACGTACTTTTCCTCAAAAGTAGAACGTTTTGACACTTCCGTCGTTTTTGAGAAGTGTCATTTTATGTCAAAATTAGAAAAATTATATTATTTTTGTATACATTCCATTATTTTTTGCTTCGAGTTAAGAAAAATGCATATCACGTGCACAAACTTTGAGATCTAATAACTCCGAAACAAAGCCCTTCCGGCGAAAAATTTATTTTACATTTTTGAACAAGAATTTGACTATGTATATTATGTTCCTTAATTTTTTGCCTCGAGTTATAAATTACCCTGTATACATTATACATATATAACTTCTTCTTTGCAGCATTACATCTACCCATTTTTATTTTCTAATGTTTTAATATAGGTATCTTCAGTATCCACTCGGTATACAAATTTTAAACTAACCACCTTCCGATAGAACTATTTGAAATTTGAAGTAAATAAAACATCGCGCGTGCCACGGGACAGGAGTGAGACAAGCTATCGAGTTAGACAAAGATCCAACTCGTATATGTTCCGCCTAGCTGGAAAGTAGTGGTGGTACAGCCGCAAATATGTCTGAATATATTTTATAAGTTTGACTTCATTATAACTCCTAAACAAATTAAAAAAATTTAATTCTGCTTAAAGTAGCACGTTAACAAAAGATCATAGATCGTTTTGACCGATTTGTATTTTAAAATGTTATGCGGAAGTATATGAAATTAAAATAAATATGAAACACTCAAATATGAAAACTTTGTGATTTTTTTACAGAATGTTGGTTGAATGGATTTTTAAAAAAATTAGCCAGTTTCTAGTAGAGGTTCCTAACTTTGCGTGGAAAAAAAAATTGAAGAGAAATTTATAAAAATGTAGCTGCTAGAGCGACGTTAGTTTACTATATTTCGTGTATACCGTCCGAGCGTCAATATTCCTCTTAAATAACTATTTTATTCTTTACAGGCAAGCTTTTGTCACGGTTTTTTTTTTAATGAAATGTAGTAGCGGCGTTAAAACTAATTTGATAATAAACTCACTAATTTAGGCAACCATATATACAATCAAATTAAAGCCAATAAAATTATAAATAAAATAAAATATTTCGCCCTTGTAGCACAGTTTTTAAAATGTCAATACAAAATAACAATTAAAATTAGTAAAATGGGGCAGTCCCAAATTAATTGTTGATGTCCTTTTTATTGTCACTTAATTCCGGTAAACACATAGGTTAGTTGTTTTATTGTAGCGGCCGGTTATCATTTCAACTAATTTGGGGATTTAGTATCTAATCGCACTGACGAAAAAGTCAGGCAAATCATAGGCGTGCGCATCAATAAGACCTAGTTGTTAGCGTTTAGAAATTCATATATTCTACATTAAATCAGGGAGAGAATTGCAACATAATGCCCCACATAGCTAATTTTATTGTTTATCGGTTTCAGGATATTAATCCTTTGTTTACATATGCAAAAGTAGGCTGGTAAATAAGTCATAACTAAAGTTGTACAGTTATATTTATTGCTTGTACGGTAATATTACAATACAGATCTGTCAATAACTGTCAACAGATGAAATAATAAATAATGAAACTATAGGGCTATTTATTAATACAAACAGACAGAAAACTCCAAACAATAATAATTAAATACTGATATCCAACTGAAATGTATTTTCAGGCAATCCAAGGTCCATTTTTATGTAGCCGTTGTGACATTAAAAATGTAAACGTTTATGTAATATGAAAAAAGGTAACAAATAAAAACAAACAAAATATAACTGTAACTAATGAAATGAAAACGTTATTAATAAGAGAATATCAAAAGGTAATATCTATTAATAATGTCTTTATTTTCTGAAACCGATAACTTAGATGTCTTAAAATCCTCGCTCTACGAGCTCGGATTTCAAACCGACATCTGCGGCAGTTATGATAGTCATAACATTCCTTGATATGTTAATAGCTATAACATCATTATCAACTTAATATATATTTTCTATTAGCTTTATCCTTACGCTCCCCATTTTCCGTGCCAGGTGTTCGCCTATTTTCTTACTTTTCTGGTTCCATCCATGTTAGGAATCTTTCATATCTTGGTAGTGTTCGTTGTGGTCGTCGAATTTCAAATAAGTTTTTCTTAATAGATTTTAAAAGGAGTAATTCGACTTTTACTTCCTGTGCTGAATGATATAGTGGTCGACATTTTCTGTGAAATTGAAATTGTGATTTGTAATCATCCTACGGGGATTTATTCATTTCTTAACAGAACTTTTCTGATTTTCCTTATGTTACTAGTGGCAAGCTGTTGCCCGTTGTATTTATTGAAAATCTAACCTTTTTCAAGGGATTTAGTGTTTCCATTATCTTCACGTGAGTAGTCTTTTTTTTAAATTTATTTGAAAAGCTCTATTTTGACTGTTTTCCGTATGCAATTGTAGTTGGAAGACCATCGCATATCATATCTAAGGGCTTTTGGAAAAAAAAACAATATTAAGAACACCAGAGTACATTCGTCAGAGGCTGTTACGTAACTTAGAGACCAAGATCATTAACAACCCTCATAAGAGGTAATTAAATTAGTGTAGTAATTTTCCGTAACTAAGTCGTCACGATTTTATTTTAGGGTTTGGGTCCGGGGACAACATAGTGTTCCCTTTTTGCAAAGATTATTACTGCTGCTGCTTTGGACGAATTGCCCTTAAAATAAAGTATTTTCTCGGAGCTACCTTCTATTAAATCTGGTACCTTACCGGAGACGTTGGTGCTTTTGGAGCACACCCCTTCTAGAAACCAGGGTATATTTAATCCAACTACGCTACCATTGCCTACTTTATGACCGATTGCAACCGCAAGTATTTACCTACCTACCCTTAATTTATTGTTACGTTTAAGCATTGATTAAGGAATGAATAAGATACGCGACTCCAATGTAAAGTGCGAGGCTAATTTTGGCAGCGAGAATCCCGGTAAGTTGCGAGCATTCCTGTGATTCATGTAGTATGCTTTTGATAAACCTGTGTCGTGTCTGGTTTTATATAATTTATAATCTATTGAAAACAAAAATTGAATGTTTAGATTGATTTTAGTTTAAAATTATGTGACGGTTAAAAGTCAAACAAACGTTGAGAAATAGCTGGCAGAGAGAATATACTACGTTAATAATTTGAAATTAAAATTAATCTGGACATTAAATTTTTATTACCACTAGATTATTAATGATATAAAACCAGACACGACACAGGTTTGTCAAAAGCATATACTACGTAAATCACAGGAATGCCCGCAACTTACCGAGATCTCGCCGCCCAAAAAGGCCTCGCACTTTATCATTGAGGTCGCGTATCTTCTTCATTCCTTAATCAATGGTTTAAGTAATCAGGATAACCATCTGAAGTATTATCAAAGAGAGCTAGATTTACGTGCGATTAACTAATTTATAGTTTGAAAATTTAATACATGAACTATTTGCATGCTCATATATTTATTTATGTATATTATATATTATTATTGGGAACTGTGTAAACAAGCTGGCACCTGTCAAAATCTGATAGACTTCTGTCAATTTTATTATTATTAATTCAAAACAGTAGTTAGTTGTTGATGGTGCTTCTTCTGTTGAATTTGAATTAAAACTCAAAAATGGAGGCATACATTGGGGCGCCAACTTCAGGGGGCCGTAGCTCACTTAGGAGCCATTTGCGGACCCATGTCCATAGGAACATTTCTTCATATTTTCGCGTATGCAATCACCTCCCGAATTTTCCGAACGTAGTTTAGGGACACCCTGTATACTTGGACCACCGGAATTATAAATTCTACTGATATTTTAACATTATTATAAGATCAAATTGTATCTTAACGTATTCTAATTCGTTATAATTATAAGAATACAGGTTGTCTTTTGTATTGGTGCCTAAATAATACTGAATACACATGTTATACTCTTTATCATTATATATATTCGTTTCTTTTTACTTGCTTAATTCGAATCCTAAAATAACTGCATTATTTGATTCACTATTTCGTGATTTTGTTTCGTGAATTAACTTTTATATATATAAAACACCAAAATACTTTCCAGGTATCAAATCACGTGGCGCCCTATTTATTGATTTATTTATTTCCCTAGAGATCTAACATATCTGCTATTAGCTGGCCCTGGTTAGTAATATTTTTGTCTTACTCATGTATATCAAAAACGAAATTTTAAATTCAAAAACAGCCAAGAAATTGGGGGCGTACATTGACTCGTGGCCACCCGGTATGTCAAACATTAAGTAACATTTGTTCATTTATTAATTAAAGGAAATTTCAATCATCTATCTTCAAAACTAAAGGATAATAAAAAAAAAATCGCATATTCTGTGAGTTAGTTTTGCTTATTAGTTAATTCGATTCACTTGAAAGATTGGGTTTGACCCTCTTATTTGTAAGAATATGATTTTCATTGGAGTACTATACAGTGTGTTTCAGTTAACATTCCTACAGCTGATATCTCGGAAACTAAAAAATATGTTTTTATTCTGTAAAAGAAAATAGATGTATACTGTTCAGTTCATGCCTTCTTCAGGAAGTACAATTTACTATTATAACATCACCAGAAATGGCGATGCAGTTTAAAAATAATTCTCTAATAGCAGATAAAAAAGGAACCTACATCTGAAAACCAATATTAAAAAGAGTTACAGCAATTCAAAAAAAAAAAAAAAAAATACGATACCTACTAAAAAATTAGACAATAAAAATAATATGTCTTAAAAACTACTACTGCAAATCTGACTTATCGAATTAGAACAATTTTGCTGAAAATTTAGTTCTTAATCGAGTGGCATATGTTTCAAAGCTCATGAAATTCTCTACAACTTTCATTCTATATACTTTTATCGATTTCGCAACCGTTTTCGAGATACACGCTCCGGAAAAGTGAAACTTCTAGAAAAACGACTTTTACCTGAATAATGGAAAATTGTATTTTAAAGGTGATTAAAAAAGGTCACATATAAGGTAAGTAATTTTATTCGATTTCGATAAGGTCGTCGCTGGGTGGGTATTTCTCTGTGCTGTATACTTGTCTCTGAATGTCTTGCCATAAAAATTCCATAGCCTTAGCAACAATCCTCAACCTCTCCTCTTTTTCATTTTTGGCCCTGTTTTCGTACCACGCCTTATTGATAATTTTGTACCCTGTGTCTCTAAAACATACCACGGGCACACTGAATCTGTTGACCCCTGGAGTGATCAATATTTGATCCCTATATTTCCTTTGCAACTCAGCCTTGATGGTTTGCCACTGGGATTTGGCTCCTGTTACGGCACCCAGTATTTCATCTTGATAGAACTGACAATCGGTGCTTCCCTCCATGTAGGCAAAAATCTCCTCCATAGCCTGTGGCTGCCTCTGGGGGTCTCAGCTTTCGGAGTTGGGAAACCGATAGGCTTCATGAAAGTGTGGTGGCAGTCTTTGTGGTATACTGCCTTCTCAGCAACAAGATCGTTAATGGAGGACAGGCGACCAAGAACTTCGTCACCCCAGGAATCCTTCCTCATAGAACACGGCTCCCTGATACGATTTTGAATAGTTAGAGTCTCAACTGAATGTATATCTCTCCTTTTGTCTAAAAGAGTTTTGGTTTTTTCGCGTATTTTGTTTAATACGCCGGCCATGTTTTTTATAGCTAATCGACGTTTGAAGAAAAAATAGCATGTTTTATTCGGAATAAAAGCCACTTTTGTGACTCGTCTGTAATTGCCGGACTCACTTCGTTCGTCCAGCAAATCTGCAGATTCGTCACAAAAGTATCACTTACTCCTAATAAAACAATATTAATTTCTGAAAACTACGAAATTGTACGAAAAATTTTAAAATTGGCGTAACTGTTGACCGGTTGGAGATAAATTGGCTTATGTATATGTATATATTTATATATGTTATTGAAGGGAATTCAATTCTCTACAACTTCCTCTAAGAATTTCTTTTTCAGATGAATAATTTAGACGATATGAAAGGATGAAGGAATGTTTGATGAAAAATGTGAGGTAAAAATCTGTTTTTCGAAAATTTTCACTTTTCCGGAGCGTGTAGCTCGAAAACGGTTGCGAATTCGAAAAAAGTATATGGAATGAAAGTTGTTAATTGTCATGAGCTTTCATATTGTATATGGAAAATTCCCTACGACGCACCGTTTTCGAAAAACCCAAAAGTGGGACCTTCTTTGTGACCCCCCCCTCCTCTCCGGCTCACCTCCTAGACGTCAGGACTTTTAGTATGTTCACTCCCTAAGCACCCTGAACAAGTTTCTGAAGGAATCGCTTAGGTCCGTGCTCACGCATTCTACCAACAACACCTCTACATAAAGGACCAAGTGCTTACAAAATTTTAACTCGTGACGTCATGGATTTAGGCCGAGACAATTTGGAGCGCAGATGAGGGAGAGGGGCTTGCCAGACTTGCGGGTGAAAGGCTAACCGCTACGTTGCCGGACTATTACGATAGTAGCGCATCTTAGGATGTCCCTATGTAAAGAATGTATCTCTTCAATTACCCAGGTGTTGTTGATCTCTGATTAAATATCGTAAAAAACATATTTCCATAAGATGTTCTTTCCTCTTTTTATAATTTGGTATTTCGTAATTTATTTATTTAATTATCTACTGTCTTTCCTAAACTTCCTAAACTAATTTCCTTATAGAGCCGGCCACAGCGCATCAACTGAAACGCGAATCGCGACTAGGTCGGTAAAGCAGTTCGCGGATTTTGCGTGTGGCTTCCGTAAGTAATTCGTCGTTGTTTAGCATTTTTCTGAAATTAGAACTATTTATGTTTCTTTAAGTGTGTGAAACTTGTACCTAATACTTCGTTGTATATCTAGGTAAACAATTTGTATTGTTAGGCGTATTTTTAAATACGTAAAACCATATTTGTCACCTGTTGTTTTGCCGGTCGGCCGGTTTGTTTACAGAACAGTTTTATGTTTTTGTTCGTGTTTAATTGTATATTTTTCTTTCGGTTTCGGCTAGTTTTGTGGTAACTGATAATAGTGTAATAATGCCTCAAAAGTGTTGTGTTCCCGGCTGTAACGGAAACTATCAAAATGGACCTAAAGTTAGTGTGTTTGGTTTTCCAAAGGACGTAAGTTTACGACAAAAATGGCTAAAAGCTATACCACGAGATAACTTTGAGCCCACAAACAACACGAAAGTATGTGAAGCTCATTTTCCTGAAGGTAGTATAATAAAAAGTACAACAGTTCAAGATTCAAACACTGGTAAGATTTTTACATTAGATTTACTAAAACCACGGCTAAAAGAAGACTGTATACCATGTATTTTTTTAAATTGCCCTAGTTATTTATCAAAAAATGTCACAATACGGCCAAGTAAAGATGAAAAGCTCAAAATTATTGATGACTTAAATTTGTCAAAAGCCCTTCAAATAAGCAAAACTGAGTTTGAGGAGCACGAAAAAAACATACATTTTGACAATTTCGAGGAGTTTATTGTCAAATTTTCTACATTTAAACTACCAAAAGATTGGTTTTCTGCCCAAAGTTTGTCTCAAGAAGGTGAAAGAATAACTATTTTTAAAATTGAATATACACCTGGCCCATGCATTAATTGGGCGATTGTTATTAATTATAACCTGAATATTGAAACTTTTTTGTATAGCCAGTCAGTTTGTATTTCAACATCAAAATTTAAAACGCCGTTTATTTCACATAGTTTGGACGATATACAGTCAATATTTGAAACCATAGATGAGACTGTTAGTACCCTACCTTTAGAGGAAAATATTACCGATAATGACAACCCCGACTGTGACTTCAATAGCAATACCATGCCTGATTCTGTTAAACCATCAAATGACATAAATAAAATTAAACGTGTTTTGGATTTTGTGTCAAATATATTAAAAAGTTTTCAAAATCTTGATGATAACAAAATAGTACATGCTTTAGATTTTATTTGTGAACAATTAGCATTGCTTACAACTGCAAAGCAAAGATATAGGTATTCAAGTAGTACAATAATTTTATGTTCTATTTTCTATACGATTAGTCCACATGCTTACAAATACTTTAGAGATTATGGGTCCCTTATTTTACCACATCCCCAAACTATAATGAGTATTTGTAATAAACATATGACTGATCCCCATATAGATGAAAACAATATGTTTTTAACCTATGCTCGAAATGTGTTTAGTTTGCTAAAGGATCATGAGAGGTTTGTGACACTGCTTTTCGATGAAATTCACATTGACCCTTTTATGGATTATAAGGGAGGCAATATAGCTGGTACAGCAGTCAATAATAATAAGTCTCTAGCTTCTTCGGCATTTACCTTCATGATTACAAGTGTGTGTTCTAGCTTGAAAGAGGTAGTTCACATAGCTCCCGTGTCAAAAATTAATTCCGAAATACTCCATAATTTTATTAAAACCATTATTGAAAGTTTAGAGGAAATTGGGTATATAGTTTTTTGCACAATAAGTGATAATAATGCTATTAACGGGAAGGCAATGAGCCATTTTTCAACTACAGACGAACTAAGTATTGTTTATCCTCACCCGGTAGATAAAGAAAGACCATTATTTTACTTATTTGACACAGTTCACTTACTCAAATGTATTTTTAATAATTGGCTTAACTCTAAACCTGATCAAATGTTTTCTTTTCCCGATTTTGACACTTCAGAAAAAAAATGCGCTTCTTTTTCTGCCATTAAAAAGTTACATGAACTGGAGTATGATAAGCTTTTAAAGTTCGGCTATTCTTTAAACCTAGAAGCATTGTTTCCTTCATCTTTAGAGCGACAAAATGTAAAACTTTCGTTAAAGATTTTTAACTCTTTCATAGTAGAGGCTTTAAGACATTTTGGTAGCCGTATTCCACACTCTCAAGATACTGCTGATTTTGTAAACATCATAACGATATGGTGGAAAATAGTAAATGTAAAAACCCCATTCAAAGGCAAACATAAACGTGACATATTTCAGGAACCTATCGTCAAGAAACAACTGAGGGACATTGAGTTAGATCCTAAGATTGAGTTCTTAGAAAAAATGTTAAATTGGCTCGATACTTGGCAACCTGGCAGTTTTTCAAAGACTCTTACCCGACAGACCCGAACTGCTTTAAGTCATACCCTTCATGGACTTCTTGAAATTACCAAATACTGTTTTAATGAACTTGGTATGAATTATGTTCTCTTAGGAAAATTTCAAACAGACCCTCTTGAAGATCGATTTGGTAAATACAGGCAAATGGCAGGTGGTCATTATCATATATCTGTGCGACAATTATATGAGACAGAGAAGAGACTTAGAATTCAATCTATATTAACACTTCAGTCTCGCAGTTTTGGCCCTTTTAATGTTAATAAGTTCTATGAGCTACCTGATTATGACCCAGATGAAAATTGCTCTCAACAAGACTTTTCCCAAATTAAAACTTTATTGTCTCAAATTTTAATAAATGATGATCACTTTCAGGATATCAAAGATGTATTGCCGTTAATTACATATTTAGGTGGTTATTGTTGCTATATTACGTTAAAAAAACTAAAATGTGACAGCTGTAAAAAAAAATTGGTATATGACGAGCAATTTATTGTTGAGGACAATTTTGATCTCATCAATAAATTAAATCGTGGAGGACTTTTATATCCCCAAGGACAAGTTATACATGTTGTATCTGTGACTTACATAATCTTTAATAAGTTAATAAATGAATTTGAGGACATATTTCTAGGAACTTATAATAAGAGATCGTTCATGCTTCATTTAATTTTGCAATATTGTATTGAACAAAAACATGTTTCACATTTCGATGGATGCGATAATCATAATGGAAAAGACGTTTTAAAAATAATTCTCAAAAGTATTTCCAACACCCTTTTAAAAAATTATTGCGCTAAAAATTGCGACCATTTAAAAAAAAATAAAAAAAGAAAACTAGATACATTAACGAAGTAGGCTATATAGCTACCTACCTACATAACTAAACATATTTAATTTGGGACCTATTTCTTTAAAAGTTTAATGTATTTTCATGGCTTGTGTTCTTCTATAATATATATGGTTTTTCTCGTTGTTTTTATACCTAAACATTTACTTAAACACTATGTTAGGCTCGATGTTAGGTAAATGAAATTAGAGAAGGTGTGGAATAGTTCAGAATATGTATTTATGATAATTACATATCCTGAATTTTGGAGCAGGTGTAGGGGAGTTGGGAGCCTGCATTTAATACTACGCCTAGTATTAAACCAAAACTCTAACATAACTTCTGGGATTAGTCAAGAAGTATGTCATATAGCTAGCGTTCTTTAATATAAGTTAACTATTGATAGTTTTCATAAATATTAGTGTATGTAACCCCTTATATGATTAAAATTGCACGGCCTAAATTGATGACGTCACACGACAAGCGCTAAGGCCTTGTAGTTCAGTGGGTGTTGATTCTACACCTTTATTGACTGAACTGTATTTTAAATTTGAGAAATTTAAAATAAAAGAATTGGAGTATTCTTGCTTGGCACTTTCTATCACAGGGATCTATAAATTACATTTTTAATTTTACCTTCCAAAATAAAACTTACGTATAAAATAAAAATCGAAAAAACTGAGCCCTGTCCAAGATTCGATCTCTGAACTCTCGCACGGAAAACGGAATTCAAACCACTTGACTATGCGTAGAGTGCGGTACTTAGTTAATTTCTGACTTTTTTGCTCTCGTTAACCATAGAGAAATTGTTATTGTTTCCAAGGCGTTGGATTGGCACCTCCAGGACCGCGCGTTCTGCGGGCTTAATTCCTCTGGACTTTTTCTTGTGGGGATATTTAAAAAGCCAAATATATCATGAGCCAATAGAAGATATAACATGGCAGAGGTATGCAATAAAATCCACTTTTGTGCTGGTGTAATTAATGGAGATACATTATTAAGGACATGTAACAAGGAAGTGTTAAATCGCTTTGATATATGTGTTCAAGCAAATGGAAGTAATTTCGTGCATCTATTGTGAATACATATTGTTGTCAAGATGCATTGTTCAAAAATAAAAGTAAGTACCTTATTTGTTGTTTTTCCATTTAAACTTCTCAATTTTAAATAATTTCCGGTAAAATCGGAAGTGATATTAAAAAAATGTACCACTGGTAAATAATTATAGCAGGTAAAAAATTACTAAGAACCTACATCTGAAAACCAATATTAAAAGAGTTACAGCAATTCAAAAAAATACAAAACTAAAAAATTAGACATTAAAAATAAAATATCTCAAAAACTACTGCAGATCTGACTTTTTCGAATAAGAACAATTTTGTTCAATTTAGTTCTTAATCGAATGGCATATGTTTCAAAGCTTCCTCGATCGAAAAATATTTTTAAACTGCAGCGCCTAATCTAGGTATAATGTTATAGTAGTAAATTGTACTTCCTGAAGAAAGCATTAACAATATACATCTATTACCTTTTACACTGTTTACAGAATAAAAATATATTTTTTTAGTTTCTGAGATATCGGCTGTATGGGAATGTTAACTGAAACACCTTCTATAGTAGATTTTACTAAATAAGTGTATTTGAAATTTATTTCTAAAGTCCTGCAATTACACGATAATTTTTGAGAATATTATAAATGTAATAATATTTATACAGGGTCTCATATTTTCAAAAAAAAAAAAAATTCTATTTAGAAGATTTGGGTTTTTAGATCACATGGAAAGCTAGTTCATTAACAAATTATTAGATTAGTCCAGGCCCGGCTTTAAGTAAAAAACCATCAAATTCCAAATGAACAAATTAAGAAAACTGAAGAAAAATCATATCTTCTGTGAGGTAAAAATCTGTCAAAAATTGTTTAACCTAAATACCACCTTGTATACACCACCTGCCCACATTATCGAAGTTCATACACAACATTCTCGTTAGTACTAGAAATAGATAAAAAAAAACAAACCAATAATCTATTACAGTAAATACTTCAAAAGAATCATGTATAAACTTTTGTTACATTTTGCAACTTTCATATGACGCGAAGAGCGGTAAAATTCCTGTGGCTCGTATACATAATTTAAATCCTTATAACTCTAGGAAAATGAGAAAATCATTTTGCATCTGATTCTTTTGACGTAAAATAAACTGGTTTTAAATTTACACAAAATATACATATTTCCAAAATTAATTACAAAAAAATTCTGTTTTTTTTTCCATATTACACCATTACACGATATTAAGACCCTTGGCTGTGCAATAGTTTAATCAATGATGGTGGTCAACATTAGAATTTTTAATGAAAAGTTTCCCTTCAGTTGCAAACATACCCTTATACTTATTAACTAGAGGTTGAATAGTCGGAGAAGTACTGAAACTCTAAAGGAGACAGTTTGAGTATTAATTATACTTGGTAAAATCAACAGTAGTTGTTTATATAGCAATATTGTTACTTTATATCAACCAACGTCTAAATTAGGCTCTCAAATAAACAGGAAACGAATATGGCTGTAATATTTTTAAATTGTCAGCTTACCTTTTGTACACCTTTGTAGTAGTGAGATCCTTCTCAGCAGTATTCTGTTTATTAAAATTTTATATTTTGACCGATATCAATTTTAAATAATTAAACAAATACTAAATCAAATTATTAATGCAAAACCATTGTGTCTTTAGATTTCTACGGTAAAATTTCCATTTTAAAATATTACGTCAACACCAAATTTTTAAATTTTTATTTGATATTACCGTGAACCCATAATTCTCTCGCATTTGATACAACACTGGAATTGATTAGTCAATCAGCATATTGATTGGAGTAAAAATTAAAATCAAAGTCGAATTTACATTTTTCTTACAAAAACTTTTAAACAATAAAAACAGGATCTTATAGACAGTTGTATATCCCCAAGTTTGAAAATGATACGTTAGAAAAGCAGTAGAAAAGGGGACGGCCCGAGTTTTGTTGACCTTAGCACAACAAAGTAGATTATCAACAACGCCAGTATAGTATTTAAGTAGTATTTTCGGTTTATGCAAATCACATTTCAATTACAGTCAGTAATTATCAGAGCAAGTGTGTAGTTATTTTCTCTCGACTTTAATTTGATCCGAAGTATTTCCTGAAAATTATGTTGTCAACCATATATATCAATCTACCAGGGGGTGTAAGGATACCTGCTATTGGAATGGGAACCTGGCAGGTGAGTAAATTTATTTAAAATTAATTTTATTGTATAAACAATAAGTATACGAAAAAGTCCTTTAAACTACTTATATTTAATGATACAGCCTATCTGTCATAAGAGATTAATTTCTGAAACGTATTTGTTTGTGAGTCTGCTACTATCATTTTACTGTAATATAATGATGTTCGACCCATCTGTCTTGTAAAATTTTTTAACATTTCCGTTGTCTTTAGAAAATGGGCCTTAGCTATATTTTTAAATAGAATACTTTGTATTATATTTTTTAATTATAATCAATTGTAATCAATTTGAAGTGAATTCAATCGACTTTCCTTATGTTTTTAAATTACAAGGCTTTCTTTAAATATCAATTTTACAGATTATTAAAATTATTGCATACATTGTGACCCATTTTGAATGGAAACACCCCTGTAAAAACTGTGTCTATTATCCGATTTAAACGGGACTTTTTAAAGAATATAGATCATCGAAAACTCTACATTATGACAAACATTTAGAGATAAATTTAAATGTTCAAGACCTACTATAACTTTTTTTCGATATTAAAAATGGACAAATTTGATTTGCTATTTTTTTTTATTAAAAGTGTAACTATATTACTGGATTCAGAAACATCTCAAATGGGTAAATCCAAAATTTCCTGAAAAAATGTGTGTTGTTATTTTCTTTATTAAATACCTTATTACTATTATTTTTAATTGTGATTACTATGTTTTTAAGTTCTATATGATTAAGTTTGTTTAAAAGACAATATTTATAAAAATTATCCACTGATTTTTTTCATGGGCTACCTCGATTTTTAGAATAAATCATGTAAACATTATAAAACACTTCCTACATTAATTTCGTCTTAAATATGTTATTATTCAATATTTTTTCACGAAATTTTGGATTTACCCATTTGAGATATTTCAGAATCCAGTGGTATAGTTAGATCTTTAGTAAAAAACATTTCAATCAAATTTGTTCATTTTTAACATTGAAAAAAAAATTATAGTAGGTCTTAATTGAAATTAAACTCTAAATTTTTGTCATAAAGTAGAGTTTTTGATGATCTATAAAAAAAAGTCTCGTAAAAATCGGATAATAGACACATTTTTAACAAGAAGAGTATAGTGAATTCCTCAAAATTTAGATGAGCTTCACCCATCACTCTCTTAAGATGAAATTTAGTTGACTTAATGCCAGCCTCCCATATTCCGCCAGAATGGAGAGCATGCCTGGGCAGAAATGGCAAGTAATACTGTATGTTTGCTGAAAAGTAGAATTCTGCGAGATTAAATTAATTTCATTTATACGACGTGTCACAGTTATTTTGTCAATATTTCAGGAGTGTATCAGATGGTTTTAAAAAAAATGTTAGTAGGCTACTTTATATAAAAATTTGGTAAATATAAAAATTTTACTTTAAAAATAATTGATAGAAAACCATTTACAGCCCATAATTTTGTAATAGAGGATCGTAAGACATTTTTATTATATGAAATACTTATACTGTAATAATATTCTTTGTGTTTGTTTCTTTCTAGTGTAGTGACGCGTCTGAATTAGAACAAGCCATAAATGCCGCCCTAGAATCCGGATACCGCCATATTGACACTGCCTTTATATATCAAAATGAGGCAGTCATTGGGAAAGTATTAAAAGAATGGTTCGCATCTGGAAAATTGAAGAGAAAGGATATCTTCATAACTACCAAGCTTCCTATGAATGGAGTGCACCAAGACAGAGTTGAAATGTTCATAAAAAAGTCTTTGGCCAACCTTCAATTGGAATATGTTGATTTGTATCTGATCCACTTTCCTATTGGCGTTAAATATGTCGAAGGTCAAATCAGGCCTCCCCCTGGGAAAGCACAGACAGAAATATCTGACCATAAGGCTATTTGGAAGGTAAACAAGAGTCTTTTTTTAAATTTCTCTTATTGTGTTTATGATTCATTAAAATTTTCAGAAAATGGAAGAGCAGGTCGACGCCGGTAGAGCTAAACATATAGGACTTTCAAACTTCAATGTTAAACAATTAGAAAGGATTACGAAATTTGCAAGGATTAAACCAGCATGTTTACAAGTCGAACTGCATTTATGTTTGCAACAACAGGAACTAGTGAATTTTTGCCACCAAAACGGAATTGTCGTTATTGCTTACTCTCCGTTAGGATCGCCGGGATACAACAAGTTTAGCATCAAGCTAGGAAGAGAGTAAGTTGACCAGGAAAGTTTCGATTTGGTTTTAAGGCTTTCGGAGAGTCAATAATATAATTTTTTTTTTTAATGCTTGACATTTCGTAAATCTTGTGGTTTTCTTCTTAACAAACTTGTTTACAGCAACGAACATTGTTGAAAAGAAATTACGTGCTTGGGTTTAGCAGGTGTTTTGCTTAGAACAAAGTAGTACCTTATAAACATTTGGGGCTTATTTTTTACAGGCATATTGTAGGTAGAGGGGTTCCCATAATCATTAATTTACGTTTTTCCAAAAATATCGTATCCACCATCATTTTGAAAAATATTGATCAAAATAGGCTTTTCTCAATTATTGCCTCTCCTGTTAGTTTTACCCTAATAGTTATTGCCAATTTTGTAAAGAATAAAGAACTATGACTTTTGTAGATAACTTTCTCTGTACTTTAAGATTTACAACGGCCAGAAAAGTGAATTTTTATTTTCACAATTAGATAGAAATTGATACCTACTATAGACAGAAATTTTTTAGTAATATTTTTCTTATCCTCTACAATGTTGGTAACTATTTTTATGACATAGAAAATGAGATAATTGGCGAAAAAGTCTTTCTCTTCCTTCCAAGATGGCGGCCGTGGCAAAGATATTTTTGGGGAAAACGAGAATTAGTGATTATGACAACCTCCCCTATAATATATACAACAAAAAATTTCCCGAAAATATTATAGGGTAAAATGACACATTGGTATCTTATTGAATTTTCTACTTAAACGTGATGACACTAAATTTAGCAGTACCTAATAGTTCGATGGAAATTTCCATTAAATATTTTGCAAATCGCTTCCAATTAACCTCTATATCTATGTAGATATGAGGATGACCTTTACAATTAAAGATAAAAATCCGTTTTATAAACATTTACACGTTTATAGGAAATACCTACATTTTATGAACTTTGGCATGCCTCAGTGAGACTTTACACTGTCAGACAATACAGAGACAATCTATAGAAATGACCCTTCATTCTATTACAAATTAACATTAAAGCAAATGTAAATATTATTACATGCAAGTTCAAGGTATAAATTCAAAGTGCATTTGTTGATGCAGTAAATTATTATTTTAATGCGAATTCCAGATGGTTAGCAGTTTATCAAAATCGGAATTTTGTAGCAAAATAAATGTTGAAAATAATTTCGGATAGTTCAAGGATACTTCTCCAAAATATCACCAAAACATTGGGAACGTTGCGAAAATAATTATTTCCCTGTACTATTAACATTCTGATAATTTATTTTGTAAAAACCCACAAACAAGTAAATAAATAAGATATATTTAATTTTTTGAAATTTATATATGTTTGTTTATGTCTACATTTCCTTATCTAAAATGTGAGATAAAAATGCATAGAGATAAATTAAAAACATACAAATATATGACTAAAAATATTTTAATGGATGATACAAATCGAAATAGTAGTATGAAACTTTGTTCAACAAACAGAGCCGTACCCGATAATTTTCATATTTTCTTGATTTATATGTGATTTTTTTATAGTCCCACTTTCGAAAATACCATGTGTATACATGATCCATAAATTAACAAAAATGTTTAATCATTGAAATTCAGCAGTTTGCAGAGCAAAGAACAACTGTAATTTTTAAACGATCACTTCAACAAAAGTTGTAGGAAATTTTATGATCTACAGTATTGCAAAGATATTCACCTTTTCAGTCGCTGTAAATTGTTAAGAATTGCAAAAGTTGTAGCTGATTCCTTACAATTATTATGGTAATAACTAATTTCATGACAGAATTAACAGAACGGGAGATAACTGAGAAAAAATCGTTTTCTTTTCTTTTCTAGATAGCGGCCATAGTGGCAACGATATACTTGGGGAAACAACCCCCACATACAAAATAATAAAAAATTTCTTCACGGAATTATATAGGGTAAAATGATAAATTGACTGTAGGTACTAACAATATTTTCTTAATTTTATTAGGACAAAACAACTGCCGGATATGTTTCATAACAAAGTAATCAAGAGAATCGCCGACAAGCATGAGAGAACATGTGCCCAGATAATGTTGCGCTATCTTGTGCAAAAGAACATTGCAGTTATTCCAAAAAGTATTACCCCTTCTAGGCTGAAAGAAAATATTGATGTGTTTAATTTCTCGCTTGATTCTGAAGATATGAAGGCGTTAAACGACCTTGACGTTGGTGAAGAATCAAGAATTTTGGATTTTAAATACCTAAGGTAAGACACTTTATCTACTTAGAATGCAGTTGAAACGCATATCTATGATACGTAGTAGAATCATTGTACAATATTTTCTCATATCAGACTCATCAAGAACATTGATGCATCCATTTCTATTATTGATACAGATTTTTTTTCAGTGCATTCGATCATCCAGAGTGGCCATTCCCGAAGTCAGTTGTCCACTAAAGTTATGGATACACAGCGATTGCAAGATTAGTTTTAACTTAAGAAATTTAAATTTATATTTATATTTATATTTAATTATTAAATCGTCTAAATCTTATAATAACGTTATTGTAAATAGTAAATATATTTTTTAATAGCACCTTCCATTTATTTTATGGTCTTCTATGGCTTTATTTGCGGTTCTCATGAAATTGTAATCTCTCTTATAAATTACCGAACAGTGAAATGAATATAATACCAAATTTTGTTAACGTTACGGTAGACGTTAAAAGCGTGACAAATTCAAACTTTAGTAGGTTTGCAAAATCTTACCTGAACACTTAAATTTTAGTCACACAGATCAATTATATCTACATAATAAACTCTCTTCAACAATTCTACCTTTATTAAGAAAAAACTACTACAAATTTAAAGGCAAACACACACAATTTTGACAGCTTGGTTTTTTATTTTGGAAACGGATATTCAGGATGCTGCTCGATTCTAAAAGAAACAAAAAGTGCCAAATTACTACAAACAGTTTAAATTGAGGTTGTCCAACTTATATCAGTAAAATTTAGAGCTTGACCTTATACTACTTAATTAGTATCTAGTTGCAGAATATTTTCATAAACCTCAAAGCTAGACTAAATCTTGTGCCGTAGCCAGCACACCAATAGTGTTTCAATAATAAAAAATATTAATAACAACACTAAAATATTACCCGGAAATGAACGTCCACGTGGCTAGACGTGCATCTTCTCCCACATCCAAATTCTCCAAGGTTTCCATATCCGCAGCGTCAAGAGCAAAGTCAAAAACATCAATATTCTCCTTTAGTCTGTTCAGATTCGAGGTTTTCGGAATTGCTACAATGTCTCTTTGTAGATGATACCTTAACATTACTTGCGCGCTGGTTTTCTCGTACTTCTCAGCAATTTGCATGAGTATTTCGTTTTGAAGCATATCAGGAACCTTTCTGCATCTAAAATAAAGCACAACTTAAAATATCTTGCCTATGAATAAATCGAATAAAGAGCAACAGAAAATGGCTTCAGAATGTTGTGATCCGATTTCATTTTTTTGATATCATTAATTATGATTTTGTAAAAACTGAAAGGTCTATTAAAATGCTTACGTATCACCAGGTGATCCTAAAGGACTATATGCTACAACCACAATACTATTTTCCTGACAAAAATTAACGAGTTCACGTTGTTGAAAATCCACATGAATTTCCACTTGCAAACAAGCTGGTTTTATCCTGGCACTTTCATTAATTTTTTCGATCTGTGATCGGTTAAAATTGGAAAGTCCAATATTTTTGGCTTTACCAGAATCTACCTGCTCCTCCATTTTCTGCAAAATAATTAACGATTTGTTTATCTCCTCAAACTATTAGATTGTACAACAAAACTATTTAATAAGAGCGTACCTTCCAAATTGCTATATGATCAAATTCGTCTATCTCCTCCTCATCATCATCATCAGGACCTGGTGTTGGTTTTCCTTCGATATATTTCGTACCAATGGGAAAGTGCACTAGATACAAATCAACGTAATCCAGCTGCAGATTCTCTAAGGATTTCTGCATAAACATATCTACTCTGTCCTCATGTACCCCATTCATGGGTAGCTTGGTGGTAATAAAGATATCTTCTCGTTTAAGTTTTCCAGCAGAAAACCACCGCTGTAGCACGCGGCCGATAAATGTCTCATTTTCATAAGCAAATGCGGTATCAATATGTCGGTAGCCTATTTCCAGAGCAGCATCAAGGGTTTTTTCGAGAACGTCCTGTTCACTAAGCTAAAAAAAATGAAGCTTGACATTCTGTAAATTGATACTTAGTAAATGCTCACATACTTACATGAGCTACCCTGTATTTTAATGTAGATGAGTAATTTAATATAAAAGTTAAACTTACTTCTCCAGTTCCCAGTCCAATGGCAGGCATTCTTTGACCTCCTGGCATATCAACAAATATTTTTGCTGCCATCTTCACTACGTTTAAACAGCAGTGTAGATATAATATTAATACTTAGTTGGCTCGATAAAGACAAAACAATTGCACATTTACACTTTTATGCACTTTTAACACTGGCAAAGTTAATAGCTCTTATATATATAATATCGATTTAAAAATTAGTCTCAGTTGCTGTGACCTTAACCGCAATACAAAAAAGTAATTGTTAATTGTTGGGTGCATACAGTATTCATTTACATTTCGGGGACCATGGCTTAGAAGTTTATTTTATTATTGATTGAAATTGAATTATCAATAAAATATATGCAAATAATTTTTCTATTAAATATTTAATAGGTAGGTACCTACTCAATGAGTCGTTACAGATTAACAATATGAGAAAATAATTGATAATATAATAACATAACCGTAACAATAATTATATTTTAAATTTATACAATTCATATTTTAATTTTTCCAAGGTTTCACTGTTATTCCCTATTTTGGCAAACCGTTTAACAGGTCCAGGTTTATACTGGAAAAGGATATTCAGGATGTTGGTCGATCCTGAAAAATATAAAATTACACATTAATACTGATTCATTCAGTCTTCTGTTTGATCTGCATGATTAATTGATAAATCGGACCGATACGCGGATAGAAAGACAAAGTGTCCAACAGTTTTAGATGGACTCAATGTGAGTGACAGAGAATGCAACTTTAATGTAAATTAATTTTACCCTGCAATGAAATTCCATCTACCAAGACGCGCATCTTCGCCAAGCTCAAGGTTATCCAAAGATTTTATGTCCGTAGTGTCAAGAGTGAAGTCGAACACGTCAATGTTCTCCTTAAGCCTGTCCAGGTTTGAGGTTTTAGGGATTGCTATAATATTTTTCTGCAGAAGATATCTCAGCATGACTTGTGCATTAGTTTTCTTATGTTTGCCTGCAATTTGCTGAACAGTTTCATTATTAAGGATGAGTGGAACTTTCCTGGCTCTACAATAAAGAAGTTCAAATAAAAAGCAAAAAACAATAATTTCCTTGACCGATTTTCAAATACTTTACCTTCCTGGTGCCCCTATAGGACTGTAAGCAACAACCACAATGTCATGTTGTTGACAGTAATTCACCAGTTCACGTTGTTGGAAATCTACGTGTATTTCTATTTGCAAACAAACCGGTTTAATCCTTGCAGATTTAACAACTCGTTCGATCTGTCTTTGGTTGAAATTGGATAGTCCAATGTATTTTGCCCTACCTGCATCTACTTGCTCCTCCATTTTCTATAAATAAAGCTTTACATTTATCAAAAACAAAAATTAAGCAAGAGAGGTGTAATACAGTTATGAAAAAAAATGCAACCTGAGGATCACACTTACTTACCTTCCACACTGCAACATGATCAAAAACATCTATCGTATGATCAGGACCCCATGGGGGTCGCCCCTCAATATATTTCGTACCAATGGGGAAGTGTATCAGATACAAATCAACGTAGTCCAATTGAAGATTTTCTAAAGACTTCTTCATGAACAGTTCTACTCTATCTTCATGGACCCCTGCCATAGGGAGCTTAGTGGTAATAAAAACGTCTTCTCTCTTTAACTTTCCGGATGAGAACCATTGTTTTAGTACTGGTCCAATCAAAGCCTCATTTTGGTACATGAAGGCAGTATCAAAATGACGGTAACCTATTTCGATGGCTGCGTTTAGAGTTGTTTCAAGCACCTCCTTTTCTCTCAGCTAAACAATAAATGTCAGATGGAGTATTTTTGAAATTATTTAAGTCGGAATGAAATGTTGTTAAGGTGTATAGGGAAACGGAAAACGATGTAGCACGTAGCAATCCTGGTGAACGTTTGCGTTAGGAATAATAGAATGTAGAATAAAACCCAGGTTTATTTACGATAAATCATGGTTTGAGCCATCACGAATAAAAAGGGTTAAGAATCTGGAGACAACCTGGACAAAGGGTCTTGGAGAATGCGCAGGAAATGCATAGTTATAGAAGCGGAACACTGATGGTGTGGTTCGAAGTCGAAGGAAGATTCGATTTATTTGGAAGAGAATTTTTTTATAGCAGCTCATTAGATGAATGAGAATCTTTGACCTCTAGTGCTTCCTTCTAGTGGCTTGCTTAATTGTCTCATCTCAATCCGATAAATGCCCCAAAGAAGAAGTTTACCGTAACAAATTTTTTTGAATGAAAGTAATGATTAAACTGGGATCCGATCGGTATTAAACGTCAAATAAGGCCACACTTGATATTAAAAAAAATTCATGCAATAACGATATAATCTTTATGCTTAGACCATTGAATGCGTGTACAAAATTCAGTCAATATTGTAATATGTACAAAATTACTTACTTGTCCTGTTCCCAGACCAATGGCTGGTATTTTTTGACCTCCCGGTAAATCCATAAAAATTTTGGCTGCCATAGTTTGATGATGTATCTCTTTAACTCATTTAAACAAACTAAGTTTAAAAATTGTGCAACTTCTACAGTATTGTTTAATAATGACAATGACTAAGCAACATTTTTACGCTTTTATTTATCAGATACATGAGTACACACTTTTAATTGATACGAGGAAGATAAAACATTTGTTAGATTGCTGTATATGATGACCAGAATATTTGTATAATAATATAATGCATTAAATTTAATTATTGTACTATCTTACAACATCTAAGCCTACTAATCTGATTTTTTTTATATAATAGGTACCTATAGCAGCAGATAAATATTGAAGGTCAGAACAATGACAATCTATTAGTACAGTGTGGTCAAAAACAGTTTTCTATCTAAGCAGCGAAATTTTTAATTAAATTAAAGAAGTTTGAAGTAGAATTAGGAACGTTTGTGATTTAAACACGTTCGGTTGGAAACCTTTTTTTTATCATTATTATACCGAGTGATCGTTAGAACATTAGAACCCCATTTAACTTCGTTATTTTTTAGAGTTAAGTAAAAATGTCTAAAAATAAAAGTTATAGACAAATTCATGTATTTTCTAAAAATCCAAAGTAGCATTCCGGGGATATGAACCAAACTTATGTTTTTTTTTTTTAATGAAACAGACTGTAGTACTTATAGCACTTATTATGGGCTCAGAAATATGATGATCATTGAAATTTATCATTTTTTGTGTTATTCTCTCAAACTGCAGATTTTTAAGAATTTTTAGCAATATTTTCGTTTTATTTAAATTTAAAATAAAATAATAATGATAATTATTGTACAAATTTAACATTTAACTTGTGATAACGAAACATAAAATATGAATCGCTGGTAACGTTTTTAAGATAAATATATAATGTGATATACATTCTAAAACTTTTCTAAGGCTTTTCGGATGTTATAAAATTATAAAGAGTGTTCCATTTAAAAGAACACAGGTAGTAACTGTCTATAACTTTACTGTTTGACCTTTTTTGGGTAACTTCAAAAACAACTATGTAAAATGGGGTTCTAACGTTCACATACAAAATAGTTGTTTATGCACCAAGGGTCATAAGTGCACTTTTTTTGGTCGAGAACATAGTTTATAATCAGAGGTCCGTAAGGCCGAGGTTTGCAAGTATTCGAGACCAAAAAATTGCACTGTACGATCCTCGGAGCATATTAAACTTTTCGTCACACGTATCAATTTTTATACTAGAAAAAAACTTGAGAAAGACTAGTGGAAAACTATAATAGTAGGAGAGACAAGGATTTTTGACCTCATCGCGACACGAGGATTCTGTTTTTTTTTTCAACAGTTCATGCCAATATAAAAAAAATTATTAAAGGGGTGAAAAAAATTAACGAAGATGTAAAGAAAAATGGGTTATTCGATTATCCGAGCTCGGCTGCGCATGGATATTAAGCAACAAAATTTTCAGGAATCCGAGAGGAAGGTTGGTTCTAGCTCTCCTGAAAGTTCGGTCGAAAAAATTCTTCAGGAAGGGGAGCAAGGGCCTCCGGAAAAGTACAGTTTTTCGGCTAAAATAGACCTTTTAAAAAAATTTTGATCTTGGCTAATATCGAACCTAAAAAAAAGAGTTCTTCATTTTTTCTTTTTCTTGCCCGCCGTCCGGGTCCGGATCCTCTAGATCCAAAGGGAAAGGCTGTGGCGCGTTTCTAAAGGGTACATGTTTGAAAAATTGCTTAAATCCGATAAAATCGCCTCTTTTTGTAAATAGGCACAATAACCGTCAGAAAGCATTATGAGAAATTTTAAACAGCCACAAAACAACTTCGAGAAATGTATCAAATAACATTTCTAGTGAACAGTTCAACAATTATTTTGTAAAAGTGGCCGACACGTTAATAAAAGATCTACCTGCAAATAACGTAAACTATATAGATTATTTAGAAGATTTTATAAATGGATCCTTTTATTTATAAATGGATCCTTTTATAAAAACTATCAAACAAAAAAATTATTACAGAGGTAGTGGAAAATATAAATAAGGCAGACGAGGTATTAAATGTAAACATAGATAATGAAAATTTCAAGTTAGTACATATAAATATCAGAAGTATTAAAAAAAATTTTGAGGAACTGGAAATATTTTTAAGTCAGTTTACTAAGGAATTTGAGTGTATTGCGTTAACCGAAACATGGAATATTGATAATATTCATTTATTTAAACTAAAAGGTTTTAACATAATCTACAACGAGGGGAATTATAACCAAAACGATGGTATTGTTATATTTTTAAAAGAAGACATAGAATACGAATATAATATTCATAAGGTTTGGCAAATTAGAGTTATTAGACTTGAAATAAAATTTATGGAAAATAGCATTGACATATTATAATAATAATATAATAATAATAATAATAATACACTTTATTCCAAGAAGTAAAGATTACAAATTAGAAAAATAACTATAAAATAAGGAAATGGCGAAGTTCAGCTGTGCAGCACAGTGCTGACAGCTGTTCTTACACTTAACCACTAGATGATAGAAAAATAAAATTAATACAAATATATGCACTTATATACACGTATATGCCAAAATACAAACACATGCACACATATACATACAAATACACTTAATATACATAAGTAGCGCATAATAATTATGTTATGTAAGTGCCCTAACCTTTCTCTTCCCTTGCTGAAATTATATGTTCAGAATGCAAATAAATATGTCAACTAAAAAGTAAGCGTTTATAATGTTTAGAGAAACTAAATACGGACTGAGATTTCAAAGACGAGGGGAGGTAGTTGTAGAGTTTAACTATATTGTAAGTAAACGATCTTTCAAAAATTGTTGTTTGATGCCGGGGCTGAGTCAGGGAACCTTTGAATCTAATATTTAAATTATGAACATCAGTACGGAATCTAATCTTTCTGAAAAGGCACTCAGGACTGAAGGAAATTATAATTTTATGATACAGGGTACCGCAGTGAAGTTGACGTCTGTTTTTCATATTTAACCAATTGGATTCTTTTAATTTATGACTAATAGGTTCACGTCTTCTGATTCCGTATATAAATCTTAGGCAACAGTTTTGGATTTTTTGAATTCTCTGTGTTGTAGCAACCGACAAACACGGTCCATAAACAGTGTCACAGTAATTAAATATGGACAGGACTAAAGATTCGCATAATGTTTTTTTTAGATTCGTGTTCAGTATTTGTCTTGAGTTATATAATAATTTTAGTTTGGATATAGCTTTTTTAATGCAAATGGATATGTGCTTTTGAAATCTTAATGATGTGTCAACCGTTAGTCCTAGAATTTTGACTTCATCGCTAATAGGTATAACATTATTATTAATTTTAATCAGTACATTCTGTGTCAGCCTAATTCTGTCAATTTTCCTTCCAAAAAACATTGCAGCACACTTTTTGGGATTCAGGTGTAATGAGTGCTCTAGTGATATTGCGTAAAGCTTTTCTAAATCGCTATTAATTAGTTGACAACTGTTATGCAATAAATCTGGATCAAATGAATAGTATATTTGAGTATCGTCTGCATACATTTGTACACCGCAATGTTCTAAAGTAGAAGGAAAAACTGACGTGTAAATAGTGAAAAGAATTGGCCCCAACGACGACCCTTGTGGAACTCCGCAAGAAATATCAACTGAATCAGAAAACACGTTGTTAATTACCACTTTTTGTTGCCTGTTTTGTAAATAATTTTTAATAAAAGAGACAGCCGAGTCACTTAACCCTATAAATTTTAGTATTTGTAATAAAGTATAATGATTCAAGGTATCAAATGCTTTGGAGTAGTCAAGCAACACCAGCACTGTACACTTTCCTACATCAATAGCCCTTAAAATATTGTCGGTAACGTTTAAGAGAGCAACAGCACAACTATGTCCTGCTCTAAAGCCAGATTGCTCCTCTGGAAGAATTTTGTTAGTTTCCATGTGATCAACAAGTTGATCCTTGATAATATATTCCAGCACTTTGGATAAAACGGGTAAAATACTAATAGGCCTAAGATCATTAAAATCTTGAGGAGAAGTAGTTTTAGGAAGAGGAATAACATGAGCCATTTTCCAATCACTTGGAAAAACAGAATTAGTTATACAAAAATTAATTAAATGACAGATATATTTTAAGATATAAGGACAACAAAATATAATGAAATTTATATGTATACCATCAGCCTCTACTGCTCTAGATTTTATTGATAATAGGTGTTTACTTATTTCAATTTCTGTAACTGTTCTAAAGGTAAGTATTGAAGTAACGGAATTCTTTAAATTATTGTAATAGTTTAAATTATTCTTAGCGTTATTGTTACGCGGTATGGAATTTATAAAATGTTGATTTATTAGGTTGGCATCTGATAGATTTGTAGGAATATTAATATTTTTCTGTTTATTATAAATATTTAACTCTTTTACTGCTTTCCATGCTAACTTACTATCTTTTTTAATAGAGTTATTTAAATAAGCCTTTTTCTCCCGTCTAATAGAGCTAGTGGTAAAGTTTTTCAAATTTTTGTACTCTAGCCAATGTTGAGGACTATTAGATCTCTTATATTTCTGTAGCGCCTTATCCTTCATTTTGACAAGTTCTTTAATGTCTTCTGTAAACCAAGGGTTATAAGATTTATTGAAGATGACAGTTTTTAAAGGTGCATGAAGGTCCATCAAAATATTAATATTCTCATTGAAAAACGAAACTTTACTGTCAATATCTTCAAGGTCATATATATTATGCCAAGGAATAGATTGTAAATGAGTGTAAAGAAAATTCACATCTACATTTTTCATGTCTCTGTACATGCGAGGTGTTGCTTGAATACTATTGTTTTTAAATTTTATGTGAGCAAATATTAATTCATGATCTGAAATATCCGACAGTGACCTAGTACCACTATCAGAAACATTACATTCCTCCGATAAAATAATAAAATCCAACAAAGAAACTGTATTAGCTGTAATCCTTGTGGGAGTGTTGATAATTTGTTTTAACCCAGCACTATCTAATATGTTATGAAAATTTGTGGTAATGGTATTATTAAACTTTAAAAGATCTATATTAAAGTCCCCTAAGCAGATGAGTTTATCAGAGTTAGGTAAAATATTAATTAAAATATTTTCAAAATCATTGACGAAATTAATAGAATTAACATGTGGGGGCTTGTAAACACAACCAATTGTAATTTTTAACTTATTTAATTTGACACTTACCCAAATATCCTCAACATTATCATTTGTTTCTAATAAATTGTAAGAAATCATATTTTTTAAATATAACCCTACACCACCTCCTCTGCCCAATCCACCTCTGTTTCTTCTTACAAACTTGTAGCCATTAATTTGAACCTGATCGTCAGTAATATTGGGTGTTAATCACGTTTCACTAACAGCTATTACATCATAATCTAATGCCGTAAAGTAATCTAAAAAATTTGGAAAATGCGCTGTTAAAGAACGAACATTTATATGACAGATTTTAAATTTTTTATTTTGGTAGACCATTTTGCATAATAATAAAGTATCACAATAAATTATTACATATAACTTAGCAAGGAAAATGAGAAAAGGAAGAGAGAGAAAGAAAAAAAAGTAAAATATAATAAAATTAACATATAAAAAGAAATGCACAGATTGATTAAGAACACTAATCAATCGAAATCCACAATCAATGCATTTATAAGTCACCATCTATTGATACTCTTGAGTTCCTAGAATACCTAGAACAGTATATAAAAAATAAACCTTTTTCTTCTAAAATAAACTTGATTGTAGGTGATATAAATATAGACCTTTTAAATAATAATAATATTACCAATGAATATTTAAATATAATGTCTGAGTACGATTTTTTTCCAACTATTAATGATGTTACTAGAATTCAGGGTAACTCAGGCAGTTGTATTGACCATATATTTATAAAAAGCACTAATAATATCGATGAGAACATATTACCTATTATACTGAAAAATAACATAACTGACCATTTTCCAATTATAATACAGATTGTAACACAAAATGAAACAAAACTAGATGAGATAAAAAATATGTATATTAAAAGTATTAATTACAAAGCTTTAAAACATGATTTAAGTTCTACCAGCTGGCATGAAGTCTATAATTGTGAGGATGTTGAATCTGCAACAAGTATACTTTTAAATAACATAACGGAAAAAATAAATAAATATACAAAACTGATAAAGAGAAAAAAGAAAAATATAAGTAAAAAACCTTGGGTTACTAAAGGTATATTAAATTCTATAAACCAAAAGAATAAACTATATTTAAATATGCAAAGATTAACTGAAAATACCATACTAAAAGAACAATATAACAACTACAGAAACAACTTAAATAAACTAATAAAAAAATCTAAAAATGAATATTACAAAACGCGGATAGAGAATGAAAAGAATAATAATAAAATACTTTGGAGAAATACAAAATAAATCTAGCAAAAAATGTAATGATATAAAAAAAATTGTGAACTCTAGTGATGTAGTTATTGAAGACTTAAAAGAAATATGCGAAATATTTAATAAAACTTATTCGGAAATGGGTAATAAAATGGCTAACCTGATAGAGAGGGATATACATTATAAAGAAAGTGTTAAAAAAAATGATAAATCAATGTTTCTTTACCCAACAAATGAAAATGAAGTAAGGGAAAACATTATAAACTTAAAAAATAAAAAATCTGCTGGTATTGACGGAGTAAAAGCCGAAACACTAAAGCAAATTGTAGATTATATAACTGAACCTTTAGCATTTGTAATAAATAAATGTTTCGAAAGTGGAGTGTGCCCTTCAGCTTTTAAAGTAACAGTAATAAAACCTATATTTAAAAAGGGTGATAGGCTAGAGCCTACAAATTATCGACCCATTTCTTTAATTACAAATTTTAGCAAAATATTTGAGAAAACACTAAAAATTAGAATAAAGAAATTCGTAAATAGATTTGATATTATATCCGGAAATCAATACGGTTTTCAGGACGGAAAATCAACAAGTGATGCGATCGAATGTCTTACTAAAAAAATATACATGTCGCTTGATAAAGGAAAACCCTCACTAGGTATTTTCATAGACCTAGCCAAGGCATTCGATACGGTAAGTCATCAGCTGTTGATTGAAACCCTAGAAACCATAGGTATAAGAAACTTACCATTACAACTGTTAAAAAGTTATCTCTCTGGCAGAAAACAATGCGTAGGTATTGGTGGGATAAAAAGTAATTATCGGACTATAAATTGTGGTGTTCCTCAAGGTACCATCCTAGGACCATTATTATTCATTTTACATATAAACAACTTATTTCTTGTAGAAACTGATGGTCAGATAATTAGCTTTGCTGATGACACCGCAATTTATTATGAAGATGATACTTGGAAAAATCTGAAAATAAAAGCAGAAAGGGATTTCGCTAAAATAAAAAAATGGCTTGATTTTAAACTCTTATCTATAAACTTTGAAAAGACCTATTACATTCCGTTCACATCCTATAAACCGCAACTACCTAAGTATGATTTATTAAACATAGAAGTAAACGCTAAAAATTTTAATATTTCATACACGGAAACTATAAAATACCTTGGTATACACATAGACCAACATTTACGCTGGGATACACATGTGACCGAATTGTTAAAAAAGCTGCGTGGAATAATTCCACTTTTCAGAAAACTTAAAGATTTATTAGACTGTAAACAATTGATAATAATGTACAAATCTTTTGTAGAATCACAGAGCTACGATACGGTATAATAGGTTGGGGAGGGGTGTTAAATGTCTATAGGGCTAAAATAGATATATTTCAAAAAAGAGTTCTAAAAGTAATATATAATAAAGACCATACTTACCCATCAAATTCTCTTTTTAAAATCGCAAATGTAATGGATATACCACAGTTATTTTGCCTTGCACTAGCGATTAAACAATACTCAGATAATAAAAAAACTGTATTGGAAGAATCTCATTATCCAACCAGAAATAAAGATATTTGAAAGTCCCAAAAATGCGAAAAACAGTAGGTCAGCGATGCTGTTTCTTTTTAGCACCAAAAATATTCAATACATTGACTACTGAAATTAAGGAAATAAGCACTAAAAAAAGATTTAAATTATCATGCACGAATTTTATTTTAAAAAATGAAAGATCTGTATTCCATGATTTAGTCGACCGAAAAAATGTATAATTGTAAAAAACAACACTCGCGATATAGTTAAAAAAAAATTGCTTCTGAATTAAAATAATTTAATATAATTTAAAATAATAATAGAAAAAAATATGCATTTAATAATAATAATAAAAAAAAATATGCCGTTTTTTCCGTTTGCCTTTTGTATGTATTATTTGTCTTTGTTTTTAAAATTATTTACATGTTAGTGTACGAAACTATGTATTTTGTGTTATACCTATTTTTATTGTAATAAAATTTGTAAAATTTGTAATGTAAAATAATTTTAGATATATTTTCTATTTGTGTTTATATTGTATCTTATATTTCTAGTTGTACCCGTACAAGTATCTTGCAGATACTTCTGGGGTTATTCTTCTTTATTTATGTATGTACCTATGTATGTAAATAAAGATTTTTTTTTTTTTAATTTCTGCCCGCGTAATCAATTTACTTTTTAAACAAGTGTCATACACAGAAGTGCAGCAGAAATAATTGACAATCTCAAAAATAAAAAAAGTAAAAATGTTTATGACATCACTATTGGAATTTTAAAACACATAAACTTTTTCATCCTAATTCCCCTCACAACTAATCTATAGAAAGTAATATATTCCCTGACTCTAAGGTTGTACCAGTATATAAAAAAAATGACATTGATGA
Source organism: Rhagium mordax (assembly GCA_963680705.1). Taxonomy (NCBI): domain Eukaryota; kingdom Metazoa; phylum Arthropoda; class Insecta; order Coleoptera; family Cerambycidae; genus Rhagium; species Rhagium mordax. The sequence continues at coordinate 28,797,134 of OY796661.1, read as the reverse complement.
TCCCTATTATATCTGTCATGCCCTGTTTTGCAAAAATTTTGTAATTAATTCCGAAAATTCAAATCATATCTTATCTAGAAGATAATAGGTTACTTAGTTCCAATCAATACGTATTCAGTATTCCGAAATAACTTAGCAACCACACTCGCTATTGATAAATTAACATCTGTAGACTCTGAATTTGAAGATGGGAAATATATTTGCTCTATGTTCCTAGACATATCCAAGGCATTTGACTATGTGTCCCACAACATACTTATCCACAAACTTAATTAGGTACTACGGTTTTTTAGAGGACAGCAAATCTTTATTATCCTGCTACCTTAAAAATAGAAAACAATATGTTGTCTACAACGGGAATAAATCTTAATATAAAGCATGGCGTCTCCCAAGGGTTTGTTCTAGGGCCATTACTATTTTTAATTTATATTAACGATTTTCCCATAACCATAAAAGATAATGTTAGTAGATATACTAGGTGCGTACGATGCCACTTTCAAGGCCACGCACTCTCGATGGACATGGGCCATCAGGAGAGCCCTTGGTTCTTGTAGCTACACTCTGGAGGTCGTGCAGAGGTCATCCTTCGTCTTCAGATGACGTCTGCTGCTGCTGCTTTAGCGGGGGTGCTAGGGGGGTGGTGGGGTTAACGCTTAAGAGCTCTTCGGAATCCAGCACCCCAGGTCTGATGCATTAGCTGGAGGATGGCGTTTCTTCAGACCTAACGCAAGAGGTGCAATGCACTAACGCATCCTGCATCCTGCACCCTGGTCCCTGGCCCTGGAACCTCTTGCATTAGCTGAAGAACGCCGTCTCCAGAAGCTTTTTTTAGTTTCTAAGTTGGTACTCCTGAGCAAAGAGTATTGTATACGAAGAGAGCATAGGCGTACCAGCTTGAAAAGGGGGTATAATTATATTAATTTTGCTAGAGTACGCCTATGGTAGAGAAAAAAATCAATGCCGCTATTTAGGTATCCGACACGTGTCTTTTAAGTAAACAAACCCGACTTCCGAGAATGCTAATATAAACATCACCTTCACTCAGTTTGAATGCATCACTTATTATCGGCTAATATATTTAGGTTAATTAAATTAAAAAAAATAAATGCTCTTTAGTTAGAATAAAAAATTTGAACTTGCAATTACATTTTAGAGTGATAAAATAATGCACACCTAGTATAATACATTATTAAGTTATTATTTAATGAAGTTCGAAATTAACGTTTTAAAAACCGGATGAAATCAAGACGTATTTATTACACGTATAATTAGGTTAGGTTATTTTTAACTCAATTGAAGCTACATGACATTGAATTTTTATCGCTGACTAAAACGATACGTGCTTTTATACCAAATTACGTTATAGAATCCACTTTACACTGTGTACCAAATAAAAATTTTATTTTCTTATTAATTAATAATTTAAGTTACACTCTTTAGCTAATTTTGATTGTGGAAATAAAACAATTGATATAACAATAAGCGGATATATTAATTTAAAAAAACAGAGTTTTTTAAAAATTCTATTTTTTATGCGCCCAACAAATCACTGTCTGCCGGGGTTCTTCTTCTATGAAGTCACCCAGGTTAGCGACATCCTCATCGCAAGCGTCACTGTGAATAATTACAACTGTGGAGGCTTCTTCTTCTTTTTCTAGGGAGGGAACCTGAGGTGGAGGCTCCATGAACAAACTTAGCGGAATCAGCTTCGGAGGTCGTGGTTCGAAATCTCTGCAACAATAAGAAATACATATAAGTATATATTATTACTTAGCGGAGAAAAAAAAAGCAGGAAAAATGAACGCTAAAAAAAAACTTACGTTATTCTTAAAGCAGTATCTTCAGACATGCAGAATAAATCTGGTGACTGGCTGGGGGAGTAGATATTTATATCGCTGTAACAATAAGAAATAAATATAAGTATATAGTATTACTTAGAGAGAGAGAAAAAAGAAGCATAAAAAATTAACGCTATTATTTTAAACTTACGTCATTCTTAAATCTGGTACACTGGTAGACGAGAAATGAGCGTCTTCTGATGTACGAAATAAATTTGGCGACGGAAATCGATGGAGGTAGACATTTGTATCACTGTAACAATAAGAAAAATATAAGTATATATTATTACTTAGAGAAAAAAAGAAGCGGGAAAAATTAACGTTATTATTTTTACTTACGGCATTCTTAAATCTGGCAAACTAGACCAATCAAGCTCAACTTCTGATGGTGACATGCTGAAGAAATCGGACGTAGACGAAGTCGATGGACTTGGTGGTAAATCGACAACATCATTTAAGCTCAATTCGCTAAACACGATAAAAAAAATATATTGTAAGTACAGAAATGTAAAAAAGAACAAATATCAACTTACTTTTCAAATAGATATTCCTCCAGGTTCCTAGGTGGAGTATATCTATTAATAAGAGAACTTAGACGATAAAACTCTTCGCTACACATTTTAAACTTAGGTACGTGCGCACATACAGTAACAATGATGAAACAAAACTGAATGAACTACGATTAGAAAACCGGTAAAGAAACGGTGTGTGAGGAGGGGACATTTATGCCGAATAAGCTAAATAAAAAGTTTCTAGAACGAAATCGCAATATCTCAGAGACGCAAAACAAAATACTAAACACGTGGCAAATAAATGATTTAATTCAGGGCCAACCGAACCATGAGAAAAAATTTTAAATGCGCATTTAGCAAAAACAGCAGTAGGCGATATTCCGGGAATTTTAGTCCGAGTGTAATTCAAATTTAGGTTAATATAAACAATTTAAGTCATTAATCTTAATGCATGTCAATATTAAACAAATCAGCGCCTTTATGCTTTAAATGCCGACCCATGGGAAATAAGTAATTAGCACGTATTTTTCTTAGAAAAAAAGCATGACGTAAGCCCCGCAGCTGCAATTGTAGAACAAAGCCCCTCGTATGATGGGTATACGGTATACGTAATAAAGATGACGTCACAGATAATATAAATAAGCCGAACGTGTCACCGCAAGCGTAATTCGTCATATAACTACGTACCAGTTATCTCATCACGTGCTTTTGTGTGTTTATTAATATTAACTGACTGAAGTTAATTTTACAGACATTTAAAAAAATACGTTTTTATAAATCTACATTGGTGTGCTTTGCCAATTTTAAATAATATTCAAACGTGCTGTGCTCCAGCAGATAAAAAATGTAAGTTATTTTTTTATTATTTCTTTAAAGTATGACTTAGTAATGTGTGATATTTTTTAGAAAAATGGACTTAACTCAATTGAATCAAGTATCCCTTTTAGAGACCAAAGACTTCATTAAAATTTACGAATTACCAATTAATGTGGCTCACCCGATATATCGAGCACAAATTATCAAAACCAAATACGGTGATAGTGTATTATTGGAATTACATGGTAAAAATTTATTTTTACCCAAACGTATGGTAGCCGTAATGAAAGACAATCTGGAAGAATTTATTGACGGGAAATACAGTCTAATATTCGAAGGCCTAATTGAGGAAGGAAACCCCGCATTAGGATCCAGATTTAGATCTGTATAAAATGTAAGTAAAAATTATTTTTTAATTTAATATTTTAAAATTAATAAGTTTTTTATCTTTTTAGTGGTGAAAATTTTTTTATAAAATATAATAGACGGAGCAGCAAATCCTACTTCATTTAACAGACGTCTTTCGTGCAGACAAAACGTACACCAGCATGGCGATGAACTCAAGTGAAATAGCAGTCCTTAGCACCCAAATTACGTCTAAATTTCAAGAAGTGGAAGCTCTCTTAGAAGAAGGATGCACTCCAACGCAACGTCTCATTTGGGTAAGACAGATAAATTGTCACATTAGATTGTTCAATAAGGCTATTAACAGTGCGGCTTTACCTGTAGGTGTACTGCGAAAATTGCAAACCAATTTAGGTCATTTAAAAAGATTTAAACATATCATTCGAAATTATAGTGTGGGTGCTGGAAATGTCGTGAAAACTCATATACGAGGGAACCGCGTAAAGTGGGAGGATTTAACTACGGCTTTTAAAAGTTGCGTTCGTACCGGGGTGATAATTGATTTAACTCATAAACATATCGAGGAATTTTTTAATGATGCTTCACATCTGTTCAGCGCTAGAGTTAAAAATGCTTTAAAGAAATTACCAATGCTGAAAATTAACGCTTGCTTTTGTGCCGAATTTATCAGAAAGTCAGGAGAAATCGTAATAACAGCGAGGAAATATTTCAGTACGAAAAACAAACAGGTGGATATTTCCACAAATTTATCTGAATGGTTTGACCGCAACATAAAAGCCGATATTTATCACGCTATTTCAGAATTTTCCGAATCAGGATCGGGGTGGGCTCTTTCGCGTATATTATGTTTAGAAGTTAATTTAAATAAATATGAGGTGGGGAATGGCGTTTCATCTTACATTAGATTACCGGGACAAATTTTAAAAAAGCAGGCGTGTATTAACGTAAAAAATATGTATGATGAAGCGTGCTTCGCTTGGAGCATCGTCAGCGCTTTATATCCTGTAGATATGAAAAACCATCCTGATAGAATCACTTCATACCCTCAATACGCCGAAGTGTTAAATTTAAAAGACATTCAGTTCCCCATGACTATACCTCAAATAGCTAAATTTGAAAAACAAAATAACATTTCGGTTAATGTGTTTGCGCTGGAAATGGATTATAGGGCGAATTTTTCAGTAGTTCCCATACGTTTAACGAAAAATAAACAAGTTCAACATGCAAATTTATTAATTGTGCAAGATAAATATCATCCTAAACTAAAAGAATTCGAGACTATTCCAGAAGATGATGAACCAGAGGAAATCAAATATCATTATGTTTTAATTAAAGATTTATCTAGACTGTTAAGTGGTCAACTGTCTACAAAACATCAAAAAAAATTTTTCTGCGATAGATGCTTGAATTATTTTAGTTCGGATGATAAATTAAAAGAACATTCCATCATGTGCGAAAAATTTAACGATTGTAAAGTAGAGTTTTCGCGTGAGCCTTTTGTTAAGTTTAAAAATTTCGTTTACAAGGAAGATGTACCTTTTATAATGTACGCGGACTTTGAATCTCTGCTAGAGCCCCTCAATGAAGATAGTAGTCATTGTAAAACAAACCGATATCAGAAGCATACTGCATACAGTGCAGGATATTATTTTAAATGTAATTATAATGATGAGTGGTCATATTATAAAAGTGAACGGAGTTTGGACTGCATGTCTTGGTTCGCGGATCAATTAAGAAATATTGCAAAATTTGTCTTTTCAAAATTGAAACATGTGGAACCCCTGAATACTATAGTTAGTTTACGGGATGCCAGTAAAACGTGTCATATATGTGAGGATGACTTCAACGAAAAAGATAAAATTGTTCGCGATCATTGTCATCTTACTGGAAATTTCAGGGGGTTTGCGCACAATAGATGTAATTTAAATTATAAAAATGCCTTCGTAATTCCTGTGGTATTCCATAATTTGGGAGGGTATGACGCTCATTTTGCAATTAGAGAGCTTGCCGAGAGATATCAAATTACATTATTACCTGAAAATAAGGAAAAATACATTAGTTTCACCGTTTACGATGAAGAAACTAATTTAAAATTCCGATTTATAGACTCATTCAGATTCATGGGCTGTTCATTAGAGGAGCTTGCTTCCACGTTAAAGGAAGCTAATTTCAGTAATTTAAAACGAGAATTTCCGAATTTAAATGACGAAAAATTAAAATTATTAAAAAAGAAGGGAATATTTCCCTACGATTACATAAACAGTTTAGAACGACTTGACGAACCACAATTACCAGACAAGACAAATTTTTACAATAAATTAAATGACTCAGACATTAACGAAAATGATTATCAACACGCGCAAACAGTTTGGGATAAATTTAACTGTCAAAATTTAGGTGATTACAGCGATCTGTACATGAAAACAGACATCATGCTATTAACTTGTGTGTTTGAGACTTTTCGCTGTACTTGTCACAAGACGTACGGCCTAGACCCCGCTCACTATTACACCATTCCAGGTTACACTTGGGATTGTATACTTAAATATACAGGGTGTAAACTAGAAACCATCCAAGACGTGGATATGTTAATGTTCATTGAACGCGGCATCCGAGGGGGCATCAGTCAATGTAGCAATAGACATGCCGAGGCTAATAATAAACATTTAGACAGCTATGATAGCACCAAACCCTCAACATACTTGCTTTATTTTGATGTAAATAACCTTTACGGATGGGCCATGAATCAACCTCTTCCATATGAAGGGTTTCAATGGGTAGATGATACCAATATTGACGTCACCTCAGTACCTGATGATGCCGAAATTGGGTACATTCTTGACGTTGATCTTGAGTATCCCGAAAATCTTCATGATCTTCATAAAGATTTACCTTTTTGCGCTGAGCATCGAGCTCCTCCAAATTCTAAATTTGAAAAATTAATGACCACTCTGTACCCTAAGCAAAATTATGTTTTACATTATAGAAGTTTTAAACAGGTCTTGCAGCACGGATTACGCTTAGTTCGTATCCATAAAGTGCTGAAATTTAAACAGTCTGCCTGGCTTAAACCTTACACAGAATTAAACACTAGACTGAGGACTCTAGCAAAGTCTAATTTTGAGAAAAATAATTATAAATTAATGAATAACAGTACATTCGGCAAGACGATGCAGAATGTTCGTAAGCATAGAATCGTTAAATTAATCAAAAAATGGGAGGGGCGTTACGGGGCTAAAAATTTAATAGCAAGTCCAAATTTTCAAAATAGATCCATTTTCAGCGAAACACTTATGGCTATAGAAATGAAAAAATCTCGCATTATATTCGATAAACCCTTGTATATAGGAATGGCTATATTAGATATTTCTAAAACATGTGTTTACGAATTTCATTATGATTACATGCTGGAAAAATTCCCCGTAGACAATTGTAAACTTTTATATACCGATACTGACAGTCTAACATATGAAGTACAGTGTGATGACGCGTATGAAGAGGTCATCAAGAAAGACATTCATAGATTTGACACCAGTGACTATCCTTCAGATAATCGCTGGAATATACCTCAAATGAATAAAAAAATTCCCGGCCTAATGAAAGATGAAAATAACGGAGTACTGATGACTCACTTTGTTGGTTTGCGATCGAAGCAGTACACGTATAAGCTTGCGCAAGGTAAAGTTGTGAAGAAGGCTAAAGGCGTAAAAACTAATGTGGTGAGAAACAAAATCACTTACGAGGATTATTTTAATTGCCTTGAGAAAGCCTCAAATAAACAGCACCGGGAAGATGAATGTTTACTCCACAAAACACAACGCTGTATACAATCAAAATTACATAATGTGTACAGCGTTGAGCAGACTAAAATAGCTCTTAATCCATTCGATGATAAACGTTACACTCTACCTAACTCATATGACACTTTGCCTTGGGGTCACTATTCAATCATGGATGATGATGATGCCCACTAAAAAAATCTCTCTGTCTATTATATTTTATTGTAAAAATTGAATTAATTTTATTATTATTATATTTAATCGCATATTATTATTATTGTATATTGTATTTACCCATATATTATTATTTTATATTGTATTTATCATATATACTCTGTTTTAAGTTCAATATATATATATATATATTATTTAAAACATCATATTTTTATTCCATATACCTAACCTAGAAATAAAAAACACACACACATAAAGGTTTAATTAATATTTTCTTTATTCAAGCTTTTAATAAAAACATTTTTCTATCTAAATCATTCAGTATTTTATCTAAATTATAAGTTAAGCATTTACGTATACAGTATGTGTGAATGTTACAAGGATATATTTCACTTAATTTAAATAGTACATTATTAGGAGATAACTCGTATTGCGATTCGCTTAATATGTTATTTGTGACATTTAAAAAGTTATCATAGAATTCAGTAAAACTTAAACTATACAGTAAATCCATGTGTGATGATACAAGTTTGCTAATATTTATAATCTCGTATACAGTGTTTCTTGAAAAATAAAATAAACTTGAAACTCCAGCGGCAGACAATTTTAGCATCTTGTTTCCGATAAAAGGAGCCTTTATTAGTGCATATTCAGAGAAATGAATTTCTTCCTCCAGTTCTTCTTCTTCTTCTTCCGCTTCTTTAATCTCACTATTAAAATAATCTGAGGTAAATTGCTGAAGGTAAGTAATAAAATCATCCCAATCTTCCCTTATGAATGAAATATTATCTGGTTTCGTGAATACAGGATGTGACACGTTCAGCAATATTCTTACAGCAGGAACATAACCTCTTGCAGGAGAAAGTCCAGTAATTATTTTATAATTAGAATCTTTAATGTAAAATACATTTTCACAAATATATCGTTCTTCAGCGAGTATAGCCTCATGATAAATGTCATTAACGCGATCAATTTCACTCCAATAACCGGAATCTTCATCAGAGGAAAATGATGCACTAGCACCAGGTGATTTCATTATTATTATTGATTCTATCACACTCAAAGACTAACAGACAACTAAGCTGTATAAGGTATAATCTATCTTGTTTATGTAATTAGATAGAGGGAGGGAGGGAGGGTACTAATTTTATTTTTAAAAAGGCCTCCAAGTTTCATAAATGTGTGCTATTCTCTCATAAGATATAATGTAATTTTACGTATTTCATGCCGGGTATAACACATTTTCTCATAAGAGCGCATGCAAATCGATGAACACACGTGCAGGTTAAAGAATGTTATCTGAATCAATCCAACTGTTGTGCGCAGAATCAAAGCCTAGCCATTTCACGTAAGACTTATTACCGCGCTTACGTAACACCTTTTCTACGAGGTACACATCGGGTATTTTCGTTTTTTGTAGCTCCTCTTCGTAGAATCCTCCTCTAATTGGTCTACCCTGCATATCTTCAAGTAAATAGGTGGTAGGATTGGTGATTCGAACCTCGGATATTTTAAATAACTCTGTACTCCAGTTTGGCGTGTATCCTTTACTAAACACATGCTTACTCTTACTAACTCGCACTATATCGCCCGCCTTGTAGCGTCGTGATGCTGCTATCTTTATGTGATTGTAAGCCGAGAGTAAAATTTGTTTTTCATTCTTAGCGTTAACATCTACCGGTTTTACCTGGGTGGTCCTATGTTTTCGGTTATTATACTCTTTAACAATGTCCGGAAGCACCTCCAGCCATCGGTATGAGCCGTTTAAACTGAAATACTTGTATAAACGCTCCTTTAACGTTCTAATAACACGTTCAACTATGGCGGCTTTCTTAACAGTAAATGTACTGTAGTGGTTAACCTTAAATTGCTTCATCAAGCGTTGAAAGTGAACATTATAAAATTCCGTACCCTGATCTGTATTTAAATTATTACAAGATCTCTTGCTCCCCTTGAAGACGTTCTCCATAGCCTGGGTGACTTCAGGTCCGCTCTTATTTTTTATCGCTTTAGCCCATACGAATTTAGAAAAACAATCTATCACCACTAGAATGTATCTAAAATTATTGTTATCCTTGGAGTAGTTTCCCATCTCAGCTAAATCTGCCTGCCATAAGTCATCTATTCCTTTTATTACTATGCGCCTGCGCCGCTTAATATTTCTACGAGCAGGTTTATGCAGCTCATTAACCAATTGAATTTTTTCTTTAGAATGCGACATCGTACAGCTAAGATGATGATGATGGAAATAGCACGGTATTAAATTAAATGAACATATATGTCGAAATTTTATAATTTATACTCTTTTGCCTGCTTTAATTTTATTAACTTCCATCTCGATATTTTTCACTGTGTTAGACAGAGAGGTGAGATTTGCTTGCATTAGAACAATTACTTCGTCATTTAATTTTTTTATAGATTTTCGGAGGTCTTGTATGGAACCTCTCTGTTTATCTAAACGAGTAGACGCGTCCTTTTGGTAATTGTTAAAGTTTGTCGCTAGAGTCGTAGCAATAGCAGTCATATTATCGTCCACGTACTTTTTATTGACAGCATCGCCATCTTCAGTGGGCGGTTGAACATTACACAATTTCAATTTTTCCACATCAATGTTTCCATCTTTGGTGAAATTAAAACCTCGACCTTGCGGTAATAGACTGATGTTCTTGCTAACGCTGCCACCTCGGGCTGAACGACCGAACTTATCGAGACTCATTGCGAATATGATGGGTGTACGGAGCTGTAACACACTAATATATTATTCCCGCTTCTTTTAGTTCATTTAAAATGGCTAAGATTTCGTTATCATGTGAATCCGTATTTCCTGCAGCTTTGGAGGCATTTAAAAGTCTTAACCTGTCGACTAATTCATTGATATCGTCCCAGAAGAGGTATTCTATCGGTTTTTCATTGTAAACCATATTCATACCCTGTCCACTGCTATGAGGCTGAGTATGTTTTATTTTAGGAGTACCATCACCACTATTGTTTTTAAATAATGGTTTTATCACTTTAGTATATTTATGAGATCGAGTACCATTTAATTGACTTGCAGGATCATAATTTCGTTTATGTGCGTTAGAGGTTTCTAGAATTTCCTTGTAATCAGCCAAGTCCTGTTCGCTGTAACCTTGAGGCTTCTTCATAAATAGCAGTTCATATAAGCCTTGTCTTCCGGTAAACATTTTATTGCCAATACTCAAGCTGGCATTAGAACCGATATTTAGTTCCATAGATCCGATGTATAATTTATTCATTTCAACATTAAATCTCACGCCATAGGTTTCATCGTAATCCTTACTACTTTTATCATAGAGACCTGTTAAATATTGCTTAGCTAACGTAGGATACTGTTCAGCGGCAGCATCAGGGTCAATCGTACTACTTGAATCTTCAAACATTTCATCATCTTCTTCTTCTTCTTCTTCTTCTTCTTCTTCTTCTTCTTCTTCTTCTTCTTCTTCTTCTTCTTCTTCCACTTCTTCTTTCACTTTTATTTTTTCTTTATATCAGATTTAATGATATTCTCTACTTTTGGAGTCTGCTGCCAGGGGAAATTCTTAACCGCACCGAGTTCTCGTATTGGATCAATGACCGGTTTCAATAAACGTCTAATTGTTTCATCTTGTTCAGCTCGACCTAATTTTAAAGCCAAGTACTTTCTTCGAATGGAATCTGAAGCTTTTTTTATCCTCTTTTTAAGTGCGAAATCTCGGTCAAAGCTATACACCTTCTCCCTAGGTGGTTTATATTCCGCGAGAGTAAATTTTTTATTACCCTTCATTGTTAAACAGGTAAACAGGTATATTAAACAGGTAACAGGTATTTTAAACAGGTCTGTAAACAGGTAAACAGGTCTGTAAACAGGTAACAGGTATTTTAAACAGGTCTGTAAACAGATAACAGGTATTTTAAACAGGTCTGTAAACAGATAACAGGTATTTTAAACAGGTCTGTAAACAGGTAACAGGTATTTTAAACAGGTCTGTAAACAGATAACAGGTATTTTAAACAGGTCTGTAAACAGGTAACAGGTATTTTAAACAGGTCTGTAAACAGGTAACAGGTATTTTAAACAGGTCTGTAAACAGGTAACAGGTATTTTAAACAGGTCTGTAAACAGATAACAGGGTTTTTCAAAACAGGTCTGTACAGTCTGAGCGTCTATCTTATAATACTTGATGTTATTGAAATCTCATATACTTATATACTGATCAAAGCCTTTTCTATAACGTCCTTTATGTAATTCGAAATCTTTTACGATAACCAGCACTCCGAATTTATCGTTCCAGCATTCTCTGCATAAATGTTCAAATTGTTCAAAGCTCATATCAGGTGTTACGTGATCATCAAACGCGTGACGTAAATTCATTTTATCCTGTTTAAATAATATTAGACAGTTACAGTTATCTCGAATGAGATGTTTCGGTATATGGGTATATGTCTGACAGAGATAGAAACAATCTACAAGCTTATGTCTCCCCATGGAGAAAAAAGCACGTATCTTATCCTGCTTGTCGCATGCTACGTCGTCAAATATAAATATGGAATTCGTTTTAGCTTCGGATGGATCGATGATATTTTCGTTAGAGGTGTATGGAAAGTAGCCTACACCTTTTACCTTCTTCAGCACATCTTCCAATAATTTATATTTAGGTTGATACAGAGACTTGGAGTACACGTATACATTCTCGAACCACAGACCGTTAGAGTCGAATAATAGACTTAGTAGAATATTTGTCTTCCCCGCTCCGCTAGGTCCGCATACAATCGTTCTTAAAGCGTTAGGAAATAACTTTCCATGTTTATCACATTCTTCTACAGAACCATCAGAAGTTAATAAATCTAAATTCTCTACAGGGAGAGACGTCTTTTGTCTTTGAATGCGCATCATGAACTCTATACTTTTCACTCTGTACATTCCTATATATAGAAGTTTCGATCTCGTACATCATCAGTTCTAGTTTAGATGACGTCGAGGAAACATCGTCGTGTAACAGGCAGAGGTGTAGTTAACACTCTTATCAATAAGCTACCTTTCGAACTGCATTTACCTGGTTATCAGTACTGCGGCCCAGGTACAAAGTTACGTAAACGTTTAGCTCGAGGAGATCCAGGTGTTAACATTTTAGATCAAGCGTGCCGCGAACACGATATTGCTTATAGTGAAAACGCAAACTTGGAAGACAGACATAAAGCTGATTACTTACTAGAACAGAGGGCTTGGGAACGCGTTAAATCTAAAGACGCCAAATTAGGCGAAAAAGCAGCAGCTTGGGCTGTCACTAACGCTATGAAGGTTAAACGTAAATTAGGTATGGGCGTCAGAGGTTGTAATAAGAAACAAAAGAAAATTCCCTTCCGCAAGGCCATCATATCGAACATTGCTAAAGCGCTGAAAAAGCATGCAAGTCATGATGTGAAAAAGGATATGGCTATGAGTGTTAAAACGGCGCGAATTGCCATCAAGAAAGCAGGTGGAAGGAAGAAAATCAATGTCCCCCGGATTCTACCGCTGACAAAGACCGGAGGCTTTTTACCTCTGATACCGATCTTTGCAGGTCTCTCAGCTCTTGGAGCTCTGTCGGGTGGCGCTGCGGCCATCGCTAAAACTGTTATAGACGCTAAGAACGCTAGGAAAACTTTGGAAGAAGCTCACCGCCACAATAGAGCCGTGGAGGATGTGGCTTTGGGTAAAAAAGGTTCCGGGCTATACATGAAACCATATAAGAAAGGATACGGATTATACTTGAAAAAAAACTACCATTGAAGCTACCCAATAGAGCACTCTCTGACCTAGACATCTTAAAGTATGCTAAAAAGTTAAAAATCCCCCATTTCAGAGGTGTCTATATGCGAGACTCTTTACCTTCACGTCCGCCATCACCTAAAGGAAACGAGAGCGCCATCATTAACTTGGACAGCATAAAGGGGCCTGGAACTCATTGGGTAGCATATAAGAAAACAGGCAATTCCGTAGTATATTTTGACAGCTTTGGATCTCTGAAACCACCACTAGAATTAGTTCGATACTTTGGCGCGAAATTTAAAATTAAATATAATCCTACCGCATATCAAACATATAACTCTGTAAATTGTGGTCATTTATGTTTACAATTTCTCTATAAAAATAATAAACACACGTGACATGTAATCAGTATGTCATCGAACACCTTCAAGTTAAGTGATTGCGAATCTGTTCTCTCCGTGACTTTTACTAATCCTATAGAACTAGATCCGCGATACAATTATTCAATAGCGTTAATTGGTCTGGACACCTATAATACCATACCTAACATCGAGGACGGTGTGAATAACAAGTTTTATTATTGGGATCACAGCAGCAGGCTGACGAATACTTCTCTCTGAAACCTAACAATAATACGCTCAAGTGTGAAATTAAAAGTAAACACGAAATTAACTTTAAACACAAGGATAGCTTGGCCACCCTATTGGGTTACAGTGCTAGCAGAACATTAAAGCCAGATATATTATATGAGTCTGATTTACCTGTTAATATAGTCAGAGTTATAACGATTCAAGTGGATTGTAACATTACTGTAGGAGCATATTCCAATAATACTCCTACGCATACGATTTTTGAATGCGGTTTGAATGTTGATCCTGGATACGCTATAAACATTGTACTTGGAAATTTAACGTATCTACCTGTAAACCCTAGCATTCGAGAGATACGGAATATCACTTTGAGACTGCTAGATCAAGATTCTGAGCTTGTTAATCTTCGAGGTGAGGAGCTGAGTGTGAGGTTAGAACTTAAAAAACATGCGATTAATATTTAACCATAGTAAACCTAATATATACGGAGGAAGCTTACATCATCCTCATTCTGCATCTAATCGTACAAGTGCAAGGTCATCACCACCACCACCACGATCATCATCAGGACCTACCAAGTTAACGTATTCAAATTATTTATATTTACCGTCTTTGGGCTATCATGTTAGAAGAGCTACAGCTATTTCAAGACCCTCACTTCGATGATTCAATTGAACGAGTTGAAGTTCGAACGTACCATCCATTCGTTAAAGCCTATGAGAATAATGATGAAATCGAAATTGCTATTTATCAGCATGATGCTTTGATTGATATAAGTGAGGGGGCGCTATCAATCGAGGGAACTTTAAAGAAAAATGCTACTGGTACGGGCACCATTGAATTCACCAATAACGCTGGCGCCTTTTTATTTGATTCCGTAAGTTATGAATTAAATGGCTCGGAAATAGATAAAGTACGCGACCCTGGAATTGTGAGGACAATAAAAAGTTATATATGTTATGAAAAAGATGATATTTCTTATAGCATCGCAGGTTGGAATTATCCTGCTGGCAGCCTAATTACATATGACGCTACAAATTCCACCTTTTTCTTAAGAATACCCTTGAAACATTTACTGGGATTCTTTTACGATTATAAGAAATACGTTTTCGGTAAACAGGTTCTACGTTTGATACGAGCTCGTAGCGATAATAATTGTTTTAAAGCGTCAAAAGAGGATACAGATGGTGTACTAACCATCACCAATATTGAATTAAAAGTGAAACATGTCCATTTGAATGATATCCCAAAAATGAATTTTCTAGCTCAAGTTAATGCTGATACGCCAATCCTACTAGCATTTAGACAGTTTGAAATTCATGAGATACCCACCCTGGTGGCAGGTGCTACAAAAGAAATTTCAGTTCTTAAAAATGGCACTCAAAGTCCTCAAGCTGCCATCCTTGCTCTTCAAAGCAATAAGAAAGATTCCAAGACGAAAGACTGCACGCAATTCGATAATATTGATATATTTAATGTAAAATTATTGTTAAACAATGATCGTTATCCTTATGAAGATATGAGGTTAAACTTTAAGGCTAAAAAATACTCTGAGGCCTATCATATGTATACCGACTTTAGCAAGTCGTTTGCTTTAAATAATAAACCTATGCTAGATTTTGACGCTTTTAAGAATCACACGCTATTCGTTATAGACTGCTCGAAGAGAAGAGCTCCTATTAAACCATCGATTGTAGACATAAAAATTGAAATTGAAAGTTTGACCCCCTTCCCCCCAAATACCAAGGCCTACTGCATTCTCGTACACGACCGCGTTTTGGAGTATTTGCCTCTCAGTGGAGTCATAAGAACCATTATGTAAAAGAGAGAGAGACAGAAGGGATAACTTAGTATGTGAAGAACTGTCGAAGAGTAAACATGAAATTGATGGTCGTAGATATTCAAGGTTTTAAACCTGCCTGATTTCTATCCTAAGGAAATCTCGTTTATTAGTGGAGATCAGCATGCCCATTATTTACTTAAACCTCTCTTACCGTACGATTCGTTAAGTTATGATTTGAAGAAACAAATAAATTACTTGGAATTACATCATCATGGGTTGAGGTACAGCAGTGGTTACGTCGACGATAATGACCTAAATGAAATATTACGTAATCATCTACTTAATGGCGCTACTAACCTTGTGTACGTAAAAGGTCATCAGAAAAAGGAATTTCTGGAAAAAAGATTACATGCTTTGACGCAAACTTCGGCAGCGGTGCCATCTATCATTAATGTCGAACAGCTTAGTGTTGATGTAGAGGTTCCAAAGTTCGATAAAGATTTACCGTATTGTTTAAATCATTTTACTATTAATAATAAAAAAATTGTATGTAGCTTAAGAAATGTCTTCACTCTTTTATTGGTTATATTCTAGTTTACCTAAATAAATGTGTATTTTATTAATGATTTTTAAAGTTCTTTACCCTCCCCACTCCCTCTCCACCATCACCTCTTTGATATTATCCTATATGAAAGCATTATGTACTTTTAGTATCTAGTTGAACGTAATATGAGCAAGATGTCATCCTTTAACTGCTTGTTAGAAAATCATTTACATAAATTACAAAAGTTAAAAGAAATGATTGAGTTTTATCAGGAGAAACAGCGTATGTTTTCGCAGTTTCAAAAATTAAGTGTTATCACTAACAGTGGTGTATTCGGCGATAGAAGACGATGCGGTAAACAATTACATGCTACTGCAGCACGAAGAATTGCTCTCTAAAAAATGCAGTCTCCAGTATTTTTATCTTGCGGTCATATCGCTAATTCTATAAACAGTGTAAAATTTGTGAGATTTGTAAAAAGTGTAAAGTTTGCTATAAAAATGATCGCGATATGATATTCATACCGTGTGGACATATTGCAATATGTGCAGACTGTAGTTTTTCTCAGAAAACATGTGTAACCTGTGGAATACGTTTGCATGCTACAGTTCGTATAAAATAATCCTTAAATTTCATTAACTATTACCATTATAAATAAACATTATTTGAGGTTAAATCATTAGTGTTTATGTGAACGTCATGATGTATAGTTCGCAATTTATTCTGCTACATGCGATATTCCAAAATATACTCTACGTACATAGACCATATAATTCTACGGACGCTTTTGTGTGCTTCGATAATCCACAAAATGATTCATGTCCTTCACAGTGGATAAAAATTACTCCTAGTCGTATTAACGGTAATAAATTGGCTACTTATTCCTCGTTTATATCTAATAATACGGCTGGTTTTAAGATAAAAATAAAATTTAAAGATGACATCATCGAAGAAGAAGAATTTAACTGGATCTCACTTTTCCCCCCTTCACCCCCACCTGAACCTTTGGTATATTCAAGCCCTCCACCGTCGCCTTCAGACGTCTCAGTTGAAGTCTTGCTTTACTACCTAGCAGTTTGCTCGTCAATTTTACTGCTCAAGTGCATAATTAGAATTGTTCAGCGCAGAAAGTGTCTATTTATGCTAAATTAAGAAATACGTAAAACGTCATGTGTGACTCATCAGCACCTGCATCGCTAAAAGAAGCTGTCGATTTGCTGCTTACTTCATTAAGATGTAGTCTAAGTGAAGGAAGTCATAAAGAAAAATATAGCCTGGGCATATATTATTGTGAACTTTATATCGGTGATAATATTACGCTGAATAACTTTTGTGAATCGATGGTAAAATGCGGTCTTCATGAACAATTAAAACAATCTGTTTCCAAGTTTATAACTGATGAGGTGCTCTATAATAAATATATTGGTGACGATGAGGTTGACTTAATAGAAAAAGAAAGCTCTCCAGATCCTATTGCAGAAGCAATTGGTTCACTCCGTTTTATTTTGAGGTGTAATCTGGAACTATATTCTAACCACCACCTTGAAAAAGAAGATCGCACTACCTGGCGCAATAAAATGGGTATAAAATATTGTGATTTTTATATCTGGGGCTATATTACATTGGATAAATTTTGTGCTACAATGAACCAATTGGAGCTGCATGATTTATTAAAAGAACACCTGTCTGGACTTGTAAGTGATGAACTTCTCAATCTACTTCCCGATTACGAAGGAGCAATTTAATATATTTAATAAAAATGTATTTTATATGTGAATAAATATCTTGTAACAATATCTGTTTTTTTATTTAAAAAATGTCATAAAGAACTTTGTTTTATAACCAAGCATCTAAAATACTTAACCTTGAAACATATCTATCCATCTCTGTCTTACTCATTGAGATTGAATAAAAAATAATTAAATAACTGTTCAATTTGCCTTACAAGCTGTGAAGCCTACATGTGAACACGTGCAAATGTTTATAAATAAAATTCCCAGAAGTCGGGTTTGTTTACCTTATAGGCACGTAGGTATATATAAATTTTTCTACCATAGGCGTACTCTAGCAAAATTAATATAATTATACCCCCTTTTCAAGCTGGTACGCCTATGCTCTCTTCGTATACAATACTCTTTGCTCAGGAGTACCAACTTAGAAACTAAAAAAAGCTTCTGGAGACGGCGTTCTTCAGCTAATGCAAGAGGTTCCAGGGCCAGGGACCAGGGTGCAGGATGCAGGATGCGTTAGTGCATTGCACCTCTTGCGTTAGGTCTGCTAATGCATCAGACCTGGGGTGCTGGATTCCGAAGAGCTCTTAAGCGTTAACCCCACCACCCCCCTAGCACCCCCGCTAAAGCAGCAGCAGCAGACGTCATCTGAAGACGAAGGATGACCTCTGCACGACCTCCAGAGTGTAGCTACAAGAACCAAGGGCTCTCCTGATGGCCCATGTCCATCGAGAGTGCGTGGCCTTGAAAGTGGCGTCGTACGCACCTAGTATATCTACTAATGTTCTAGCCATTTTATTTGATGATGACAAAAATTTGACCATTTCAAATAGCAATATCCAGGATTTATTAAGTGACGTCCCACGCACCGAGATTGACACCCAGAATTGGGTTGCGTTAAATAAGCTAAACCTAAATGCATCTAAAAGAGAAATCATTATATTTAGCCTACGAAGTCTGGAGGAAATAAACAATTCGGAATCAATTAAGTTCCTGGAGTGAACATTGACCAAAGGTTGACCTAGGAAGCGCATACCATTTATGTCTGTAATAGAATCTCTACATACACTTACCTACTTTGAAACCTAGTTGGCAAAGTCTCACAAAATATTGGGTTTGGTTTGGGGGCATGCTTCAACTAGTGCTTACGTATTTTCAGCCCAACGTAAAGCAATAAGAATAATTTCAAATCTAAGATATACAGAGGATTGTAAAATTTAGTTTATCCAATTGAGAATTATGACGTTCCCTTGTACTTACATATTACAGTGTCTTTTATACGTAAATAACAATGTGAAATAATTTTCAACTAGAAATCGGGGCAGCGAGCGGAGGACTGACTTCACTCACTTCATAGCGATATTAGGAGTAAAGCAACATTTACCGCGTGTAGTACATGGATGGGGACTATCCACGGAAAGACGCGGTCTCGCTTCCCTACTTCTAGCGACTTGTATATCAGCTATATCGCAGAAGCAATACAACTGTAGGCGAGAGGTGTATTGAGGATATACCATTCTTCGGAGGGGATGTAAAGCAGTCGGTCCCTTGTCTATTAAATGTTAGGCAAGTAAAAAATCCCTATTCTTAGTAAGATAAGAGGTTCGGCAAAATTTCCAGGTTGGGGGTTGCTCGTCTCCTGGCGTCGGTGATTGGCCTCCGTAGCGGAAATAGGCCGACGTTAAATAAGTGATTAAAAAAAAAAAAAAACTAGAAATCAAATACATTCCTACAATACTAGAACCAAAGACAACTTAAACGTTAATTTCTTACGGCTAAAGAAAACCAGAGATGGAACAAGCTACTTAGGTATATGTTTTTTTAATGCCTTACCACCAGAAGATACTAAATGAATATCAATTTAAAAAGAGAATAAAAAAATACCTACTAGATAATTCATTTTATAATTGTTGAATGAAAGTACAAGTGGCACGGTCTTATAGGCTTTGCTTAGAAGAGATAGTTTTAAAAATAGGGGTAGATCATGTTTGAGTGGAAATGGAAAGAGCATTTTTTATTGAATCGTATTTCTGCAAAATTTCAAGTTGACCGCACCACTACAAGTGGTTGACCTGCAAGCTTTTATAGAAGGGGTAGTTTTAAAAATGGGTCGAGTTTGAGTATGGAAATGGAATGAGCATTTATTGAATTGTATTTCTGCAAAATTTCAAATTTGCAAATTAGGAAGGCCCTTACAAAGTTCTATATACTGGAACAAACCAAGACGAATTTGAATTTTATAGTTGCTGTGAGAGAGATGAAGTAATACTTTTAAATTCAATACCAGATATAATATAGAAAAGTTTAAAATAGTCTTTAATTGTTTCTATTACAAAAAATAATATTTGAATGATAATAATAATCAAGATTTATTATTTTGTTCCACTAAGTATTATTCATTAATAAATAAATATAATAACATATATAAATGATAATTGATTTCATTGATAATTGATGCTGCTGATACAATAGTCATGTATGTAAACAAATCTAATCAAAATAAAGATTATTTTGTTTTTGGGTTTCATCGATAGAAAAATCAGAAAAATTATGTTTGTAGTTTCACGTCACATCTTTGGTCAAAAAATAATTACCATAAATGTTTTATAACCCACACTTAGTATAAGTATGAATACAATCTAAATATGAGTAAAATATAATAAACTGTTCGCTCTGTTCAATTCTGTTCTTCTTATAGGTCAACCATCAGTAGAATATTAAGTTAGTCTCTCTTGCTAACACTCCTTGATTGGTCTAAAAAATCTCGGTACGATTATTTCAGCTCTGTGCTCGAGGCTATCACTTATTATTCTGTTAACGTTATTCCTCAAGAGATTCTATCCTCGAAGTATAAAAAATATTAGTAACTTCGTTTTGATTACTTTAGTGTAGGTGGTATTAATTTAGTCCGTAAAATGGCATGAAATAATTGTCGACATTAAAGTGGCTATAATTGTTCAATTTAATAAATGTGCGTATATATACAGGATGTTACAAATTCGCTTCTCACTACAGGGATCTCGTAAACGGTAAGAGATACAGTATCGGTTAAATTGGAGCAAAGTTGCAGAATTTGACGATTAGGCGAATATGTTGTTGAGAAATCGAAAATATCTTTTGCGGGTCTCGAGATTTTTGAAAAAAAGTAAAATTCTGAATTTTTGTTTTTAATTTTTCCGGCGTTATTTGAAGATATAACGAAAAATTAAAAACACTTTTTCATTAACGTTTCTTATCCTTTACAAGATGGCGAAAAAAAGGTATTTTATAAGTCGTTCCATTTATTCGAGGTCATCATCAAGTGCGTTATTTTATATACCTGTATTATTGATTGCATATTTTTTGTAGTATTTGTACCGCAGACTTCGCTGATGTCGTAAAATTTTATGTTGTTAAACGTTTTGTAGCTGTAAATCATCGTCAAGGAAAAAAATCATATTTTTAATTATTTACCATTATTATTGTTGTTATTTGTTAAAAATTTATTTAAAGTGCCCTTACTTGTAATTTCAATTTTATGGTTTTATTGTTAATAATTATTAATTATGAAAAATAATAAAGTAACGTTAATTTGAAAAAAATCAGATTTTTTTCTTGATGATGGTTTACAGCTACGAAACGTTTAGCAACCTAAAATTTTACTATGCAGTAAAGTTTGAGGTACCAAGTCCACAAAAAAATGCGATGAAAAATACAGGTCTGTATTTAAAATAACGTACTTGGTGATGGTCGGGAATAGATGAAACGTCTTATAAAAAAACCATTTTACGAGAATTTGTAAAGGATAAAAAACGCCAATGAAGAAGTCTTTTTAGTTCTTCGATATCTCTTCAAATAACGCCATGAAAAATTTAAAAAAAAATTCAAAATTTTACTTTTTTCCAAAAATCTCAAAAACAGCAAGAGATATTTTCGATTTCCCAACGGCATATTCCTGCGATGTATCTCTTACCGTTTTCGTCGTTTTCGAGATCCCTGTAGTGAGAAGTGAATTTGAATCAACCTGTATAGCTCATTTATACTTTATACTCTACTCAAAAATTTAATTTATTTGTTAAACAGATGGGTAGAGTAGGTACCTACAAAAAAGTACCTATTTCAGTAGAATATATTTCTCATCATCGGATTTTTGCCAGAAAATGTAGATGGCACGTAGATAGTGCTGATATTCATATGTAATAAATATTACAATAATAATAACAGAACAAACACTTACAAGGCTGAATACAAATATTCTCTCACAATAGACGTTCTCAGATGTGTTCTTAGCACAGGTGTGGGAGTTAAAATGATAAATTAAATATCTAGAAAATTTAAACAAATTTCTTTTTATATTCCTACCATTTTTGAAACGTTGAGGTGCCAACGCCTTTTGGTATGGTTGACTGGTTATTTTCACTTTTATTACCTACGTTTGAATTTGGTTGGGTAAATCAATAGATTTTTATTCAAGTCAATGACTCTGTAATTATGTTACACGTAATGCATGTTGTGTATTTTGTGCTGCATAATCTATTCAACAACTCGAAACGAATATTACAAAGAAGCGCAACCGAGCTTTTAGATTTTAGTTTTTAATACTTACTTATTGTATTTTTTTACCAATCCAATAGCTTCAGGATTGTCTTCAATTTTCAGAGCTATGCTGTTAAATTACAAATACCTTCCCGTAGCACTAATATCTGAGGCCGTTTGCAAAAACTACAAAAATAAAATCTTCAAACCTGCTCGGTTGCGTCTTGCTTGAGCCCTTATTAGCATAGTTTGTATATGTACGGTGTTATTAGTATCAAAGTTTACTAAATAACTTTGTTAGTATCAACAATAAGGATAGGTAGTGTATGACTGACTCTTGTGAAATCCAAAGTAAATGAATAAAAAGACAGGAGGATGTAAACTGAGCATATTATATTATTATTCTGTTGTCATTTTGAAATTTTTTTATAATTGTTCCAAAAATGGGGATCTAGGAATTGTATTTGATATTTTCTGAAAAAGACTATTTTTCTGATACCTAGAATGTGTCATAAACTATTATAAACGGGGCTATTTTGCGTTTGGTAATTAAATAAAATATAGGTATATGCGAGGGTATATGTTTAATAAATTTAAAAAGTATTTTGTATTTTTGGACTACTGTCCTTGTTGCAAAAAATGTAATGAAATTTTTAATTAAAGAAATTAAATTTTTTGGTTCAAACTTTTAATAATTATTATCTCAAAATGTTTCATATGCAACCACACACTTACATTTTTTAAATTAGACGAGTTAAAGAATTCCAAAAACTACCTATTACCATTTAAAAAAAATACCTTAAGCCCGTCATATCTTTTAAGGTAATAAGTTTCGTAGATAATAAATTAATGCTGATCTTTTTAGCACAACCTCCTCAACGATTTGGGAGGATTATTTTCTGTCGTACTTCTATCGTTATTAACCACATATATCTGTTAATTTTCTTATTTTTGCAGAGCCTTTTATTTTTCTAATAGTGTCCGAATTTTTGTAGAATAGTTAAGGCTGATTATTTTTATTGTTAGACGTACCCTCTGTTCCCTACTTTTCGCGAACACTATGCCATATGCATGCTCGAAACGTCAAGCATTATTCAGAAAGTAAGTGCTCACGCCCCATGTTTCGTATTGCTGTGTGGCAAAGAATAAACCCACTTTATTAATGTTATTAATTTACAGATTTTATTTACCAATAAACCATTTATTAATTATTTGAGTTTATTAGGTACTAAACTGGAATTTTATGGCGGGAGGGTTCATAGACGATAATAAAATAAATGGTCTTGAGCTAATTTAATTGTTTATTTTATACAATATTAAATCCCATGAAGTCCTTTTATATGAGTAAACGTTAAGTACAACCAAAATATTGAATGAATTTTTTTTCCAATGTGTGAATCGTGAATCCTTGAACTTGATTGATAATATATAATATAATATTTATTTATTTGCGCTTCAAAATTTTAAGTTTCACAAAAACAATTCGCTTACTAATTGCCAATAAAATAATCCCAACACAAATAAAAATTTTCAAAAAATATTTTATCTGCGATCGTGCAAAAAGTATTAACTTTTTGCACTATTTACAATGCAAGAAGTAAGTTTGTTATTGTTTGTTACTGTTGCACAGTGGCAGACTAAGGGGGGCGTTAGGGGCGCTACGCCCCGGGTGTCGGGTGTGCCGGGAGTGACATCAATCATTGCCATCAAAAGATAAATATAATATTTATTTTTCGAGGTCCACGGCACCATCAATTTTTCTTGTATAACCCTGGCTAAAATTCATCCTTTTATTAATAAATATAATAATAATGATAACTATTTTACTACGTTAACAGGATAATATTTCTCATTTAAAAGCGAGGTGTTTTATTTTTACAACAATAATATATTTGAATGTATTTTACTTATACCTACATAATTTCAAATCGAGCAGCGGTAACTTTTTATAATACGAAACGTCCAATTTTTGAAATTTTTTTTCTTTTAACAAAACGTATAGTTTCGCCTCCTGAACTAATAAAAAAATCGGCGATCGGCAACACTTTTCGAGACATTTGGCCCCAAAAGTCTGAGAGTCATATTTTTCCACTGCTATTATACTTATTTTCACCGAATTTTTCACTTTATGCTTAAGACTTATTTAAATACCTTTAAATAGTTTCAACAAATTCATTCCATCAATCGGTATTTTTTTATGCTTACAAGCCATGAAAATATAACTTAAAATTTATTACAGTATATTTTTGACCAAGAAGGAACATACTTATTAGTTTTATGCGTACGGAGGCAAAATCAGACTTTCCGTATTATAAGAAAATTACCCAAACATCTTCTAGAAACTATAGGGGGAGGGGGGGGGGGGGTGCACATTTGCAATCCGTCCCGGATGCCAAACCTTCTTAGTCCGCCACTGCTGTTGCAACGAAAGTTTATTCATAGTTATTTATGGATGGCGTTTGACAGTGATTAGTGATTTCGCTCGTTGTCAGTTTGACATTTGAATATTTTGTGTTAACGTATAATATTCTGTTCAATAAAATTTAAAAAAATCCATTTAAATCGATCGTAGAAAAAATGTGTGCAACACTTTCAAAAAGTGTACCTATTTGTTGCACTCAGTTCTGGTTTCGCTCGTGTAACAAATATACACTTTTTGCACTAGTTACACAAATTATTATTTTTGTTCAGAGTAAGTCCAGTATACTAAACATGTAAAGGCGGATCCATGGCTATCGGTTTTCGTAGTGTAGTGGTTATCACGTGTGCTTCACACGCACAAGGTCCCCGGTTCGATCCCGGGCGGAAACAGTTCTTTTTTTATTAATAAAATTCCTGTTATAACGGTGTTGAACACACACATTATGTAAATAGAAATGGTGAATGGATTTTTATTCATTAAATAAAAAAATGTGTAACTTCATGAAGAATCTGAATTTCTCTTCCTTTTATTATTTAACTTGTGGAAAATATGTGTGATAATACGGGATGAAAATAATCATTTGAAATAAACTGGTTTTAGTTACAAAAAATTCTCCTGGGTTTATTGTGTTCTTGTCGAGAATCAATTCCACCCATTTCAGGATTTCAGCACCTCTGACTTCTAACCAAATGATGGAAAACCTATAATAATATGAACAATATTTCATTAGTTTAGAACCCGTTAATTTATTTCTTTATGTTGGTTTCCGGAATGTTTCTACGCTTATGTTCAATTTGGCCAAGCCCTTGTGATTATTCTTGACCCAGTCGCATCCATAACCCTTTTTACTCTGCCTTGAGAAGTTCCTAGTAAAGTTTTGGACCAAGCCTTGTCTAGTAATTTTGTCGGCATTTTTGTCCCATTGCGTTCCAGAATGGTCAAACATCCAGAGTAATTTGACTTCGTTCCTCGTTATAGTCTAAGCTCTTCGTGGTATCTCAGGCCAAATTGGACGTCACCTTTAGAGACTAACGTCTTTAATGCTGTCTGAGTATGCGCTATGGAGATCTGATTTAATGCTCTCCAGTAGGAAATTTTGTTTATATAGGTAGTGGAATATTGACCTAGAAATAGATTATTCTCTCCTACGTACCCTGCTGCAGCTCCTGTTAGTCCTTTACGTAGTGCGTCATATTCTGGTTAGCCACTTCTCTATGTCATAGGAACTATGATGGTTAACTACGTGCCAACATAATTACGTTGGCACCGTAGCATTGATTAAGGAATGAATAAGATACGCGACTCCAATGTAAAGTGCGAGGCTAATTTTGGCAGCGAGATTCCCGGTAAGTTGCGAGCATTCCTGTGATT
This sequence comes from Rhagium mordax, assembly GCA_963680705.1. Taxonomy (NCBI): domain Eukaryota; kingdom Metazoa; phylum Arthropoda; class Insecta; order Coleoptera; family Cerambycidae; genus Rhagium; species Rhagium mordax. The sequence goes on along the minus strand of OY796661.1, from coordinate 28,770,945 downwards.
CACGTAGTATGCTTTTGATAAACCTGTGTCGTGTTTGGTTTTATATAATTTATAATCTAGTGAAAACAAAAATTTAATGTTCAGATAGATTTTAATTTAAAATTATGTGACGGTTAAAAGTCAAACAAACGTTGAGAAATAGCTGGCAGAGAGAACATACTACGTTAATAATTTTAAACTAAAATAAATCTGGACATTAAATTTTTATTACCACTAGATTATTAATGATATAAAACCAGACACGACACAGGTTTGTCAAAAGTATACCACGTAAATCACAGGAATGCCCGCAACTTACCGAGATCTCGCCGCCAAAATTGGCCTCGCACTTTACCATTGAAGTCGCGTATCTTATTTATTCCTTAATCAATGCACCGTAGTACGTAGTTTACCATCATTAATTAGTCAACTATACAGGGTGTTCATTAAGTATGTACAATAAATTTAACAGAAGATTATTTGAGTGATTTTAAGACAGAAAGTTCATATAAACATGGGTCCGAAAATGCTTCGTTTTCAAGATACAGGGTGTTAAACTTTTTTAAAAAATTTGGTTTTTCGTAAATATCTTAAATATCCGTTACCCAAATTTGTTGTAATTTGGCAATGTTATTTGTAGTGTTAAGGGGCTAATTACGCACTAACTTGATAAAATTTATTAAGTCCAGTGGTGTCCCGAGCGGCACCTTAACGAATATTTTTGACAAAAAAATGTACACCACTGACTATTTTGCAATTTTTATATTTTTTTTGGGTTAAGCAACTTAAAATACAACGTTTATGTCTCTTGTATTTTTTTCGGATCTTGCTTAGTTTTCGAGACAGAAAATTAAATTCAATTAATTGCATATTCCTGGACCACACAAGAAACATGGGGAAACGTAGGAAATAATCAAGGGTTGCATTGGAAAACGATTGCAGCATTTGGCAAACAATATGACAGCTGTTGTCAATTTATTAAGCTATTAAATTGTAATTTTTGTAAAAAGTATTTTTGGTAAAATTTTTAAAAAAAGTTAACACCCTGTATCTTGACAACGAAGCATTTTTGGACCCATGTTTATATGAACTTTCTGTCTTAAAATCACTTAAATAATCGTCTGTTAAATTTATTGCACATACTTAATGAACACCCTGTATATATTCGCTGGCATTACATTATGCAGAAAAAATTAAATGTATATCAGGTTGCCTGTTTTTGCTCACGAAGTTTTCCAATCACTGATAAAAGGCTCGTATATTTTCTAAAACGTTTCAAGCATGATAATGCCACAGTGAAAGTCTTTTTTATTTATCATTAACGATTTGCATTAACCATTTCTTTTGTATCATCAACTTTGTATTAATGGCCTGGCCCGATGTGTATAAGCAAGCAAGTAGGTAGTTTCGTTCTGTGAATTATATTATACTTAATTGATTATAAAGTGATTCAAAATGTTTCCAATTAGTGAAAATGGGTGAATTTTAAATCGACTTGTAATATAGACAAAATTATTTAAGAAACTTGACTTAAAATTCTTAATTGTAATCTCATATTGTTTTAATAAAATGAAGTAAATCATAGGTTGTATACCGAGAGCTCTGAATTTTGCCGGATAAACTGCGGGTAGCTTTGCAAAATTTTGCTTAGAAAATGTTCGGGACTTTAATTTACCTTAAAAGTCCGAGACCGCAGTTTAAGTATGTAAACGAGTTAACAAATATATTTCTTGTATAATTTAACTTTGATGTTAAATGAAAAAAATTACATTTTCTTGGTTACCCAACATTTTTTCTCTTGATGCAGTAATTAATTTGCAATATTCATATCGTGTGTTAAAGTAAGCATTTGTTACAAAAAAACTATAATTATTATATTGTTAAAACGATTCTGATTGTGTTAAATCATTCACTGTGACGAAATTATATGATTTGTTGAAATTATTCAGTAGCATAGCTAATGGATACGCTGATAAATAGACGCCTTATACAGAGATGCATGAAAAACGGCCAGAGCTGTAGAATCGTTATTCCCTATTCGATTTTCAAAATTAAAAAATCACAATAAGTGGTTCCAAGCCTTCTATAACCTGACAGTAAGAAATATTTTCTTTATTGTAATGCATTTGAGCATTGATAGTCAACTTTTTTTTCAAATGACAACTATATTTTTCTAGTTTTTTTCGGATTCCGCATAATTTTCTAAATACTATGATGTATTAATATTATAGTTCGCTTCATCCATAACGGATGGAAAAAAATAAAAATTAAGAAATTTTTACACATTATTGCAGTAGAATCAAATCACCGATAATCATCCCATAATGCACGCAATCAAATAGGCTAGATGCAAATGACGTCTGGTAGGGAAATGCCAAACCCGTGAGACATAATTAGTTGAAAAATGAATATTGACGAGTTAACTGATATGACTCAAATTAATTTCTAATGTACGAAAAATTCTCGGGAAGCCGTCGGTAGGTATAGGGGGAGATTTCCCAACAGAGAAATTCCAACTCAACAAAAAATTACAAGATTGGAAGTTAACTTACGATAATATGGTGCGTTCACCAAGCCAAAAAGATCCCCATCATTCTCATGATACAATAATAAGTAAGAGATAAGATATCGCGCAGCTCGTGACGTCACTCGGTGAGCTAGGACCCCATTAAACAACCGGCTGTCAGAAGTGTCAGGCAGAATTGGCAAGCATTTTTGTGTTTAAAAGTTAAATCGTCGAAAATGAGATGTGCTGTGTACGATTGTGGTGTTGATAATCAATCAAAAGATTCTATGCACGATATAAAGTTTTTTAGTTTCCTGAAATAAAAAAAAATGCTGGTTGTATGGAAATGCGGTTTCAGAAAAAATAGTATGTATACCATCGTAGTAAAAGCATATATTTCCGGATTCCGTGTTGCTTGCGCCTCGACAAGCATTCTGCATGGTCGTCCGGAAATGTTAAGCTTTTCCTACTAGGCACACTATGTACTATTTAGCATCAATTCTCTGAGTAACTAGAAAATCTTTCTGAGAAAGTTTATTTACATTTTTTACCTTAATTATTAATATTTTTATATTTTTTTAACTTCCTACATATTAAAAACTGGTTTTTCTTAATATACTTAACTTTCGGCAAGAAATATTTTTTGAGAAATTAATTATAAATCAGTTTTCTATTATGCTGCATACTGTCTGGTGATCCACTGTATTTTTACGTAAAAACATTCTTTAAAATTCTTAAATATCAAATATTAAATGCATATGGTTAATTTATCCTATTTTACATTTGACATGCCATTTTTGCAATTTCGAAAGTGAGGCTTTGGTTTTAAAAATGATGGTACTTGATATTACACTATTTGGTTGGGAATGATGAAAGTTTTATAATACAGTCATAATGATAATATTTAAAATTTTGAGTCTGGTCCAATTATTTGGAATTTTGACAATAAAGTTGACATCACCTATTTGGCGCCGGTATTCTTATGATCAATGTACTTCTGTCAAGTTAAAAGCATTCCTTGATAAATCTTCAATCATCAAGTTAATATTACATGATTTAGAACTACAATAGCTTTCAATTATTTTTTATATGATAATATATATCACAATAAAATATAAAAAAACTAAAATAATCAAATAGTGATTGCTAATCACTCAGTTACAGAATACAAGAAGTATATGAAAGGACTTTAATATTCAAGGTATTATTTATAGTTATGATATTTTAATGTAATAATACATTTTATATTTAATTGGAAATACGAAGGTAATTATTGCTGGCTGAATACAGGATGATGTCAATTGCAATACTACTAATATTTTTTTACTAAAGTTAACTAAAATTGGCATGAATTTCGGTTGATTATAGGAATTGTCTTATACAGGGCGATTCTTCGCGCGGGGAAAATAAGTTGCACATACTGTTCCCAAATAGCAAAAAAAGAAAGGTCGATTTTCTTTTGACATTGAAACCTTACGTACGAAATATAAAACAATAAGTCTATTTCTTTTAACTAAAAAAATGGTGGAAGACGTTAAATTCTGAACAGGCCACACAGAACTATGAATACGTATGTTCAATTATAACTGGATCATGCCAATGAAATGGTTCCTAAAAGTTTGTACAAACATCAGGTGAGGCAGAGGTTTATATTTTAATATATTGATTTTCGGAAGTACTTTTGTAATAACAACAGATTCCTCTTAAATTTATAATATATACTAGGACTCTAATATACTCCAGCATATGTATGAAATAATGCCAAATATTCGTTTAATGCAGAAATATTTCGAACAAAAGTTTTATTATAAATTCTTTCATATTTTAGTGATTTAAATTTTTTTTATTTGCTACAAAAGAGCAAGTGTACAGGGAACAATCAAACTAATTGACACCTCAAATTGTTGGTGCAATAATATCCTATGATTTGTCGGGGGGTTACTTCGACGACTTGAGAGGTGTGGTTAAGAACACATTTAAAATATTTTAATAAACACCATTTAAGAATTTTTTTCGGATGTAAGGTGATATTTTACGGATAGTTGAGAACGAATCATCGCGAAACTTGTTATTACATTACAGGTATTAACATTATCTCGTAAAACTTTTCACAAAAAAATTGTTTCTGAAGAGTAAAAAAAAAATAGACCATGCCTTTGAATTTGTAAAAACATTCATGACGAAGGAAATAGGTATTCTTGATAATAACAATTAATAAAGTGTTTAATATATTAATGTAAAAATAATGTTATTTATTGTCTCGTTAAATTTGTTTTTAAAATTTACTAGTTTTATTGCCAACAGCGTCAGTTTTATTATGATAATAAATTTTAGTTTAATTTATTATTCACATGAATTATCATTTCTCATTTCAATTTTATATTATTAATTCAGTTGTTTTAATAAATTGTTACAAGCAAATTGTTTACCATTCATTTTTCTTCTGTCACTTTAATTTAATATAGATCGATAAAGAACGGACATTTATGCAAATCGTGAAATTGAAAAATTGATACTTATTTAACAACAACCCCTACCAGTCTCCCTATTTGAATTTATAGATTTTCAAAATTTTTGCGCAAGGTATTTCCATATTTAATATAAATATTTCAGGCTTGATGATATTTTTATAACAATTAAAATTCAAAATATTGCTCAATTTCAAGAATCTGTAAAATGCTTAAAAATGATTCGGTTTTAGAACAATTTCTATCAGATTCTAGGAAAATTCTTCCACTGTCATTAATTGCCTATGTAATTATGACAAAACTGTGTATTATAAATACAGGGTATGAAATTAAGTCGTGAAATTTTGTCCTTTTTCACTTTAGGTCGTATCTTGATTACTCTGTATACTTGTATTTCTGGTGATTTCACAACTTGTAGTACCTATGCGTAACTTACACGTTTTTAATTATCTGCTCTAATTAAGTTTTTTTGTTTATAGACTAAGTGTTGTTTTTTTACAATTTTCTTTCTTTACTTGATATGTATTGTTTATAAATGACTTTATTTAGGCTTTATACAAGCATAATAACAAAAAACATATCCAAATACATAGGTACTCATGCACATCGATGTTTCATCTCTAAACATACAATTATTAAGTTTACTGGATCTTCTTTAATGCATGATAAAAAATTGGATTAAAAATGACAAAATTCAAAACGTCTAAAAATAAATTGTTGAAAAAATTTTTTTAACTCGCCACAAAATTTGAGCCACAAAATTTGAGTTTTGGCCAAAATATATTAATGATAATAATAAATTTATTAAGAACATTCAGAATAAACCTACCTGTACCTATTTATACATTTTCAAGTAATAAAATTATAATGGTAATAATAATTGGTACATATAAGATTATTATCTACTCATACTAAGCTAAAACTGAATTATATAAAAAAGGAAAAAAGAAAAGAGAATCAATTTCTATAGTAAATGATGTTGATTGAAACAGATCCATGAAGCTCTGTAGATTTTGAGACTATGATTAAGTACATTTTTTTTAATAAGACACAATTTTTACTCAGTCGGAATTATGTTATAAAGTCTAGGTGCTAGATAATTCAAGAATCTTAAATACTAGTGTTATGAAATGCTATTACTAAATGCTTATTTGTTCAATATTTATTGTTTGAGAATGGTTTACATAGTTCCTTAGGTCCTTATCTTTATATACAAATTGCAGGTGCTTAATTTACATAATACTACATTAATATATGTATAACGATCGAACATCTAATATTTCGTCTGAATATAGCAATTAAGTGGAGTACATCTTATTTTTCTACGAATACTTTTTAAAATGGAATTTTGTATCATGTTTCAACTAGTTTGCGTAAAGTCCTCCCTATACAACTATTCCATATTATGCAAAGGCCTTGTTAATTTTCTAATATTGTCCCTAAGTCTTAGGACATGTTTCCTTTCTTAAAAAAACTGTTTTCTATAATATGTTGGTCTCATTTCAGATTTTTGACAATAATAATCTTTAAATACTTAGTAAAGGATACCTCTTTTACTTCTGTATCCACATCCTTAATTTGTATAGATACGTATCGTTAAAGTTAAATTTTTTTAAATTGATATTTAGGGTTACTTTATTGGCGTCTAACCAATTTTATATTTTGAAAATATCCATTTTAACCGAGTCTTGCCACTTTTTGTCTTCAAAAAACCACAGTAGTAGAATCGACATAGGAAATCAGCAAATCATTGTTTATGTTAATGTTTGTTAAGGAATTTATACATGAAGTAAATATTAATTGGCCTAATACATTGTATTCCTATTTTTACAAGTACTCAATGAATAACTGTAAGCGTTTTCAGTCGTAACCGTTTGGTTTTCGGTTTTCCATTACTGAAGATATTCAACGCAGTGTCCTCCATGCTGGTTAAGAACATTCAAAAGAGAGTCGTGCGGCACCGTGTCAAATATCTTCCAGAGGTCCAGAAATACCGTTACACATTTGTTGTTACTATCAAGATTATTGGTACTATTTTTTGTCAGTTGAACTTGGAACTGGAAAATCAAAATACATTTTTGGGAGTATAGTATTATAGATATATAGATATTTTGGCGAAATTATTTATCACGTTAATTGGTCGAAAATTGTTTATTTTGATTTTATAGCCAGATTTGTAAAATAGAGTGACAATTGCAGTTTTAAGGCATAAGGAACTATACCTCTTTTATAACCAAATTAATAATATTGTGTAACAGTGTAAACTGTCAAAGAGTAAAGACGTGTCGGTCTGATTCTCCTAGTGCAATTGCGGTAAAAAGGGCCGGTGAGTATCATCTGTGCCCCAAGTGTGTCTGTGTAAAACCAAAGCTTATAAATACCGACCTTTGTGATGCAACTATAAAGATTGTCACAGTAAAGCGTTCCACACGTTAAACGTTTATACCTATACTTGGAGTTTTACAAGGAATGCTAAATTGCCTGTTATTCTATGCATGGTATGTTTTTTCTCTCATTTTCTGGCCTTGCAGACGGTGTGCTTTGGCCAGTATGGTATGTTGTACACAAATAAAGAAAAATAAAAAGAACTGATAAACAGATTAAATGTGGATGATATGAACATGCTTACCACACGACTCGTATTCAAATGAACGATAAGGACTATCAATTTATTGAAAATAATCTAACTTATTATGGTACTGCAATTCAAGCAATTTACAAAATGGTGTCGTGCTTAATAAAATTCTGGATACTCTAAAACAATTGAAGTTAAATTTGAAGGAACAAAATGAAATAATAGAGAAACAAAATGAACAAATAGCCAAACAGGGATCTCAAATTAACGAGTTTCAAGATATAATGGCTCAAAATGATTTAAAATTTATACAAAAAATTTAAAAAGTGCTGACGGCAAACGATCTTCGTGGTGAAACCTATTCCAATATAACTTAAGAAGCCAGATCCAGCCATAGTTATAACTAACACCAAAGGATTCAAGTCAGTTATATAAAGATACTAGATAAGTTGTTAAAAGTTTGTTTGATCCATCTAAAATAAGATGAATAATGTTCTGAATGGAGGAGTCGTATTAGAATGCAAAAATGCAGAGGCTGCAAATCTCCTAAAATCCGAAGCTATTAATACATTAGGGAATACCTATAATATCATTGAACCCAAAAAACAATTGCCAAGAATAAAAATAATTGGCATGCCAGAAAATAATGATGCCGAAACAATCACTACCAAAATACTGGATCAAAACAAGAAATATTTTTCGGAAAATTCAGTATTAAAAATAGTACATATTGGTACAAATGAAGAAATTTCTTTTCATATGCAGAACTTGATAGCGAAAGTTACAGAAAAATACTGGAGGTAGGTAAGATAAACATTGGATGGGACAAATGCCACGTTTATGACGCCGTTGATATTACAAGATGTTTTAAATGTAATGGGTTCAACCACAAAGCAAATGATTGTGGAAGCAATATTGTGTGTCCAAGATGTGGGGATGCCCATAAAGAAAATAAATGTAAGGCTGATGAGGAAAAAGCTATTTGTCACAATTGTAAAACTAGTGCTGAAAAACTGAAGTTAAACATAGGTCTTAAACATCATGCATTGAATAAAAATTGCCCATCATACCTGAGAAGATTGGAAATTAAAAGAAATCAAACTGATGTAAAGTCCTAAGTGAAACCGCTGGCCAACAAAGCGAAACTTTAATGATTGCGCAATGCGCATCTTAATATTAGATCACTAATAAAATTAATGTCAAAATTCTTTGACCTAAAAAATGTGATTACCTCATCTGCCTTTGATGCGATATGTTTAAGTGAAACCTGGCCTAACAATAGTATTAGCCATACTGATAGCATTATTCTTGGATTCTATTTCTACAGAAGAGATCGAATTAGTCATTAGTTTTAGAAAGAAAGAAATTAGACACAATTTTAATGAGTCCGTTATAGAACAAATCTGGATAGAAATGAGTGTTAATAAAAACAAAATACTTGTTGGTTGTCTATACCTACATTCCCTACACTATGGCTGTTAATCAAATGGACTCCCTAGAAGAAATTTTTGCTGAAGTAGTATCTAACTCAGATCATATTGTGTGTCTAGGTGATTTTGCTATCAAACAGTTCCTCCACAATAAAACTAACATAAACCTTGCAAGTTTTCAACCTAAATCAGCTTATAACTGAACCCACTCGCATAACAGACACATCCAGTACTTTACTTGACCTTATACTATAGTAATTATAGCGATAACATTTTGGACACATGAACGACAGATGTATCAGACATGAAGTTGGACCATGATATTATATATTGCACTATTAAAATGAAACCAGAACCCTTAGTGAAACAGTATAGGCATTATCCATCTATGGAAATGGAAAGTTTTACATGCACAATAAATCGATTTTGGTAAAATTTGTATACGGAGGTTGATATTGATAATAAGCTTCAAATTTTCAAAGAAAAAATACTGCATATCTTTGACAAGCATGCTCCATTAAAAACTGTGGTCACAAGAAAACATAATAACAAACCTTGGATTACATACAATATCAAATGTTTGATTAGAGAAAAAGAAAAAGCTAGAAAAAATTTACACAGCAAAAATCGGTCGATAGTCAAAGTAAAAATGTAGACATTAGGAAAGAGGTTAAATTGGCTATTGATAGAGAAAAGAGGGCATACTTTAATTACCTACTAAAACAGAAAAAATCATCTGAAATCTGGACTGAAGCTAAAAGATTAGGACTATACAGGGTGGTCCAGATTTTAATACAATAATTTTGAGAGGCGATAGAGAATCGCAAAATAAGGGGACTTTTCTTAATAAATATACCTCGAAAAATGCACCATAACTTAGATACAGGGTGTTGAAGTTTCATTAAAAAAAACTTTATAATTTAATACCCAAGGCAAGACAAAAGCCATCTTTTCCAAATTTGGCACACCGCCTTTCTATGTAAATCTGCATCTACTGTTCAAGTCAAAAATAGTAACAGAAAGGCATTGTCGCAGACATGGGGGTTACATATCCCCTTTCTAGAAATATGTAGTGCGCCACTGGATATTTTTGAAAAAATTATTAAATTGCCATATGTATTTGAAAAAGATGGCTTTTGTCTTTCCTTAGATATTAAATTATAAAGTTTTTTTTAATGAAACTTCAACACCCTGTATCTAAGTTATAGTGCATTTTTCGAGGTATGTTTATTAAGCAAAGTCCCCTTATTTTGCGATTCTCTATCGCCTCTCAAAATTAATGTATTAAAATCTGGACCACCCTGTATAATAATGTGTCAACTACCAGAGTGTCTTGAAGATCAGCACACAATAAACGACTATTTTCAAACGTGTGTGCCACAACATACCATTGATCACGATATACTTGAGTATTATAAATGTTTACAAAATGCTCTAACCTTTGAATTTCAACTTGCACGCCCCGAAGATATAAAATTTTTTTATTAAGCATTAAGACTAAATCAGTGGGAAAAGACGGTATTACTGCATATATGTTACAATTATTATTACTTTATTGTATTCTTTCACTCACACATATTATCAATATATCTTTAGAAACAGGATACATACCTTGCCTCTTGAAAACTGCAATTATACATCCACTGCACAAATAATCCGAAAGAAAAAGATTAAGACCGATAAGTTTACTTCCAGCTGATTCGAAAATAATGGAAAAGATAGGCACGTTCAATTATCGGCACAGCTAAATCTCCATAAATTATTTGCAAAAAATCAGTCCGGATTCCGTAAGGGTTACAGCACAACCACTGCGCTTGCTCCGGCTGTCGATGAAATTATTTGTACAAAAGACACAAATATGGCTACAGTTTTAATTTTAATAGACATGTCCAAGGCCTTCAATTCTGTAAATTTTGAATTACTATTATATAAATTAGAGTCCTATGGAACTTCGGTGTAGGCATTAAAATGGTTTTCTAATTATTTTAATGGGAGAAAATCTGTAACCAGAATAATTATATCGCATAATAGTATTATGATGTCTGTCTGAGGAATAGTTAGTAAAATCTGGCGTTCCGCAAGGGTCCATAGAAAGGGTCCATACTTGGACCCTTTCTATGGACCCTTTTTGAGAAACTCACTATATCTTTTTGAGAAACTTACTCCTAGGAATGAAATTCATAATAGAGATACACGTTTTAACGGAAAATATGATATACCCCGACATAGTACTGCATTATACAAATCATGTTCTTCATACTTAGCTCCATCCATATACATATAACAAATTAGATAGTGAAACGGCACGTAGCTCTAATAAATTCAAAGATCTAGTTAAGTCAAGGATAGTATTATGATATGACATAAGGTTTATTATAATATTCTTTTGTTTTTTATTTGGTATCTTTTATTTACTATAAATTTTCTCTTTTTTGTTTTTATATTATGTGCTTTTATCTTTCTCTCTGTTATAATTTTTTTAATTATTTTTGTAACAAAGGGTTGAGTTGTGAATTGTCTTTTATATATGAACTCTACCTTTTATGCATTTTAAATGTATCCTATATAAATTATTTCTTGCGCTACAATTTAATCAATTAATTTATATTTACTTTGTATTTTTTTTATATATATATATGTATATATGGGTATCATATTTACACAACGCATGATAAAAATATAAGTTACAAGACAATATATATGAAAAAATTTAATTAACTTTGAATCTATATTACTATAATTACTGGAAAATGCAGAATAAACATTTTATTTTAGGAACAAATGACACAAAACTGGAAAAACAAATATTACAAAACTCATAACACATTTATATTGATTGTTGCCATCGGAATTTGCTTTCACTATTCAGTCATGGCATTTCTAAATTCATGCTGCATCTGAAGATGAGCTGGCAACTGGAATATCCTAAGTACATCCATCATCCATAAAAACAAAATCAGAACCATGGTTTTGGGTAAAATAATTGGCTCTAAAATGTTTACTATGTAGAGACTGCCCGTCAGTGTTCTTTCTAGAACTAAGAGCCTAATACCATACCATTAGAAAACGACGTTCAGAATGAACACGTTCCACCATTATTTCGTCCTGACATTTTTCTATGCGCCTTCGCCACAGTTGAATCTGTTAATATTTATTATTAAAAACATTTTGATTCATCATTGAACAAATAATGGTGATACTGAAGTAAACCGCAATTTTGGTGTTCCAGACTGAATCTGAGATGATTTTTCGGTATTCTCTGGTTCAGTTAGGATGTCTGACGTCACGTTCTGATATCTGCCCAACAAGTCTATTCCTGATCGATTGGGTACAAATGTTCAAACGTTGTTCTCAGTGACATATTGAACATTTATTGTTTTCTCTTCTCCTCTTCTTACCATAACTCTGTCTTCGGGTACTGTAAGTGTCACTTTTTCGACACCGTGACCGTAATCACAAGAATTAGTTGTTTGATACCGCAGTCATGTTCTTGACGAATCGAGTAATTGCACGACTTTCTCTCTTACCTTGTATACACGGTTCTGCCATATATCACAGGCAGCGTCAGGGAAAGAATTACCCTAGAGTATGATAGAAGTTGTTCTAAAATCGGATAATTTTTAAACATTTTACAATTATTTTAAATAGACCTATTTTTTGGGTTATCCTTCAAATTTCAAGTAGTGTGTTTCGGAGCGTTTTCAAACAATCATGCTGGCAAGATGGACAAACATACAAACAGGACGATATTAAAAAAAATTTGAATTTATGTTTAATTCCACCCAATTATTAACTGATATTTGAAAAAATGTACAGGTATTGCATACACAGACAAACTAAGATGTGTTTTTTAAATTACTCTAATCTAATTTTGCAACAATAATTAGTCTTATCAAAGAAATTCATAGATATTCTTGACCACGTTTTCTGTTGATTTGTTTTGTACCTATAAGGATATAAAAGAGGATGTTTCACACAACTTTTGCATTTTACATAGTTTAATTATTAAAATTATTCATAATAAATTGTAGGATGCTATTTTCAAGCCATCATTGTTAGCTACTTAACGACTTTTATTATTCTTGTGCGGTTTAATGTTTATCTGCAAGTACTTTCATCTTATTGCTATCCCTACCAATATATAATTGTCGCCTATTGCAATTCTATCATTTTAGTAAAAGAGCAACTAATGTAGTAGCAATGGGTGGGAAGTTTAACAGTTTTACAATTTTGTGCTATTTTGCAGTTTACATACAAATTTCAAATTCTTTTATACTGGATAAGATGCTGGAGGAAAATCAAACTGCAGCTAATTTGATTGAATTGTACATACCGACAGTGAACAGCAAGAACGAAAAATGCCGAAGTCACAGCTTATATTATTTGCAGGAGTTGAGAAACTATACGTTATGGGCCACTGAGAGTAAGTTTTTTGTTTGTTTTTGTGGCATGAAGCTAGTTTAAACATTATTTGCAGCAATACTTTTGCTTAGAAGAAGAGACAAATTATATTAAATTAGACGATAATTTAGAAAATAAGATAATATTCTCTTATTTATCGCACGGTTTCCTCAATTTGGGTAAAATAATCTTGTGTTATAACTAACCGAAAAACAAGCACTTTAATAGTAATTTTTTTTGAACTCGGTAAAATGTTCATTTCCATTAAAGTTTGATTTGCAATTTTTTTTTGTCCATACCAGACTATTGTTAAATTATAAACCCGAGATAGCAACTCCATGTATAATATATCTACCGAGTCAAAAGAGATTTTTTCAGAAAATATACCTGTTATAACTTCGGAGTCGATTTTTCCCATATTATTGTACAGGATGTTTTCTAAGTAACCTAAAATATTTAAAAAGCAACTACAAAATATTTCATGAAGACAAGTTTATACGAACATTTATATCTTAAAGGTTTTCGCCACTATAAGGGGAGATATATTATTTTATTTATAATTTTATTTTCTTATCCTCCACAAGTCGTTCGACATGGAACCTAATTTCGGTACATGGAAACCGTGTTACAAAGCCAATTTTACTGTAGCACCCCTATCAGAAACGCTACACACTGGGTGATTCATTTTTTGAACGATACGTACATAGTTTTTCCTTAAATATTGTTCCACGATGTTACTGGTCAATGGGATTTTCTTTTAGAGTTTGACATCAATTCAAAAACTTTGCTATTTCTCTCCGTATAGAAATATGTAATTTAAAAAAATGACATTCATGTTGTACATTTAGAAAATTGTAGAATCCTTACAGTCATCTCAGAAAAAGCTTCATATGAGTTTTTTGTCAGGAAATCAGTTAAAGAACAAGCCATATATTTTAGGTTACTTAGGAAACAATTTACATGACCATTTTTCAGGTAAAATTATCTTTACCTTTTTAATTTATTTTTTTTCAATGGTGTTCTTTCTCAAGCTATCCTTTACCTACCAGAAACTTCATTGTAGACATATGGACAGACGGACGGACATTTTGAAAGTTGTTGGCAATGCTTTAAACAGACAAATATAAAAAAAAGTAAATTGGATTACACTACCTGAGTTGTGGTTTACAAAAAGGGAAAGTTTTTTCGAATTTTGTTATCAACAATAATCACAATAATAAATAAACACCGCAGATCATACGACTCCTCTTACCCCTTAAGGCTCTGAAAGATCTTTGTGAGGGGGAAGAATATTGGGTGTATGCCCTACACCTAATATTCGAGTGGCTAAATATTTATTTTTTAGTCCGAGAGATCCCAGTGGGATCTCTCGGACTCGAACTCAGCCGTTATTGACACCTATTAATAATATACAAACCTGAGATTATTATATGAAATTTCTCAGGTAATAAAATAAGTCAAATTATTAAAAAATGCATATAATATACAGGGTGATTCATTGGTAAGTGTACATACTTTACTTGCATATTATTATTATGTAGGTTACTTGTGCGATTCCATGTCACCTATGATTAGTGGGTCAATAATCCTTAATTACCAAGATATTGATTTTGCCTATTTTTGTCTTGGAACATTTGGAACCACTAGGTATAAAAAACTAAAAATTGATGTACGTACGTTTCACTCAGTTAGCTATACCGATTTCTCAATTTAGCGGAAGCAAAATACAGGAACGGACAGAAAAAAGGGGCCGAATTGTTAAATCTCAAAAACAACACCCCGTATCGAAAATTTTAAAAATCTGTTTTAAGATTTGGAAAGAGCATAAAAAAATATGGTTAATAAAATACATTTTCAAATTGCGCGTGTCACTTTTCTATTCATTTTTTTTGATAAAAGAAAATTTTACGAAACTAAAGAACCAACTACCTCACACAAAATACCGTTTTTTCTGTATCATTGACTATGAATTAATAAAATCTTTTATATTCAATAAAAAAACTATTCATACAACGTAGATCCTGACACTGAAAAGTATTCAATTAAAACTAACAGATTTACACATTATCTTAAAAATTTTAAATTCTTATAGGTAGACTTTGATTACAACAATTAAAATTTCACACAATCAAGTCCTTTGTCAAATTTCAGACAGTTGATTATTCCTAAAAGCTAACTTTTCTCGCCTAAATAATAATTTAAATAAAGCTTAGCTTAACCCCTAGTCAAAGCCTATTTATAAGAATTTAAAATTTTAAAAATAATTTGTAAATAAATCTATTGGTTTTAAGTGGCTGGTTGAATACTTTTCAGGACTTCACGTTGTATAAATGGGTCTTTACTCTTTATTGAATATGAATAAGAAAGTTTTTATTAACTCGTAGTCAATTATTATAAAGAAAACACGGTATTTTGTTTGAGATAGTCTGTGCATAGTTTCGTAAAATTTTCTTTTATCGAAGAAAGTGAACAGAAAAATGACACGCGCAATTTAAAAATGTACTTTATTTGCCTTATTTTTTAAGCTCTTTCCAAATCTTAAAATAGATTTTTTAAATTTTCGATACAAGGTGTTGTTTTTGAGATTTAAAAATTTGGCCCCTTTTTTCTGTTCGGTCCTGTATTTTGATTCCGCTCAATTGAAAAATCGGTATGGCTAACTGAGTAAAGCATACACTCCAAAAACTTTGCTTTTTTATACGCAGTAATTTTAAAGTTATGGTCCAATACGAAAATAGGCAGAATCAATAAGCCTGTATCTTTGTAATTAAGAATTATTGACCCACTAATCATAGGTGATATGGAATCGCCCAAGTAGTCTACATATGCAAGTAAATTATATGCGCTTAAATGAATCACCCTTTATAAATAATATTATTTTGTATGTACTAATTGCAATTATTAGTAATAATTGTTATTAGTACACTAATTAATAACATTCTTAATTAATTTTTTATTATTCAACGGCATTCTACGAAGGACAGACCAGACCCATCACTTATATAGGAAGAAGATGTAGTTGACTACATCTATATAAATAAATCTCGGCGTGTTTGAAAATTTTTACAGCCATCAAATTTACGTCAACGTTTTTTGTTTTATATCGATTTGGTCAACTGTAACCATTCATTTTAAAGACTTGAGGCCCTTGAAGAGGGTAGGAATCAGGGAAAATGTTCCTTTGGTAGAACGAATGAACGAATGAAACCGACTGTAATTCTTCCTATGAAAAATGTATAGAACCGTAAACATACTCGAATAAATATGCGATTTTACTACATTTTGTGTTGTACAGTAGGTGCTCTACAAGGATCACGTAACACTACAAAGGTTTTGATAATAAAATTGTGATTAGGTTTAGTATTGCACTTACAAGAAAGACCACTCTGTAAAACATGTTTAAAATATATCTCTATATCTGTCCGTCGGTATGTCGACATAAATGTCATAAAACATTAAAACAAAAATATTTTGCCAACACACTTTTTATAAAAGCAGTCTCTAAAATATACAATATTTGTTTGTTCTATGTCACTTTTTAAGTAATTCTTATAGTACCAATTATTTATTAATATAATCTTGCTTCTGTAGTGTTTGATGCCACCACCAAATTTCCGAGTGGAATTTTGTACGGTTCTGCGTACGATTTTGGTAATTTTGATGAATGCTTGGCAGTTAAAGTACCCCACAAACGCGAGGGTTTCTCTGGAAAATATTGCATGGCTAAATTTTCCTCTGAGTCCTCGTACCGGGAAGAAGAGACACGAAGATATAATTATAAATTTGATGACTACAAAATTTATTATAACGTATCGATGTGGAAGAAAATAGAAGTAAGTTTCTTACTGTACTATATAGTTAATAAAATAGAAAAATTATCATTTTTGTCGAGATATCGAATCAAAAAGATCAATCAACACTCCCGCATTACTGTTTTATGCGATGCTATATTGTCTGCTTTAAATCTTTTTATTATGTGATATACTTGAGGATGAAAACTATTAATAAAGTTTTTTTATTTATACCTATATTTGCAAGAATTAGTTTTTAAAATTTCAATTACGGTCATCTACAATTGGTTAGATTTTTGTTGATGATTTCAGTCCTTTATAGATATTTCAACGGAGATTGTTCTTCATGAAGATTCTTTTACAGAAGTTGCTATAATATTCTTAATATACAAAGCGATCAATATTTCAAATGCATTTCAATATCTCTTGTAAAATACTTATTTTTAGATTATTTTCTCGTTGCGTAACTAAAAATTCTTTATTTTAGGATATTTTACGAGATGCATCAGCAAATCCAGTCAATCAGGTGCATTTTTCTTATTGTATGCCGTCATCTTGTACGAGTGAAGATTTACAAGCAGTCCTAGAGGATTATTTTCTAGGAATAAATGAAAATAATAACCTCAAAATAAACGTGGAGGTTAATAAGAACACTTGCCAAGTTTCTAAAAGCGCAAAATTGGATGGTGGTGATATCATTTTTATGTAAGCGATACTACAATATTTTTTCTTCATACTACAATTTAATTTTTTTAAGTTAGGTAGATTAATTCCATATTAGTAATTGTTCATATTGTGGAAATAAAGAATAATACTCATAAAATTCCTTTATTAGACGTTAACGGTTTCGTGAACTAATTATTTGCTTCACATCCTCAGACGTAACAGGTTTTTTTTTAATAAACAAACTCCTTATCCGTAATAGCCTTAACAATTTTGGAAGTAGTAGTAGTTTATCCTGAATAAGTTTTATTGTCTATGTATTAGTATTTCTGATTTTGATTTTATTCTCTATTTTATTTTCGCACTTTCATCTGGAACATTTAGTAAATGTATATGAAAGAAAGGGAAACAAAGCATATTAATTAATAAGTAATGTCCTTGTATTACCACTTTTTCAATTATTCTCCAAGTAAGACAATTGAATAACAATATGCATAGTAATTTATCTATTTTATAATTTTATATACATGGTCACCGCAGTGAACATTTCTAGTTTCAGAAGTTCTGCAAAGATGGCGGAGTGAGTGGTGCAAAAACAAATACATAGTTCAGACCTGATAATTATTCTGTTACATGTTCCACCACCTTATAATATTGAATGGCATTGAATAATAGACAGAATAGCGAGTAGTAGCGTAGTCGATATTTTTTCAATAAAATTAATATTAGTAAAATTTTTTCTCCAAGAGCAGATTTTTAATTCCATTACTAACTGTAACTATATGTATACTTGGAAAGAGAGAGGAGATTTAGGAAAACACAACTATTAAGATAATTTAAAAAACTACATAAAATGTCACATTGCTTAAGTATATCTACTTCTATATACAAAAGCAAAAGTCTGTTTTTCAAGCGACAATTGTTAACAATTTGTTTAAGAAATCAAAAATTAGGTCTCGGTAATTTGGTAGTCTCTTCCACGACTTCTAGCCTCCAAATTCATCAAATCACAATCGAATAAACGATTGAACGATAAAGTACTTTTCGACCAAACCAGAGCCAAAAAAAAAAAAAAAAGATTAAATAAACTAAATAGTTTATAAACTTCCTTTTATAGTAATAATAATTTTTGTTTCAGTCTGGTGATTCTAATTTTTGTACTAATTGTGATATTTGCATCTATGTATGACTTATTTGCAAAAAGGGACGATTTTGCATATATTAAGCTAACAGGTGAGTACCTACATTTACCTAAGCTATATTTATCCTACTGCCATTTTTGGAACCCCCAATAATAAGCGTTTTGAAATTAAACAATTCTTAAGAAATGAGCATTTTTGGAACTCTTATGCCTAGCTAATATCATTAAGTTCTAATATTTTAAATCTAACTGAGTTAATTGAAGCAGATTTCATTAGATTAATTGTTTGAAGAATTATTCATCATCGAGGGGCTTATTTCATTTCGCTTCGCACACTCAAGCAAAAAAAAATCTGTCTGATTTATTGCATGCATGATAGTGACGACGTCTTCTAATCTTTCATCATCATTGTGGTAAATTCGGAATTCAAGTCGCAGCTCCCTTTATAAAGTAAATGTGTTCACATTGGCGAATATTGTATTCAGAAGTACACTTGTTATTATTTCAGGTAAACCTCACGACGTAATACTATGTTTCTCTGTCCAAAACAATTTTAGAAAACTGACATCAACCAACATCAATCCAGATGGATTAGATTGTTTGGCAGGAATGAAGGTTTACTCAATGTTCCTGATTATTTTGTTACATAGGCAAATGTTTGATTACGGATCTGCCCTCATAAATCCAACAGAAGTAGAACGGGTAAGGTTATTTGCAGTTTTGAATTGGTTTGAAGTAATTGTCGTATTTTGATTCGCGCTGTTAATATATTTTCCTTTTAATTTTTAATTCTAAATCAAATCATATATTACATAATATCCTTTTGATGGGAACAGAAGTTTAAATAAAATTTTAAAAGTTTTACAAATTAGATAAAAATGCGCATCAAGAGGTTATTGGAGGATACGTAGATAATGAATGGCTCCTAATTATGAAACTATTTCTATATTTATTTATTTTCTTTTTCAGTATTACTCACAGTTTGCAATGACCTTCTTGTTAAATGGACCCATACTTGTAGACACATTTTTTACCATTTCTGGATTCTTAGCTACCTACATGATTTTATTTCAATACCACAGAGGTAAAAACGGCAATATAACTATGTTCTTATATTTTCACAGATATCTCAGGTACGTTCGTTACACATACATTTTTTAGTTAATGGGGTATTTCGACACATTTTTAATACAAACAAATTCTCTTCGAATTATTAGAATTTTTTTACTGTATTGAACCACCACTTACAAATACCACTAGTAGCTATCTCCCTCTAATTGGATACATATAGGACATAAAAATTAATTGAATTTTTTATTTCTGTAAGGATGACTTCAACATATTGTATAATTTTGGCGTTCTACTGCACCTTATTTGTGAAATTAGGATCAGGACCTTTGTGGCATGAAAGGATTGGTCGGGAACGTGAGAAATGCAGGGAGGCTTGGTGGACAAATATGCTGTATATAAATAACTATGTTGACACAAAGAATTATGTAAGTACGTCGTTAATACTACTAAGCACTCTTCATAAAAGCATAAATGACACATATTTAGACATACTTCTGAATAATCATCGGTAGTGAGTAAGTGAGTTAATAATACATTTTCAAAAGAATAAAGTAAATTAAAATCAAATTATTTTTATTTTCATCTAGTGTTTTATATAAGTAATAAGTAATATGTAGTAAGTACTGAAAATTGTATTTTTTATCGAATAGTTAAAGATAAAATAAAAATTGTTAGTTTTTTATTTTCTAGATAATAAAAAAAATAGTGAAAATAACACAAGATTAAACACTATTAATTGTTTTTTTTATTCGTCATCGTTATCGATAATTTATGTTTTCTCTTGAATTTTTATCAATTTATTTTCTTATACTAATGACACATTCGTGAGGTGCTTGCAACGCCACAAACAGCAAAGATTCGTGCAGGTAAACGCGGGCTCTCGTTCTAACATTCTTTCTTACCAAAATCACTTTCATTTATGTCGAAAGAATCAGATACAAAATGCTCATAATTTATTGAATATTTGTAAATTTATGATAACAACAAACTATACATTTATGTTATGTTATATAGTTTTTAATAACTAGTTTATCACCATTTGTTCAAACAATTCTCGAAGATATGGATGATAAGCAACGAGTCGATGATATGTACAGGGTGATTCCTTTAAAATTATACCCCCTCTTATTTCGGTCAATTATTATCGATTTAAATCTATACCCCTCGTAGGGGAAAAAATTAAAAGCATATATACCTATATAAAATCTACAAAAAATTCTATGTAAGTATAGTTTTTGAAAAATTTATATCGGTAATAATTGACTGACATAAGGGGGGTATAATTTTAAAGGAAATACCCTGTACACGAATTTTTTCATCACCCTACCTTGCTGAATGTCCTAGCTAACTTCGGTGTGCACGGAAAACGTTTGTGCTGATTGGAATCTTACCTTCTTGATGGTACTCTATTTGTCAAAATAAATAATTGTCAGTCACAATCTAGAAAATCTAGAAAACAGAAAAATTTCATCACATATTATCATAATTTTGTGCAAACTTCTAAATATAAGATTGATCATTCTGCTTATCTCGGTTACTTTATCATTCGTGGTTCGACCGTATGAAATACGAGATTTTATATTAATAGATTCAATACTAATTCGTGTACACATTCCTCATTCAACATACAGTAATACTAATTCGTGTACACATTCCTCATTTAACATATAGCAATACTATAATTTGTTTTTAAAAGATGTTGAGTTGACCAATTTCACTTATTTTTGCAACAGGTAAAACATAGATCATTGCAAATTATTGTAATGTAATGTAATTATTTTTCTCTTCCTCTGGTTTTCACTTCTTACTATTTTGTTTCCTCACATTTTCATTTTCATTTTTGTATTAGTTATCCGCAGTTGTTAATTTAGTATTAGTTTAGTTTTAGGTTGTTATATTTCTTGTTCCTCGACGATAGCTTATGACGCCGACGCCCTGCATTGATTACTTATGAAATTCGAGACGGCTCTGTGGGTAGCTGAGTCGGGATGATATTAAAATAGAATCTTTCTGATTTTGTTTTTCTCTTTCTTTAGATATGTACTGTTTGCATACTGATAATGTTCTTGTTATATTGTGCCACCCATACTTGGAACATCTTGTTATCTCTTGCTTGGCTTGTATATTAAATTAATAAAATAATTTGATTTATTTAAAACATCATAAATATACCATTTTACACAAGGAAACGCCTCTTGCCATAAAGCTCCGAAAATAGTTAAAAATTGAACCTTAATTCCAAAGGCTGAGACAATTTTAATTTACATCAGTTTCAGCTAGTGCCAAAAACGTAGGACTGTGACCATTGGGAAACAATTTTTTTTGGAGCTGTTATTAGAAAACTATTACTATAGTAAGCTGTAATAATGTCAAAGAATTATATTTTTCAGTGTATGTTTCAATCATGGTACATGGCCTGTGACATGAATGGATTTATCTTCGTTCCAATAATTTGCTGGATTATTTGGAAGAAAGCAAGTGCAGGAGTTATTACCATAATTATAGCTATCGTTGCTTCTCTTTTAACTGTATTTATTATAGTATTTATCAATAATGAACAGCCGATCCTGTTGCTATATTTAAAGTAAGTTTACAGCCAAATGTGTATCCATAAAGTTAATTTTATTTAAAAGAATTAAATGTTCTACAATAATTTCTTTTGGTTGAGAAATTTTAGTTGACTAATAGATTATTTTTAGGATGCTGTTATCTCCTAATACAGACAGCACCTTCTTAACCGTCTATATACCAGGTCACATGAGAGTATCTTCGTACTTTGTGGGAGTAGCAGCGGGATACATAAAATTCAGAATGAAAGTTAACGATTACAAAATATCAAAACAGTGGGTACGTATAGGATGGATAATCTGCGCCCCTCTAATGTTTCTGACGATGCACATCAGTTTTGCCTTCTATGTGGCCACATTGCCAGCTTGGTGTTCCGCATTGTACGCTTCCCTGCATCATTTCGCGTGGAGTGCGTGCATTGCATGGATGATTATCGCCATCTCCTCTGGCTATGGGCGTAAGTATCCATAAACATACAATTTTTGCGTAACATGTAATCATTAGTGGACTCAGAATAATACCTTGAGGTACAATAAGGTTGGTGCGTGAAAAAGCTAAAATATATAAATCCTTACGAATGATCTTTAAATACATATTGACAGATCTAGGTATGCTTTATGAGTTTTATAGGTTTAAGACAATTATTTTTATTAGCATGGGGCTATATATTAGAACTAAGTACAAACAATTTCTCAATAGTGCTATCACTATGAGGTCATATTATTAGTAGATAAAAACAGTATATTGAGAAGAACTGCATACAAAACACACAAACTAATTATATTGATTCTCAGATACGAATTGTACATATATGTGTATGTGTATTATTATTGTTTTAAGACTGGGTGAGGCCAATACTCTCCTGGAATCCATTGGTGATACTGAGCAGACTTACGTATACTGTCTACTTATGCCATAGCAGTATCCAGTTATATTCTTCTGGGACAATAAGAAATCCTGTCTATGCAAGTAAATTTATGGCAGTGAGTATGCACTTATTTAAAATATTATTAAATAAACTAAAAAACAGCAATAATTACTGGTTTATTTCAATAAAATGGCATTATGGCTTCCACTAAAACGAATAACAAAAAAAGGTTCACGTAGATGAGAACTAATTAAATTTTACAAATTTTAAAAACAGCCTATTGTTTTGAATACCTATACTTTTATTATTTTCTTTTTAGGTCCATAAGGCAGCGGCTGATATCATTCTAGGATATTTGCTGGCCTTTATTTTAACCATGCTATTTGAATCGCCTATAATTGGTCTCGAAAAAGTAATTTTGTGGCAAGGTAAATATTTATCAGCTAGCAGACTTATTTAATATCTTCTCTGATTCTTCTTTAATTATTAGCCAAATTAATAAAGTTGTATAAACTCTCAGATCAAAAATATCTTAGGGATTTTCTTACTGCTTCGAATTAAAATATTCTAATTGTTTTAGATAAAAAGAAGCCAGAAACTGCAAAGAATGAAGTGGTATCAGCAACGGAGCTACCTTCAGCTTATGTTGTTTCTTGAGCACAATATTACTTATTTTATTTTTTACAAATAGCTTAATACAGTAGTTTTTATATAAATCCTATAGTAATATATTAAATCCTGGAGATATAGTAGAAACAACAATTTATTTAACGATACTAAAACTGAGCTTATATTGATTTTATTGTTTAAATAAAGCTGCAACTTTCAACATGCTTTCACTTTAATGAACTAAGAAACCAAAAAAACTCTATGCACAAGCTTAAGCTCTACGAATACCATTACGGAGGCAAATTTACATAAGAGGATAAAGACAAAAAAGGATATATTCGATTAAGATCCCTTACAAAATAAATAGAAGAAAATCCGAGATTTTATTTAACTTCCCTATTTATATTTTGCACTCGCAGCACGTTCGCTTCATCTCCCACACGAATTGGCTTATTAAGAATGTGCAGACTTACCTATTTACGCGATAGTTTACTTCAAGGGTCTATCATGGAGAAATGAGCGATAAGTGGGGTTCATACATAAAAATATGAGTATATTTATAGCGAAAAGGTGCTATGATAACACCCCCCGCCTCAAACCTACAGAATATTCTTAGTGATGTGGTCTTTGTTGTATAAATATGACATTTTAATAGAGGTCCGAATATCGCAATTTCTCTTGAATTTATGATGTCATTGATAATTTTATAAATGGTATAAACAGGTGATAATGCAAGAAGCAAAATTTATTTGTGCAACATTATTAATAAATTATATTTGAAGAAGAAAAATAACAAAGGTCTTGTTCCCACAAAATTATTTTTAATTGCAACCGGTTTCGTGATCTAAGTCTTACATCACATCACCAGGCTACAAGACTACAAATAGGAAAAAAATTTTTTATGTAAAAACTATAACAATCCAAATATTACATTAATATAATAAGTTAAGAATTCATCAAATGTATATAATTAAATTTAATTAAAACATGTAAAACTATACTATAATATCAGATATTGTTTTATATATAAAAATTATATGTTTGTAAATAAGATAAAAATTATTAACAAAGGATACTAAAAAAATTACAAAAAACCAATGAAATTTTGAAAATAAATAAGTTAATATAAAAATTATAAAAATATACTTACATTTCTATAAACACCAAAGGTTTGTCAGTATAACCATTAATGAAAATTTTGTCAAATTATTTAGGAAACTAATAAATATTATGTAAAAATACATGTATCTGAATTTGTTTAATGTCATTAATTATTAATCAAAATTAAAAAATTAAAAACACATAAAAGACACAGTACGTGGACACACAGATTAAAATTTAAATAAAATCTGTTAATATATAAAACAATATCTGATATTATAGTATAGTTTTACATGTTTTAATTAAATTTAATTATATACATTTGATGAATTCTTAACTTATTATATTAATGTAATATTTGGATTGTTATAGTTTTTACATAAAAATTTTTTTTTCCTATTTGTAGTCTTGTAGACTGATGATGTGATGTAAGACTTAGATCACGAAACCGGTTGCAATTAAAAAGAATTTTGTGGGAACAAGACCTTTGTTGTTTTTCTTCTTCAATATGAACAACCCACATGGGATTAATTCTACGTTAAATTATATTTGTTGCCCCAAACCGTATACAAATTGATAATATCTACGTCAGTGTTCATTAGCACTACGGTTACTTTTCTTTAACTTAATTATGAAGAAATCGTGCCAGTAACTTTAACAATTGAATACGGAAAATGTATCTGGACAATGAGAAACAACAGGCTTAATTGTGTTTCAATAGAAGTAGTATAACTACCCTAACAACATTACCTTCCTCAAGCCTTTCCACTTCCTATTTAGAAACGTAATCTATTATTAAGGGCGGTTGTTAAGTTTACCAAACTCGGGATAATCACAAAGTTTGTCTTTCCTTTTAGGGGAACACATTTCTTTTATATTTAAATGGAAATATATTGAACATTTTACCCACTAACAAGTTCACCCTAACAGAGCGTTTATTACTAGTATTGATTATATGAGAGAAACAGAATAAAACACATGGCACAAGTTTACGATTAACTCGATAGTTTTTTTGAGGTGACTAAAAGAAAGTTAGCTGCTTCAGATGATAGCGATAGTAGTAACAGAATCTTTACTCTTGTGTTGGTTTAAAACACGCTGTTCCATTAGAAATTGTACATCTTTGCAAAGGACTTGGTTTAAACTACAGAAAATTTGAACTTTTACTGAACTTAAATTGAAGCGCTATATGTACACATTAAAAGTTATCAAAGCACCAATTTAAACAAAGGAAGTGGAATCTGAACTATAACAAAAAGAAAACACACAGTGAACTTTATTTCGCCTTATTTATTCTTAAAATTTGCTTATAAGTTTTAATGAATGGAATTCGGAAAAGTCAACAGTAAGGCGGTACGGAACTTACCTACTAAGTGATCCCCTTTTAACTAAATTTTAAGTGTTAAAACTTTTAATTCGGAACGTATTTACAGGTATTTGATTAACTGAATGTTAATAATGCCAACGCAGACTTGGTTTTGCAATTGGAAGAAAGACAAGATCCAAAAAATATATGATCGTTTTTGGAAACTGAATTCTATTTTACTTTTGTCTTTCTTTAGCAGATTTTGTATTGTTTAAATAAAAAATAAATCCTAAATATCAATGATACAACATGTCTATGCCGTTGGGTTCCTATTAAAGAGATCTGTATTTTATTCAGAAACAAGTCAGTCGACTAGACGATTCTCGATTGTTTTCGAATATAAAAAACAACTCAAAAATTGTCAGTGACATGAATAAATAAAAGAGGAAAAAAATTAGACGGTTATTCTCTAGTTATACGAAATGGTATTGATAACAGTTTTCAATTTATTTGCCTTAAACTTAAAACCAAGTGGAATCAAAATAACTGCACTAAGGATTTTTTAAAACTAATAGTAAGTTGGAAAAATAAATTTGGCTTGACGGCTGTTATTCAATACCTAGATTTCCGCAAATCACAAATTTCCGAGCACGGATTAAGCTGAAGTCTAAGCGAGCGGCCATACAAAGTCTATTTAAATCATTTCGTTGTTATCTCACTGATACAGCAATATAACTTAATCCTTGTTTATTTGCTCTTTGTGCTTTCTGGGAATGTCAAGAATGCGATTAAGGAAATAGTATATCCAAATTTTGTCCCAAAATATTGTTTTCATCAAAAATTTCTTTCAATAAGTTCTATCTCTAGAATTAACACATGCGTCCATTATTGCGGATGATGTCAGTGTGGGACGTAATTTGAAAAACTTTAACATAATCATTTAAAAAAGATGGAATAAGATAAGACAGTAGATTTTAATTCCATGACTATCTTTAACCAAGATAATTTTTGATATTCCTGTGCGTAGTCACGGTAGAACGTGGATGAGATATTCCATAAAATCAAATTGAAATCTTTCTGGCTTATATTATTCCTATTTTGCAATACTAGCAGAACATCGTTTTATATACTTGCGTTTTAAAGTTTTGTTAATAAAAGAAAATCAATTAAGCGTCTTATCAAAATTTCTGTCTACACATTTACTTTTTCAGGATCCTGGAAGTATGCTAGAAGAAAAATGCCTTGGTAAAATGCGACATTTATTCATTATGACCAGAAAGTTGCTTGATCAGAAAATACATGTGGTATGCACAAATACTTTGATTTTCATTTATTCGTCGATGATAATCTTCTAATCTCAACATATGGAAAGTATCACTGATTCTTGTGTTCCTTCACTTCTAGGATCCTCTTCTTAAACTTATATCATGGAATTAGTTCTTCCTATTTTGTTCTGCTCTGATTTTTAAAGCCATTCGTCATTAATATTTAATCCACCAAAATTGTATCATCATTTTTGTACAATCGAAAATAATAGTCAGTAATTTAAACAGTATATTTTCTTTACAATTGTTGGATATACCCGCATTTCAATAATTCATCATAATAATAGTGGGGAAAGGAGGAATGAGTCATATTTCGTTTACTTCCGACGAAATGGGCATTATGTACATAATGATTACTTTGTAAGCTCCGTTGTCTTCTAGTTATTAGCCACTAGCTAGCAATTTGTTCTATTTCACCCCATGCACCTGACGACCCCATGGCGATTGCTATATGCCCTTTACTGCGCGTTTAATAACGTTCCAAATTAATTTACAGCCGAGGTAGTTAAAACTTAAGAACAACTTAATGGGGATGTCGGCACAAACAAACGAACCGGTGCAGATCAGGTCAGACCACGCCGATTAACCTTAAATCTTAACTTTAAACTTTGAGGTTAATTGGTCGATTGGCCGCATTAACAGCTTCATTTACAGGTAATTAAAAATAGTACTCTCTGCGGCTTTGATAACAGTGAGCATATATTGACAATAAATATTTTCTTATTGTAATTAAAAATAGCAAAAAAATCTGAAATGGGAGTACCTATTGGGAAAATAAATCTATTTAACAGGATTATCTATTATTTATTTATACTTATTATTATCTATTTAACAGGATGATCGCCCAACCCTATTCTCCCAAGGCAATGCATACGTCAGTAATACCGGTTCCAAATTGAATTATCTTAAAGTAATTTTATTCTCCCTTAACTTTTCTGGATATTACCGGCGCCATTAATAAGGAATTTTGTATCGATAGCAAAATGCCATCGAAGGTTTATTAACACAATACTTCACAGTACAACTGAATTATTTAGACAAGATCTGTCCAACAAAACTGACCAAAATTTCCCATGACAGCGGACAACGTCTTCTATAATGGACCAAAACATCGTCCACCATATCAGACACAAAAAACGCAATAGTACTACGTTTCGGCATCAGCAATTCCAAAAGCCCTTAAATAAGCTAAGTTTTATTGTTGCCTGGATAAAAATAAAAAATTCTTATTTAACAAATACCACCATTTGGAATATGCTGCTGCTGTAAAAAGTATTTCTTCTTCGACACAAAAATAAACTAGTAAAACAGGACTGTCCTTGTATATATTTTAATAATTTAAATTAAATTAAACTTTTTCTATTTTGTGACTCGAACCCACCAGCTCGAGCCTTTTTTATTAATCACACTCTTCTGCTTTGATTCGGATTCGTGCAACCATGTCAGCCACTGGTTCATCTGGAACAAAACCTATCCCTTGCCGGGATATGTATCAGGGACATCTTCTTTTTATTTGAGGAAAGCTTCCTCGTCGACGATTTCCATCTCATAAAGGGCCATGAACCACCTCAACAACTTACTTGAGGAAACCAACAACTTACCAAAGTATAATTCAAGTCAAGAAAACAACAACAAATTATATTACAAAATTCCTTATGTAAGAAACCTGTCGGAGAAGCTTAATCGAATTTAAAAAAAAAGGGATACAACTATTACGTATAAAAGTGAGAACACTATTGGAAAAAAGTTTTTTACTAAATTAAAAGATAAAACACCAAAAGAACTAGAGTCTTATGTCATATACGAGATTCCATGTTCAGAATGTAATGGAGTATACATAGGTACTACGGGAAGATATTTAAAAAAACGATTATCTGAACATAAAGCTGACTGCAGAAATTTTCATACCAAAAAAAATCCAACTCAACTGGTTGAACATTTTATTGAAAAGGGCCACACTTTTGCATTTGGTAATGCTAAAATAATTGCAAAAAATAACAATTACAAGAAGCGAATGTTTCAAGAAATGATTTGTATAAAAAAGAACCAAAATAGCATAAATAAAAGAACAGACATCGAAAACTTAAATAGTTCTTACTATAATATTATTGCCCGCATAAAAAAGTATTAAAATAAATATCAAATAATATTTAGATTAATAAATAGGATTATAGGAAACAACTACTGGACGGGCAAAGGCCCCGACTCCCATTGAATTATACCTATAAATCCAAAATTGGTAGCCAAATTTGTTATTTGTCTTTTCTCCACCAGACACAGACCGGTTTCGAACTCTTTATGTTCTCATCAGTGTGCCACAGGTAGCTGAAAAGACAAATAACAAAGGCAAACCAAACTGGTCTATGGCAGACCCAGCACATGGTAACTGTGAGAGATAAGTACATCCCTCTGGTGGTCAGTTGCTACTACCAGTCAAGACATCGAAGATGTCTCGTGACCGATAGCGGCTTGCCAAGCAAGCACCAAGAGCGGCGACCTCTAGCCCTGATGGACTAAAACATGCTTAATAAATAGGATTATAGGAAACAACTACTGGACGGGCAAAGGCCCCGACTCCCATTGAATTATACCTATAAATCCAAAATTGGTAGCCAAATTTGTTATTTGTCTTTTCTCCACCAGACACAGACCGGTTTCGAACTCTTTATGTTCTCATCAGTGTGCCACAGGTAGCTGAAAAGACAAATAACAAAGGCAAACCAAACTGGTCTATGGCAGACCCAGCACATGGTAACTGTGAGAGATAAGTACATCCCTCTGGTGGTCAGTTGCTACTACCAGTCAAGACATCGAAGATGTCTCGTGACCGATAGCGGCTTGCCAAGCAAGCACCAAGAGCGGCGACCTCTAGCCCTGATGGACTAAAACATGCTTAATAAATAGGATTATAGGAAACAACTACTGGACGGGCAAAGGCCCCGACTCCCATTGAATTATACCTATAAATCCAAAATAATTAATATTTAGATGGCAAAATATTAATACATTAGTGCGAGCTCGATCGCCAAACGACTTGTATCTGTATTGAATCCAATGAGAACGAGAGTATTTTCAACAACTGTGATATTTCAAATATAGAATTAATTTCAATCTCTGAAATAACTAATGCAATTAAGAAACTCAAAAACAAAATGACATCTGGATCTGATTTGATTCCATCTTTCATAATTAAAGATTGTGCTTATGTATTTGCGAACCCATTACAGATATTATAATATAGCATTGAGATCTAGTGAATTTCCTAAGTCTTGGAAAATTGGCAAAGTATGTCCAATTTTTAAAAACGGCGATAACACTTGTGTCGAGAACTACAGAGGTATAACTATACTTTCAAATTTTGCTAAAGTCTTCGAAATAGTCTTGTATAATCGCATCTACCCATGTATACATCAACAAATTTCTCTTTCTCAACATGGTTTTGTAAACAATAGATCAACAGTTAGTAATTTAACCGTCTTTACTCAATATTTATCTGATCATATAGATAAACTTGGACAGGTAGATGTGGTCTATACAGACTTCTCGAAGGCTTTTGATAAAATCGATCATCAGCTGTTATTAAATAAGTTACAAACTTTTGGATTTAGTGCTACCCTAATAACATTTTTTTTGTCATATTTAGTAGACAGAGAGCAATATGTTTTATATAACGGATACCGTTCGGCTGTCTTTACAGCTACTTCTGGAGTTCCTCAGGGGTCCAATCTGGGACCTCTACTCTTTTTACTTTTCATCAATGATTTGTGTCATCAAATTCATTGTAATAAACTGTTTTTTGCTGATGATCTTAAAATATTTAGTAACATTAATTCTGAATTGGACTGTGAAAGCTTACAAGAGGAACTTAATAATTTACAAGATTGGTGCATATTAAATAAACTTCATCTAAATGTTGGCAAATGTAAAGTTTTATCTTTTACTAACAGAAGAACCACTACTAATTATAATTATAGTATTAATGGTAGTATTTTATCTAAATGTACAGATACCAAAGATTTAGGCATAGTTTTTGTTTCTCAACTTTCATTTAATCAACATATTAATTTAAAAATATCAGAGGCTATGAAAATGCTTGGCTTTATAATAAGAAACTGTAAAAGTTTTAATAATTTACAAGCCTTAAATACTTTATACTATTCATTTGTGCGATCCAAACTTGAATATGGTTCTTTAATCTGGAATCCTATATATGATTATCAAAGAAATGCTCTGGAAAAAATTCAAAGAAAATTTTTAAAATTTTTATCCTTCAAAATTCATGGTGCTTATCCTGTTAGAGGAATTGAGCATAATATCCTCCTTGAACGATTTAATTATATCTCATTAGAATTAAGACGCAAATGTGCAGCTATATCATTTTTATATAAAATAGTACACGCTGAAATTGACTGCTCCGAAATACTCGCTCAATTAAAATTCCTGGTGCCTAGATTGGAATCGAGACAACATATTACGTTTTATTGCAATAGTTCTAGAACTAATATGCAGCTGAAGTCACCTATTACAAATATGTGTATCAATTTCAATCAAATAAGTAATTTCTGTGATATTAATGTGTGTACTAAAAAGCAAATTTTAAATACAGCTGTGAGTCACTTATAGTAATACAGTACCTATTGGAAATTTATTTCGAACAGTGTTTTGTTTATATCATTTTATCTTTATATATACATTATTTTTCTTTCTATGTATTTGTCATGATTATTATATACTTGTCCTGTAATTGGGGTCAACCTGTTGGGCAAATAAAGTTATTATTATTATTATTATTATCTGTCCGTATATACATGTCTATTTTGTGTCTTTTCTTTTTATGTTGTTTCTATGCAATTAATGCATCAATAAATCACCTACCTAGACCTAGTATGTCCGGTGGATATTCTAAATTATTATTGACAAACAAGATTTTAATTTAAACGTAAGTTTTCTGTCATATTTTGTTTTTTTTTTTAAATGCTTTTACTATATAAAAAATCCGTTTTGGTTTTTAATTTACTTTAAATTTGAAAATGCCTACTTAATGTTTTTTTATCCATATACAATATTGTAAATAACTTGTTTTTTTTTTTAATGTGTAATTGTGTAATTTATTTTTAATTTTTAACGTTTCGTTTGTGTTTTTTTAAAAAAAAAATCTCATTATATCTAATATTACTTTTTAGTGTCCTGAAGAAGTCAATATATTTGACGAAACGTCGACAAGTTTGAAAAAAGAAATTTTGTTTTAATTTTTATGATCCTATCACCCACTAAAAAAATTATTGTAATTTAACATTACTCTCTGCAACAATCAATTATATGCACAATTTAGTTGATGCAAGCTGTTCGTTTCCTTTCAACAACCAATTAATGCGACTGACCCTGCTCTTCCACAGACAAACTAAATTAAATTCTTAATACAGTAAGAGAACTTGAAAAATTATTTATACCATGTTAAGGAAATTATTGAAGGATATGGCCTCTTGTTTAATGTCTATTTGTGTTGTTTTGCAGTTAGGTAGTGTATTATCGAAATGTTACAGATTTTCCGTAATGGAGTCTGGGTTTGAGGAAAATAATTCTAAATTCTTCTGAATTATATTATTTTATATTCGCAGTAATACATAAATAAAAAATACTTAATTCTATTCGAGTGGGATTTCTCATTGTAAATATTAACACAGGATTCTGTTCTCACCTGTGATATTAAATTCCTAATTTATCAACGTGAAAAAATCTGTCTTGATTTTAATTGCTTATTTATAAATATGGAAAAATGTCACATTACATCAGCTAAGTAAATATGTAAAAGTTGCGAGAAATATTAAAATGGCATTGCTTCAATCAAAATAAACAAACATATTATACAAGGAATAGCGGGGATCACTACATAAGATAATAAATAAATAATTGCCGTTGCAAAACCATATACACATTACACTTTTAATGTGATATGAATAATAGTAGTTGTCGACTGTTGATTTGAACCAGGTTTGCCTTACTAACAGGTCATGTCATTCAATAAGTAACAAACACATCACTGATAGTGAAAGTTCTCAAACATTTTATCCTAAATAAGTTTTAAACAAATTCGACAAGTCCGACGAATTATTCTAGTATTTTGGACACATAATTTTTTTCAAGAGTTTATATCTCTATCTATTATAACGTTACGTTCCTATGCGCGAAAAATATTGAAGTAATATAGAAAGCCTTTTAGTCAATTATTTGAAAAATAGTAGTTAAACGAACATATTTCTACACTGGAAACGACTTGGATGGCATGTCCAAAACCAACACCAAAACTGTAGGAACAAGAAGTCAAAAAAAATGATCGGAGACTGCTGCTTTTAACAGATTAGTATTTTTGTAGGTCAGTTCTTAACAGCACTCTTTGGTTACTGCCGATGATTTCCTATAATAGTTATTGAGCTGCTGTACTTGTGATCTCATCCGTAAAAATTATTTTGTCCAACTACTATAACCGTACTTGGTACTTCACGTGTCAACATTGCATGCCCTGTAGAAAACTGAATTTTTGATTTGATACTGACTCTGACTATATCAACAGCGAACATTTAACTGGACGCAGTTTTCAGTGTCAATCAGATTGGCATCACTGGGAGACAGATATAACTTTAGGTGTGAGTTGTGCGATGGAATACCATCTTGCGGAAAGGATGAAAAGCTGGCAATTTTTATGTTTTTAGGCAAGTAAAAAACTAGCAATTAATTGTTCGTTCAAGAAGAGGTCGACAAAGATTCTGGTTGGTAGTAGCTCGTCTCCTGGCTTCGATGGTTGGCGTCAGTAGCGGAAATAAGCCGACGTTAAATATTTGAAAAAAAAAGAAGAAGACAGTAGACAGTAAATTCGTATTGGCGATATTGAGCACTTTATTCAATTTCCTTAAAGATTGGCCATTAAATATTTTTAACCATTACTTGAAACTTGAGGCGTAGTGGGTTAGAAACACGTATTTTCTAATCTATTATGTTTGCGTTCCCCAAATTTATGTACTATATTCTAACTGGCATAGTTGTTATACAAAGTGACAATAACCAAAATTATTAAGTATGGCCGATTCTCTACGATGAGCATACTAGAAATCACTTATTATTTGTCCTGAAAATAAAGGCAGCCTTACTTAAGCTTCATATCATTATCGTGACTAAGATGTTCTAGTCTCGAACGGAATCAACATATTCCGTTGATCATAACTCGCTAATCTCGCGCTTTGTAGTCGTTTGACGAAAAATACATTAAAACTGTATCAGATTACGGGTACTTAATTTATTTGGGTTGTTTTGTTGATTAACAAGTATTTGAATTTTTGTAGTTCTCAATAAATTGTATTGTAATGCACAGTGAGTGTCAGTGAGTCGTGAAAAACAGATATTAATTGAAGTGGAATGTGTAATTTGGTGAAAGATTATGATTGCAATCATTGTCCGGATTAATGTAAGCCAACACTTGAAAGACAAGTAAGTAATTTATATGAAGGTATGAAGCATTGTTGCCGTTGTCACATCGTGCATCGCGAGCGTTGATAGATAACAAACACATATATTTTATGCAATTGCATGTGTATTATAAATAATTGTTTTACAAAATTTTTAAGGGGATAATAACAGACAACATATTTTTGGAAATTCATATTTTCGTTACTATTCATCGGAATCGATTTAAATTTTTATGAATGATATAGAATTATATAATATAGGGCTGTGTGCATGCATATTTGAATTGGCCGGTAAAATTAAAAAAAAAAAAAATAGAAGAAATGTGAAATTTTTGAAACCCATGCACATGCATCTAGAAAATGTAATTCTAAATACCTACGGTGCTAAAATTTAAATCATTTACCTGCTGTCGTTTGCGTATAATAAATTTTCAAAACTCATGGCATTTTGTTCGCCAGGTACAAATTTGTCAGCGAACCTGTTGGTTCGCGCGCAAAATATCCAACAGAAGTTAAAATCCATCGAGATAAACTTTTGAACTGTATGTACAGGGTTATCCAACGAAAAGGCCCACCCTTATATTTTCTTTATTTTTCGAGTTAGGAAAAAATGTTTCAAATAAAAGTTGTAGTGAATCAAATGAACTCATTTAAAACCCCTGCAAAGAATATACAGGGTGTTTCATAAAAGCGGGACAAACCTAACTTACATTTTTTTAAATGGAACACCCTATATTTTTTTACATTTTTCAAATCTGTATTTTTTTGTGATTTCAAATATACCGGGTGACCACGAAATGACGCTCGCCCTTATATCTTCTTTGTTTTACAAGATATAAATTTCAAATTTGGGCACGTCAAATAACGGTTAAATATGCATTATTTCAACCATTTTATCACTTTCTGTCGCTTCCGGTTTCACCGGAAATGATACTAACTTTCGTTTTTTAAATGGAACACCCTGTATATTTTTACATTTTTGGATTCAGGAGGTCATTTTGGATACAGTTATGGCATTTCGAGATAAAAATATTATTGACAGACATTTTTATGAGCAAATTTAATTTTTGATCTAGGCGGCCGTGACCCCAAAAAAATGTTTTGTTTTGCTTCAATAATTAATCAAAAAATACAATTCTGATATTATGTCGTATGACATTTGTGTTATAAGATCTTAAACATTTCGGAAATCGTTTTTCCAGAATAACTAATTTTTTTTAAATGGCACCATGGTGACTCACTATGTTATTTTAATAAAGCATTTCATTACCGATAATTTGGTACCAAATACTTCATTATTTGTTCATATTATAATACATAAAAATCACATTCAACAAGATATAAATGAAAATAAACTCATAATATTTAACATTGAATTTCTATCAAATAGGTGTCTTTGAAATGTAAGGAAAGAAACAAATGAATAGTTTGACAGCTCAAATGATATTTAAATCTATGAGAATCAAGTATTATTTTACTGTGAATAAAAAAATTATGGTTTATTCGCAAAGTGACAAAGTGGATATGCTGTTGATATACGGGGAATGTCGCAGAAATAGTCTGGCACCTATTTGATAGAGATTCAGTGTTAAATATTATGAGTTTATTTTTATTTATATCTTGTTGAATTTAATTTTTATGTATTATAATATGAACAAATAATGAAGTGTTTCGGTAATGAAATGCTTTATTAAAATAACATAGTGAGTCACCATGGTGCCATTTTAAAAAAATTTGTTATTCTGGAAAAACGATTTCCGAAATGTTTAAGATCTTATAACAGAAATGTCATACGCCATATGATAATTGTATTTTTTTATTAATTATTGAAGCAAAACAAAACATTTTTTTGGGATCAATTATCATCACAATTAAATTTGCTCATAAAAATGTCTGTCAATAATATTTTTATCTCGATATGCCATAACTGTATCCAAAATGACCTGAATCCAAAAATGTAAAAATATACAGGGTGTTCCATTTAAAAAACGAAAGTTAGTATCATTTCCGGTGAAACCGGAAGCGACAGAAAGTGATAAAATGGTTGAAATAATGCATATTTAACCGTTATTTAACTTTCTGTACTCGAAGTTTGTCGGTTTAAAATCGGGACACCCTGTATATATATGTTGTATTTTATCTTTTACTGTTTTTTATTTATTGCAAATTTCGTGAACAATATTATTTATACCACCAGCATCTGCATGAGTATCAATCAGGTTAGCCATGGATGAAAAGTTTGCTTTTTGAATTTATTCAATTATTCTGTAAGGCATAAGTGTCAAATTAATTGTCGTCATATAAATGAATTGCCGACTAATATGGTTGATTAACCGGAGAATAATTGATTCTAGCACCATTTCTAAATAACGTATCTCAGTAACTGTCATATTTATTAAATGGGTCATTTCACGATGGGGGCCTAGCCTAATTTGTAAACTTTTCTTCAAAAGGAGTTATTGCAACCAAGTAATTTTCATCACAGTGGTCACTAAACTCTTCATCACACACGTAAACAGCTGATATCAGAATATTCAGAAAGCTTTCCAGGGCAAATTGTAGACGATTATTTGTCTCGTGCCTCTGAAGTCCACTTTGAATTTATCTGTTTGTCTGACATCTACTTCATGCAATCCTCTTTGGATTGTTGACGTTTTAACAGTGCAGCATTTATTTTTCCTTCTTAAATCCAATCTCATGGCATTTTGTTCGCCAGGTACAAATTTGTCAGCGAACCTGTTGGTTCGCGCGCAAAATATCCAACAGAAGTTAAAATCCATCGAGATAAACTTTTGAACTGTATGTACAGGGTTATCCAACGAAAAGGCCCACCCTTATATTTTCTTTATTTTTCGAGTTAGGAAAAAATGTTTCAAATAAAAGTTGTAGTGAATCAAATGAACTCATTTAAAACCCCTGCAAAGAATATACAGGGTGTTTCATAAAAGCGGGACAAACCTAACTTACATTTTTTTAAATGGAACACCCTATATTTTTTTACATTTTTCAAATCTGTATTTTTTTGTGATTTCAAATATACCGGGTGACCACGAAATGACGCTCGCCCTTATATCTTCTTTGTTTTACAAGATATAAATTTCAAATTTGGGCACGTCAAATAACGGTTAAATATGCATTATTTCAACCATTTTATCACTTTCTGTCGCTTCCGGTTTCACCGGAAATGATACTAACTTTCGTTTTTTAAATGGAACACCCTGTATATTTTTACATTTTTGGATTCAGGAGGTCATTTTGGATACAGTTATGGCATTTCGAGATAAAAATATTATTGACAGACATTTTTATGAGCAAATTTAATTTTTGATCTAGGCGGCCGTGACCCCAAAAAAATGTTTTGTTTTGCTTCAATAATTAATCAAAAAATACAATTCTGATATTATGTCGTATGACATTTGTGTTATAAGATCTTAAACATTTCGGAAATCGTTTTTCCAGAATAACAAATTTTTTTTTAAATGGCACCATGGTGACTCACTATGTTATTTTAATAAAGCATTTCATTACCGATAATTTGGTACCAAATACTTCATTATTTGTTCATATTATAATACATAAAAATCACATTCAACAAGATATAAATGAAAATAAACTCATAATATTTAACATTGAATTTCTATCAAATAGGTGTCTTTGAAATGTAAGGAAAGAAACAAATGAATAGTTTGACAGCTCAAATGATATTTAAATCTATGAGAATCAAGTATTATTTTACTGTGAATAAAAAAATTATGGTTTATTCACAAAGTGACAAAGTGGATATGCTGTTGATATACGGGGAATGTCGCAGAAATAGTCTGGCACCTATTTGATAGAGATTCAGTGTTAAATATTATGAGTTTATTTTTATTTATATCTTGTTGAATTTAATTTTTATGTATTATAATATGAACAAATAATGAAGTGTTTCGGTAATGAAATGCTTTATTAAAATAACATAGTGAGTCACCATGGTGCCATTTTAAAAAAATTAGTTATTCTGGAAAAACGATTTCCGAAATGTTTAAGATCTTATAACAGAAATGTCATACGCCATATGATAATTGTATTTTTTTATTAATTATTGAAGCAAAACAAAACATTTTTTTGGGATCAATTATCATCACAATTAAATTTGCTCATAAAAATGTCTGTCAATAATATTTTTATCTCGATATGCCATAACTGTATCCAAAATGACCTGAATCCAAAAATGTAAAAATATACAGGGTGTTCCATTTAAAAAACGAAAGTTAGTATCATTTCCGGTGAAACCGGAAGCGACAGAAAGTGATAAAATGGTTGAAATAATGCATATTTAACCGTTATTTGACGTGCCCAAATTTGAAAGTATATCTTGTAAAACAAAGAAGATATAAGGGCGAGCGTCATTTCGTGGTCACCCGGTATATACAGGGTGTCCCGATTTTAAATCGACAAACTTCGGGTACAGAAAGTTCACATGAAATTATGACATACCCCTTCTAACATTTCTTCTCTATCGAGCCTCCTAACGGAGATACAGGGTGGTGAAAATTCAATTTATTTTTTGTTTTTCTTTAATAACTTCCACAATATTAAAGATAGGGAAACCAAATTTGGTACACATAGTTAGGTTGTGAGGGTCCATCTTTGCTATGGTTCAGAGTTGAACTGGGGCGCGCCAGTGGCGTGCGGTGTGGTCACGGCGACATAATTT
Organism: Rhagium mordax; assembly: GCA_963680705.1. NCBI lineage: Eukaryota > Metazoa > Arthropoda > Insecta > Coleoptera > Cerambycidae > Rhagium > Rhagium mordax. Next base: position 28,730,984 of record OY796661.1, on the reverse strand, counting down.
TAAGGAGAAAAGTATGTGCACTAATTTTTTTCGCAATGCTGATCAGATTTTCATAATTTACGGTTAATTTCCTAAAAAAACTTGCCCATGTAAAATTTTGACTGAGGCATTAGTTTTCGAGATATTTGCGTCTGAACAAAACGATGCGCCAAAAACACAATTAATTAATAAGATAGCCCTTTCAAAATTATTTTCAATCTGATTTTCGAAGGGATATACTGAACTGAACTGTCAATTTAATGTTTTTAATGTTTTTCTTCTTTTGCAATGAGACGTTTTTAAGGCCTTTTGCAAGACAATATTATTTCTGTCAAAAGAAAAATTTGTTTGTTACGAAATTACATAAACAAATTATCAACATCCAAATATAAAAAAAATCAACACCCCGTATTTCCGTTAGGAGTGGCTATAGAGAAATTTTAGAAGGGATATGTCGTGATTTCATCAGAACTATTCCCGACATGATAATTGTGTTTTTGGTGCATCGTTTTGTTCAGACGCAAATATCTCGAAAACTAATGCCTCAGTAAAAATTTTACATGAGCAACTTTTTTTAGAAAATGAACCGTAAATTATGAAAATCTGATCAGAATTGCGAAAAAAATTAGTGCACATACTTTTTTCCTTAAAATTATGTCGACGTGACCACACCGCACGCCACTGGCGCGCCTCAGTTCAACTTTGAACCATAGCAAAGATGGAACCTCACAACCTAACTATGTGTACCAAGATTGGTTTCCCTATCTTTAATATTGTGGAAGTTATTAAAGAAAAACAAAAAATAAATTGAATTTTCAACACCCTGTATCTCCGTTAGGAGGCTCGATAGAGAAGAAATGTTAGAAGGGGTACGTCATAATTTCATGTGAACTTTCTGTACCCGAAGTTTGTCGGTTTAAAATCGGGACACCCTGTATATATACCTATGTTGTATTTTATCTTTTACTGTTTTTTATTTATTGCAAATTTCGTGAACAATATTATTTATACCACCAGCATCTGCATGAGTATCAATCAGGTTAGCCATGGATGAAAAGTTTGCTTTTTGAATTTATTCAATTATTCTGTAAGGCATAAGTGTCAAATTAATTGTCGTCATATAAATGAATTGCCGATTAATATGGTTGATTAACCGGAGAATAATTGATTCTAGCACCATTTCTAAATAACGTATCTCAGTAACTGTCATATTTATTAAATGGGTCATTTCACGATGGGGGCCTAGCCTAATTTGTAAACTTTTCTTCAAAAGGAGTTATTGCAACCAAGTAATTTTCATCACAGTGGTCACTAAACTCTTCATCACACACGTAAACAGCTGATATCAGAATATTCAGAAAGCCTTCCAGGGCAAATTGTAGACGATTATTTATTTGTCTCGTGCCTCTGAAGTCCACTTTGAATTTATCTGTTTGTCTGACATCTACTTCATGCAATCCTCTTTGGATTGTTGACGTTTTAACAGTGCAGCATTTATTTTTCCTTCTTAAATCCAATCTGATCTATGGTGTCCTCTCTACTGTGAAATTTTTGATTGGTCTTCAAATACGATTAACAGTATTATGGAATGCACAAATATTAATCGGAAATTAACGCAATAAAGCTTTAACAACAAAAATTGCTATTTATAAAACTAGTTGCAAAATGAGCGTGTTTTTTGCACTAGATGTGAAGACATATTTAATTAGGTCTAGTGTTTATTTAATATGTGTATTTAGAATGTTAGTTTTTAAGATGATTAACCCAGGGTTAAGTCGAAAAACAGTTTCTACTGACACTTCTCCCATTTCCCATTTGTTATGTAAACTGTTGTACATTTATTTCTCTTTTATTGTTGTGGGAAATAAAGACGTTTATTGTTATTATTATTATTTTTTTTCCTTTTTCCCGAACCTAATGCTGGACAGTCTCCCTGTGGCCTCCGACACCACACAGAGAGAGCGCCAGCGAATAATCTACAGCAACTCCCCACATCCCGCAGGGTTAGTCACTGTAGATTCCAGACTCGTGTGCCCTAAGTAGACGAAGGGATCCCAGGATGACCGCTTTCTGCATTTGACCAGCCAACCATTCTGCCGATGTTTGGCAGGCAGGCATGGTCTTCAATGCGGAGAGCAGCGTGGGCTTTATACCTCCGAGTACACCGATTATCAGGACGACCATTTTGACAGAGTAGCACTTGGAGCTCGTACCGGAGATCTCTGTATTTAGTCCGTTTCTCCTCCTCCTTCAAGGCGATGTTTCTCTCAGCAGGTGCTGAGAACTCGATGACATACATCACCTTGGTCTGAAGGTCGAGGAGGACTATGTCAGGCTTATTGGCGTGAATTCGCCTGACGGTCGGGAACGAGTAGTTCCAGTAAATCCGGCATTTCTCATTCTCGACAACGGACTCGATATCTCCGGGGACGTAAGGCAGCACTGGTGTTTGGTCTATCTGGTACGAGTGCCGTAGATGGTAGTATAGCACTCGTAAAGCCGCGTTATGTCGGTGGATGTAGACCGAAGTCGCATAAATCGGGCATGCAGATAATAAATGCATGAGCGACTCCGGCGCCTGACGGCAGGTCCTGCAGTTGATATCAGGTACCTCTACACCCATCACGCGACTGCGATAGACCAATGTGTTAATAACACCATCTTGGCAGGCCACAATGTATCCCTCGGTCTCCGACTTCAGCCCCGCTGAACTTAAAAATGCAAAGGTCAGCTCTGTCGATAAACCCAGTGCTTCTATGTTGTTATAGAAAACACCGTGCAGGGGTTTATCGACGTGCTGCCTGAACAGATTTCTCTGTTCGGCAGCTTTGATGTGGGCTGTCAGATGATTAGGCGGAAGCTCAGTGACTGAGTCACCTCGCCGGCCTTCTCGCCTGTAGTCGAACACGAGACCGAGTTCATCTGCGGCCCTCTGTGCTGCCCTAAACAATAAAGCGCCAACTCCCACAGTTTCATGATCTCTCACTAACTGTAGGAGTGGGTCCGAGCTCCTGATGACATTACATGCCATACTCAGTGCCACTCTGCGATGCATGCACTCCAGACTCAAGAGTCCTCGGCCCCACCCCCCGTTGACGTGGGAGGTACACACGAGGAACGGACGATCTAGGATGAATACTCCTATGAATATTCATCATCTTGCGGGTATTCCTGTCCAATTGACGCAGCTCATCTACTCCCCATTTGACTACGCCAAAGGAGTAGAGCAGAATCGGAACGGCAAGCATATTAGTGGCAGACACCTTGTTCTTCCCCGAAAGTTCTGATGACCAGATCTTTCGGAGTCGGTGTCTGTACTTGCCACGGAGAGAATCCTTTATTTGGTTCACATCCTGGATGTGGCGTTGTTCCACACCCAGGTATGTGTAGGTCTCTCCGGCATCCAAATGTCGTAGGATGCTTCCGTCTGCGAACTGCGCATCTTCGTGGAATTCCCCGCATCCTCCTCTCTTGAGGTGGATGACTGCGCATTTCTCCAACCCAAACTCCATTCCAATTGCCCGGGTGTATTCCTCGACCACCCTGAGAGCATTTTGAAGTTCTCGCTCTCCGGAGGTATAGAGTTTAAGGTCATCCATATAAAATGGATGGGTGACCTTATGCCTCCGGTTGTTGGGTGGCCCACAGTGATACCCGCGAGTTTGGCGGAGTCCAACAGATAGCGGCAGCAGTGAGATGCAGAAGAGGAGCGGACTCAAAGAGTCACCCTGAAACACTCCTCTCTTAAATGTCATCAACTCTGTCGAAACTCGCTCGGCACCGGATGTTATGGTGAAGCGAGTTCTCCAAAGCGGCAACAGTTGTTCGATGCATCTCACTAATGGGGCTGGTACCGCAAGACATCCGAGCAAGTGTAACAAACGCTCATGGGATGTTGTATCATATGCCTTGCGATAATCGATCCAGGCCATTGATAGATTCCGCTTGTATTGCAGAGAATCATGTGTAATACAGCGGTCTATCAGCAGGTTTTCCTTGCAACCTGCCAGGCCCTTCTTGGTACCACGCTGTTCGTTTATCTGTTGGTAGACCGGATCAACAGACCTCAACATCCTGGTATACAAGATAGAGTAAATAACTTGTAGCAGGAGTTGAGGCAGGTAATCGGTCTATAATTTTTTGGGTCAGACAGATCCCCCTTTTTGGGGATTAGCACAGTTCGCCCCTCGACAAACCAGTCCGGAATTTGCTGCCCCTCGTTCAACCATGAGTTGAAAACACGGGCCAGATGGCGGTGGGTGGAAGGAAACTTCTTCCACCACCAGTTGTTTATACCATCTGGACCCGGGGCAGCGAAGTTCTTGGTACCAACAAGTGCTTGTTGAACCTCTTCCGTACTGATTGCCGGGCACACTTCGTCTGGCCCTTCTAAGACTCTACGACAGAGAGCCTCGAAGTGTGCTATAGCTGGAGTGTTATTATCGAATGGACTCGCTACTTCGTAGATTCCTTTCCAGAAGGCTTCGACATTATCAACAGTCGGCGGATTTTCGACAACACGCTGAGGCTCTTGGAACAGGCGAGACGGGCTTGTTTGAAACAATTTGTTTTGTTCCAAACTCCGCATTCGCCTGACCAAAGTTTTCTTAATAGCCATACGCGCTCGAATCCTATCTAGACAATGCTGCTTGATGGTTTGCAGCACTGTGCGATTTAGAGTGTGGTGTTGGCATCTCAGTCCGGCTGCCACTCGCCGGACCTTCGGTGTATATGGTCTACCTGCGACTACATAATCCACCACACTCTGGATTCGAGAAGCGTGTTGCCTTGCTGATCGAATTTTAGCTTCGATCTTCTGTACGCGCCGCTTAGCTTTCTCGACCCTATCAACTGCGCTTGCCAGGCGCTGTTGTGGGACAAGCTGCTGAGCAGCAGCGTACACCGCACTGTTGATTTGCCATATGTTGGCATCTTCTGGAAGCTCCTCACTAATCAACGAATCCATTCGTGCCAGGTCTTGTGGCTTTGGGTTAACCCTGGTGTTAAGGTTAACCCTCGTCCTTAAAGCGATATCGGTGTACTCAGGGGGATGTTCCTCGTCAGCTGGTATTTGCCGCGGTGGAAGTGCGGCAGGCACTTCCTCACTCTGACGAGGTGCCCTTACATAACCTGTTCTGCGCAGAAAGGATACTTGATCTCTCAGATGTTGTTCAGAGAAGGCGCAATACTCCGGGTGCATATCGCACCACAACCGGTGTAATCGCGCCATGTATCCACTGCGCTCAGGTTCGTTGCTCTCGTAGCAGGTCAGCAGGTCATCCCTTAATCCCTCCGTCCACCTAAAGCGTCCATGTACGTTTGCTAAGTCGTCATCGTTAAGACCATCCGGTATGGTCCCTCCCATCTGTCTTTGACCCCCATCCGAATGGGGTCGATTGTGAGGGGCCTATCCTCCGTCTTGGTCGAGAACCAGAGGAAATGAGTCCCCAGGATGGTTAGCCCTGAGGACCCACGGCCGACATTTGTCAGAGAGGGTTACCCCTCCCTGTCCGGGGTGCACCGCGAGGAGGTTGCCGGTCCGAATTTTGCACCCCTTATTATTATTATTATTGTGTGCAAAAAACACGCAGTTTTGCATCGTGTTTTATACAATATTGTTTGCAATTTAGTTGTTACGAAAAAAATAAAATTTTCGTTACGTTTCCTTTTCGATTCTTTTTACACGCTTATGTTACACACATTTGTTGCAAATAATTTGCACCTTGAATTAACATTTTACATGCATATTCTTATGTGAGTTTCAAGCTAGAACATCTAGTTGTCTCTCTTCCCGATTTACGCCTACGTTTTGAATTTGCAATATGGTCCATTCGACATAAGATTAGTGCATTGTCTTTTCATACATACGAGCCTGTTTAAAACTTCACCTGGGTTTATGGCCAGGGCTCATAGCACACTAGCAGACAAATGGCCAGTTTATTATGGGTGATTCAAATTCGAGGGTAACCATGGAGATTTCGCTTATTATAAATGATAGACGGTAGGTTTAAATTTGGCAAAGTTGCACATTTTTCAAAAATATGCCGTTGAGAGATCAAAAAAAAATTTTTTCTCCGATTGACAGCAAAACAGTAATTTTGCTGACAGGTATCATTGAACAAAGTGTCACTTTCCCTGCCTAGGCAGGAAAGTACTCACTTGGGTTGTGTAAAATGTGTGCGGTTAGAAATAGAAACGGGAAAAATCGCTGCGTCACGAAATGTCTAAATTTTAACCCAACTTTGATGTTTCCGTAAACGTCAAAATTGCACATTTAGGTTCGCTCATCCTGCCTTGAAAATCGCAGCAGGAATAGCGGGATCGTACTATTCACGATGTACTTCTAAGTTAGACCTTCGGGCTTCGATTTCTTGCTAGAACGGCGTCGGTGGTCAGGCGGTGTTTTTAATGTAAAACGAGCGTTTGAAATTTCCGTGTTTTCGCAATTTTTTCAATTTCATGAAATTTCTCAGATACGCGTCCATTCCCATCTCAGTAACTCGCGGCTCCTTCGAGATGGACAGAAAGCATTACTTACTTACTAAAAATTGTACATTTAATAACTCCACAGGGTTAGTTTTATTAAAATAAACCCCCTATTTTTACTTTTATCTTTGACTGACTCAACAAATAAAAAAATTAGCCTTACATGGCTTTTTATGTAGATTCCACTCCTGCTAACGGATTGGCAATAGCTTGTTAAATATATAGCGTACGCAAAAAAGTTAGGTTTTTTGATTGGACTGGATTGGAGTTATTTTCACTTTATTATGGATATTACGTCGAAACAAGAGCACCATTTTAAAAACTCATATAATAAATCAATAAATGACGTATATCAACAAACAAAACAATATATGAACAAATTACATAACATTTTCAACATAACCACCTTCGATGCATTTCAAATAACGTTTAATAAAATTCGAACGGAAAAAGGTATTATGTACTAAAGTCTAGTTTGGCTAATTTTTTTATTTTACATTTTATTGCTTTAATTTGACAATCAAGTAAGGTCCCCCCCGTCCAGAGGGGGGATGAAGATCCTCACGCTCCGTCTTAATTTGAGATGTTGAACTGCGCAGGAAGAAGGAGCGTAATACTTCTATTAAGACGTTTGTGGTAGGTACAGGGTGTCCCAAAGTTGATGTCTCGGGACTATATCTAGAGAATGAAAAAAGTTATTACAAAACCGTTTACGTGGTTTAATTTGGGGTGCACTAAGGTACATTTTACGCTAGAAATTTTCTTTTTCAAAATCTGGAAAATGGCGAAACTGACGTCATCAGAAGTTTTTTTCCAGGAACATACACTTTTTTTGTGCTACCTGGAAAGTGCTATTTTTTCTGAACATTTTCTATTAAAAAAGTTTTTTCGTATCTTTTATATTTAAAAATATACAGGGTAAAATAGTTTGGAAAATACCCTCAATTGCATACAAGTTAGCCATGATGTAATCGAATGGCCTATGGAAAACAATGAACAAAAACAATTTATACGTTTTATCAAAGAATTGTAACAGTATATTTAAAAAAATATATATTTTAAAACAGTAACAAAATTCGAAATCTTTTTTTTTTGAGCTTCACCATAGATTAAAACCTTGTCTACTTTTTCATTATCTGTAAACATTTCGGCGCTATTTAAATTAATTCACACCCGTAAACTATTTGACACAAACAATATATTCACTAAACAAACTTATGCCAAAGCCCTCATTGATTTTTCCGATATGCAAGTATAGATGGCATTATTTCAACAAAACCAACATTACATCCAAGTAGTTGAATGAAAGTAATTAATGATGTAAGAGTGGAAGAAAGTTGGATAGAAATTCAAAGAATGTCTTGATAAACGTGGCATTTCATTTTCTCGACCCTGTAAAATCTGCTAGACTCGTCCTGTGTATTTGAAATTCATTTCGGGTTATAAACTTGATTATCTAGTTTACTTATGGAACAGAAAACAGGACGCCTTAAAGTCGATTGCTTTGTTGTTAAGCCGCCTCTAAAATATCTCTTAATTCCTTACAATGTATTTTCTGCCATTTTACACCAGACTTTTGCAATATATTACACGGGTCAAAACTAGGCTTTGATATGACCCACTGACCCAGCGGTTGTGTGTATCCTGTGATATCGACTGATTCCCTTCCTTCACTTCAATGTAAGTACGCGACAGGCATATATACCACGATACATAACTGCATAATTAAGATAGGTCAGAGGCTGTTGATGCCATGGATAATAAAGGTCGTTGGATATAAACTTGTTATTCAGCGTGACAAATATTACAAATTATCAAAGGGAAGTTTTTATTTTAATTTTATAATGATCCCAATGTAGGCGTATGTTGGATTTATACTTAAAAAAGAGACAGTCCAAAAATCCCACCGAATATAGTTTGAGATCTGAGGAGAAACAGCAAATCTTTAAAATAGGAACTTCTTGAGCATATTATTGGAACACAGCTAATACAAATTAATGATTTTTCAAAACAATATGGACTTCTTTCTTTTTTGCCAGTTTTTAACTTCATTTCTCCTTAATTTTGGTCAAAAGTAAAAAAATCTTGGATCATTATTTTGTTAAGCTTATCTTTTCCGAATGTCACAGGTTACAGTAATAAACCCATTCATCTTGTGATCTTTCAAAACCCCAAATAATAAGATGGCGTTAAAGCAAACAATAGCTAATTTGTGTTATCATTAGCATAACAAATTAATCATCAGATATAAATACTGGTATAAAGTAAATAACTTTTTCATGGACGCTTCCAATGTTTCTGGTCCAAAATTTATCAGAGGTTAGAAAAAGATTGATGTATCTCATTTAATTAATATTTACTATAATTTATAATAACCAAACGATTTATGATATTTATTTGGGTAAAGAGATAAGAGGTTTATCCCACTAGTTTTTAGTTAAATGTATATCGTCAGCAAAATCAATCACGCCATTTCTCGTAATTAATAAAAAAATGCCTATTATATTACATTTCTTTAACTATTAAATTAAATAAATCGTCATATAATTAGTAAACTAAATTATTTTTATAATTTCAACTATTCTTTGTGTATATAACGCAATAAAAAAATATTTATAGGGGCAACGTACCCGCTTTAAACCTGAAAAATTAATCAGATAATCATTTCTGTAAATAACTTAGTAGTAAAAATTGAAAATTTTTTTTATTTTTTAAATAACAAAAAAGAACAGTTAAAATAATATGTACTATGTTAATCATTAAGAATCATGCAGTCTTCATAGTCATCGACAATTTCTGTTTCCTCTTGTATTTTCTCAGTGCATTTTGCTCGATATTGTTCATTATGGAGAAGATAATAAAATTTCTTATAACATTATGCGGCGTCATCACTAGCAACAGAACGGAATATATCTATATTAGGTATATATTGAAAAAAATATTTGCTTCCGATATTTTAGGCCGATTATGAGTTAGGATAGATAATGAAATCTACCCCTAGTTGCTACTGATAGTGGACTTTCTGAATAAGTACTTGAAGTCCAGGAATAAGGTGTCAATGAAGTCATTATAGTTGGGGAAATGTACAGTAATATAGTCGAGGATCGCTTATAAACATGTAGAAAAAAATCCCTTTAAAATCACATCTGTAGTTCTAGCTACAAAAAGGGTGACCTTGAAGGATGTTCCAAGTCCTTCAAGGTCATCTTTTTTGTAAATGGAACTACCTACTGAGACGATTTAGTGCAATTTGAGGTAATACGGCTGCAGATGAAGGGAGAGGCAAAATATCTATCTGGACTATGGCAACTTTGATCCAAAATATTTCCTTCTTCTAATAATGACACACACATGAGACATTTTCAACTCCATAAACAGTAAGGGTCGGGAGCACGTAAACGAGGGCTGCTGAGTCAAAATATCTTCGCCTATTCAAATTTATTTCATGCCGTATGAGTCAGGTACATAACGCTTATAATATAGTGAATATTTGTACACTTATTTCCGAGCTTATTTCCTAGCGATAAGGATTTAAATTATTTAGACAAGTCACATCAACTGTATGAAAGAAGAACAATCGTTTTCTCAAGCACGTGTTTCAATATATTTCCCAATAAAATGTAAATAATAAATAATTTATAATTAGGTATTTATTATTTCCAATAAAATGTAAATAATAAATAATATAAAATGATGCCAACGAATAGTATGTATGGTCGACTTCAGATTTGTAAGACACGTAAAAAACCGGCGGCTTGTTTGATGCCCATAAAAACTTCAAACAAGCCGGCTCTTTTTATGTGCTGTATAGATGTGACACAGACTTTACTTGAACCGCCACTATGCAGAGTGAACCATATTCTTGTGGAACTACATCACACATCACTAACTGCTTCGTACTTCAATTTTGAAGCATCTGTTTTATTTCGTGTTTGTGAAAGTTAAAGTCGGCAACGCTAGAATTCGACTTCTTGCCATGTTATATAACTTTAATTACTGGATTAATTTGTTTCAGATTTCAGCGATAAACTAATTTCGGTTCATTTCCGTTGAATTTTGTAAACTTTCGGTGAACATTAACACCAATATTTTAATTTGGTTTAATGCAATCTACGATTGTTTATACTTTTTAATTACTAATCAGCTGCTTATGCCCTCATGCTTTATTGTTTTCAGAACGTGTTTAAATATTTTAAATTAACACAACTCGGTTGGTAGGTAAAATATCATGTATTATAATTATGAGCAACGGCGAACAAAAATAAATTCAGCTTAGAATAAACACAGAGATGGAATTTATGAACATGGAAATATTAATTAAACATCCAATTTTACGGTGCGTTGTTCTTGAGGGACGGACTTTTTTTTCCAAATTACGGTAACCTCATTTAAAACTGATACCAGTAATAAAATAATTGCAAGTAAAATGGCAAGGACGGACAAAAGGGCTAGCTCCTAACAAATTCACTTGGATCTATAACACAAATTAAATTAACTGGTTGATTGCTTTTGATTTATGTCGTTTGGGTCGATGTTCAATTTATATAAAGTGGATAGGTGCTTAATGCTAACCATAAAAAGTCCCGGTAATTTTTCTTGTGGGGATGAAAAACAAGGAATATGAGAAATGTGAGAAAGAACGGTAAAGTCAATAGCTTATAATAAATATTACAAGAATTAGATCGATTAAAATATCATAATAGCAGGTAAAATATTACGACCTTCCTTAAGACAGTTTCCATATGTTCTACTTTATAAAAAGGCATGTGCCTTGAAAAACAAATACATTTTATTATGGACTGAAAAATTACATATTTGGAGTGACGATCGCCGATCCGGTCCCCATTCAAAATGTTACATACTGTCTTTAGTAGAGAAGGAGTTATACTTACTCTTTTTGTTTCCTTTACATTTACACTTCAATAATCCAAGTTTTAGGAAGAAAATTAAATTAAATTTCTGCAAAACCTACTAAATTCAATAAGAACCGATACAATTAAATAAAAATCAATTGAAATGCTCTACTGCACTTAATATACTAATTATCCAGATATCTAATTTAGCTTTTCAAAACTTTTAATTAACAAAGTTTCGAAATCTTCTTACTCTAACAAATTGATTAAAATTGGCATTATTCCGATAGAAGTTAATTATTTTGCTTTTACGTACAAAAGGGTAAGTTATAATATAATCCAATAGAGTTCGTAGGAAGGACTAAATGAATTGCTCATTAAAACGCATGACTGACTCCATCACATGGAATATTTTATTCTTAAACATAATTTTTGCATAAAAGTGTGTTACATTTATTGAGTTTGCTGCTATTCAGGAAGAGTACCTGCATGAAAAGCTACAAGCATCAGATATAAAGTGTAAGCTTTACTAAGATATTTTGAATATTGTAGATGATGAGGTCTCGATGGTTACACCAACCCTGATTTTCTGCAAGAATCTATCTTATCCGTCCAATCAATTCACTCGTATTAATGGCTTAATCTCTGCAAAATCTAATCCTATGAATAGGTTCAGTAAAGACGATTAATCTATAGATCTATTGGGTGATTTAAACCTGACGGCTTAGACTTATACAGCCACAAGGTATTTATAAAAAAAATAAACAAAATATGATATACACAAAATCCTTGGCCTGCTATACCTTTTGTTTCAAATTGAAACTAATCATTTTCTAATTGAGAGTAAACAGATTTATATTGGGTCTAAACGATTTGGAATCGATTAAATACATTTGAATGAAAACATGAAAACATTCTGAATGAGAATAAACACATTTATATTGATACTAAATAACTTCAAATTGTAAAGCAATTCGGTTTATTTATCAGTGCCTATACAACTACCTACTACCAAACACAAACGTTAAGAGAAACAAAGTTAGCTATACGTATTTAATTTTTAAATTTTTGATGAAAAAAGTGGTGGAGTAATTACTTTCTTTGTCATGCGGTAAATTGTAGACTTTCTATGTAATCCGACAGTTCATGAACAGTCTTCTGATCATGAGGAAGGTCAGTTGCTGAGGTTTATATTTTCTCCTTTCTTACATCATCAGCTTTATAAACAGATTTCTGTGGGTACATAATATAGTATTTCATTCATAAAATAGAAAGAACAAAAGTTGGTAAGGGTACCAAACTAATCACTAAAAATATAAATATAGTTTTATTCTTAGTTTAATATACTTATCAATAAATAAAAAAGTTGTAAGAGAAAAAGTTCTAAGCATCTTTTTAACGGTATTCGATTAAGTAACTAAAGCATTGTGAGTACATTGCAATAAAATAGAAGACGGACGGAGCAGTATAGCCAGCCGTCGGCAATCGAAATTGTATGCGCTTTTAGCAATGCAATATTTATTGAAACTAAATAAAAAAGCGGTTACCTTTGATGTATATTGAAAAATTGATGAGCAAAACTTCTTCGTAGGAGAAATTACTACATTTATTTATGAAATGAGAGGAAGCAAACAGCTTTTTCAATTTACAACATAAAATTAATGAGACAGTTTTTAATTACCTTTGAAATTGATTTTTTGTCTAATTATAAATTACAATATGCTATTAAATATTCAAAAGTTACCGTAAAAAAAACGCAAACTAAGGGTTAATGCTCATACTTTTTGATGGCATCATTTTATATTATTGAAAATACTACATTTTATCAAAAAATGCATTGAAACACATGATCGAGAAAACGATGTTGTTTGTCCTATAGATTTCGTTGTGATAAACATTTTTATTTCTACATAACAATTGTTTCACCAGATTAAGTTCATAGGCATTTATTTTTATTGACTTGTTACGCATTTAAATGAAATTCTTTTTGCTTTTTTAATTTACTGTTATTTTTTAAACAAATTTATTTAATTCATAAACGTAGTCAATGTCTGTTTAACATTATTAACCTTCCTAATAGAAGACCAGAAAAACGATAGAATTTGTTCCACTGTATAATAAGGACAAAATTTAGGAACGATAATCTGGAGTTTATAAATTGACGTGGTACATGCAAAACCTATTTGGACAAACAGGAAGTTCATTTAGAAAAAATATTGCAGAAAATAGGAGAAGCAATGAAAAACAAGCCTGTTCTTTTGCTAATCATGTAATAGACGAAAATCATTCTTTATGAAAACTTCGAAATTTTACATGTGGCTTATAAAGGTTTAAAGTTGATATTATTAGAATCTATTGAAAGTAATAAATAAAAAATACAGAATAATTCTAAATGATCAATTAGATATCAATTGTCACTTTTAAATATTTTACAAAATAGTTTACTTATTTTAATATATTTTATTGTATGCCCCTGTTTTAATAAAAAAAATGCCTGTTAAATACACTTGTTGGATAACAAATAATTTAGTCTAGAAGATACTCACATCTGATGAAATTACTTTGTAGCGAAACAATGGTTATGTAAACATAAGAAATATTAAGACACTCAAAAAACCTAAGTTATATGTATATGTTCAGTATGACATAGATTTTCATCAAGTAATGGTCAATTCAATTAATTGACCTTTACTTTGTTTAACTAATTTTATTCTTTGGAAAATACCTACTACTAATGATTATATGCGTGTCGTATTGAATGATGTAAAGATTTATGTGGACAACCTTCTTAATAAAAGGCAAATGAGAGGCGATTACATCCATTTTTCTGTTAATTGATAGTCCGGAAATTATTGTTTGAATAGTAGAGGTTTATTCGATGTAAATGGCATTTCAATTAAACGAATATTGTCCTTTCGGGACAAGATTTCAAAACCAAACTAATCCTGTTAACTGACAGCTCTAGACACAAATTATTTGGGCTTGACCTAGACAAACAACCTTTAGGTTATCTAAATCCAGTTCAGTCTTTTAACAAAACACGCCTCGTTACCTCCAACAGCTCAAACGCCGTATTCTAATACGAACTAATTATTTATAAAGTTACATTCCCAAAGGCTAAAAATTACATAATATCTTACTCGGAGCCAAAAATACATCTGTAGGATTAATATGGGACGATTTTAGTTACAAATAGGAGCAGATGCATAATGTTTTGTTTCATATCTGGAATAAATTCAAATTAATATTAATTAATTACAATTATTGACGTACTTTGTTTAAATATTTATTAAACTCATAGTTTCAATTCTGTAGTTAGGAATAACTAAAATACTCCTAAAATCTTGGTAGTCATTTAACAGAAAGTTGTATTTTTCAAATATCCACTGATATCTAACAACAAAACACTCGATGTGTCAATCAATCCGGTATCGTTGGAAGAGTATTATAATGCCCAGGACCCAGAGTTTCCTTCAAAAGTATTATGGTCAGACGATACTAGGTTCACTAATTGTGGTGTTTTCAATAGGCATAACACAAAATCCTCATATAAGTAGCCAAAGAAGATTTCAAGATTTAAGCGATAAATGCGGCAGATATGTAAAAAAATCAGACAAAATTTGTAGAATACGAAAAACCCAATGCGGACATCGAAATGGGTAGTTTTCATCCCTAACAAGTGAAAAACACCACCGACTTAATTAAATAATGCAACATGGTTTCTTTCGCATAATAAGTTTAGGAAACATGATCAAAAGCACGTCGAGTATTAACTATAAAAAAAATATTCGTAATATAGAAATATATTCATTCCACTCCATCAAATGGTGAAATAACCTTGTGAAGTCAAACTAATGAAAAACTAATGAAGTCGCCTACATTAGAAAAGCTATACGGGGAAATGATTTATTTAAATTACACTCCTAAAGAGGTAGTTACCTTCTTGAGTTTCGTGTAGTCGTGTATATCATGCCTGACGATGCCCCATGCGGCGTTATATTTGAGAGGCCATGTTGAAAAGAAAGCGTTAACGTCATTTTTCCACAAAAAAACAGGGCCCAAGTTACTCTTACAGAATTGCGAGTTAGGAAATGAATTTTTTAAATTACAGTCCTTAAAGAGGTAGTTACCTTCTTGAGTTTCGTGTAGTCGTGTATATCTTGCCTGACGATGCCCCACGCGGCGTTATATTTGAGAGGCCATGTTGAAAAGAAAGCGTTAACGTCATTTTTTCCACAAAAAAACAGGGCCCAAGTTACCTTAAGCTCTTACAGAATTGCGAGTTAGGAACCAAGTACAAAACGCTACCTACATTGCAGAAATCTGAATGAAATGAAATCTGGGCAGTTGGTCGTTATATTTCAACTCGACGTGATATATTGGTCATTGGTCCCTGCTTGAACATGATTTAATATTTGATTAGAGACAAAATACTCGTTATTTCTAGCAAAATAGAGTTCTTGACGCGCCTGCGACCGAATTGGTTACGGCTAATGAAGCACTGAAGAGGGTGAAAACCACTCCTAAAATAAAAAAAATCAATAATTAACGAAATACTGAGAATAAACTAATGAAACTTACATTATTTCAGATCAAAAAGAACTTAAATCTTTCAAAAATCGTAGCTGTCTTTGATCAAGCCTTGTATGCCAAAGCATGCATGGTTCTAGTTTTCCTGAAAGTCCGGTCGAAAAATTCCCCGGTGAAAGAAGCTACGGCCTCTGGAAAAGAAAAGCTTTTCGGCAATATCAACCTTTGTAAGAAATTCGTATCTCGGTTAATATCGGAGATGGGCGAGAAAAAAAAGTAGTTCTTCATTTTTCCTTCTTCTTGCCCGCCGTCTGGATCCCGATCCTCTAGATTCAAAGGAAAAGGTTGTGGAGCGTTTCCAAAGGGTGCATGCCGGGAAAATCGCTAAAATCCGAGAAAATCGCCGATTTTAAAAAAATCGTAACTTTCTTAGGAAGTAAAATCGAGAAAAACGATTTTGCACACCATTTTCTAAATTTCATCTAGTTTCCGGAAAATAATGTTGCGTTGGTTCATCTCGAAGGAGCCGCGAGTTATTAAGCTCGAAAGGTGGAGATGTTTTAGAAATTTCACAAAATTGAAAAAATTGCGAAAACGCGAAAACTTCAAAGGCTCGTTCTAAACTAAAAAGCGCCGCCGGACCGCCGTTCCGAGAAGTGCATCGTGAAGTGAATAGCACGGTCCCGCTGTGATTTTCAAGTGAGCCAAAAAGTGCAATTTTGACGTTTACGTAAACATCGAATTTTAGACATTCCGTCACCTGACCACTTTTCTAGTTTCTCTTTCTAATTTTACGGATTTTCGCGCGCGGACCGACTTCACACGGAGGTATTAAAACGTTACCTCAGATCGCTACCAAATATATTTATACTCGTATTTATATTTGTACACTCCTTATAGAATTTGTATAACTATTAATATACCTATAGAACTTATTACCACCATCAAACATGTTGGCTATTATTTTCTTAAATAGGGGTGTTTATGGCATGTTAAGGGGTGAAAGCTATCAATTTCGATGTCCGCATTCGGATTTTCGTAATCTACGTTTTTCCGAATTTTTTAAATATCTGAGCACTTTATCGCCCAAATAGCACCATTTACCCTAGTTATAGCCGGTAGCTAGCTGATAGTCTATTTGGTGTGGCGTCATAAGTAATCTTGTTTAAATCGTTTATTGACAATTATTATTCCATAAAAAAATACACCATAATAGTATGAAAGTAACACAATACTTACAAATAATGGAAATGTTCTATGACCAGTCAGATCTCCTGATCTCATTCCGTTAGACTATTTTCTTTGGGGGCAACAAAAAACGAAGTTTATGTCTTTGACCCACCAGAAAATGTACAAGTTTTAGAAGAACGTGTGTAAGAAAGTTGAAGCTAATAAAATGGAATATTTTAAATTAAATTTTCTTCAGTCTACTTAACAACTGATTTTTTTCATATTTTACACTAGTAAGGAATTTCTTCAACATTGTGATACATCATTGAAAAGGGAATTAAGAGCTCTATTGAATCATAAAAAACCAATATGGCGTCCATAAGAAAAACCAAAATTACCAGAGTTTATAAAGCAATCAAAAACTGTCTTTCTACTCGTATTGAAAAAATATCTGTGTAAATTCATGAACAATTAATATTATTTTATGTAATAGACATATTGCTATTATATGTATTTATTTTATTACAGTGCCGTAGCTAAGGTCATGAGCGTCCAGGGCAAGATTCGAATTTTGCGATCCAAAAAAATCCGCTCTCGTGTTTTATTTTGTGTATACGTCAATTTTCTTAATGTGCCCGTCGCGGCTCGGAATTTAAATTTATAGGAGGCTCAGAGGTAAAAAGCTGTGTACACGGGACATGAGCTGCAGGGGGTGCGAGGGGCGGCAGCCCCTGTCATGCGCCGCAGCCGAAAATTTTTCAGGAATTTCAAGGTCATTGTGGTTTTTGGGGTCTGCTGCGCCTCTTTGAGGTCTGCGCCCCTTTGAGGTCTGCGCCTCTGGCAGTCGCCCCTGTGACGAGCCCCTAGCTACGATGCTGTTTTATTATATTATATTTAGCGAGATATTTAATGACCAAAAATGATAGATACTCGATGGTATATTATTCGATGTAACTGTATGTATAGCTGCTTGTGCTCAATCAAGATATTATTATTATAATAAAGTAGACTGGTGGGAACTCGCCGTTCTTGGGTTGATTTTATGGCATCCTGCACTTGCAGAGGAGCTGAGACGTTTGGCCTTGGCTTTGTTTTCCAAGACGCACCGTTTAGACAACATCTCTTAAAATTATCAGTTAAAATATGTAAATACAATTGGCCAAGAGATTTTTTAAATTATAAAAATAAATATACTATAAATTATCTGAATTAGTTTATGAACCTTAAAATATGCTCCAAATACACCACTAGAACGATCTTTTTGAAAGCATTTCGAATTTCATTAAATACAACGACTAAGTGTATTGTGCATATTAATAGTCATATTGTTCGGAATTATTATGCCATGCAGGGCTCAGGTTTCGTCTATAGCTGTAACGCATTTCATAATGAACCTAAATATAAACAGTCTTATAAATTGTCAATCAACCCGTCAGTTGTATGCCTGGGCAGGATTACCAGATTCGCCTGGGCTGACAGTAAAAAGTTGCGTATCAAGCTTCCAAATACATCAGACCTAAATGTCTTATTCAGTCTTATCACTCACTCTCTCAGGATATAATTTATTTTGTGCCATCAGTTCAATTAAAGCTTTCCAAATAATTGTATTCAGCAACTCTATATCTACTAAATGTGTTAATGCTTTTGTAAATACCTAATTATTAGTTAAATTAAAAGGGCTATTAGGACTTTCTGTTGCGAGTATTATAAATGATAGAATATACTACAATGTAAACGTATGCCTCTATTTGCCGTAAAATATCAAAGTACCAATGTATCCTGTATGTTAAAATTATATGTATGTAAATTGAATGTTACAAAGTTATTTATACATAGGATAATATTAATTTATTTATATGATACAGAGTCTTTTAACATGTCGCAAGTTTATAATATGTCTGGGTATATACACTGCAAAAAGTGTTGTAACATAATACATCAATTAATAAGACTGAGTAAACCACTCAAGTAGAGTAAATATAGAGTAAATCAAGAGAAGAGTTTAACGTTAACGTGCCATTAGCCTAGAATATATTAAATAAATCATTACACATTATCAAGCACTTTGTCAGAAAGTCATTAGCAAAATTTCTTTGTGTTTATTATAAGTATTTCATTTAAATAATTATAATTCTGGTACACGATGTTTCGGAAATATTTTGTCACTATCTACAGAAACGAATTTATAAAACCGAACGCAGCCATATGAATACATTTCATCTTAACTAGACGTCAACCTAGATTTTGAGGAAATTACAAAAACTTAAGTCACAACGAACACAATTTGGTTTGGATAGGTTTAATTTAAAAACCGTTGGAAGGGAACATACATAGTAAATTAGGATTATTTGTATTTATACTTTCTACAGTAAGTAAAAGTAAGTAATGGTGGTGTTTGTAATCGACAACAAACGGTTGCTATAAATATTTATGAATTGGGAAATTTTCATTGACATGACACTTTTAATATTGTCGTGTATATTTGTTATTCCTTTACACTTTATGCCGAATCAGGGTTAATGTAGAATAACCAAATCGGAAATTTAACAAAACTTACATAATTTAAGGATATTCAAAATGAACGTATTTAAATTTAGTTCCGATCCTCCATTATCAACATTAAATTATGGTATACTAAACAGCTTTAGGTAGTGGGCTGAAAAGTATACAGCGTGCTTTTGTACTTGACTTTTGCGTCTATTACGTTCATTGTAAAATATGTATATTAATTCGATTAACTCACTGACCTTGTTCTGCGAAACGTTCTTCATTCATAGTGCTGAAATTCTTTGTATCGTAATTCAAGAAAATTAGTCTAAATTTATTAATATTTTTACTAAATTAATAGTAGTAAATATATTGTTGTCGAAGGAAGATCGGAAACAACAAGCTGTTTTTATATAAATGTAAACGTAGTTCCAATATTATTTCTTGTCGTATTCAAAGCAGCCTGGGTGACAATTTCAATATACGTCCTTCGTTTTTAAAGTAGAGATTCTTTTTGAATAATTTGTGTGAAGATGTTCAAAGTGAATGCCATCACGAGAGGAATCTTTCTTTATTGAAATTTATTGGAGGAAACTCGAGAAAGTTACTTGGTAAGTATTCCTGTTCGCTTGATTTGAATTTGGTAGACATAAAAAAATAATATACAAGGCATGGAGGTTCTTTGACTTATTACAGAGCACATTTATTTGACCTTGGCTTTTCTCAGAGTTGGTTTCGTTGTGTTGACAATTTTTTTACTTGTTTAAAGAAATTGATAAATTAAATTCTAAATTTCTAAATAATCATTCTCTGTCTGTATATACATCATTTTTATTATTGCATTGGAAAATTACTGTGACATAATATGAATTTAAAATGTTTTAACGTCCTTTTTTACTTACCTACGTTTTCTTCTTTTACCTGAAAACAAAGGAAAAAATCCTAGATCGACATTTAAGAGACGAAATCTTACCGAAAGCACGACTTTATAAAAAATCTGCTTATCCAAAATAAATGTTACATGACCTTGAAAGAACATAACAAAATTAGGTCCTTGATAAAATCTGTTATAATTGAACTAATTAATGGCAGCAGACAGGGAACGCTAAGATGGACCTATTCTATGCTTAATAGTCGAAGAACGGCCGAAATGAGAGACAATTACAGTCACAGTAATTGTCATCAAGGAATGCCATGGCTCTTAATTTTAGTTGTTGATAATCTTTTTACAAAATGAGGCGATTAGTAGTTACAATAAGAAAAAAACATAATGGAAAATGTGTTTTTAGAGGGAAAAGTCAAACCCATCAGAAGACAGTCATAGAACAGCTACCAGATATAAAGCTGAACATATCACTCCTTGTTGTTAATCTTCATATAAAACGAAACGTCTATGAATTTGATATCCAAGTGGTTATACAACAAGGGACAAGTATGATGAGATGGTATCAAACCTGATGTAAATTACCTTTAACTTTATCAAAAATTTGTTGCTTGGAGGAAAGTTTAAAAGCCAGTCTCAGCAAAACAGTTATAGTGCGATTCAGAAAAAAAGGAAACCTTCATTATCTGCTTTATAGTTGAAAGGATCTTCAGTTTACAATATTTTCATGAAACAAAGATAACTCAGAGTCAATTGTCAAGATTATCCTGATGACTTAGTAATTCTACAATAAGAATTAATCACGACGACGGGGTTGTGTCAAATCTCTTTCAAATTGCTTTCTAGCTCATCAATAATTAGTTTGAAAATAAGTTTAAAAGTTAAACGTCGCAAAACTCTTATATTATAATTCAATAGAAAAGAAGGAATTCAGTTAGTTCCAAACCCGAATGAATTTTTACTTGTCGATGTCGATAGATCTCCCAAAACAAAACGATTATAGATTTGATAGCCAAGATTATGCTGAAGTTACAAATATAAGGCAAATGATGGAATGTTTCCTGTTTTCTTAACCACTGTTACGTAAGCTTTCGCGTTTGAACAATAAGAGGTATGTCCGACTAGAACTCAGTGGAGTCGGGGTGAGCACGAGATATTATTACCAAGTTTCATTGAAGGAGCGCCAAGTAATTTGATCATTACATACCCTTTTTAAAGAATTAAAATTACTAAAATATTTAGCTAGCGAAACTTACTTATCAATTTCTTTCCAATAAGAAAAAAAGGACTATGAGAAAAAAAGATAAAATGTAAATATATATATATATATATAGGTTTAATGGGTTGATTGAAATTTGTACATTTACGTAAAAATTTGGACAAACACTCTATAGTTTTATTACCACTATGGGGAACCTCTGATTAACTAAACTTATGCTACTAAAACTCTCGAGAGATAAGTAACCAATGATAAAGGTCAGAAGTTACTGGGACAAATACTAAAAAGTACCTTTATCTAAGGGTTATTCTTAGAAAAAAAATTATATATATGTACACTATAACTAGAGAAGAAAAAAGGCCTTAACAAATATTTTATATTAAACCACTAAAATTACCACTAAGTCGCCACCACACTGGCAAGGGGTAAATCACTGCTACTATTTATGGCTTGCTCTTGTTATAGCTATGTACGGGGCAAGGTTATCAATAGAGTTTATAATTACTGTTGTATATACACCAAAGAGAACAGGAAAAATTGGCCACTATGTGGTACTTATCACTAGGTCCTGGAAGTTCTAGAAACTCGGGGGTTGCAGCCCTACGACCTGCCTACCAGACTGGATTCCTCATGCGGTCATACCAACCCGCACCCATTCATAAACCGGACTCCAGGGGGTTAGAAATAATCCTAGGACGGTATCATCAAAATAATCCGACTTAATCGGGGCCGACTGGTAATTAGCAGCAACCGATCTAAGTGTTAAACCAGTATCGAGGAGAAAAACGCCTAAAATAGAATAAAACGCGAATACTAATATTTTGGACGGATTTCCACGTAAATTCGCTATACTAATATCGATAAAACTCACCTCTTAGTGCTATTTCCCTATGCACTACAAGAGACGCTTTATAACTTCCAAAAAGTGGTCCAAAATAGATCCCACAGAAACCGAAAATGATATCACCAAACCATCTCAACCATATATATCATTTTCCCCAAGAATTGCCATGAAACATCCCTTTACACAGGTTAATAATTATTCCACAAATTAATTCAATAGCAATCTTCACTTGTAAATGGATCACGATGGACGGGCGAAATACGAATAAATCCTATGTCTCTACTCGTGTTTTCTGGCCAGTCGATAGTCCCGCAAAAAGTTTATAAAAAGGCTACACTTTTTCAAAGCCAAAAAATAGTCCGCTAATATTTAAATGTTCCTAATTCTTATACGGGGTGTTACATGAATCCTAATAATGATTTAATGAGAATATTATATAGGTACTAGGTATTTATACAGGGTGGAAAAATAAAATGGTAACACCACCTCTCAAGTCAGTTCAGTACAGTCTATTGTGGAGTCCGAACCACATCTAGGGCTTCAATAATTCTATCTAATCCAAGTCCGTAGAAAATCAGAAATGCATTTTTAATTTGCCCCAGGATCGATTCGAACCATCGATCTTTGTAACCAAGTAAGGCTACCGTGCCTCTTGTTGTCAAACCTTATGAAAATAATTCTCAGTTTCATCAAAAAACGTGTACTTGGAGGAAGGACTAACAGTCAGTCATATCAAAATAGTCATAGTACAGGGTTAGTTTTATAAATGTAAACTCCCCATTTTTATTTTTATTTTTGACTGATTCGAAAAATAAAAAAACTGGCCTTACACGGTTTTTTACGTAGATTCCACTTCTGCTAACGGATTGGCAATAGCGTTTTAAACATAAAGGGTGCGCAAAAAAGTTAGGTTTTTTTAAATGGAACACCCTGTATATTTTGACAAATTTGAATTCCTCCAATCATTCTGATTACAAATATATACACATATTGTATAATCGCTTTACTGGTTTTTGAGTTATTTTCACTTTATTATGGATACGTTGAAACAAAAGCGTTATTTTATAAACTCACACAATAAATCAATAAATGGAACAAATCATAAACAAAACAAAATATATGAATTATTAAAACAAATTACCTATATAACATTTAATTTGTTTTAATAATTCATATATTTTGTTTTGATTTTGATTTATTCCATTTATTGATTTATTGTGTGAGTTTATAAAATAACGCTTTTGTTTCAACATATCCATAATAAAGTGAAAATAACTCAAAAACCAGTAAAGCGATTATACAATATGTGTATATATTTGTAATCAGAATGATTGGAGGAATTCAAATTTGTCAAAATATACAGGGTGTTCCATTTAAAAAACCTAACTTTTTTGCGTACCCTGTATATTTGAAACGCTATCGCCAATCCGTTAGCAGAAGTGGAATCTACGTAAAAAACCGTGTAAGGCCAGTTTTTTTATTTTTCGAATCTGTCAAAAATAAAAATAAAAATAAAAATGGGGGGGTTTACATTTAAAACTAACCCTGTACCTATCATTCAGAAAAAGAAAGAAGCCTACATTGTCCAAAGCTGCTTATTTGTCGATAATCTTCTCGCCAATTGAAGCAACTGCGAATTTAGCGACCAAGATTGTGATGAAGATCTTGTAATTACAATATGAGGTCAGCATGATGGTATAACGTCAAACCTCATGTGAATTGTTTTCAATCTCATTAAAAATTTGTGCATGGAGAAAAGTCTAAAAATTAGTTTCAACAAAATAATCACCAATCCCTATAGAGAGAAAAAGAAAAAAAAATTCTTTAAAGTCAATCTCAACAAATATCATAGCATATTTATGACAAAAAAGAAGCCTTCATTGTCGACCCCAAAGCTAAATGAATCTTTAGTTGTCGACAATATTCTCACAAAACAGCGACTATGGTACCCAGTGAAACAATCTTTTTACCACTCAGAAAAGAAGGAAGCCTTGTTTGTGTCTGGAGGAAGGTCTAATTGTGTCACTCCGAAAAAGAAGGAACCTTTAACAGCTTCCAAACTAAATGGATCTTGTCGATAAAATTCTCACAAAACGTAGAGGCTATGGCTTTAATATCCAAGGTTATACCGATGCTCTAGCAGTTACAATAAGAGGCAAGCATGATGGGATGGTGTCAAACCTAATGCAAATGTAGCTGTTATCCCCAATAAAACATTGTAGGTACTTAAAGTCTAAATGTCAATTCCAGGTAAAGAAGAAAGCCTTTATTATCGCCTCCAACTGAATTGATCTTTAGTTGTCGATAATCTTCTCACAAAACGAAGCGACTATAAATTTAGTATCCAACTAATAATATCCACTGAGAGGTGGAATGGTGGGATGGTGTCAAACCTCATGCAAATTGCTTTCAACCATGATCTATTAATGAAAGTTATGTTGATGACCTAGTAGTGGCAATAAGAGGCAAGTATGATGCTGAAAGGTGTCCAAACCTAATGAAATTGTTTCCATCAATATTCAAAATTTGTGAATGGAATGGATAAACGTCTAATGTCAATCCAAGCAAAACAGTCATAGTATCATTCCGAGTATCATTCAAAGAAAGAACACAGCTTTCATTAGCAGCACTAAGGTTTGTTAATTTTACATAATCGTAACAAGAAAATCGATAAATATTTGTTCCAGTAATAGTGCATTTTAAGGATTTGCCCACTCGCTAAGAGCATGCGTTTACAGTAACGTTCATGACTTAATTAAATAAAAAAACCTGATCCACCTTTCCAAACTTATTCCATATTTTAAAAAACAATCAACTTATTATTTTAATTTTACATCCTCACGTCTTCAAGTCTTTATCGGCTACCATTCCCAATTTGAGTAAGCTATCGTAAATATTATAGCAGGTATTAAATTTCAAACTCTACAAGACGTGCTATGTAAACGCTTCTTAATATCTACAAAAAATGTTTTAACACAATTATGTCCGTAAATAATGTATTCAACAATAACAATAATTAAACTGTTTGCCTGCCTGGGCCTCGAGCTTGTAAAGTAAAAATACGTTTAAGTGCACTGTTGATTTATAAAGGTGCTAAAATTTAAAGCAAATTTAACGCGAAATCACACCGAATAATTAGTGAAAACAAGTTTATGCTATTTGGGTAATTAAACGTTTAAAAATAGGAATTCTGCATCATAATAGGGTTTTCCAGCTAATCTCATTTTAAAGTTTGGGTATCGTTTAACAGCAATATTGCAATTTAACATCGTTTGCGTCTGAATATAAAACTTCTGGCCAAAATAATTTAGCCGAGAGGAATACTATACTTTATTGCCCAATATATTGTGATCTTAAATATATTAGGCAAAAAAATATAGGGTTATGAATTCCATATATAAATTTAGTACTACTAATGAAAATCTATTTTTGATGAAAATTTTGAATCTTTTGAATAAACTGATAAAATTTGTATATTAGTTAATACAATATTACAGACAATGTGTCGAAATAAAAGCTACTCTAAATAACAAATTTTTAGACAATTTATTGGAATTGAAATTTCTCATAGGAATTACCGAAAAAGATGATAAAAATGTTATTTTGTCAGTTTGACTCGAAGCGAAAACTTTTCGGCTCACCGTCATTGTTGCACACGCATAATGCTGGAGGTAAAAATAGTGAAACGTGATTATATGTATAGACACGAATAATAATTACAATATTTATTTATAAGGCACCGAATTATCTCACACCATTTATGTACTCGTGGATAATATAGACGGTATCACAATCCTATAGACATTGATAGTAAGTAATAGCTCCCTTACAAACACACTGTGTACAAGGTGCTATGTATGTATTATGTATGATTAAATCAGTTATATTACTAGCGTGGTAGATCAACTAGAGATTATACAATTTTGATCACGTCAATATTTAAATGGTTAGATCGCATTTGAGAGACACGGTCTTGAGGTAAGGTAGTTATTATGAACGTGATAGTAATTAATATATTGATATTTAGTTATGCATTTCCTATTGCTAGGATTTTATGTAAAATAAATGTGTAAAATTAAGTAGCAGATTTCAATCCATTGTGATGTTTTACGGCACCACTAAAATTTGAATTAAATAATTATATCAATCAATCAATCATCAAGCTTTGGGTTAAAAATTTTAGCACTCTTTTATTTATTTTGCTATGGTAGATTCCAAACTTAAGTTGATATTGGTGGAGACCGACCATTCCAATATCTTGTAATAAAACAGATACCAACTTTCATGATTGTATGTTTATAAAAGTAATCTATAAGCAATGTGCATTCATTGATAGAGACACGCAGGACCCATTATGCCTTTTATGTCATCCAAATGCAAAAATTCACTTTGGCAAGAAATGATCACGTGAAATAATCGGCGAAGCACGTATACCATTGCGTTAATGTATGGTGTGTTCCAAATAGCTTAGAATCAGGGGGTTTTGCCTATTTCTGAAACAGATAGAGTGAAATGGATTGCATATTTTTTTAAAGAATTTGACTGGTGAAGGTCCGATTTCAATATCTCGTCTAAGTTTTTGCGCTATCTGTTAAAACTAACATTTCTTCCATAATAGTAAAGAAAATTTTGCATAGAATTAGATTTTAGGAAGAAAAATAGTCTCCTTAATTTTTCTCTATAAGAGATATTTGTATGTATTTTCAATGGGAAATAGTATAAATAAATTGATTCCAGAAAAATGTTTAATGTTTTGCAATTGTATGATATGGAAAATCATGAGTTTTCATGGGTTCAAATTACATACTATGACAGTTTAGATTGAATACATGTTGGTATATTTTATTGACAAAAATGCTTAGTTTTAAGTAGGATATCATTACTCTCTGTATTTATAGAATACAGAGAAAATACATATCGAGCTGCTGAGCTGTGCCTGAATAGGCGAATAGTGTTATTTTAGACAATGTGTTTCTTTGTTGCATAATAATTAATTAAGTAATATTGTAAGTATCGGTAGACGAAAATGCCAGATAACTTTGAAGGGTTTGGAAAAGTTACATCTAGAACGTACGAGCAACTATTATGCCACTACTAAGAATGTTTTAATATATGTAGAACAAGAACTCCATTAAGAATATGAACTTGATGTTCCTAAGTCAAAAGCTCAAAAAAAATAACAAATACCATCCTTACATAATGAAAATTATACACGACCTAAACACATCCTGGTGCCGTTAAATGAAGATCCAATTTTAGCGAATGGTATCTGAACGCATCCCGCGATAATTCAAATTTATTTTACTAACATAATCCGACGAATCCCATATCAGCAGTCCCAATATTTTTAACCGGCATAATACTCATCATTGATCGAATGAACATATTTATCCAGTATTTTAACGTCAAGGACAAGGTCGCTTTGGCTTCAATGTGTCTTGTATTATATGGGAATGAAAATTATGATATCAAATTTTCGAGATGAAATACCACAGTTCCCTTCATTTCTAACGAAAATTTTCATTATATTTTTTCAATATGATGCACCGGCGCACATAAATCGATGGTAGCAAGGAATTATCTCAATGACACGTTCCCAGGCCACTGGATCCAATCTCATGGTCCGGCATTATGGTCAGCTGGGTCACCAAACGTTTCGGTCTGGGACTAATTTTTGGTTGGTCTTTCTGAAAGATATATATATTTTTTTTTTTTTTTTAAACGTCTTATTTATATTAACGTCCTGGCGAAGTTTAGCTTAGAGCTATTCTGACACTTAACCAGGACACACCACATACACCCATTCCCTCCGACATTGCCATCTGCCGGAGCTGGGACTCGAACCCAGGAGAGATAGGCAGTAACTAGTCGCCTTGTGCCACTCAAGGGCGATCTAGCCCGCTGCACTATCCTCGGTAATGTAATGAGATACGGTCACCCATCCATTCCCCGGCTCCGACCACCGCTGCTTTGCTCCGAAGATCGAAGACCGGCAATTGTACGCATGACCCCATCTCACTAAGTAACGGCGTGGCGTAACAATATCAAACAGTTGCATGACTTATTAGATGAAGTATTTAAGGATGTTAAGCCATTGTATTTAATCGATTGTATCGAAAACATTTTGTAGAATTATATTTAACAACTTCAATACTTACTATGTTTCTTCTTTGGAGTAAATAAAAACTATACTTCTGTGTTACAAATTCATTATTGTTGCATTTTCTTATTGCAAAAGCAGATATTTCTTCTATATTAAGAAATTCGCCTATTATAGTGAATGGCCTATCTAAAATTTGAAATTCCACGGCATTCTATGACGAACTTCCCAAATTATCAATTGCTTTTTTACGCCACCTTGGGTTGAAAAATAGTTCACTCAAAGGATAGATGACGAAGACAATGCCGACACCCAAAATAAATAGAAACCATATTGTAGTGTCTTGACCTCAAACCAGACGCGGTGGGTACGTTGACAATTCCATAGCTCGACCACCTCGTTTATCACACCTGAACAAATTGAATTTTACTTATGAGGTTATACGAAACGCTTACATTACGCCATTCAAGTTAATTCAAAAGAAATTTTCATAAATTTATTTTCAACCAATTAGAAGGTTCCTTTTTGTTTACGTTGCTTATAGCAACGGGAGGTTATCGCGATAATTTTGTTAGTTCCTATTAACTTAATGGAATTAATAAGTGATAATTTTTCTGTCAAAAATGAAGTGCTTTATATCTATTGGCAAAAGTCACTCAGAATAAAATCAAAATACATTTTGTTGCTAACTTATAATTTTTATTGATAGTAACCAATTTGCTTTACATATCGAACACCGGGGCTAAAAGAGACACATCAAAAATTTTGAAAAGATTTAAAATATAATGAAATTCTTGCACTGCATCTTTTTTAATAGGCGAAAAACTTGGTGATTCTATCATTAAAAATTGTCTGTGTTTTAACAAATATATTATGTAATATTTTGACACTCGTTTATTCCGTTGGGCTTTGGACATCTTGTGGCTTTCTAAAATTGGTTTTAATTCCATATCAACTTTGTAAAATAATTTCTTATCTTCAAGAATATTTTTGTCCATAAACTGGTCCAATAAAAATGGCAATAATTTCAAGTCTCTATGGTTTTGGCTTACGTCACTTATCTTCTGGCACATAGTACATAATTTATAATTTTTATCGGTTTCAGGATATTAATCCTTTGTTTACATATGCAAAAGTAGGCTGGTAAATAAGTCATAACTAAAGTTGTACAGTTATAAAGGGTGTCTCAATAAGAGCGCCGGATTTAATGTTAAAAAAAATACTTTTTTTTTTTATTAAGGCGAATATTTATATTTCAACGTGAAGGGGAATAGTTGCGATTAAACATGAAACACGACATCCGGCAAATGGCCACCACCAGACCCCTGGCACACGGTCATTCTCTTCATAAAATTCTGGACTTTTTCGCATTCTGTGGCGTTATTTTCGCAATAATGCGTTGTATCTCTTCTTTAAGGCGTTCAATTGTTTGTGGCCTATTCTTATACACCTTGTCCTTTAGATAACCCCAAAGAAAGTAGTCCATCGGCGTTAAATCACAAGATCTTGGTGGCCAATCAGTTGATCGCCAAACCGAGAAATGACACGGTGTGGAAACCTGGCCCGACTCCATTGTTTGAAAAGCTGTGTGGCAGGTCGCACAGTCTTGTTGGAAAAACATAATCGCGTGGTTTGTACATGACAACTGTCAACAAATGAACACGGAACTAATCGCACAAACCAAATGGCGGCAAATTCAAATCCGGCGCTCTTGTTGAGACACCCGTTATTTATTGCTTGTACGGTAATATTACAATACAGATCTGTCAATAACTGTCAATAGATGAAATAATAAATAATGAAACTATAGGGCTATTTATTAATACAAACAGACAGAAAACTCCAAACAATAATAATTAAATACTGTAATCCAACTGAAATGTATTTTCAGGCAATCCAAGGTCCATTTTTATATAGCCGTTGTGACATTAAAAATGTAAACATTTATGTAATATGAAAAAAGATAACAAATATAAAAACAAACAAAATATAACTATAACCATGGCGACAAATCAACCCATACAGACTTGACCAACTAATGAAATGAAAACGTTATTAATAAGAGAATATTAAAATCTAATATCTATTAATAATGTCTTTATTTTCTGATACCGATAAACTATTGAACAAATCACGGATGTTATGAATCATAACCGCCTTAGATGTCTTAAAATCCTCGCTCTACGAGCTCGGATTTCAAACCGACATCTGCGGCAGTTATGATAGTCATAACATTCCTAGATATGTTAATAGCTATTACAGTTCATTGTAGATACTTGTTTTGAAATTGTTTATTATTTATTAAAATTTTACATTGATTCGACAATAATTAATAATATTGAATGCCAAATCACCGAGACAATAACTGCCAAATGTCAAACGTTAACAAATGTTACTCAGAGCCAACTATTTACTCGTTTATATTATATGAATAATATCTAAATAAAAACGTATTATCAATTTCTCCTCATTTTTAAAATTAATAATATTTTTTAATGTCCGTCACATTTTAGTAACAAAAAAGTGTTACTAAACGTCAAAGTAAAATTCTCTTGTGAAAATACAATATGTAATATTTTTCTAAAATCATCGGAAATAATTTTTAAGTTTCATTTGAAACTTTGTAGACATGTAATTTCATGTTATGGTTGAAAACGAATTAATGTTTTTAATGTTCCTGAAATTTTAGTAATAAACCTTAGTTACTAACAAGTAAAATCAAATTATATTGTAAAAATACAGTGCGTCATATTAAACTAAACTCATCGGAAATATGTTTTTTAAAGTTTTATTTGAATTTAAAACTATAAAGACATTGGATTTCAGATAACAAATTTGTTATTTAATGTTTCTCACATTTTAGTAATAAAAATGAGTTACTAACGGCTAAAATGAACTTCATTTCTAAAACTCTAATTAGTTACAATTAACTAAAGCCGCCGGAAATATGTTTTTGTAGCATTTTAGCAAAAAAATTAAAATAAGAAAAAATTATGTATCACGTCCAACAATGTATATTTCAGAAGGAAAGCAGGAAAGAAAAGCTAAAACATGCATAATAGATTAACTTTTTATTGCCTATTTAGTATAACACTACTTACTAAAGTGGTTTAAAGTAAAACTTTAAAATTATGACTCATTTTTTGTATTAATATTAAACACGCAGTTGTTGTAGACAACTCTGGAAGAAGTGTCGGAAATACTGGCATTATTCGATTGCTCTACAAAGGCAGACGTTGTAGTTTCACTTGCCTGAATTTGCCGCATAGACTCAATAATCTTTTGGTGGTGAGAACTATTCATTTGTAGGTAAGGCTTAATAGATTGACTACTGGAATGGCCTGTTATTTTAATGAGTTGTTGTTCTTCAACTCCAGACTGTGCTAGGCTAGTGACTGCTGTGGCTCTGGCTGAATGATTTGTCACTTTTGTTCTATTAGTGTCGATCCCAATCTTTGCTGCTGACTGTTTGAACCATGTAGAGATTGTGTTTTTGCCTATTGGAGAATTTTTGTACCATTTGTTGGACACCTTCCAGTTTAAATTTGGTGTTAAAAAGAGACGGTCTGTTGTTATTAAACACATACTACGTTTTTCCATCAATTTCTTAAATAATCTTACGGGACACATTTCAGGATTAGCAACAGTTTTTATAAAGAACTTGCTATCTGCAAGTTTTTTAGACCCTCCTTGAGTGGTTTTTGAAAAAACAGGGTTATATTCAATCCGGCCAGTAGAGTATCCTTTATCCATTTCTTCAATAAAATAAAGAATGCAGCAGTTTACTCCTTCACCGCCTCTCCATGCGAGCTCATGAGCAACAATAAAGAAAAACTTTTTTTGAAGACCTTCAGGTGTATCTTCATCCCATAAATGCACCATTTTACTATAATCAGCAGTCGATAATGCTGAAGAACTTTTCTTTCGTTTGGAAACATCCATCTGCAATTTACGACGTTTTGTATCTCTTGCCGCTCTAGCTTCCAAAAACTCTATATCTTTAAATGGATCAAACTTAATTTTATATGTGGTAAAATAATATTCTTGAAGCTGTTTCGCTGTGGAATTCCACATTAGTTTAATAACGTTTTCTTTGTAATCTTCAGAATTTTGTTTTTTCATGTTGAAAGTCCAATCTTTTAATATTGATGCTAAATTTGCTATGGATATTGAAGGATCGCTCACGTTATAAGATTTTTCACCACAGAATTGCATAAATTGTTTCCACACACTATCTTTTGATCTTCTTGTATTATTGGGTACTAACTGCTCAATTTCTTTAGCAATCGAACTTGCTGATTCATTACCAAAACGAATAATTTTTTACACAATATTATTGTAACAATAAATATCACGGGTACGACTAAAAAACTGATTGTTATTTGCTGGTTTGTCTCACCTGTCACTTCGAACTGACTTGACATTTAAATTAAAATTAAGTCGTAGTAGTATACCTAAGTGTCAAATTTTACCCAGAAAAAAATTGACATCTACGCAGAATAGGTCGTAGGTCTCATCTTCTCATCATATTAAAAGAAACTCCAATTTATGAAATTTTCTTACCGAATCTCCCACGCAGCAGAATTAATTCCCATTAATTTTTTTCTCGGTTTCACTCATGTTTTTGTTGATAGAAAATTTCCCTCGTCTTGGACTCGGGATAATTTTCTATCAACAAAAACATTCGTGACCTTGAAAAAAATTATCGGTAATAATTCTGCTGCTAGGGAGATTATAAGTGAGAACCTACTGCAGAGAAGTCTGAAATAGATTCCAAACTTTGCAGACTTCTCAAGCACGAGGTCGATTTCATTTAAGAAAATCATTCATTAAAATGATCACGTAACTAAATACCTATATTTATTGTTAAGTAACTTTAAATATTGACAGAATGTACTTCGCATGTGTATTACCAAATTCGGCAAATGCTTATCTTTAAAACACGTCGATTTGTAATATGAAAGCAATACACGAAATAAAATTTTCAGTGAAACAGGAAACGAAAATTACTTTACCCTCTTTCCGTTCTTGTAGAACTTTTCTTTTAGGTAGGTAAATCTCATCATGTGATGAAGGGTTTTTCCCGCCTATTTCATACATGTTTTTGTTTTTCTAAACTATATCAAGATATAAATAAATATTTCTTTTATGTAACTGTAAATTTACATAAAGGACGGGATGAAAGTGTTTCTCCATATTTCTCGGTTGAATAAAACAATAAATATCTATAAATATGTATACAATTCCGCAAAAAAATTTTCTTGTAACTCCATTCAAAGAAATATGTTTAATTCAAAAAATAACAAAAAGCACACAGGTAGTGCTATTTGAAATAATAAAATTGTTTTCCACAACACCGAGATCTTATCGTATAAAAAAATGTGGACACCAAAATAAATAAAAATACTTCTTGACATATTGCTTCAATTGACTTAAACGGATAAAAGCATTATTCCATCCTTTGATGGATTCTGTATATATCTAAATACAGAGTGGGCCGTTGAAAACGAAGCAGATGGGTTTATGAGTAATACAAATTAATTTCTTAAAAAAATATTCAGACTTTATTTTCGAGGGGACATTCAATTTTCAAATTTTATCGATATATTTTTAAGATATTTATTTAAAATTCAATTTGCGAACGTGCTATTTATATATTCAGATAAAAATATTCAGTTAAGTAAAATCTGTTAAACGTTAGAACCAATTTTAACAGTCAATTGACTTCGAGCTGTACCATCAGCACTATACGACGACTTTCTTTAACAATGCGACGTCGCAACTCTTTCAGAGACTCTGGTTTCATTGAATAGATTTACTCTTCAAATGATCCCACCGAAAATAGTCGAGGAGAGTTAACTCTGGAGATCTGATCGATCATTCCATAGCACCTCCCTGTCCAATCCATCGTCCAGGAAACATCCTGTTCAAAAACCCCCTAATAGCATAAGATGAAGGAGCTGCGTCTTATTAGAAGAGCATATAGTGTTCTAGGTAGTAGTTAGTCATCATTTTAATATTAACTTTTTCATGCATGGGCAAAATCTTCTATATTTTCAAATATATTTCTTCTGTCTGATTACTTTCAAGAAAAATGGATCCAACTTGGTCTCCAAAGATACTTACCCAAACATTTAATTTACTATGTTCTAGGACTTCATGGGAGGCCCTTGGAATAGCATCCGACCATTAGAGACAGTTCTAACAAATTGTAGTTGTTTAAGAAAAAAGTACACGTTAGAAAAACAAAACAAAATGTTGAAAAGAAAATTCTTATCAGCAGCTATTCGTTCAGTGATAACTCTGCAAAACTCCTGTCGCCGATCAAAATCATCCTTATTCATTCATGTACCAAATAAATTTTGAATGAATGAAATAATGTTTCAGGATTCGGTGAACAGTCCTTCTACCGACAATAGCCAATTGGCTACTAAAAGTTACGACTGCACCATCATAACATTACTCCTTACCGGAAGATGACGTTCAGGATCCCGTTTCTTGGCAGCTACTGATCATATTTATCGAAACTTTTCAATAAACTCCAATACTAATTTTTTACTCATATTCACATGCTTGCTTATCCGAATATTTTTCATTGAATAAATTTGTTGTACGATTTGAAATTATTTTGTAAAAAGGGTATTTATTTAAACCATTTCCACAATTGTGTAAATCATCGCTGATAATTAAATTTCTAAATAGAACTAGCTGACACTGTGATTTTGGTTTAACTGAAGATAAGATTGTTACTTTTATCACAAATAATTTTCACATTTCTGAAAAAACTGCGTAATATTATGTTACATACATACAAACATTCTTTGTTTTAAATACATTAATTTTTCTAACTATCCATCAGAAATACTAGGAAAAAATGTATGTGAATTTACTGCATAAATAAAAGAAGCTTTTGCAAATTGAATATTGAATATCTTGCAAATAAATTGACAGAATTGAAACTTTTTATTGAGGATTTGCAAGCGAGTTGCACATTGCCTGTACCTGAGAATAAAAAACACAACAATTTAAACTACCCTAAAATCCGTCTGTTTCGTTTATAATAACCCATTTTATATACGGTGAGTACCTAATGCATGCCATTAATTTTAATTTTTATCTTTGTTGATATTTAAAAAGCGATTTTCAAAAATAAAAATTTTTGTGACTCGTATTTCTGTGTCGTAGGCCGTTGACGGCGATGAGTGTCTGTGTGTTAAGAGAAATCGACGTTTTTTTTTTGTTACTTGTATCTAATAAGAAACGCCGAACTGTTTGAAAACATGTACATTGTACACGGTATGCACAACTTAATTCGATCGACTGCTGCCACTACTAGGATTTTATCTTTGTCACAGTTAAGAAGACCATCCACAAAATATTGTCACTAGATTTAATTAATTAAATCATATTTTCTCTTCGAAACCTTTACGTATATTTCTTTTATATTTTGTACATCGACTTCTATGTTTTACATCACTTAAAATTAATGACATAAGTTAGGACTCTGTAGATGTAGAATATGACATAAATAATTTCTCAAGGAATCATAATTGTTTATGCTCTCATTTAAATTTTTAGCATGGGTGCAGACCCTAATATGTATAATGCACACCATTAGATGTTTTCACCGTGTCCTCATTTGGAACCAATCTGTAACCATAGATTAGTTTATATTAGAAAACATAATTAAATAGAATAAGCAGTAATCCTTTAACTCTCCCTTTCTGGAGTACCTTTCGAGCATAGATGCTTTTTAAATTTTTAAATGCGTTTTACCAAACTTGTGAAGTGATTTCAAACACAATCACAACACAAGGCGACTGTGTATACATTGATTCTAAAGAAGTGAAGTTGTCTGCTATTTTTTCACAACGGCTTTTAGCACTGGAGATTATCGATTTTCTTCTAATAAAATATAACATTAGCGATTAATACAGAAATTAATTTTCCATTTTCTCTCCCTTGGAGATTCAATACGTGCGACTGAAATGATAATTGAAACAGCAATAAGGACTTTTTCCAACATTTCCTAATAAATGCGTTTGGCGTGATTAAGTTATATAATATTGATTACCTTTCAGAAAATAGGATGCGAAAATTACTCCGGGTAGCGAGTCGCAATATATCAATCATTCATTAGTACAGGCGTAGCTGCAGTGGTGCAATATTCTGCGAATTATTCATCAGGCGCTAATGAGGTTTGACCACAAGCTTAACCATGAAAAATGTCAAAGGTTTCAGATGCTTATTGCAGTTAGCTCGACTGTAATTAAACGCAGTGAGAGATCTATGTGCCTAGTCGCAGGATTTCCGGCTAGTAAAATATCCTGGTTATGAATATGACCGTTACGTGGTTTTAATTAATTCTGCATAGTGTATATTTATTTAGACTTACGTTTTCGCAAGTTGATATCATTTATGGAGGTTTATGAAATAAAATTATATTGGTTCATGTATTTTCATGTTTCAATTCACAAATTTAGAATAAGTAATAAAATTCCGACAGTTCACACAAAAAACAACAAACGGATACCATTACGTGTATTGGATTATTTGATTCGTGTTTATTCAGAAATCTTTTGAGACAAATTATAATTGTTAGCCGGTTGATGAGATGCTTCAGATCAAATATTATATCGCAACAACATGAAGCAACCCCACAAAGCACCAGTGACTTAATTACTTTCCTGAACCAGCAACATCGCACTTGGATAAATATAATATCTATTCCTCGATATCCAAAAAGTAATTTGAAGCCAATTTCCTATATTTTTTATGTACCTATATGATATAATTCCTAAATAAATACACCAATTACACCAATATATAGAATTCAGCACATTATCAAAGGTGCATCAGAGTTTTCAATACTTTTATTAATGACATTGATTTGCCTTTAACGTATATCATCCAGAATGTTCCCAAAGTTCATCTTCCAAACATTATTAATTGTAGAATACGCTTGATA
The DNA here is from genome assembly GCA_963680705.1 of Rhagium mordax. NCBI lineage: Eukaryota > Metazoa > Arthropoda > Insecta > Coleoptera > Cerambycidae > Rhagium > Rhagium mordax. The sequence goes on along the minus strand of OY796661.1, from coordinate 28,693,465 downwards.
ATGTATTAATTTACTAATAAATTAGGAAGTATGACAAACCCACATGTTTATTTTCCATAAGTTTTAACCCAAAATAAGTGGCTAACTAAGAGATTTTGACTTTACTACATATTAGTTATAAAAGAAATTGCGAGAGGTAGTAGAAAGAGGTACCGAGCTATGTCTAAAAGCGGCAGTTTCGCATGGCAGTAGACTGCTGTAGCAGCGAGTGTTAGGTGGGCGTGTCTACACTATCAGGTGTTTATTTATGTGAATCATACTATTTCGATCGCAACTGAAAGTTATGGAAGTTACTGCGATCGACTAGAAAAATTTCTACTTTTGTTATCGCAGTCGATTGCTTTGAGGAATAAAATTGCGAAATCTGTTAAACGTATTGCGTTCTCGGATGAACAAATTTTTCATTTAATACAATTATATCGAGAAAATGAATGTTTATGGAACATACAGTCACCACAGTACAAAAACAACATGAAAAGAAAAGCCGCACTTGCAAACATTGCGGAAAAGATGGGTTTAAATGAAAAAATTGTCAAAAAAAAGATAGCTTCAATAAGAGTCACTTATTTAATGAAAATAAACAGGTAATCAAACCATTTATCACTATTTATTTATTCGATGCCATTTTAAACAAGTATATAATATTTCATTTAAAAAGTACAGTCAATCAGTACATAGCAGTAAAACTATCGCAGTAGAAATATTCCCCACCAAACAGTTCAGATGTTATAGCAGTCGACTGCTATGTGAAACTGCCGCTTTTTAGAATTCGCTGAATAATTTATGTACCCGATACTCTGTAAATAAAAAAAGTATATCTGTTGTATTTATAAAGGATGAGAGCATTTTATAAAAAAAGCATTTTTTTCATGACTACAGCGATTTTCAGTTAAATAATTAAGTAACTCAACGAATGTTTCTACTTTTTCAGCCACTGTGACAATCATTTTTCAGCCACTGTGACAATCATTTTAAATGAACAATTTGTGAAAGTAAAGAGAAAGGTAAATATTATACACAGTATCAAGTAAACTAAAGCTTCGTACAGACCTGAACATTACGCCGAACAACAAACAACAACGAACCGAACGGCAATCGGAACACTAATTTGGACGAGCTACGAATGCATTTGCAAACAGGTTCGCAAATCCTGGCCGTTCGGCAAAATGTTTGGGAACGTCCATCACTTGTCGGTTTTGTCTCCGACATCAAAGAAAATGCGCGCGAATGTGTTTGCAGGTGTGGACGGGTCAAACAAAACGGCGAACAGAGTTTTGCTGGTGAGCCTAAGTCCAGTGAATTTTTTAGTGTTTCTCCTGTCCTTTGAGTATTTGTTTTGTTACTACACAATGGAGTGGACAGAAGAAAAATGACTCGAATTGATTAATTAAATTTTCTGCACCTCTTTTTGCCTGAATATAATATATACGCTGCTGCTGCTACACTTTTATCCATTTTGAATTGAGAACTACTGAAAACAATTATGGGAACAGCACAAACGTTCCGTTTGTTCTTCGGATCGTCGAAATCAAAAAGGCCGTTCGCCGTTCTGTTTGCCGTTCGATTCGTTTGTCTGTTTGTTGTTCGGCGTAATGGTCAGATCTGTACGAAGCTTAATAATAAACAGACAAATTTTGTTTTTCATGGCACCCCAAGACAGAAAAAATTGATTTTACCCACATTAGTAGTTATTCAATCAGTAAACATAATAAATGTATAAAACTTGACTAGTGGTAGATAATTAAGTGATTTATGTAAAATGCTGCTAATTTCTAGATACTAATACTAATATTACGTATGCAAAATTTTTTATTTAGATGTAAGTAAGTAATTTTAAGTTATTGTAGTATCGGAGGGCTGAGAAATGCGAGGAGAAATGCTTTAGCAATGCCCTTTCCTTTTGAAAAAATTTATGTTGTTCATATTTTTTCAATAAACTTTTAAATATGTAAATAAATCCTTTATTCAACAACAGTTTCATAATACATAAATTTACAAAATTACATATTTTAGACAATACACCTAAGCTTATAATATAAAAGCCTGTCTGTGTATACAAATAATTTGCTTAATATTTATAAATGTGTGTTGTATGCATAAATCATACCTATTATCGTTGTTATTACTTTGGTTATCAATAATTAGTATTATTAATATACGAGAAATCAATTAAAAACAATTTGAAACAAAATTGATTTAAAACAAATTAGTTACCGAGTAGTACTCTTAGGAAAATAAATTGATTGGCTACTAAATACTTATTAAGATTCTTTATAAATATTTTAATATTATTGTCTAAGTATCTCGAACCGGCACCGAGATAATAGCATAAAAAGGCGATTTTTCCCCTTAAACCAATATGGCGGCGAGAAAAGAAAACCACTGATACGAATTTTAGATAACAATATTGTATTTATATTCATTTGGAACTATATAAAGTGGTTTTCTGGGGCAACCTGTTGAGGTTTGCCTTTGATACTACACTTTTATCTTGACATATTTTGGACATTTTCTTATTTCTATTTATTTTTCAGAATTTGGCGTGATTCCCAGAAATAAGTTTAATGAATATTATATGACTAACTGTTCTCTAAAAAATGCAATTTTTACGATCTTCTTTTATTGGTCTAAAAATGTTCAAGAAATACATTATTTCCAAAATGATTTAAAAAAATGCCATTTTGTCCACCTTACCAGATTATTATGACGATATTTAGATTGAAGCTCTTACGTTGCCAATGCAAACTTTTTTCATTTCATTATGGATACGTAAAACATAAGTTGAAAACACGAACATAATTTGGTGAGACCAATATGTAAGGCTGTAAAATTTTGTCTATTTCAAAATAATTTCGACAGGAAAATACAAGGCTTAATTTACACTAATATTTTAAAATATGGCGGGAGAGCCAGGAACAATCCATTTTATTTAAATATTAAATTTTGAAAAAACAGTACGTATAATTTTCATTTTACCAACCCTTTTACAGTTATTTTAGAAACGAAATTCTTTAATATAAAATTTTCATTATTATTTTTCCTAAATTCAAGTCACAGTTACTTAGTTTCGTATCTGTACAATTTAGATACAAATAGACTTGGTTGACGAACTGAGTATCGATTATATTGTTTCGGTACGATGGACCTAATAATACTTTTTGTTGTAGTTAATTTCACGAGTCATGAGCATTTATCATGTTAACCTAAACAGAAAATATATGCGAATGGCATAGATCAGGGTTCCAAAGAAAATACACGTAACAATAATATAACATCAATACGAATTAAAATCAATCTTTACCCTTTTTTGCTTTAGTCAGGGCATGAAAACATGTATCGAATTAAATGTTCAAAGGTGTAAAACACTTGAACACAGTTCGACGCATCAGAAGTACGCATGGAGATGGTCCAGAACCACTGGCGGTCTTATAGCGTCGCCGGCGTCGCAGTGTAACCACCACTCCGGTTTTAACAGGCTGTTTTCAAAAATGTGAGCGCGAGGCGTCCGACCGGACTTTTACGTACGTTTGAAAACAATTTAATCCGAATAAAATTTTTTTCATGATCGATAACGTCTAAATTAGTTTGAGTTTAAATTTATGTGGCGGTTTAAGCTCGTCTTTGTGGTTTTTTAAAAAAACAGTAAGTCTTATTAATTATTGTTATAAATATTTCATTTAAATATTAAACATTTATGAGCTGATTTTTTTCTGGAATGCATACGGTCTGAAAAGTTTTGAAAAATCTGGCGTAAAACAATATCTACTATGTATTCCTTATCTAAAGGATGTTTAAAAAAATTTAGTCACCACAAGCAAACAGTTTATTTTATAATACTAACATTATATTGTTAAATTAGTTTTATTTTTATGCTGTGAAATCTTTATCGTTTATAGATGTGACCCAATTTTTAAATATGAAAAAGTTTTACTGCACCCGCAGCGCCCATATTTGTTGACCATCTTAGTACATATTTATTTGTCGAGTCAATAATAATTATAATATACTCATCACAACAGTATCTATGGTTTTTACATATAACATTAGCATTAAATTTTAATGATTTGCTCTACGTAGATGACTTGTATACTACTTTTGAGGACTGTAAACATTTACAGTGCCTAGTGCTTTCCTGCTTTAAATTAGTAACTAGAGTAGACTTATTCGGCCACATCTCAAAGTCCCTACTTGTCTGCATTAACTGTTTAGTGTCCAATAAGTCTCCTTTTGTGTCTCATATAAGTTTGATCATTAACACAAGTGGAAATCGGTCTACGTCATGGACCCTTGTCCAAAAAAGGGTATCTGGGACCCAATATTGGTCAGTTACAGCTGTTGACTTCATTAATTGATAAGCTACAAAGACAAAGTTTCAGATTATAAGTGTTTCAGTGAAAAATATTTCAAAATACGAGCGTAAAAAAATATTCATCGACAAACTTCTACGAAAATTTCTCATTAATATTTAAATATTAACGAAGTGACTTATCGACTATAAATTTTTCAATACAATGGATAATATTATAGCGATAAAAAGTTTTTAAATTAATCCCATTATAAAACATAATTAATGTTTGCGTATCACATTTTTCCACTATAAAATTTACATTTCCAAGGGGTGAAATCTTGAGCTCATTAACTATTTAACTGGAAAATGTCTATAAAAAGAACTGAGTCGCATATAAACCTCGTGCGACCGATGAAAGGTAGTACAGAATTTATGAGAGTTCTCGTCCTGCTATTTTATTAGGTACCTTACAAATGAGACTAAAAGTATAACAGTTCGTTTGTAAAAAAATTTAAGCTTTTATATTAAAGTGAAAATGTTAATTTTATCATTTCTTTATGTAACAGTTACACCGGGAATACTAAAAAAATCTGACTGGTTATTTCAAGTCTCAAAACCTCGTTAATTAGTGTGTACAAATTTCTTCTAGAAAAATATATAGTTGCGTTGCGGGGATCGCGTGGGGTGAACCTCAATAAGAAACGTTTTTCGTGTCGACTACACGAACTTGCCCATTAAGATATAGTCAATTGACTTATTTTATAAAGTAAGGGGTAAATGATTCTTAACACGTTAGCTGTCCCTGTGGTCAGCCATAAACCATGCACGAGCAGTCCCCTGTAGTAACCAATGCAATTGTTTAATATCCAAGTCCATGCCCAACATATGGATCAAACGTATTATATGTTTTGTATAGTACCTTTGTTATACAAGGGAGTCCCCTGTAGATAACCTTCCTGTTCGTCGACAGTTCGTATTAGAATCTCATATGAAATAGAACCCAAACATGAGCCAAGTATGGGGCACAGGACTTACGGAAAACATAAGTCATGACCCATATATGGGTCACTGGACAGTGAACGTGTATTTATTTTGCTAAACCCTGTCGTATATTTCCTGTTGGTAGATATGTTTCATTAATAAAAAAAAAAAAAATAACAGTGACAGTTAATAATACATTCTTTTAAATTTAAAGTTACTGTCCTGTAGGTTGTCATATAATTTTCGATAGCATTGAGCATACAAATTCGTTACCTTTTGACAATTTCTTAATGACGCAGTAAAGTAATAACTGGACCTAGTTGAGATACTGCGAATGGCCAGAATATTCACCAGATTTATCGCGCGCTGCCAGTTTTATTTTATCTAAGGGGCTAGCTTAAAGAGTGTTGCTTACACAGGACACTTTACGGAATTTAAAACGGAAAATAATTGTGGAGGCCTATTGAAATATCGCTCTAGAATTATTTTGGATGGTAAGCGACGAATTTCTTAATCGCCTAATATGCCGGAATGGTGCTCAGTTTAAACATTTACCTTTAACGCAAATGGTATGAAAAACCCATAAAATGCAGGGTCACCCGACTCATTTGAAATTTTCTCTTTGATAGGCGTTGCGACGCCGTTACTGAGGTGATAACAGTAAACTTTCCCAAAAAAGTACTAATTTCGATGTGATTTAATTCGGATGTTATTGCATGAGGGTATTTCACTTTGTTTTGGAAATCTTAGGACGGCTTTATAGATACACGCTGAATAAAGAGGTAATGTTTGATTTCATTTAAATGAAATTCACCTAAAATCTACACAAGTGAATAGCGCAAATATATAAAAAAAAACAAGAAATGAATACTTACTATTACAAAGTTATGTCAAATAATCAATGACTGCGAACAATAATCAAAACTTTTTTTGTATTATTATGTATGTTATCCCACATCAATTGAGATGGCTGGCATCCGACATGTGTTATAAGAAATAGATTGCCGCCATTTGTAACGATTGAGAGAAAGGAAAAACTTACGGTATTATTCCGGAAAAATATACTTTTATAAGTTCTGTTTACAGACAATTGAACATCGTGAACTCTGACGTTTTTTATTTATGAATTATTAGTAGCTTCCTTTATTTTATGAGTAAGTTAATAGGTTTGTATTTTTTACGTGTTCTATGTTGTATTTCTTTTTTTACATATGTTTTTACGTTGTTGTTTTATATTTCCATGTTGACTCTTTCTTCATTTAGTGCAATTACATTTAATTGTTTTGCGTTTATATGTAGAAATAAAGAAATATTATTATTATTATTATTATTAATTGAAGTTATTCATACATTGTTAAAAATAAAGGTTTTGGTAATATGGATTTTTTGAATGTTGTGTATGAATATACTTAATTATTTTCTTTGAAAAATATGGACGAATCAACTAGATTGTAAATTTTCCAAAGAATTAAAACCTTATTAATGTATTTTACAAAAATTTTTGTACGACTTATTAAAGTAGTTATAAAAATTGTTCATTTTTTAATAGTTGAAACAACGCAATATTAATCAATATTAATCATTAAATCGAACAAAGTTATCAATATCGGTGAAATTTTTGACGATTCGATTTTTAAAAACGTTTCGTGAATTAGTGAAATATCCGAAAATGCATTTTTCACTTTTCGCTCTTAAACGAATACGCGTATTGTAACTCGTTTTTTCTCGAGCGGTCGTTTAGTGATGGTTGTGCACGAATTTCGTATCCACTAATGTTATTATATGTAAGGTCCTTGGTCGGCAATTGGATATTATTAAAATAAAAAACCTCAAATTTTCATAAGTCGACGTTTCAACAATTATTTATTGTCTTCTTCAGGACTACAACACAACATAATACAATCAACCAAAAAGTGTATAATTAAATGTAAAAAAATGTAAAAAGACAAACAACTGTAAATATTAACATTCAAACGCACTAAAATAAAAAAAAAATAAATAAAAACGTTATAAAATTGTTGAAACGTCGACTTATGAAAATTTGAGGTTTTCTTTTTTAATAATATCCAATTGCCGACTAAGGACCTTACATATTATAGGTTATGTTTGTATTGAAGTCTGGTAAAGATTCTACTGGACTCATCCACTTCAGTAGTAGCAAAATGGAAATGGATGAATTAATGAATGTTAATGCAATTGCCAATTTGGAAGCCGCTTAACTGCATCGTAATAATCGACATCATCCTCGCGATCCTTTCATAGAGAAATAGAGACAATTTATAAACGTTTTCAGATTATCAAAGGGTTTGTGTGAATATCTAATTAAATTGGTAGCACTTTACATGGTACTTTAGCATTTTGGTAAAATTCGCCCTTTATTTGCTACTGACTACAAATGGGTTTTTCTTCATGAATTCCATTACCTATTTTTTTTGTGTCTGACATATTAGTATTCTTTTCCTCCCTAGGGCCCCCATGCGACTCAACATTCATCTTTTGTGCAGATTTCACCATTTCTCTGCTTAAACACCTAGTGGAGTTAATAAGTCGGAGCAGCGTACAAATATTTCCGAAAACAGCGAAATTTTCTTCTTGTTCAGCATCCTCAAAAACTATAGTATCTAAGTGTCAGTAGCGAAACATTGCAAAAATTGTTAACAAAATTAAAAACTGGTTCATTGTCTTTAAATATAAAAGATGTTTGCTTCCTTCCATTCCATAAATAAATGTATAAATTAATTTATTTTATGAAGAATTCTTTCGAGACATTTTAAAAACTATATACAGAGTGTATACATAGGTCAAAATACAAAAATTGAAAATTTTTGGAAAAAATACTTAGGAAAATGTTTTGAAATTTTTCAAAATGTTAAAAATAACCAAAATAAAGGGGGGTGGACTTTTATGTGCCACACCCTGTACGGATACTTACACTACTTTTTAATATCTTGATGGGCTTCATCTTTCGACTCCAATAATTAATGCGCATCGTAATTTGCCAATCCCAAATATTTTCTAGTTTTACAAAAAATGTCAAGAAAATATCTACCTAAACAAATTATGAAGATAAAAACCACGTAAGGAATTGAATGGCGCAAAGCATGGCATGATATCTTATTGGATAGTGAAGGCATATGGCTGCAAAAATGGATAAAACTAACTTTAATACGATAGGTCGACTTTAAAAAGCGATATCTCTGAAACGAATCGAAATATCCAGTTTACACTCTACACCGCTCGATTTCTCGTGTCTTTTAATTAATTAATAGTTAATTTAACATTAGCTACAGTAAGATCTGATAAGAAAGCATATTTGAACAGTATATGTCAACAAAACAATGTGAAGAAAAGTTGGAATGCTTTAAACAGCTTTAACATTGTTAATAAGCAAAAGAATAATAATAATATTCCCCATCATTTGGCTGATCCTAATATAATTAATAATTTTTTTACGTCACTTATACAACAAAATAATTCATGCGTTGATAGTATTAATTTTTATGAAAATAATATCTTTAATAATAATATTACATTTAGTTTAAAGTTGGCCTCTATTGAGGAGGTTCATGACATATTATTCAATTTAAGATTTAACGCCTATGGTGTGGATGGCATTTCAGCTGTAATGTTAAAATATTGTAGTCCATTTATTGACCCTTATATAACTCATATCGTAAATTATTCCATCGAAAGAAATACTTTCCCAGAATTGTGGAAAATTGCAATAGGGTGTCCCATACCTAAAAAAACTGATCCATTAGAGCTTTCAGATCTGAGAGTTATAAGTTTGCTTCCTTGTATATCTAAAATTTTAGAAAAAATTATTTATAATCAAATTTATAATTTTGTCAATTCAAATAATATTTTACCTTCTTCTCAAACAGGATTTAGGAAACAATTTAGTACCGGTATGGCGTTAGCACAAGTAACTGATGATATTTTGACTGCTACTGATCAGGGGAAGTTAGTGTGTTAGTGCTGCTCGATTTCTCGAAAGCCTTTGATACTATAAATCATGACCTTATTTGTTCAAAGTTAAAATTTTATGGGTTTTCAAATGACTCTATTTCTTTCATTAAATCTTATCTTAGCAATAGGAAACAGAAGGTTAAACTTGATAGTAGTTTTTCTGACTTTGCAAATATTACAGCAGGGGTTCCTCAGGGATCCATTATTGGTCCTCTTTTATTTATTTTATATACGGCTGATTTACTAAAATCGTTAAAACACTGTAAAGTGCAAGCTTATGCCGATGACTCACAATTATATTTCAGTTTTCTAGTGGACGATGTCGCTCAGGCACAGGAACATATCAACGGAGATTTAGACTTGCTTTCTAAAAAATGTCAAAATCATAGCCTAAAGTTAAATTCGGACAAATGCAATATTATGGTTTTTGGACCCCAATCTACGGCAAAAAATAATAATATTAATATTAATTTTAATAATACAGCTCTACCTGTTACTTCAAAAGCAAAAAGTCTAGGTTTAATTTTTGAAGAAGATTTTAGATTTAAAAGTCATATAAATAATTTATTAGAAAAGTCTTATGTAGCTATGAAGCGTTTATATTGTAATAGATTTATTTTAAATGCAGAGTTAAAAAATCCCTTTCCGACTCTCTTGTCCTTTCGGTTTTTAATTATTGCGATTTTATATAGTACGGTTCTTGTGTAGATTATACATATAAAAATAGAATTTAGAAAATACAAAATAGTTGTGTTCGTTTTATCTTTAATCTGCGTAAATATGACCACGTCTCACACAAAATTAAAGACTTGGGTTGGCTGACCATGGAAAACCGACGGAAGTTACACCTTAGTAATTTTGTTCATAAACTTCTACAAACAAATATAGACTGTCCGTTATCTCTCAAATTAATTAAAAGATCGAATGTACACTCTCTCAACATCAGACAAAAATGTAACCTCACTATGCCTCACCACTCGACAGCCCTGTTTAAAAGAAGCTTCATATACAGTATATTCACTTTTGAACCAAAGCAGTTTGTGAGTGAATAGGAGATAGCAGTAAAGCGAGAGCACTACACATGCGTGACTGCATGTCGATCTCAGAATGTTAGCGCTCTCGCTTTATTCTCTCCTATTCACTCACAAAGTGCTTTGGTTGAAAAGTGAATATACTGTATAATGCAGTTACTGCTTACAATATGGTACCTTCAAATATTAAATGTTTTTCACATGCCAAATTTAAATTTAATTTAAAGAAGCACATTTTCTCCATGCAGTGAATACCTAACAATTTTATTATTGCAGTTTTCATATACTGATACTCCAATATTATCTTAGCATTCATTAGGCTATATAATTCTCATTAAGCAGCGTTTTCCTCCACGGTCGCCTACGACCGGCGACCGCGACTAAGTAGCTACGACCGGTTCGCGACGACTTCTCCAGTGCTGAGGTGTTTTCCTCCAGTGAGAATTTACTTGGCTTGGCGACACAATGATTTGCAAAAATGATTGTCGCTAGACGGAAAACGATTCTATTATTGTTATTAAATTACCAAGATGAGGAAATTTTACAACTTTGCTTACTTCTTACTTCTTTCCAAATAGATTCCTTTATATTTTGCAATTTATAACCTTTGTGTTTAGGATTATAAATCTCTGGATGACTAGATATTAAATTTAATGAACAAGTTGTTCGTCTTCTGCATGTGAAAATACATCCATGTTTTATTAACACTTGTCGGCAAAACACACGTATCGCGGTCTGTTTAATATGAAATTCGCAGCGAAATAGTCGTTTGTCTGCTCCCGGAGCAGTCAGGCGACCAGTCGTCGAGCGAAGGGCGAATGAAGTCCAGTACAACGACTGAGCAGCCCGTAGAAAAACAAACACATTTAAAAAGCATTGCAGAAGTCATTGCGAATCGGTCGTAGCTACTTAGTCGCTGTCGCCGGTCGTAGGCGACCGTGGAGGAAAACGCTGCTTTACACTTTACTTGTGAATAATTATGGTGTATATAGAAATACGTATTTTCAGTGTTATTTTTTGTTTTTTTTCTTTCTCTTCTTTCTTTTGCGTCTAATTTCTTAATTTCTTCATCAATTATCACGGTGCTCTTGTGTGTTAAGTGTAAGAATAGCCGAAGGCTAAACTTCGCACACTAGTGACACTACACATTATATTTATTTTGTTATACTTGCATCTAATTCAGTAAAATAAAGGCGATTTTTATTTATTTATTTATTTATTTATTTATTTTACTATAAGAAGTTCATTTATCATTTTTTTGATTCCGTGAGATTTTTGGAATGCACTATTTTTTAGCAAAACAAATGTTCACAATCTTCTCTATCCGAAATCTCCGGGCATTCGATGACACGCCGTTGGATATATCCTTTATTTATCTATTAATCGAGATGATTGTTCCAGTTATATGTGACACATTGCAACGGTTATATTTATTAATTATCATTAAATTTCTTACGTTTTACAGTTTCTGGTTAGATTTACACCAAGCCATTGGATTCCTTTGGCATTATAACTTCGCTCAGTCTAATTTTTATTACTAATTATTTTATTTTATGAAATGAAGAGTTTCCATTACCCATGGACACCTCCTGCAAATCCACCCAGCTTGTACAAGTTTATAATTCTACTTTAATTAAGGCAAACGAAAGAAATACCAACCTCTAGGTTGATAATTAACTAAGAGAAAAACGCTCTGAAACAATTTATTATATTTACTGGAGACATAGGCTCGCTAAATGGTTTCTGGCTTTAATCTTGTAAAACATCTTTCATCTTTCATTTATTTGGGATCCCAATTACAGTTTTCGTTAATAAAGGGCACAATTGTGTATTGTGAACGCGGAAAGCAGGTTTCTCTAAAAATATCTGAAATGTTTGAAACCAGAAGAGCAAACTTGAGATTACATGTTTCAATTTAAAGGTTAATATATTTTTTACTATACTTTTATCATATGACAAGTTCCCTATACTTTGAAACGCATGAATTATTCTTGTATGTCAAAGAGCACTAAGCACTCATTCTCAGGTGTGCTGCATGTTTCGTTTATCATGAAGTTTTACGAACGTGAAATAGAAATTGAAGTCTGTGGAATACCTTGAAGAGCGTGAAGTGAGCAGCAAAGTTAAGAGGTTAAATAATTTGTAGCAAAAGTCGTATGATTAAGCATCTGGATTGGTACAATTAAGTACAATTAACTACCATTCAGCCAGTCATCTGCTACCTCTGTTAAATTATAAACAATACTGTACGCTATACACAAGTACTCCATAATATGGTAATTTTTCACTAGTTGTCCGTTACTCCAAAATCTTCATGTATACAGACAGATAGAGGGATGGGAAATATTACGATTTCGTTTACGTCGCAATGACGAATTTTCTTCATCAAAATAACTCGCTTATACTAATAAAAACTAGTTTGTTTGTAAATATTTTATATTGTGTTATTTTTTTTAGTCAACCGTCTCGGCCATTCTGTGTTAGAGACTGGCTTAGACTTTATTGAATGTATAATGTTCAGAAACAGTAACTTATTTTATAGATCCACAAGAAAACTTCTTCTACGAAACCCATTCTCACATTCTAAAAAATAGCTGAAACAAAAATTTAAAAAACTTATTTTTTGAATCTTTGAGGTAAGACAGATGGAAATACATTTTAGCGTGGATACTGTATTATCAGCTTAACGCTGCGTGTAGTTTGTAGAAAGTTAAACAAACAGTAGTTACACTGTAAAATTACTTTTGTATGCATATAGTATAACGTTGCAGTGCAAACCTTTCCGCATCTTTCACCTATTCTTCTGAAACGTTCGTTAGCTCCTATTTTTACTTGCGTCATTTATATGTCTAATTAATACTGTAAAGGTCACAAAAACTGCAGAAAATATTAAGACTACTTTAATATTGCGCTAATTAAAATTTCCTTTGTTCATTTTAACATTAGCAATATCCTTTCGTTCATTTATATTCTGTCTGGATTAGCGAGTTATTTTCGGTTTTGTCATTTGTGTGGAATATACACAAGCGTGTTGACACTTCGTGATTACCATTTGACATGGTGCTTCGGTTTTTATTCATGGTCTTGTGCAGACATGTTTTAAATTATAACGTTTGGTGCTACGCATTTTAGCTACAAGATTAAATTTGTTTCATTCATTCTGTTTATTAACCAGAATTTATTACGTGCGGTGGTTGACTAAAGTCCCCCTATTTAATGTAGGAATTAGGTTGAAGAGTCTCAAAAAAATTTTTTCGTGATAAAATCAATTTTGAAAACTTAAATATGGTGCCAGAGGCACTATTAATTCAAAATTACAATGACCTACATATCAGCATCGGATGTTACTTGACGCATGTAAAATAATTCTATTTATAATTTGGAAAATCATTTCCGGTTACGGATTTGTTTATCTAGTTTAGTTTTCAAATCAAATTTTTAGCTCTCACGTAACTCTAGATATTGTAGTCGAGCGCATTAAGCCCACACCCTGTGTATTACGCAATAATTAACATGCTCGGTTTACAACTGCATCGTTATCAATATCATCAATTAATTTCACAGTCAGTAATCAGTGATCAGTAATCAAAGAAGTGGATTTTTAATCTAGTTGAAGCATGCCTGTCAACAATTCATTAACAAGATGTTTTATAACCCATAAATCTATTTACACCAGATAATATCTGAGTAGATATTCAGTTTCAGTTAATTGTGTATCAATATCAGATAGGTTTTGTTTATTGGTTTTAGTGCAAGGTCGATTATTATGGTGCTAAGCATAATGTGTACAATGTACTGAAGCAGAACAATCGTCAACCCGTTTAGTATCGAGGAAATACCTACTAGACTTTTTAGTAACAAAACAAAATTTGAAGAATGTTTTTTGGTGCAGCAGTAAAGTTGAGTTGGTTATTTCGCAATTAAAAAAATTCTGAAATGACAACATAAGGTGGCACACTAGCGATAAAAAATTCATCGGTAGTTAGAAGGTGGCGAAATAATTTAGACTCGAATTTAGAGGAACCATTTTTTTACCTTTCAGAAGATAAATAAGCAATTAAGAATCAACAGAGGGGAACTAGATATAGATAAGTAAGCACTTGAAAATTTGCAGTTCAGTTAATGGAAACGAAAAGTCGCTAATCAAGATCACACAGTACAGTACGTACGCCGATGAAACAAATTAAATAATTTTATTGTTACCCTGCATCTACAGTACGTTTGTGGCGTAAATATTTTGCTAGCGTTGACCATTCCGTTGGCTCTGCTGTGAAATTTATTGTCACAAAGATTAATTAAAAACGCGGCTTTAGAGACATAAATACTGACATCATCATTAATGACCCTTGGCAAAATCCAACAAGGTATACGTGGATGCATAATTTTGCGGTCACATGATATACTAACGTTTATGAAGGCTTTGTGTACATCCTGAAGTAGCTGTTCTGACTTACTTTTCCAATATAAACATTTTAAGGAATTGTGTATAATTAATTTATTTAAGTTATTTTATGTCCTACTATATATGAATCACCAATTAAATATTGCTTTTTAGAAAAATGTAAAGTTTTAAGGCGTCTTTGTTGTTTACTGTTTGTGCCATATTCATTATTATTCATACGTTTGTTGATAACTTTTGTTTATTTAACGGAATAGCTTAAAAATATGTATACCGGGTGGCCACGAGTCAATGTACGCCCCCAATTTTTTGGTTGTCTTTGAATTTAAAAATTTCGTTTTCGGTATACGTGAATAAGACAAAAGTGGGCTATTTTTAGACTAACAGGAAATGAAAATGAAAATGAAATTCCATTTTTTGAGAAAAACCTAAAAATAGTCGTATCTATCAGTAATTTAAATAACTATTTTATTCTTTACAGACAAGCTTACTACCTTGCTAATAATTTCCATAGCCTACTTAGTAATTTTCTTACATCGCATTCATCTGACGCGGCCATTTTCTAAAAAATAAAAAATCGTTCTTATCTCACTTATTTTTTGGAATTTTTGAAATTGGAAAACACTGTTGCAGTTAGATTTTCATGTTTTATAAAACACCACAAAAAAAAACATGGTCATTCCATATAAGAAAAAAAAGTTGATGTCACTTCCGGTTCAACCGGAAGTGATATTTTCGTTCCTGTTAGTCTAAAAATAGCCCACTTTTGTCTTATTCACGTATACCAAAAACGAAATTTTGAAATTCAAAAACAAACAAAAAATTGGGGGCGTACATTGACTCGTGGCCACCCGGTATTTTTCTAATTTTGACATATACAATTACACTTTTCAAATCTGACGTAAGTGTCACAACGTTCATTTCATCACCAGTTAGGAAAAGTTAAACTTTTCCTAACTGGTGAGGAAAAGTTCGTTACATCACCAGTTAAGAAAAATAAAGAACTGTCAAGAAATAGAAACAACGGATATTCAAAACATAATACAAGTTTATAGGAATAATTTTTTAATTATAAATATTAACTATACAATTTGTGAAATTTGTCAAATTAACTCCTGATGAAGTTTTATTTGTTGAATTTGCCAGGATATTATGTGCTGCATTATGCACTAAATTAATAACATTTGTCATTTGTCACTTTTGACATTGAAATTAAATGCGTAATAACAGAAACAAAGATAACTATGATGAATACTTAATTTTTTATGATTTTTAAACATTTTATTTAAAGAATTTTATTTTTAGATGTTTAAAATTAGAAAAAATCTTGTATGTAACACGTTACATAAATAGCTATTGTCTAATTGTCATAATGCTGATCATTAAAATAGCAGTTCTGTGGGATACCTTTATTTGAAATAATATAATTTGTCTTTTGGAAATTTTCTAGAGGCGTGAAGTACGTTATTTTAAAAGCTCTTCAACTAATTAATGCATACTTCAATATTGATTCAACCATGCTTCGTATACCGCAACTAATTCTTTTTGTTACAAAATTAATAATTGTTTAAATTTGTATACTAGTCTTATTTTTCTTCTTACATGTTCTTATTTTACTTAAAACTGTCAATCGAAGAGTTGTTGATAAACATCAATATCTAGCTGAAAGTAGGTTGTTTGCCCGTGCCAGAATATTTATAAAAAGTTTACTACATTCAATCCCAATCTCTTAGATCTTATTTGAACGAAAACATATTTTTTTGCTACTCTTCGTAATAGTATAAATTTTTTAGAAGGTACTGATATAAGACTGGATGGCGTATTTCATTTATTTCTTTGCCGGAGAATTGACCCTTGTTTTGGTTTCCTTGACTTATTCGTTGTTTTGCAATTTTTCTTTGTTTTTTGGTGGCTTCCATATATTAGATTTTAAAGGTTAATAATCTTTGTACAATTAACAAAAACTGTTTATAGTTAATTAATTAAATTAATTCGTTGAATATATAGTACATTTTTACAGAGTTTTTTCTCTATTAGCAAAAATTTATCTTTGATTAGCAAAGACTATTTATCTATACTATTAGTCGCAGGCTGAAAAGTGTCCAGGACTTCACGTTCTTGAAGAACATATTCGGTCAAGTATTACATTTGTATTGCTTCATGGGTGTTTTTTTTTTCGACATTATTTTTATCGAATAATCTGGGACAGTTCATAATTTCGTACCCCATTGAACATTGCCTTCTTTTTTTTTATTTCAGTATAATGTGAAATACTTACAAGTGCAATTCCTTATACATATTTGACTTATGTACCTTGCTTGTTCCTCATTCATCATCATTTTTAGTTAGAATCTGACACGCGTTTCCAGGGAATAGTTCTGGCTTACTTTGAAATAAACTCGAATAAGAGGAAAGTAAATAGATTTAAAAGGAAGTGCATGTCGAGAACGAATAAACATATTTTACACACGCGTGAGTAAATGGGGTTACTGTGTTCAATGAGATTGTATTTACTTGAAAAATCAGGCTCTTCATGAGCCATCGCTCTAAATGCACTTTGTTTTAAAACTTGGAACATTTATTTGGTCTAAACTTTCCAACTGGCGTATTTCACTTGGTTACATTTCAGTTGAAGGATTAGAATGAGTCGAGCTTCTTCTCTATTGAAGTATTGATCCTTAATTAAACTTATCTTTGTGGTAATTAAAGAAAATGGTTCCTCTAAGTTCTGTACATAATCCGTAAAACTAATAGTTTCGCTAATTTCACGTTAGGAATACATTTTTATTGCTGGTGCTATTTTGGTGCAATCTTCTGTTGTCATTTTATTCTTTTTCTAATTGCGAATTAAAAAAAATCTGTGAATTGAGAATAGGAGAACACCTTAGCCAGGTGTGGATCGACACCACGGTTATTATTGCTCTATTTGTATTGAGATATTTTGTTGCAAATTAAGTGTCAATGAGATTTATAATGGAATTAAAGATCCACAAAAAATAATACATTATCTGAATATTCATAGAAGAATATTCGAAGTCACTTCCACGTTGAATATTCTGAATTTTTAACGTTTCGGTAATTTTGTAGTGGTCTTCTGCAGTAGCAAAAATTAGTAGAAGATCGCAACAAGATGATCAAAACAACAAGAATTCAAAATATTCAATGCGGAGGAGAACCCAAAAACTTTCTTACAAATCATCAGCTTCGGAAAAGCCTTAAATACAAAACCTTAAAGAATTATTTTAACGGTTCAACCATACGTTTCTAGAAATTTTTTTCTTCATTATTGTATAAAAAATTATATTACATGATCAAATAGTACCAGTAATTCATACAAAAATATTTCTTACGGTTTCCATTTTGGTGGTTAACATAGTAAATGCATGTATCTAGTTCTTTATCGTAAGAGAGCAAACAAATCGCAGGAACATCGGAATTTTTGGGACCTAGAGCGTGTAGAGTGTAGAGTAGAGTATTGACTAGAGTGCAAATGTTATTCAGATTGTTATGTTCTACAAAAAAGATACGTATATTATATACGTTGGTTACTGTATGTTGTTTATTAAATTTAAATATGGGAAAACTTTTCAATGCAAAATCAACCCCAGATATGGCACCTCGAAGCTGATTTACTTATGGTGGATGCATTATTTGCTGATTTAAAAATTAAATGTATGTACCTCCTAAATTCATTTCATACAACTGACCATAAAATAGTTGCAAGTTTTAGAAATATCTCGGAACTCATAAAATACTTAATCAAACATAAAAAATATTAACCGAACGAAAGTAGTTACAAAGAATATACCTTGAGGTCTACAAACAGTGTACATGCAATTATTTTCCCAACCTATACTAAATTCGTATAAAAATGTTCTATTCTGCAAAATGCTGGGTAACGAAGTTTATTATATTTATACAATATATTTTAATATGCTCGTTTATAATGCAGCGTGTTATTTCGGTAGTCAAATCAATAGATTTATGTAAAACAATATATTTTATAGTTTATTTTGAACCGTTTCATATGTTTATTTATTTAAATTTAATGTACTGTAAAATACGCATGGTGCACACTGCACAGTCGTTTAAAATTTTAATGCAGATTGTTATATGTATAGACTTTTTTCACACAAGGGTGCAGGCAGCTCGGTGAATGTGTTAAAAACGTAGATAAATTTATAAATTTAGTATGTGCACAAAGAATTTTATAATCCAAAAACAAAAGGGCAGGGACGGCGTACTATTTTTCAAGTTTTTAATTCAAATAATACGTCTTTGATCTTCATTCTAATATATATTAAGTTTATGTATAAGTCACGATTTAAGGTAAAGTACTAAAGTAAAGTAATCTGTGTCTTCTGTACTTTTATTATTTGTAAATAATTTAGAAGAAACTAAAAAAAAACATTTATATATAATACATGTAATCATTCTCCAGCTTGTTTACTAAAGCCTATATCTGCAACACGAGTTTAATTAAGCTTTATACCTTCAAAGGTCCAATAAAACTAAGTACATACAACTGGTTTCTTTGTAAACTCTATCCTTCCCTCATGTGCGTATTATTTGCTTGCGCGAAATACTGAAAATAGACCTTGTTGTTAGTTATAAAATAAAATTTACCATGAAAACACACTTCAAAACTTTGGAAAAAAATTAGTTAATCCTATTCACCTGCAAAATTAGGAACGTCGCTAGATAAAGGAACATCTATGACATAATATAATAGTCGGTCAAGGCATATAAAAAAAAGAAACTGATTTTTGATACATTAACCAACTATAGTCGACATCAATTTACAGTATTTTACTTGAACTTTAAATCGTAGAGTGGGATTAGCACTGCAAGTGCAAATTGTGTGGAATAAGGAAATTGTACATTAACCCTTGAAATTGTCATAAATTTTCTGCCTCAAAAATCTTCTAACACGTAAATTATTTACGTTTGCTTTTCTCTACCTTTGCCATATAATTCCAGTTTCTCTTTCATTACATTCTACGACACACTAATAGTTGTCTTGGTGAATGTCACTGAGTACGTCCCAGAGGAAACTCACAAGAGCAGGAATTCCCATAAATAACAACTTCCTTACGCTTTTCTGCATTAAGATGTAAAGTTATTTAAATTAGAAGAAATTGATAATTTGATTGTTGTTAGTTACATTTACTCGATAATTCATTACAAACAAAAATATAAAATATAAAAGATAATTCAGATGGAAATAAAGTATCAAATTAATAACAATAGTGCGAACACTTTGGATGTAACTTATCTCTGCTTTGTACACTATCTGATTATAGTAATATGAATATAGTAAAAATTGTGGTAAAAACTTAATGTTTTTTATCCCTTGAGCGAAATATAACTATCTAGCGCCAAAATAAAAAATCGCCTCTTTAGACGGTTTTACTGCTCAAATAATTAAAAATAAATCTATGTGGTAAACATTATACCTTATAAATATGTCAACATCTAGAGATTGACATATTTATAAGGTATAATATTCACACAGAGACAGCGGTTTGACATGGGAATTATCTACTGACCATATTTATAAATTGCTTAATAAAACCTGTGTAATTCATTGCTGAGACTGTTAACTGTGTATTATGCTCAGTTCATTCGACTTATTGGGTGTCTATCTTTTGGTAAAGATTTACAAAAACTTTCGTTGACAGTTGAAGCAAAATTCTATTTTATCAACTTTAATGAAAACAATTTTGGTTTGTTACAAATAAAATAAAATTAATTACTTAATCCTTAACCTAGTTCTCGACATTACCAAAAAATACAAGCACCAAAAAAAAAAGAAGAATTACGTATTTAGTGTCTTATTACAATCTATGCTTGTCGCAATATAACAATACAATTATTTGATCTATATAGTTTTATAATATACCAATAATAATAAAGACAGTGATTCATTAGGTTTAATTTAACTCAGCCTAGCACTAGTCGGACTCCAATGTAGTTTCTTCATCTCGGTCCAATTAAATTAGAATAAATACCTAGTATTAACACATATTAATTTGTGTCGAAATGGACGTTGATATCAAAGGATCCATTTTCTGTTAACATGTTGCAGTACTGCGGAAAGAAGAAACCCTGGGGTGAGAAGAAAAAAGCAGATGTCTTTATTTTTGTGATGCACCCCGAGTATTTATTTACTTGAATGATAAAAAATTTCTACTTTCAAATTTAATGCTGCGGAAATGCATCGTTGTAGAAAATGTCAATTTTATCAAAAACCATAAGAATTTCGAAAGGAAGCCAAAAATACTTTTAAGCTCTAAAAGGAACGTAGATTAAAATTTTTCTAATAAATTTGACCAGTGGCGTAAAAACAAAAAGTTCTTGTGGTTTAAGGGGTAATCGATCAGAAAAAAATAATCACCCAGTGTAATATTTTGGACAAAATTTATTTTAGCTGGTGTGCTTGAATAATTTATACCTGTATGTCAAATTTGAATAAAAAATCTTTATTCGTTATTGAGATATTGAAAAAAATTTTTCTTTTCCGCCAACTTCAACACCTTGTATTTTGAAATCCATTCGTTTTTCGACATATGTTTATATGGCAAAAGGTTATTATTTTTAGGCGTAGTATCCGTTGGCGAAGTTTCCCGACTTAAATTCGGACCACCCTGTATATGTCAAGGCAGACGTATTTAAACTTGAACAAATTTTAATAATCTCTGAAATTTTATTGAATGCCGTATTTACAAACGGTTTATTTTATCATCACGGGTCTTGTGGCAATATTTTGGGAGGTAGTTTTTAAAAATCGGTCTAAGAATTAGGGAGTACCTACCAAAAAATGTACTCGTGTTATAAACGCCTTGACAGCAATGGTAAGTACCTAATTGATTTTTAGCAAAGTTAGCGTGACATTATGCTCACTTCAGCAAGTAACAAAACAACAATCAAATTAAACGTCAATTTTATACAAAATTGTTGTTAGCTTGGTGGCAATACAAATTATTGTTGCAATAATGGTGTTTTGTTCAACACTCACATATGATCATAATATCTGTTTCTGATAGAGAATCATTTAGCTAGAAGCTTTAGCTGTCAAACGAGTCCAAAAAGTTGAAGATCAGTGAGAAAATAAAGATATTATACGGTAAAATGAAAATTACGGTTTTTTTTTGACTACCAGATATATTTTCAATGGGTGGGCAATTTTCTACATCACAATATGAACTCATATCTGAAGATTTCGCACCACAAATGTAACACGTTTATGTCCAGGTGTTTTTTACCTAATGGCATTGCACACACTGCCATCAATCATAGTAAACAACATTTCACAGAAAACGAGATAAATAATGATATCGATCATCATTCGGATAGGTAATAATTGATTCATTATATGTTTCATTATATTGTGTACTATTCAAACCAAATATAGTGGTTGTAATTATTAATACAAAAGTAAACGGAACGACAAAATAAAGTTTAATAATTATTCAAACAAATTAGGTGCAAGAGCTGCTAAAAACATATATTCGTCGGTACTTGCAGAATCTGAAAATTTCTTTTAGACTATGGTCAGACTGGCCATCGCAACATCATTTTAAATTTAGTTAATTTACAATAAATATAAGTATTCATTTAACGCCGACAATACTTTCATATTCGAAGACAATCATGACTTGTAATTGACTAACTTGTTTCTGAATAAATATTCTTTAAATGACAATTAAAGACATATTAACTTATACCGGTGAAGCGTTTCTTAAATACTTAGGGACAAAATTGAGTATCCGATTATTTATGATTTTTTTAGAACATTAGTTATTATTCAAAATTCTATTATACTTTTGTAAGAATAATAAAAATGTAATACTTACCCATTGTTACGGTTTTAAGAAAAGAAAATATTAGTCACCTATTCACCAATGCAGAAAAAAAGATTGAAGTATTCCACACGGTGTTTCATATAGTGCTATTGAATCGTGTTTGATCATCATTTGTACAAGTTGTAAAACTTTTCAAATCTGCTATTGTCGTGATTTGACGTGTTCTAGTAATTTATTATCAAAAACCAAATACTTAATTTTTGGATTTTTGCACACAGGCGAGACTCTGGCCTGCAGCGTTACATCAAGAAGAGGGAGGGATTGACTGGTTTACATCATTAGACCTTGATCTGTCCCCAATATTACAACTTAATGGCGGACTCTTTAATGTTAATTGTCTTAATTTGCTGGATAAGGCAAACGCTTTATCCCTTGGATTTTCAGAATAATTTTCGCGAAACTTGTAAAGGTACTAACTCTGATTAAGGTCATTACCTTGCGCCTTTTGTCTAAAAAGTAATTAATGATCGTAGTTAACACGACGTCGACGCGAATTTTTGATGAGATCGTAATTCTATTCAAACCGAGATAACGTGAATGCTAAAATCAGCTTATTTACCGAGTGTTGCTAATGTAAGCTCGAGCTTCCAGCTCTTCTACCTATCACATATTTTCCGAATTAAGACTTGTCTTCACGAAATAAATATGTGTAACAAACAAGAAAATCGGTAGAGTAGAAATAGAACCCTTTTTATAAGTAGTGTTAGAAATGTATGAATTATTATACGCTTCCTGTTCACAATCTTAAACGTCCATGGTTATTTTCGTCAAAGATGAAGGTTTATTAGTTTTTTATATTCATACAATTTACAGTTTTTAACTTGAGTCCATTTCTCAGCTACCAAAAGACAGACAGAGATAATAATATCAACCACATTATTAGGCCGACTAAATCTGACGGTGAGTGCTGTATCACAGTTAATTCACATTTACAAATTCTTTCGTTAGTCTAATAAATCCTAGTTTCATTCACCTCAATATGTGCTTTATGGAAATCATATTTGGTGCTACGACAGGTCATTCTATTTGCCCTTCTCTACACATTGCAACTGCATTGCAAAGCAACTGATTTTAGATTAATTATAACACTAATTTAAGGAATCAGTAATGTGTACAGAGTGGTCTATTGAAAATAATATAAATTTGATTTTTTTAAGAAAATTCATCGACTTGATTTTCGACGGAGATATCTTTTGAAATAAAATTCACACTTCATCCCTTAGTGTTGTGACCACAACTATTAAAATTTTAAATGGTAAATTTACCTCATTAGAAATGTCTTCCTCTTCTGAATCACAAAATTGCAAAGGCGCTCTATTCTAATCGATTAAATGTATTCAAAACAAAAAATGTTTTATGAAAGATACTTCTTGCAGTTATCTCAAGTCGCTATCATACTAAAATTATTTCTGATAAAAATAATCATCTTTTTAGTCAAACAGAATTCCTAGCAGTAAGCTAGGAATTCTGTTTAGAAGTTTAAATCTCAATAATGGTTTAAACAATTGCGAGAAGAGTTGAAAATTTTTACAAAACAATGAATGCGGCAACCTATAGTAAATTTATTTATTGAACTCATCTGGACAAGAATATGAATAGAAAATAAGTTTTGGAGTTCCAAGTAAAGTTCTAACAAATTGGATCAGTAGCCAACAAGAAACAGGACTCTGAAAGTAAATTTTCGGTATGGAATGAAGCCGTTCAGGTTGCAGTTTTCGAACAATGATGCTGAAAACTGACCTTTTAGTACAAGAAAATCTATTGTTACTATCATCCGTAGAACAACTATTAGTCCAATACTGAAACATTATAAATTTCATCTCTACAAAATTTATTTGGTATACACGTTAATTAGGAATTATTTTGTAAGCCGACAGGAGTTCAATTTATTTTTTTGACTAGTTGTATTTTCCTTAAACTCAGTTGTAAATCATTGTAATTGTCGCTATTGATCGGACGCTAATCCAAGAGTCTTCCACCAAATCTACATTTACTCTTTAAAAATTAAATGTCTGAGCAAGTATTTTGGGAACTGTCTGGTTGCATCCGTTTTGATTAATACTAATTTGGCAGGTAAAACTTGTTTGGGATTACTGGAAGATTTTGTCCATCCATTACTTGTTGATATTATTGAAAATGATGATTGTTACTTGGCAGACCATTTGCTGTTTCAACATGGGCAGTTTTCCAGATTTAACTCTACTTATTCCTGTGAAAGTAAAATCTATTCAACGGAACCGGATGCTCTGGAATAGTTGCGACATCGTATTGTTGAATAATGTCGCCAAATCACACTACAAATACTTTTAAATGTAAGGATGCGATTCGAACAAAACTTGAATTATTGTATGGAAGCTGGTAGTAGATAGTTTGAATATTGAAATTTGTTATACAAGGTGTCCCGATTTTAAACCGACAAACTTCGGGTACAGAAAGTTCACATGAAATTATGACATACCCCTTGTTTTTCTTTAATAACTTCCACAATATTAAAGATAGGAAAACCAAACTTGGTACACATAGTTAGGTTGTGAGGGCCCATCTTTGCTATGGTTCAGAGTTCAACTGAGGCGCGCCAGTGGCGTGCGGTGTGGTCACGTCGACACAATTTTAAGGAAAAAAGTATGTGCACTAATTTTTTTCGCAATTCTAATCAGATTTTCATAATTTACGGCAAATTTTCTAAAAAAACTTGCCAATGTAAAATTTTGACTGAGGCATTAGTTTTCGAGATATTTGCGTCTGAACAAAACGATGCACCAAAAACACAATTATCATGTAAAACACAATTATCATGTCGGGACTAGTTCTGATGAAATCACGACATATTCCTTCTAAAATTTCTCTATAGCCATTCCTAACGGTAATACGGGGTGGGGTGTTGTTTTTTTTGATATTTGGATGTTGATAATTTGTTTATGCAATTTCGTAACAAACAAATTTTTTTTTTGACACAAATAATATTGACTTGCAAAAGGCCTTAAAAACGCCTCATTGCAAAAGAAGAAAAACATTAAAAACATTAAATTGACAGTTCAGTTCAGTATATCCCTTCGAAAATCAGATTGAAAATAATTTTGAAAGGGCTATCTTAATTAATTAATTGTGTTTTTGGTGCATCGTCTCAGTCAAAATTCTACATGAGCAAGTTTTTTTAGAAAATTAACCGGGAATTATGAAAATCTGATCAGAATTGCGAAAAAAATTAGTGCACATACTTTTTTCCTTAAAATTATGTCGACGTAACTACACCGCACGCCACTGGCGCGCCTCAGTTCAACTCTGAACCATAGCAAAGATTGACCATCACAACCTAACTATGTGTACCAACTTTGGTTTCCCTATCTTTAATATTGTGGAAGTTATTAAAGAAAAACAAAATATAAATTGAATTTTCAACACCCTGTATCTCCGTTAGGAGGCTCGATAGAGAAGAAATGTTAGAAGGGGTATGTCATAATTTCGTGTGAACTTTCTGTACCCGAAGTTTGTCGGTTTAAAATCGGGACACCCTGTACCTATATTAGTATATGACACGTCATTAAAATATTAGGAATTGTAGTCAATATTAAGAATTTTAGATATCTCTCTCAAAAATGAAGTTGATGTGTCCGACTATTTAAAAAAAATCAAAGTGAACTACTTAAAGTCTGTGTCATATCTATACAGCACATAAAAAGAGCCGGCTTGTTTGAAGTTTTTATGGGCATCAAACAAGCCGCCGGTTTTTTATGTGTTTTACAAATCTGGAGTCGACCATACCTGAAAATTCGTCTGTTTCGTTTTTAGTAGCCTACGCTGGATAAAAAAAACAGCGCAAAATACTCTAACCTCTTAAGCAATTATAATTAAACTATAATAATAGTTTTCGCTTTCAATCTATATTAGTGGAGGAAAATTAGTCAAAATAATTGATGAAAAGTGATTTAATCGGGATTTATTCTTTGTTTCCTTTTTATACTTTCATGCAACTGAGTCGAAAAGCGCATAAAAGTGCATTATTGATGCATTTCGAGTGCATCTCTCTCTCTTTTCGACGGTAAATTATGAAACCATTATACCCTTATGGCTGTAATAGTAATTAACCCTTAGTGGAGTCAAATTAGCATTTTTTGCAAAAAAATCCAATGGCCAACTTGTAAATACTTGAAAAGATATAATTTTTTACAAGTAAACGAGTTCCTTATCAACAGTGCTTTACTTGGCTTCCACGTTCATTTTACTTTTTCTTTAAGTGATATTTCAAGAATATTTTAATTAAAATGATCTCGAGATGGAGTACGGGAAGTGAATAATTCGTAGCCGTACAGCAGTCGCGATAGTAAATCAGAAGCTTAATATTTAATTAGAACTTAAAAATGCCATTGCCTATAGCTTTAAAAATGGTGCAGTTGAAAAAAATGGTGTCTATAATTAATCCGCTTTTCATTAAATTTTAAGGAAGTATTACGTCTACGAGAAGGACATGAAACCTTTATATGTTTTTCATGTAATTCAAAAAAATATTCTTTGAACTGGAAAGAAATGGGTAGAAGAAAAGGTAATTAAATAAAAAAGCAAGCAATCTCTCCTTATGTAATCAAAGAAGTTTACATTTCATAGTAAATAATCAAATTCAACATTCAACAGGTGTCCATTGGCGGAGATACGAGTATTTTAGGTATTATTTCTAATTTATTGCGATGTTTTGTTTGTCTGATGCTCGAGATGATTAACCAAAAGATTTGATCCCTTAAACTTGTAGTTACAACTGCCAATACGTTTAAATCTGTAATCTTGCCTAATTATTTGGATTAAACTGGAGAAGATGAGTTACGTCGTTATGACTAATCATATGCCTTTTCGTAAAATAGTCGTAAAGCTAACACATGTTCGGAAGCAAATGTTTTTGCGGTCTAGAGATACATACAGAATCATGCATTTTTACAGAGGCGTTTATTCTGCTTCACAATTCATAAGCTGTTGCCAATAAGTTGCTAGTTCTTACGTGCAAATAGAATCCTATTGCAATAGGCAATAGGCAATGTAGCTATTGAAAACAAGAGCAAGTTCAAAGATAATGACGAGTTAACTGGGGCACAATCAATATAAGTGTTTTGACTCCCCATTACCATTATCAATAGTATTCCAACATCGTTTAATTAGGTGTATTTTGAAAAATCTAATTGAATACTAAAACAGCGGGACTAGAACCATTGTCCTCAAAATGTGTGGCTGACTCCATTGTTCTACCAAATCTTCGATGTTTCATATAAGCAAGGTATCACCCCATTCAAGCTTCGAGCTCTATATGTTTTCTAAATTGAAAGCGAGTGTTATTAACATCCAGCTTCTGAAATTTCTCGAATCGCTAGGTATTTTCAACGATCTGCAATATGGTTTTTGTCGGAAACATTCAACATGATATATATTCATATGTTATCCACATGCGGAACCGTAAAATTGAGAGATACGCCACAGCTTGAGATATATCTCACTTTACTTTGTAATTAATGGAGTCTCATCGGAAATTTTTTGTATTAATTCAGATGTTCTATCAATCTTATCACCAACTTTATTCCTTCTGCACATTATTGACTTGATTTATGTTTCACTGATAACTATACTCGTAAGTTCAGTCTTTCAGAGCCCGTTTAATCTCAAGATGCAGATGAACCAACTTGATTCATTCTGATTTTACTAAAACTGGTGAAATGACGAGGATCAAATAATCTTGCAAATTTTAATTCTTTCAACACGCAATTCAGTATGTGATCCAAAAAATTGCCCGAACATCATCATGTCAGACCAAGCGGCGAACAGAGGCCAATCCATTTTCGGAATGATTATATGTGATAATCTCTCCTGGTACACAGTTATTAGGTACTAACGTAACTAAGTCTGCTACAAAGAAGTTTGATTTCCTTTATTTCTCCCACAACAGCTACTACTGTTACTATGTAAAGTACAAATACGTCCTGGTTTAAAATATTGATCACATATTTAGGCATCTGCACCTAAAATAACATTAAAAATTTTGAACTCAATTCAAAATCGAGTTTTACGAATGATCGGTGATGCAGCTCTCTGACACGCTTGCTAATTAGTTTGGAACATCGTCGGTGATCCCAGTCACATCTATTGTTATTTTAATGGAAAGAAATGACAAAGTAAAGCAACTCATCGCCCTATACCGAATATTTCTCAACATTTACATCGAATTAAGTATTAAATTAGTTCATACAATAAAGAGAACGGTACCAAATATAGAAATAAATTAGACGCTGTTGTGCACGTTTTATTAAATTAAATAAATTTACAGACTGAAATGTTCGTAGAAGCATTAATAAAAAAGCAAAGCGTAATAAGCATCTCATTCCATGTTTCTAAAATTATTAGAGATCGCATTGAGTTTCAAAGCGCGTCTTTTCAGATGCTAATACGAATCCTGCCTTATTGTGACTGTATATTCAGATTACTTGTTTAACCAACGACGCGACAATTTGTATACAGTGACGATTTCAAAGACATTTTTTGCTTACTTTTTCATCCCAAGTTTTACTGCAAAATTCAAGGACTCACTGAAGTATTGGTCACAATTTTTTTTTGCTGCACATCTTTGTAGTTGTAGGTGGACACAATATCCGGTAAAAGTCCATGAATCTTCAAATGTAATGGGCATAATCCGCACGTACCTAGTTATTCAAGCTCAACTTCTGCCGAACAATACATAAAACAATTGATACTTTAGTTTTATAAGCAATGCTTATTGGTATAATATGAGCGCTCATTAAGGTTACTGAGTACAAAATTATATCCGCAAAAAAATATACGTCTAATTGTATTTATAGTATTTGAACTGCAAATAAATAAATACATAAATAAAAATTTTATATGTACAGGGTTATTCATTATAAATTACCCACCCCTTATCAGCGTTATTATTGCCTATAGAAAAAAAAGTTTTAAATAAAAGTTGTGTGGTTATGACTGAATTTTGTTAAAATGCCATCAAAAGTACAGTGGCGTGCAGATTTCAGGGGATACAAAAAAATAATACATTTTTTTAAATGGGATACCCTGTATATTATTACATTTTTGGAATGGTCCTTTTTTCCTGATTTCAAAAATATACCATATGTTACCCCCACCATATACCGTTTTTGAGTTATTAAACGTCGAATATCTTAGTTAAACTAGTTACTGTAAATATGGAAAAGTTAACATTATTAATGTGAGCTATGAAAATGACACTGTAAACCATTTTGATAATTTCATTAAAGAAATGTCATTTATCAAACATAACAGTTGTCATTTTCATAGCTCACTTTAACAATGTTAACTTTTCCATATTTACAGTAACTAGTTTAACTAAGATATTCGACGTTTAATAACTCAAAAACGGTATATGGTAGGGGTAACATATGGTATATTTTTGAAATCAGGAAAAAAGGATCATTCCAAAAATGTAATAATATACAGGGTATCCCATTTAAAAAAATTTATTATTTTTTTGTATCCCCTGAAATCTGCACGCCACTGTACTTTTGATGGCATTTTAGTAAAATTCAGTCATAACCACACAACTTTTATTTAAAACTTTTTTTTCTATAGGCAATAATAACGCTGATAAGGGGTGGGTAATTTATAATGAATAACCCTGTACATAAAAAAAACGAACCATTTTTAGTAACTCGAAGATTTCAATATTTACAGCTATGAAAAGCTTAAAAATAGCGCATCATACTGAGTTTCAAACTATTAATAAATAAATAACCAAGTCTAACAGTTTTAATTAAATTCAGAAAAAATTATCATTCAGTAGTTGACGATCATAAATATGAAATGATTGATTACCCTTCATATAATTTTCTCGAACTCATTTCAAATTCATTTACGTCAATGTATCATTCGTTGCGGAAGCTTTAAAGATAACCACATCCAAAAAGAATTAAGTTCCAATGCTTTACAATTCAGTTGAAAAGGAAGGCGATTTTCTATAAAATAGAAAATCATTTGTAATGCTGTGCATGTTGAGTTTAAAATTGAAGAAATTTTATAAATTTCTTTATTGAATTTACAAATTAAATTGTATTTCTTTCGAAATAAAAATAATAGGTCGAATTCACACAAATCCTATAATCAAAATTGATGTCACGTGGAAAACGATAAAAATTGAATTAAACTGAATAAGTGAAGGCCCCTAATTTTATTTGAATCTTTATAAAACGTGAATGTCAAATGTCAATGTATATTGAATTGATCAATATTCTTTGCTAATTTGGGTCCGATGTAGGATAAAGTGGAAAAAACCGCTTATGTCCAAATCGCAAAATAGGGCTAGAAAACTGATACTATCTGACTCGCCACATGCAGTTTTTCGGATGTAAAGCAACTTTCTGGTGAAACCGGAAGCTGTAGATACTTAACGGGGAGTTAAAAAAAATTTTGTTTTGGGTACGTGTTGCACATGTTTCATATTTCTTTATTTTCTTATTTGGGATTTAAATAAAATTACACACCACATGCAATTCGACCCCCTTTCACTGTAAGGATCTAGAAGAAACTTGTGTGGGAGGGGCTACATATTTAAATACAAGGGACACACACTCAATATCCGTGTATAATGAAAAAATCCCTCTCACAGTATTTTCCATTGCCACGACTGGAAATCGAACCCGGAACTTTTGGGTGAGACGCAGGTACGCTACCTCTCGACCATCAGTCATTTACTACCACACTTCTGAACATTTCCCAGATAATCTAAAAATATCTGAATTAAAAAAAAAGTAATCTTTACTCCTGTGACTTTTCGTCAAAGGAACAGTTAAAGGTTGATTTTTTTGACAAAATATAAATAAACTAAAATAAAAACAATGATGTTTCGGAAACTTAATCTGTTTTTTCAATGTCAATGCTTGGAATCTTTTTGGTTTGTATAATTCGTGAAATTACACAATTTTAATGTTTATATCATAACCATAGATACTTACTACTTTCACAGAAAAGCTGATCAGATTAGATAATCACGTTACTAAGTCTTCTTTTAACATCGTTAATCACATTATACAGAATAGTTTGATACCCATTTGTCTGCATTTAGTAAAATTATTGCAGATTCTTTAATTTGTCTTTCTTTAATGTCCGGTTCTTTTGTTAAAATGTCTGTGAACATATTACGCATCTATGGTTATGATATAAACATTAAAATAACATAAACCAAAAAGATTCTAAGCATTGAAAAAGGAAACAGATTGAGTTTCCAAAACGTCTGTGAAACATTATTGGTTTTATTTTAGTTTATTTATATTTTATGAAAAAAAAAACAACCTTTAACTTTTCCTTTGACGTCACATGCGTAAGGGTTATATTTTAAAAAATCCACATATTTTTGTGGTAATAAATCTCAAATAAAAAAAAAGAAAGAAAATTGAACGATGCCACAAATAACTTTTAGACAATATTATGTTTCATATTGATTCATTAAAAAATAAAGAAATAGCGGTCAGAAAGTGAATTCATTGCCATTCTGTAAAATTAGATGAACAGAACTTTAAGAATGCTAAAATATAAGAGTGTCTATCTATAATGCGAAATAGAAAATTGAACAAAATTCCGCAAATATAAGTCGTCGCAGTTTATAATATTCCGTGTTCATGTGAACAATTTTACATCGGCAGACTAAAGAATATATAAACACTCAGCCTAAAGAACACATATGTCAGTCATACAAAAAATGGAAATATCACTAAATTTGCAGTTGCCGAACATTTAAGGAAAAACCGAAGAATTGGAGACGAGAAGATAAAGAGAAGACAGAAATACCGAAAAATAATTCCAACCGGGACACTGCATAAATCTGATACAAATATGAAATTGGAACTAACGATGACATGAAGCACTGGTATGGTATATCATCACATGTTGTTGCTGGGTCGAAGCCATGTTTCCTTTTGAGGCATAATATAGCAATATAGAGACTCAGGCCAACACCTCGTTTGACGGAAACAGCGACAAGATGGTCCAAATGTGAAGCATTCACAATAATCAACAATAACTTTCAGTTCCGCAATAACAATCTGCGGTTTTAAAAAAGATACGATTTTTTTAAATAAATAACGGCTCGAGCAATAGTCAGTATTAGCTAGCTTTCTATTTAGCTAAGATATTTATAATTAAAAAAATAATAAATGTTTCCTTTGCTTTATAAACTTTGTATAATTTAGTCTCGACTTGACCCCACTTCACCCTATTACACTTTTGTTTCAGGTTATTTCTTTTCGCCGCCAACCGAGACCTTTTTCACTTTTTATTTTAAAGAAAACAACTCATAAAGAAGTGAAAAGTTTCAATAGGATGTGAGAAAATTATGGCTTGAAGCGAATTTTATTAGAGGTTTTCTTTTCAATGATGTTTTTTTCTGAAAATAAATTACTGTAGGAGTACATTCGGAAAATATGCAAAATTCAATTTGAAACGTTTTCTCTAAAAACAACAGGTAGGTATGTACCCTAGAGCGGGCCATGCGCGACTCCAATAAGATTCTTGTAATATAAGCAAATAACTGCTATGGCTCATATTGAAACGCGGATACAGAAATTTACTTATTTAGAGAAGTATGAATATTTAATTCTGGAAAATGTAAATTAAAAATGATTTATTAATGTAAGGACATCGTGTAATATTTATGATTTAGAAATTTATGATGGTCTAAGATGGATCTTAGAATAACGTTAAGCATTTTATATCATCTCAAGGTTGACGTATTAAGAAGACGGATGCAGTTGACATTAATGAGATACTTGCAGACAATCTGTATATTAGAACAATACAGACACAAGCCTGTATCGGTTGGATTAATACAGTGTATTTATTCCCTACTAAAATTGAAACTATCTCCCTACGCATAGAAAAAAGATATGTTTATAAAATTGTTGATGAAACAAATGGAATATTTAGTGTATATATGTATATGTATATGCTCCACCGGGTCCGTGCTGATGACGGAAAGCAACCAGGAACCGGGACACAGATGGTATTTATCCCTGCCTGGCATGGCTAGCAACTTTGTTTCTGCTCTCATGTCGATTTTTTGTTCCTTTGCTAAAATCATTTTTAAGGTGATTCACTAAGATAGCCGAGTGGATTAACAAATTAATTATATCAAACTGAACTAAGTATTTGTTTATTCATATCCGCGCAGCTCATAAATTATGCGATTTTCAAGACATTCTAAAATTATTGAATACGGTACTGAGTTCTTACTAATAAATATAAGCGTGTATACATAATTAAAATTTTAGATTATCATTTATAATTAATGTAGGTACTTCTATATTTTATATGTACTTAATCTTTATAATAATTTTCTAATCCAATTAAACATAATATTTAAATTTTCAGTTAAATTAACATTTTTTTCCATACTTTCCTGTTCTACATATCTAGTTGTTTATTATTATATTTCGTTACTATAGGTAACAAGGTCAGCAATGGATGCAATTATGTACTGCAAGTAACTTTATTGTTGAAATATTAAAATCGGTCAACGCGTTCCGAAATAATGGAGTGTTCCGGTCTTAAATCGCACACCCTGTATAGTTAATAGTATAAATAAAATATTATTTTCTAAATAAATTACAACTAAAATGTTGGTACTCACTAACACTCCCTTTCCAAAGCCATTAATTAGGACGTGAAGCTGCGTCCAAGGAGTAATACACACCATCTACCGGGTGATCACGAGATGAGGTTACACTCTGTAACTTATTTGTTATTAAACCGATTAATTTTAAATTTATAGGTGAGGCATAACATCTAAATGCGCAACTTTTGATACTTGGTAGCCTTATTTTTTACTTCCGATTTAGCCGGAAGTGATGTCAACTTTCTTATTTTAATAACAACTCTACCTGTTTTTGTAATGTATCTTATTCGTTATAAAATTTACAATGCAATGATATGTCACACAATGACACTTCATTTCAAAATGGCCGAAAAATTAAATTTTTTCAAACATATTAAAATTAAAAAAAATGTCAATTAAAAGATTTTGAAAATTAATTTTTTTCCAAAGTTGGCCGTGAAAACAAAAGAGTAATGAATTTTACATGTTTAATTTTTAATTTGCATCAAAATTTCGTTTTGGCGGCAAGATATTAGAAAAATAAAATAAATATTAGGAGAAATTTTGATTTAATTTTTATATTTTGTGAATAATTCGGTACGTTAATGGCATTAAATCAAAGAGAAGAAACAAGCAATTGCAAAATTTAAAAAAAAGTCAGGTAGGTGTATTTAAAAAAAAATAGTTTTGAGTATTTAAAAATTGCAGAAAAATATTTATCTTATTTTCCTAATATCTTTCTGCCAAAACGAAATTTTTGTACAAATTAAAAATTAAACATGTCAAATTCATTACTCTTTTGATTTCACGGCCAACTTTGGAAAACATTTTTTTTTCAATATCTTCTAATTGACATTTTAATATTTTTGAAAAAATTTAATTTTTCGGCCATTTTGAAATGAAATGTCATTGTGTGATATATCATTGTATTGTAAATTTTATAACGAATAAGATACATTACAAAAACAGGTATAGTTGTATTTAAAATAAGAAAGTTAATATCACTTCCGGCTAAATCGGAAGTAAGAAATAAAGCCACCAAGTGTCAAAAGTTGCGCATTTAGATGTTATGCCTCACTTGTAAATTTCAAATTAATCGGTTTAATAACAAATAAGTTATAGAGTGTAACCTCATCTCGTGGTCACCCGGTATAACTTATATACCACCCCTATGACGACTCACCGACAACCCTACAAATTATCTCATTTTACAACCCATTTGTCACGAGCGTACATTGGTCCTTCGAGCCGTTTAAAATTCTTGAACCCACTGTTCTCCGTTCGAATCCTCGAACTCACTGTTCCTGGTCGTAAGCTGGTCCTTTGAGTGGTCTCGTTAAACATTCTCGAACCCATTCTCGAATGAATTTATATTTATACAAAGTAGCCCATAGTTACTTATCTTTGGGTGAAAAATATTTCAATAAAAAGGAATTATTTAATAGATAATGAATACAAATATATAATAAAATCTGATTTATTTTAATAAATGTAAGAAAGTTTTAATGATCTTGCGTATTAGGAAATACACCTTGTACAGTAGAAGATATGTTTGAGTTCTTCAACAAGTAATCGATATCGCTCTAAATCACCACCACGTAAACATTTTTTGCAGTACAGCAAATGAAAATGCTATCAAGCCAGCGGAAGAACATTGCTCATTTTATTTTTCATTAACTCCGACCTCAAAGTTATTTCGTTTTCAATTCCTTTCTTTGGCATTACATTATTAAGCGCCACTAAAATATTTTCGTTCCATTTTATTTCCGAGCGCCGTAATTCTATTATTTCTATTTCCCTTTCACGGCTGAGTAGTTGATTTGAAATTCGGAAACAACCACCTGTGGACTGTTTGCTTACATTATAACGTTATGTAAACGAAATCAGAAGTTAAGACATATAAACAGTCCTCACCGGTACTTGTGCTGTGAAATACAACAGAGGTTTCTGCTTTTACACAAAACACCGCTCTTGTAATTACTTCCATTATAAAAACAAAGCGGACTTCATCATGTAAATTTATTATGCAAAATTCAAAGGCTTTGCGTTATTTTGGTATACGCTCGTTTATTTGGCTGGAAATGACATGATCACAGAATCAACACAAATTATGACGAAAACAGTGTAAATTGTGCACTAATAGGTTTTACACTCATGTTGCATGCACATACCGTATTAGTCTAGGAATATTTATTTTAATAGGTTGCCGTTTCCGTTTCTCAAAAATTTTTACATTTTGATCATATTCACGGATACGTATCTGTAGTGAATGGTTTTATATAATAATGTACAAAAACTTTGTATTGATTTACGAAAATAATCACGTTTTTAATTTTAGCATATCCAGGCAATATTTCAACCAATTTCAAAATACCATTAGTTTCGAATATACCTTTGTCCATTTAAATTAAATGTCTCGCATAAGAAGCAATCGCGGTAAATATTTGCGCTGGACAGAAGATTACCAAAATTAGGTTAATGCACAATGATATCCAATTTTTTTATAGATGGCATAATCTCGGCTACAGCCTAAATAAAGGAGAGTAAAACTATGGAGATAATCTAGAAATTGCACAGTTTATAGAGGCTAAACTATAAGGCTGAATTTTGAATTGATGTAAGAATGTATCTTATTTTAGTGGACAATTTTTTGATAGTAACTCATTACATGGATAAGATGTCTCCATCTGTGATGCTCCCCCAGGCAGCTACTGTTGGCGCAATTTTTAATCTTATAGGTACATGATAATGCATGTGAGTATCCAATTCTAGGTTTACAATTACCTGTTTATTCGGTCGATCTTCATATGCGGCAACTGGATTGATTTTAATTGATCTTTCGACATGTAAGTATAGGTATATGATTTATTAGGTCCAACTGATTTTTTCACATTACTTAACGATGGTACGAAATCATGTGCAGTGCGCATAAAGATACAGTGAGAAAATAACGTTGTAACGGCCGGCCGGTCGGTTTTATATAATAAAACAAAACCAAAGTGGTAGCCACCCCATTAAATTATTTTCTTCACGAGTGATTCAATTTAAAGTTTAGGGGTTACTGCCATCTATACAACAGAGAAGAAGGAAGAAGAAGGAAAAACGAGAGCATTCACCCACGGAAAAAAAAACAGTGAGTTCTTGGAAATTTTTCATCATATTATTATGCAGCTTTAAGAAACACTTTGACTGGCATTCCACAATTTTTCAATGGCTGATGGAGGTAATTTTCAACATGTATCCAAATGAATGTGAATTTTTACAAAGAAGAAATTATTTTTTTTAGCTACACAATTTCAAATGAAGGTACCTCAAAAATCCTAAAAATGCTACTGAAGCGTAAAAAAATTGTCACTTTATTAGAGAAAATATATCTAAAATTTTACACGTATTATCACAACTCGCAATAATAAATTTTACAAGTAAACTATTTAATTTATTTGTACCAAGGAATGTCAACAATATCTTGACAATTAAATATCGGATGGTCTTTCTAAGCGGGAACGTTGGTGCAGTTAAAATAATTTAAATACAAACATTTTGTATTTTCTCTCTTGATTGAAATCTGTTTATCAAAAAAAAATGAATAAGAAAAAGAAAAGCATAGAATATCAAATGATAAAAAAATTTCGTAAAAAAATTGTTTTAAATAAAAAAATAACCTATTAATATTACTACTGGAAATCAAATGTGCTGTTATCATTGAGTTTGAGTATTCAAATTTATAATTTAATTCCCTTATTTCGTATTTTCAAAATAAATCACATTTTTGACTGATACCTTATTCAATATACCTACTTGTTACAGATCGACATATTTAGGAAAACAACTATTTTCTGCATTTCAGCCACTCTGCTGTGAACATTATGCACGAAGTTAATTTTGGAAACGAAACAAAAATATTTAATTTTCAGTAGAAATATAGGTCATTTTTAGCCAGGAAAATATACCATGTGTTTGAATTTTTTGCCTAGTATAACCGTAAAGCCACATGTCACGTTTATTTTAATACCGCTGAGGTATCCTGTACCTCAGCAGTATTAAAATTTCCAAATTTTTCATTAGATAATCGGTTTCTGTTGGAGCTCTGTTGGCAATATTTTTTTGTATTTAGTTGTAGTTCTTTTATAAAGGCCAGATGCAAATAATAGCGATAGAAAAGGAGTTATCAAGGAAAGCTTTCGTTTTGAAATATTTTAGGTCTTATTTATTTGGTAGAAAAAACTGATCGTAGGCTATTCTTTAATTGCTCTGAATGATGAATTTTAATAGATGAACGAAGCTTAGGTTAGCACCCGAGAAGCACAACTTTATAGTAAATGTTTGTTCTACCTCTGTGATGTCTGTAAAAAGAAATGTGAAATTCGAGAAGGCAGTACTGTTAAAGATTATACAAGTAATCTACGTACCATCAACGATAACTTTTCCAAATTAAGTGAGCTTGTTGATAAGAACCTTAAACTTAAATTTGATGTAATTATATCCAGCTTTGAAAAACTAAAATCTGAAATGATAGAACTAATTAAATCTGAACTCGAAACAAACATTAAGTTGAATATTAATGATCATATTGGAAACAAAATTGATGAGTTAAGGCCAAAAATTGACCAAATGTCTTCATTTATGGCTGACAACAATGAAACAAGAACTTCCTACTCCGCCGTTACTAAGATGCAACCATCATTTGTAATAAAGCCAAAGAACAAACAAGATCTGTCTGCAACTAAAAACGATATGATAAAAAACATCAATCCTGTTGAGTCAAATATAAATATATCCAGAATAAAAAATATTCGTGATGGCGGTCTTTTCGTTAGCTGTGAAAATTCAGAGGAAGGTCATAAATTTATGAAACTGGCTAATTCAAAATTGAACAAAGACTACACCATCAAAGAAGTTCCAGCGCTAAATCCTCGATTTAAAGTAGTCGGTATCTCTGAAAATCTCGATGAAGAAACGCTTATTAATTATATTAAGTCCCAAAATAAACATGTAATTGCCGAAAATTGTGTTTTAAAAGTTATATCTTTTGTGCCGCCAAAGAAAAACAACAAATTGTATCAGGCTGTTATTCAAACCGATGTAGCGAGTTATAGTAAAATCATGGACCATGGAAAACTATTTGTTGGATATGATTATTGCAGTATTTTCGATGCAATTGAACTGCGTCGTTGCTTTAAATGTTGTGGGTATCACCATATCTCTAGTCAATGTAAACTTAACATTTTTATTTGTCCTCTATGTGCTCAAAACCATAATTTGAAAGATTGTCCTAAAACTGGCATATTACATTGTATTAACTGCCATAACTATAATAAACACAATAATAATGATCCTGTCAATGTAAGTCACGCTGTTTGGGACAGAAACTGTCATGTTTACAATCTCACATTGCAAAAATTTAGAAATAATATAATTACCCCTCAATAGCAACCAACATCAGCTACCCATGGTACACTTGATAGTTGTTTGCCTAAGTTTACTTCTCCCACTATAACCTGTTATTATCAAAATGTGCGCGGTGTACGTACTAAGACCAATGATTTACTTGTCAGCTCTACAGTTGCTCGTCAATATGACATTGTGGCACTCACCGAGACTTGGCTTAATAGCAGCTTTTCCAACGCAGAAATATTTGATACTAACCACTACGATGTTTTTCGCTGCGATCGTAATTTTCATGCGACTAACACGGAGAGGGGTGGTGGTGTATTAATTGCTCTAGACAAAAAACTGAATGCTTTTAATTTTGATTTTAAGTCTAACTGTGATATATTTAATGATCTCATTTTTATAGACATTGTTTCTGTAAAATTGAAAGTTAATAACAATAATTACTTTTATATTTTCGTTGTGTATATACCGCCTAACACTGACTGTGATAATTATGATAAATTGTTTGATGCTTTCGAATCTTTGTATATCATTTACGGTTCAAATGTTTTAATTATTGGGGATTTTAACATACCTGATTTCGCTGTTAGAAACCCACATGCTACTCCTAGTCGTAATTTTAATTCAATACGTAACTTTTTTAACTTTTTTAACTTTAACAACATTTTAAATTTTAATAATAGGCTCTTAGACCTCATTATCTCCAACTGCACCTGTAATGTCTTCAGATCATCTGATATTTTATTGCCTGAAGATCAGCACCATCCACCTTTAATCATTGAAACCACGTTTAATTGTAATGATAGAGAATTTCCACAAAAAAGTATTGAAGGCCTTAACTTTAAAAAAGCAAACTTTCCGGCCCTATATCATGAATTAGCCTCTAGTGACTGGTCGACTTTAACTGAGCATAGGAGTGTCAATGAGGCCGTTTGTGCGTTTTATGACAGTCTTAATTCAATTTTTGTAAAGCACATCCCTAAAAAAAATATAACACATAAATATTATCCACCGTGGTTTAATGGAGAAATAATATCACATGTGAAACAAAAGATGCGGGCCTGGAAAATGTATCGCTCATCTCCCACTGATGATAATTACGATAGTTTTAATCGTTTAAGATCCACTTTAAAAATTAAAGTAAATGTAGCCTACAAAAATTATGTTACCAACGCCGAAACCGATATTAAGTCCGATCCTAAAAAATTCTGGTCATTTATTAACACAAAAAAGGGTAATACAGACATACCTTCGTCAATGACTTATAATGATCAGCATTTACAAGATCCACAGCTAATCGTAAATAGCTTTGCTGATTTTTTCTCGAGTACCTACACCAATTCTAGTAGTTTGAACACCAATGAGGTGTCTCTCAGCAATAATAATGTATTAAACATAAATTCTGTCACTACTGATGACGTATTAAGATCAATAAAAAAAATTAAATCTAATTTTACCATGGGACCAGACCTTATACCAGCTTTTTTAATTAGGGACTGTGCTATTCTTTTCTGTGAACCATTGTACATGATATTTAATTTGATCCTACAAACTTGTACATTTCCAGATATTTGGAAAGTTTCTCGGGTATGTCCTGTCTATAAAAAAGGCTGTAAGACCGAGATCACTAACCATAGACCTATTGCTATTTTGTGCAACTTTTCTAAAGTGTTTGAAATATTAATTCATGACTTTTTATCGTGCCACGTTAAGAATGTCATTTTACCTGAACAACATGGTTTCATTGAAGGACGCTCTACTGTTACCAACCTAGTATGCAAAAGTCAATTTCTTAGTGAAGTCCTTGATTGAAGAGGTCAAGTAGACGTTATTTATACAGACTTCTCCAAAGCTTTCGATAGACTTGACCATGGTTTATTACTGCGCAAGTTGGATAATGTCGGTTTTAGTGGTAGCCTAGTTGCCATGATTAACTCCTATTTGACTGGCAGGTCTCAATATGTACAATGCCACGGTTACCAGTCTATCAATTTTCCTCAAACCTCGGGTGTTCCCCAGGGTTCGATTCTTGGACCTCTTATGTTTGTTATTTTCATTAATGATATTGCCACAAACATTGATGTAGATTTTCTTTTGTATGCAGATGATCTAAAGATATATTGTGAGGTTGAATCTTCTCTGGACTGCATTAAGCTCCAGGAAAGCCTAGATCTAATCTACTCATGGTGCCTCGATAACCACCTACCTCTCAATGCCAGTAAATGCAATGTTATGTCCTACAGTCGCAAAAATGTCACGCTAATACACGAATATACTCTTGACGGGTCCATCTTAAGTCGCCCTTGCATAATAACAGATCTTGGAGTTATTTTTGATCCAAAACTTTCATTTACAAGTCATATTGACGATACTGTAGCAGCTGCTTATAAGAGACTTGGTTTCCTAGTTCGAAATATGAAAGACTTCAAGTGCCTTGACACTTTGCGTTTGCTATTCGTAACCTTTGTAAGATCAAAACTAGAGTATGCATCAGTCGTCTGGAGTCCAATATACCACTTACACATAACATCCATTGAGAGAGTGCAGCGGCGTTTTTTCAAATCCGCAAGCTATGCCTTGGATAATTTCTATCCTCAAAGAGGTACTCCACAGGAGGTCTTTTATGAACGGTTTAACATGAGCAGTCTAATCAAGAGACGATCTATGCACTCTGTTATACTCTTATTTAAGATTGTCAATCACACACTCAAATCCGAAAGTATTATTCCTTTATTAGACTTTCATGTACCTAGGTATAATGCGAGAAGTAACCACTTGTTTTCCGTGAAAAATCATAGAACAAATATTTACAAATGTTCCCCTATTTACCAAATGATTACCAACTACGCCAGTATTGAATCTCGGCTTGATATACTATTCTGTACTATCAGTGATATTAAAAAAATATATAATATGTAACTTTAATTTTAATCAAGACTGTATGTTTTGCTTGAGCTTTTGTATGTACTTATTTTTATGTTATATTGTATAATTTGATGTTTTTACTTAACTACCTATCCGTTATTTCGTGCAATTTGTATACATGTGTAATGTGTAATGTTCGTTAGTCTTTGGAGTTGTATTCTTCTTTTTATTATTGTACTGTGTTACTTATCCTGTAACTGGGTTTCTTGACCCGTTGGATATATTATCTAAATAAATAAATAAATAAAATAAAAATAAATAAAAATCTGTATATTAAGGGTAAGGAAAATATTTTTGCAGATAAATCTTAATAATTCTTCCTTAATTCATTATTTTTTGATCAACCAAATAATTTGGTAAGTGGATTTTTAAATTGGTAACATGCACTATTCTCGGTATTACATAATAAATAAAAAGTTTTTTGTGCAGGGTCTGGGAAGTTTTAGACCTTGAGAAGTTCATATGAAGCGTTCAATTGAAATATCTTAAAGAAAGTTTTAAACAATATGGTTAGTTTTGCGTTAGTAAATTAGGAAACTGTTTGGTTTTAGCATAGTGTTGCGTCGATTTTATCCAAAACCGAGATTTTCGCACTGAATGTTGAAAACGCTGCATATATTGACGGTAAGAATACTTCTTTAAAAATTCTATTATTTAAGCGAGTAAAAATCTACTTAAAACCTAAGTGTTCGATTTTAAACCTTTCCAAATCTGTCATCGTGCTGTAATTTTTCTTCGATTTTCAATGCTTTAGGTGAGGGATTTATCAATATAAACTTGGCATTGTATTACGTCATTATGCGCATCACATTGGAAAAACATATAAAACTACAATGGGGTTATTTCATGTTAAAGAAAAACTTAAAAATACCTATCAATTTGGATAGTAGAATATGCAAGAATAATGTATTGGTAAATACCATGTCTTTATTATTTGTTAATTATTCATAAATCAATAAAAAGTATCGTCAATAATTTCAAATTTTATTAACTTCTGACGTCACGGTTTAGAACTAAATCTAGGAAGATTTGTTTTTGTTAAGAGTCTAGAGTCATTTGACACTTTTGACAGTTTGCTTTAGTTTGTGTTAGTTCATCATTTTTTACTATTATGGAGCCTAATTTCGTTAAAGCTAGCAGTGAAAATTTACCTGAAGTGAACTACGTTATGATTCAGGAATTCTTTGAGAAAAATATGGACTATTTCAGTGTCGAGTTTAGGAGCGTGAAAAATGTGAGGTTAGTTTTCTTGAGATATTTCATCTACGCTATACTGCGCATGCATAAACATTGACGTCACGG
This sequence comes from Rhagium mordax, assembly GCA_963680705.1. Lineage (NCBI taxonomy): Eukaryota > Metazoa > Arthropoda > Insecta > Coleoptera > Cerambycidae > Rhagium > Rhagium mordax. The sequence goes on along the minus strand of OY796661.1, from coordinate 28,649,706 downwards.
CTGTTGGCGGGAACTTAATATTTTCAAATTACAAACCGAGTTTAAAAATACGTAGGCGCAAAAAAAAGACTTTTTTTCCAAATATACAGTATTTTTAAGTGTTCCTGATTGTAAATTTAACATAAATATAAATTGTGAAATAACCCCATTATTTGTGTCCTAAAATAGTATTTCAAGCCGGTGCTCGTTAAGCAAACTTTGATTTGAACCTAGGGAGTTAGTCATAAAACTAGTAAAAAAACAAAATCTGGAAGATAATCTCGTTATTAATAGATTTGTGGTTTGTAATAGTTTAATGTATACGTTAAAGAAATCGTAATTAATTTTATAGCGATATTAAAATTTTATTGCCTAAAATAAAATACATAGTGATTTAGTATTTAGATGTATTTATTATTATTGGTAAGGCAATTAGTGGTTTCAGACAGTTTCTATTTTAAGCAATAATAAAGTGCTGTCCAGTATACTTAATCCGTAAATATAGAATGTACGAAACTTTTTTTAGGTACCTTGAATGCCTTCCAGGGAAGATAGTATAAGCGTATAAGCATTTAAAATTGAATTAACTATATTTGCCTTGTATTTTGACAATATTTTAAGGGCATTTATAATATCACATTCGTCCTCTTCAGATGTAATCTGTTTTATCAGCTATTTTCAAAAGCTTGCTTCAAAATTTAGTTTATATAATCTAAATTCTGCAATTGTCAGCGGAAAATTAACTGAAATGTCATCTCCATCTAGCACGTGTCATAATTTCTTGCACAAACGCTTAATTAAAGCGAATAGATTAGAACATAACATGTCTGTCTTTTGCAGAAAAACTGCAATTTGAGCGAGCAGGGAGTTGCTTTCATTAAAAACACCCCTTAAATTATAATGCGGATTGTTAAATTCAGAGGAAATCCAATTTAACGTTAAGAGTGGATATTCAGTTTTTGCAGTAAAATTAAATGGTTTAACAGTAAAGTGTCACTTACAGGGGAATGGATGTCCCGGACCTCATGGAAACGAGAATATATTGCAACAAAAAAGTATTTCCACTTAGGAATGGTGAAGTCGAGTATTACCAAGGCCATGGTAAATTGGATTTTAGTCTTGCAATTTAATTTAAATATTATGTATAGTGGAACGGTAGAGTAATATCAAAAGATAATACCAAACTCTAGAACACTCTTTGGAAGTTATGGAGCAAAGAAGTTAACTGGCTATGATAATGTAATTTTTTTTAAGAATTATATAACTTGACGTTATATTTTATTGGCAAATTTTAGTAGTACAAAAATACTTTGTGGCTTAGCGATATGCTTTAGAGCAGTAGGCATTAAAGCTGAATGCCAATAACTCATACGTATTAGATTCTAGATTACTTTTATGTAATTTGAATTTCTCTAAAATGAACTGACAAAAGTTGTTCGAAATTTTCGTGAATTATGAAACTGGTCACTTTATACACCTGCGTTGTTTTGCAAAAAAAATATTAGGAAACATGCTATTGCTTTTTAAAAAATTTTTTTTTAATAAATATACGAATTTTATTGTTTAAACGTTATTTGTGGCATTTCATAAATTATTTCTTTCCTTTTCTTTTTTGGGATTTATTACCACATTCCTCGAGATTCCTATCCAAAAAATTCGATTTATCTAAAAAATATTCAAATTAACCAGTTTAAAACTGGGAAATAACCTCTACGCCTTTGACGTAATGTCAGAGGATCAGTTAGAGCATTGAGTAAAAAATAATATTTTACTCAATGGTTAGAGGGTGTTTTTGACAACTAATAGGAATTAAATTATTCTATGGTAAGTATCTATGGAAATGATATAAACAATTTTAATTTATGCCGTGTTATTCTACACGTTACCATTTATTATATATGTATATAATAAATGACGTTACATAAAAATCTAAAGCTTAAACTTTGAAAAAGGAAACGGATATAGTTTCCGAAACGTCAGCGCAGTATTTTTGTATTAATTTAATTCCTATTAGTTGTCAAAAGCACCCTCTAACTGATCCTCTGACATTACGTCAAAGGCGTAGAGGTTATTTCCCAGTTTTAAACTGGTTAATTTGAATATTTTTTAGATAAATCGAATTTTTTGGATAGGAATCTCGAGGAATGTGGTAATAAATCCCAAAAAAGAAAAGGAAAGAAATACGAATTTTTACAAGATAATATTTCACTCAAGCATTTACCACACTTTTATTGCCTTTTTAAGGGGGCCCTTATGGTATAATTCATTTACCATAAGGAGTAACGGGTAACTTTATTCTTCCAACTGAGGTGGCCATTTCCTTGAGAATTGTAAGTTGTTTTTTTCTCAATTTTTACGTCATACGATGTAGGTAAGGCTTTGAGTTAAATCAAAAACTTGTTGCAAATCTTTGCGAACGAATTGCACTTTGTTATCACTTAACAAAAAACATTTCCGTCCATCGATAATGAAAATCCATTGCTCCCCGTAGGGGTTTCAGGAAGTAGTTGTTAGCACACTGGGATACATAAGACATAAAGAGTCATCATCACCTTCTTGCCAATTATAACGAGGAATGATTATATATAGATAGCGTTCTACTCGATAGAGACAAGAGAATATCAAGGAGAATATGGAATAATGAGTTTCTTTCAGTACTTTCTTTAGTATTTTAGTACTTTCTGTATTAGATTTTTTGGTAGAACTTCTCTTTCTTCCTCATCATGATCAAGTGAGTCGCGGTAAATGATATCATTTATCAAATTATATCAACTAACTGTAATCATTACATAGGTTTCTACGGCACTGGTTTCTGGGAACTCAAAATATTTAATGATTTGAGGTATGTCCAGGTTTAATAATTGCTCCTTCTTACAGACTCTAGTGCCATCAACTGGCAGATCGATGGTACTAAAACAAATTTCACAAACATTAGCTTGGTTACATGATGACACAACAAGATGTTCAATTTTCTGTCTTTTCTCACTTGGGACTTACTACCACACTTAAACAATGATGTTCCGCAGAAGAAAAGAAACTTAAACGATGCTACAAATAACTTTTAGACAGGATGTTCAAGTTGTACGGTTTCAGCGACAGCAACCACCGAGCGAGTCGTTCTGTCGGTGATATGAACTACAGAAACAGTTGGTGATCATTCTTCACAGTGACAGTGAATCCTTCGATATATCGGAGAAATTTACACCCAGACCAAACCCATTTCCGCACAATCAGTGGTGTTGTAGCTTCCCTGCACATGCGTTGGTATACAACTTGATAGGTTTTCCCCCTGAAGTAAAACTGGTCCATAAGCTTACGAGCTAGTATCTGTTTTTACAAGTGACTTGGGTTCTATTTCATGTGATTTAAGTATAGCAATGAATAATTTCTCTAGTTCATTAAATGCAATTTCTTGAGAAGGTCCCCATTCTCATTTGGAATTTTTCTTTGTAATGTTACTCAAATGTGTGGATACCGTTGCAAAGTTTAGGATAAACATTCTAAACCACGAGCAGGTCTGTTGAAATCTGAGAATTTGTGGTGCACTCAGTATCACAGGTAACTTATCTTACAAACAAGAGTCAAGTTCGTCCTTACTAATAATATGACCAAAATATTTCACTGTTCCTAAAGAAGTTACATTTCGTGCCAATAACTTGAAACCTGAAAATTTTCAATATAGTTTTATTGAAAATAAACGAGATGCCACAAGAAATAAACACAAGGACAAAAGCATCCATTTCTGATATGAAGTGGGGAAAGGCAAGAGTGGGTTCGCAATGTGCCTTTGCGAGCCGGTATTGCCATATTTAAAGAATTGTTGGCGATTTAGGGATACTTAAATTCAAAGATGCTAATGACTACTGAAAGAATATCCCATAGACATTACATGTTGACGTTAAATTTTACGTAGTGCCCAATCCACCTTTTTAAAAATTGCATAACATCCCTTACATAATTTTGAAAATGTTTAGAATCAAGCAAATAGTTATTTATGATCTTTTTTAACAAGTGCGTAAGGTGAGATTTTTTCACGAATGGGAATTTTGTCGCATTCGCCTACGGCTCATGCGACAAAATTCCCATTCGTGAAAAAATCTCACCTTACGCACTTGTTAAAAAAGATCACTTTTCGCACGAATTGCATACAATATTTTTCCTACTACCGAAATGGACCTAAATTCTCTAATAATAATGTGAAACGTCAAAATTTACGTATTACGTCAAAACTTCATGTCATTTAAAAATAACAATACTGTTATAGCCAACTTAATTTTAAATCAGTCAATGTCTATTATTTTTTTGTCTAATGTCAATGTCAAGAATATAAATGCAACTTCAGAATTGTAAAAAATTCAATCATTATTGTTAAAGAATACTGAAAATTAGGTGGTATGTTTTATAATAATACCGTGATATTAAATAAATGGACTACATAAAATTAAATAACCACATTTAACGTTTTTAAAATAAGATATGTTTATTATAGGTGCTCTAATAGATATGCAATTGTTTAGTATGTTACGTTACGCACTAGTGCGTAAGGTAAAAACACTTTACGCACTCTACAGCGTGCGGGAAGTTAGTACTTTACGATCGGTAGTAGAAAAAATTCATTTTAAAACATTTCGCTATTATTGGAATTGGGGACATTCTTCCTGAAAATGAATGACATGTGTTTTAAAGCGGACAAACAAAATGTTCCGTTCCGTACTGTTATACAAATTGTTTTAACAGATACCATCGGTAATGAAATATAATCTCGAATATATTACAGAAATTTAATTTTCACGTATAGCCACAGGACTATTTATATAGTAACTATTGTGGATATCATTTATGGAAATTAATTGTATTAAAATGGCCTAGATTGAATCTATGTTTCATATTTAAATTTCGACCGAAATAATATGTATTATGCGAGTATGTGGAACGAACCCCCGAAAATATTTGCAATTTAAATTAGTTCCTGCTTATAAATTCTTAACAAAGGATATCGCAAATATTGCACACATCATATCCAAATATAAAAATTTTAACAACGGAGGTAAATAAATATATTTAATGTTGAAAACAGTAATTTCTATATTCGATCTATTGTCAAGTCCTGGCTTTTATTTAATTCTCAATACAATACCTTCCCACAGATGTTTTTTGTTCTTTTGTTAAATGTTTTCTTGAAACGTTTTTTTAACCTTCTCTTAAGTCACCGAAAATCCAAGCACTTTGTATTAAGTAAAGAGGCCATACAGTTTATTGCGGATTCCGAACCACATTTAAGGTACATACATTCTTCTCCAATCTAAGTTCAAATTGAATCTCAAATAAGTTTTATTCGCATCAGGATGGATTTAAACCATTAATTTTCGCAACCAAGTATCAACGCATTTACTCAATGGGCTGCCGTGTCGATGGATACACGTATAAATTTTATTATCAACTCCCAAATATGTCAATGTCCAGGGTTGGTATATAAACCTTACCTAATATGCAGTTCTCTAAATTGCTGGCTTACTGCAATCAATGACTCTATTTTGCGTAATGGGTATGTAAAGTGCAGTTCATATTTCTAAAGCAGATAAAAAATGCCGCACTTACAAAGCAGAAAGGCGGCCTCTTTAACGATTCAATGGAGCCGCCGCACGTGCACCTTTGTCGGGAATTTTTTGTCTGCCTTAGAAATATGAATTCTACTTTACCTGGCTGATTTTGAGAGTAGAAATGTTATTCCCTTTAAGGAACGAGGGAAAGGACTCAAACAGTATATCTTTTAAATATTTTACAATAAAAATATTTATTATTTAGTACCATAATATTATTATTATTACTCCCATCACAAACGCAGGCAGTCATACTTGTTTTCGTTGTCCGAATGTTGAAATAAAAATAAATTGTATCATATTAATTAACCTCAACCACATCAAAAGACAAGTTATGAAATTAGTTAATTTTTTGTATTCCCTTTTACCTATTAATGGAACTAAGATATTCCTGCACTCCCATGTTCCTGGGTAATAGGTGTGACCTTTACTAAGCGTCGCTCAATGCAATAAAGGCCATTGTGCATGGAAACATTGAACATTCGAGAATTGCAGGTCGATCATAAATTCTGTCTGTGGTGCTGCCATATTTTTAATAGGTTATTTACATAAAATACTAACTCTAACTCCTTTTAACGATATACTAAAAATACCCTATAAAAAGATTCGTATAACGGGATTTATTTGCTGCCGTACTGAAAGGAGTTTTACTGCAACTCCATACCTTCCTAACCTAACAAAGCTGTAGATAAATTATACTATAAAAAGAAAAATTACCGGGGCATCTGGAAGGACTCGAAATACCTCTATCATGGACTTTCAGGACACCCCTAATGCACCTATAAATTCGAATGTAAATTCAGGGATTGGGATTTTTTCCAATATGCCTAAAAATAGAGTATTTGTCGTTGTAAAGTATACGATTTATGATTTCTGTTTAATATATAAACTTGACGAGAACTGGAATCTTTTATGTGATCTGCATATGAAGGGTCCGTCACGCATGCAAACGAGCTATAGAGACGCGCAATCGGGATAATCGAAAAACAATGCACAAATTCAAGTATTAAATAAGTATTATTAACACCGTATTAGAAGTTTCGATGTTGAAAATTAAATATTTATCTTGTGATAAAAAATGTTACATACAATTGAAGGAAACATAATTTCACATTCCGCAGCAAAGCCGTTTTCTTAATTTTGTTATTTAAGAAGTAGAAACTTATCCATAAAATCCTTCAGAAGTCAATTAATTAACAAAAAATAATCAATAATATAACGGCTTAGTATGCAATTAAATAAATAAATCTTTTTGTAGCGCAATTCTATGATCCTTACTACACAAAACTGTGAAAGAAAACAATAAAAATTTGTTCAAGCGGTTTTTTTAATACCAATACTTCTGTACCCTTGCCTGTGAGAATTTTGTTGTTGATAACTGGTGCAACCTTGCAATTATAAGTAAAACCTATTGTTGGTTAACACCCAATGAACACTTCGATTCTTCCACAAACTTTATAATTTGCATGTGGAATTTATTACTTGAGTTGGTGCATTGTTTCTCAATTATTCTGACCGCGCATCTTTATACTCGTATACATGTGTGGCGGACCCTGAAGTAGTGTTGCACATTTCGTTGTCAGTGGACATAATCATATGATGCAATTAGTTTTAATCAATTTCTAATCATGTCAACTTGCGCGTCGATTGTTGAGTATTTCGTTTTTTGCATTTAGTATAAACTACTTTAAAGTCGATATTTAAAATTAATAAATTTGCCATTCATGATTTTCTTAAATGAACAATAAGTACAGTGGAGTTTACAGTTAGATACATTCGTTATATGATTTGATCATATGGAAGAAATTTGAACGTCATTACAGATAGACCGACAGGCAGTTATTTCCACAACCTTGGAATGTACGAAATGCATGTATGTGTTAAAAATGTATTTTAGACTTTTTTACATCTCATCATTCTGTTTCTTAATTAATTTAAATTATTTAAATATCAACGTATATTAGGATAAAACAGTTAATAACATGAAAGTCGCGTATTAAACATTTATTCTTCTGTATTTATTCTTTTTCATAAAATAGGAGCTTCAAAAATATGTATTATTATCTGTAATTTAAGTCTAGATTGTATTTGGTAAGTAAACATAATTTTTCTACTAAATGTGTTATTCTCCACATTCATTCTCCCGATAGTTGAGGCATCGAGTCATTCTCTAAACTGGAACTCTGTGTATTTAAGAAAGTATATTATGAACGGAAATTCTAATTTACAGAATCCCTCATGCTGGGAATTAATTTATCAATTTGCATAAGTTACACATGAACAAACTTATTATTATCAAAAGCTATTCAAATCAGTAACCCATTCTAATGATAAAAATCTCACCAACACAAACAATATTTATTACGGATCGCAAGGTCACTTTTTCATATTATCTACTTACACCGCAATAGTCCAGGGGTATCTTCAAATAAAAAAAAAAACGGAATAACTTTAAAATAGGAATTGCCCCCGTAGAATATTTTGGGATAACTTTTTCTCTTCCTTTTCTTTTTTGGGATTTATTACCAAATTTCTTGAGATTCCTTTCCAAAAAAAAATGATTTATTTAAAAAATATGCAAATTAACCAGTTTGAAACTGGGAAATAACTCAACTTTTTTTAATAGGAATCTCAAGAAATGTAGTAATAAATCCCAAAAAGAAAAGGAAGAGAAAAAATTTATATTTATATACAGGGTGGTCCGAAATTAGTGGTCATCATTTTACCCGTGTATTCCAAAAATAAGAAAAAGTTCCTACAAACATGGCCCCGAAAATGCTTCCTAAGGGAGCTACAACCCCTTAAAGGTGCATCCTTGACGATGGTTTTTATTTAATATTTTCAAAACTAATAATAATAATAATAATAATAAAACTAATAATAGCATAATTTTATTATTAATTACTAAGTACCTACCTAGAGAACTGTGCAACTTACTCGTTCCATTTTGATTTTTTGTGATTAATGTTTTCCAGAAACTCAAATAATTCGAAAACGGTGCGTCCTATCAAAGTTCAACTAGAATGCCTTTATTGCATAAAAAACTCTGGCATTCCATAATTTGCTATCAAAATCTGGAAAGACATACATGCGAAAAAGTTGTGGGGCATTTTACTCCACCCCGTCTTTTTTTGACCCACCCCTGAGTGAAATTTTTGGATCATTATCACATCACCTTATTGGCCATAAAACGATTAGTAATTGACCAAAATTTCATGTTTTTATTTTTACCAGTTTCGAAAATATTAAATAAAAACCATCGTCAAGGATTCACCTTTAAAGGGCTGTAGCTCCCTTAGGAAGCATTTTCGGGGCCATGTTTATAGGAACTTTTTGTCTTATTTTTGATCGAGGAATACGCGGGTAAAATGATGACCACTAATTTCGGACTACCCTTATATAAACAATATTTTAGGAGAAGTACCAAATACATATTTTAAGAGAGTAGTCTTGTCTAGCATTTTGTGACACCCCATACCCTCCTCGTATGTTTATTAATCTCTTTCCGGAAAAGAGAGAACATACATATTTGGCTTTATTCAAATTCAAAACGTCTAAAAATAAATTATTGAAAAAATTTGTTTAACCCACCACAAAATTCAATAATTATGGTCACCAAAATACGATGTCCCCAAGAAGATGTGCATGTTCTTTCCCATTTATTTAGCTCATCAGGGAGACGATACCACGTTAAATTCAAAGATACCTATATCTTGAAACTTATACTTAAAATTGTATTTATTGACATTAATAAAATATTTTGTAACCATAACAAACAAATTCTTTCATTCCTATAATTAATATGCCTCCAATATCTTCACGTCCCTTTGCAATCTACCTACTCTACTTTCTTTTTTGAGACTCGTTGCTTATAAACCAATTTATTTAAGTTTTATACTGGCCAAATAATAACAAAAATATGTAATATATTTATTGATGTTCCACTTCTGAACATGCAAATATACATTATGTTGAATTCAAAGAAAATCATTGAGAACATTTTAGAACGTTATTATTGTCGAATAATGCGAAAACAAAATAATCTGCAGGACTATATGTCATACAGCATTGAATTATATTACAGAACCCATAATATCCAAAGCAATGATTTTCTTTGAATTCAACATAATTTATATTTATATGTTCAGAAGTGGAACATCAATAAATATATTAGATATTTTTGTTATTATTGGGCCAGTATAAAATTTAAATAAATTTGTTTATAAGCAACGAGTCTCGAAAAAGAAAATAGAGTAGATTGCAAAGGGACGTGAAGATATAGGAGGCATATTAATTATAGGAAAGAAAGAATTTGTTTGTTATGGTTACAAAATATTTTATTAAGTACTGTGGCCATAAATACATTTCATTAGCTTGCTTGAGGTTTGTACAACCCAACAAATCGCTCATCGATGTCGGTACATTTAAGGAAACATCCAAGAGCCATATTTTGTTAAAAACTATATGTGTTATACGAATTATTTAAAATATAACGTATTAGAATCACCGAAATTTCATAACATTTATTGAGAATGAAATAAAATAAGATAAGTTTCTGAAAAATGCGACCCAGGGCTGGGATAACTCAATTTAGTACTACGCGGAAACTCTTACTTTAAATTACCCAACTCGTCTTGTAGAATGGGGGTTTAAGTATTACTTAAGTCTCGTGACCGTTTTCAAAATAGAAATTGCTACGTAAAACATTTCTTTGGAGCGGTTCCGTTAACTTCCAGCTGGTATATTAACTTGATAGTCACATGCAGATGTGCGCTGTCATGCTTAGAAAAAAAGTTGAACCAACAGTCGCTGCCAGTAGACCAAAGAAGTTCATCCACCTGAGAAGCAAAACAGAAAAATTTCAATCTAATTGAGATTTGTTTTTCCGCTCATTTAAAATCCAATCCACGTCATCACTGTTCTATCTCTAGCGACAGACTTTCTATACTTACATTTTTCAAAACCCTTCATAATTCAAGTTGTTTCCACATTCTTACTTTTATTGAATCAGATTTAACCAAACTGCGATTCGTCTGCGAATAAATCTGGGTTCCATGGTACATCAGCTCAATTTTGATGTTCTCTTCAATACAAATGTTGATCCATATGCATTCTTAGGCCAATTTCTTTTGACATAGCAGTAAGGTTCTCTGTACGATGACAAAATAGTATTTGCCGGCCGGCTACAGTAGTCATGATTGGGGTTCAGAAATATATATACTTAGTTATTAATTACTCCAAATAATTTACATAATTGTAACTATCACTAAATTAAGTCAGTTTTTAAGAAATAAAAACCACGAGGTTAACTACTAATGATATATCAATAATGATAAAATATAAAGATCTATAATATGAAATAGAAAAATAAGCAATGTAATGTAAAAAACAATCAACACTACTGAGCAGAACTAAATTGTTCATATAACTTGCAAAAAAATTTATGGATAAAGACACAGTGAGAAAACTTGATGGTAAAACTCGGTCGTAAAAATCTACTTAGATCATAAAACTCAAAAATGGAAATTATTTTTTAAACTTAACAATCCGAAATTGACAAGGAATCCCAAATTATTTATGACAGGAGTTATTTCCAAATTTTGTAGACTGCTGCGAAAGATACACACCACCGTCAAATCTAATTTCACAAATGGCTGGCTTTCTCTTCCTCCTCGTCTCGTCTAGCTGCCCAACACAATATGTTCTTTTTGTTGTTACACCTATTTCCCAACTGATTTGTAAAAAACAGGTAACTCTATCGTTTCAGAAGCAACATCGATGTGTCGATTTAGTTTAAAAATTAACAAAACAGGTGGCGATCTATGACATCCATGGTTCAATTTAATCGATGCAATCCAACGGTTCTGGAAATGTTCTTCTCAAATGGGCATTCACATACGCCTTTATACATATATTCATGAAGTTGTATGATATATTATGGTATGCATCCAAATTGACGTTGCGTCAACCAATAGTAGTAGTAAAATTATATTTTAGAAATATTATGTAATAAATATAATAATCTCTAAACTATTGTCTTTAATGTCGCGTCGATAATCAAAATATGAACATAGGTTGTTGCAATACGTTTATAGTGAATCCATCTGTCTAATGGGATTATTCGAATCATCGAATACCTAATAATGAGCAAATGGAATTATGGGATTCCCTTTATTGAACATGCAAGAATGAACTGTACACACGTAAAATCAGTGTGCATACATGGCTGAAATGGCGTCGCATCAGGAAGTTACGGATCTCCTTATGGCATTTAATTCAAATAATAACGTATGCGGTATTCACTATAGTGTACAGATAAATGTTTAATAATTAAATATTTTCAATACTACTAATTATTCTCAGAAACTTCCTACACCAACAGTTAAATTGAGCGATGGCGAATAATACATTGATTGTAGAACTGACTGTTTGTTTTAGCTATCAAGATTTAAGTAACAATTAATAATTACTGTGGTGAATGTTTACCTATACAGAGTTACTGAAAAAAAAAATTCGCTTAAAATGTATATTACAATAGGTACTTAAATTGTTTCAAATGATTAATCGCTTTTGTATTGTTTAGTTGTAAGAACCTCTTGACTCCAGCTACCCTTAATAATTATTTTAAAATAGCATTAGCACCGTATGTCTTAGTAGGTCGTTCAAAAGTTTGCCAAAAACTGTATTCAGCTGTTCCTGATGATCTGAATGTTGTCTTGAGGGATATACCTACATATGCCGAGTATTCGTGCCAAAAGTAATTTATTATCAGCTATTCTAGTGTGAATCGAATGCTCTATTTGGCATGTACCTAATACGATGGTAAAAATTTTCCACGGATCTGCATGTGACTTTAGAGGGTAAATTGTTTAATTTTATTGTGATGGAGTTATTAGAGCTTTAACGTTGTTGGGTATATTTTGGCAAATTCTTTTTTTAATCTGGAAAAGTTTTATGTAGGATTTTTAAGTAAAAACTGTACGTAACGCGTTGGTCGCAGTTTACCGATAATTATTCTGTCCATGTGATTACGTCCAGAATATAATACATACATAATGATTCAAATTTGTTTACGATACGAAGCAAAGTTACGTGTAAACATTGTTAACAGATTTAATTAGTTCTGGTCATATATATAGTTCATTGAGGTTGAACCATGTAGCGTAATAAAAGATAGATTAAAAAATAGCGCCGAATATGGTTATTAAAATTTATTACAGAGGCGATTCGTGTGTAAAAAGATTAGTTTTGCATAATAGAAATAATTTCAGGACACTCTTTGGGTTTAAAATTCAATTAAGTGGCCTTCATTAGTTTGGCGACTAGAAATTATAAGTATACCCTAGTGTATATTATTAGGGAAGAGCTTAATATATTTTCCTAGATACGTTATACGTACGGAAACCAAAATTAACTTAATATAAGTTTCCAAGTTGGATATATACTCAGGTTTAAATTCCCCGAGAAAGGTACCTATAATTTAATTTTAAGATCAAACCTGATGTATACTATAAATCTCTTATGCACAAACTTACCAGTTAAACGGCATTACTATCTGAAACAATTTTAGAGAGCTTAATGAAGGCACTAATTTTTAGCTGCATCTAATTTTTAGCTGCATTAATTTGAAGTCGTAATAACTTCAACGTAACAGTGTTGTTGGCAAATCAGTATTTAATATTCCAGTCAATTCATTTTTTTTTTTTATTAAATGACAGGTTACGAAGGTGGGTGTTTTACATCTTTATGTAATAGCTTTTAAAAGTATAATTATAACCGATAATTAACCGCAACCAATAGAGGAACAGTTTACATTAGACTTGACTAAACTGAATATAGTTAGTGTGTTTATATTTTACTGGAACTTCGGATTGCATAGTATGTCATTGATTTTCACCATGTATTAAGAATCACGATCGTGCTTCATGGTCATCATACAAAAGAGAGTACATTCCAGTAATTTGAATGACGAAGAGAAAAGGATTAAGAGATCAAGACCTAGAGCGATCATTATATTAGTACAACAAAATCTTAGTATATTGTCAGCTGTATTGAACTTTAAATAAATATGCCAACAATGCCTTGCTCGAATATATCAAGTTCAACGAAGATAGAGGGCTGGAAAAATCTAGGGAAATTCGAGGTTTTAATGGGGTCTCTTGTTCACTTTTACTCTGATGTGTCAATGGAGGTTCAGCATAGGAGCATTTATTGACGATATAAGAGTAGATAAGTAATACCGGACCCGGCCCTCCCTGGGAGGTAATTAGACTGGGGTGGGGGGCAATTAGAGAGGGGAGGAGGTAATTTGTAATTGCGTAATTAGTAATTTGTAATTGTGTAATTGTGTAATTGTGTAATTGTGTAATTAGACTATTTGCGCATTAATTACACTAATGTAATTAGTCTGGAGGGGGGATAATTAAAACCCAATTGTCGCGAGAAATGAAAGTAATCGGATTATTGCGCTGAGAAATGAAAGTAATTGAATTATTGCGCTCTAATGTAATTGCGTAATTAGTAATTTGTAAATGTGTAATTATTGGATTATTGCGCTGAGAATTGAAAGTAATTGAATTATTACGCTCTAATGTAATTGCGTAATTAGTAATTTGTAAATGTGTAATTAGACTATTTGCGCGTTAAGTAATCGGATTATTGCGCTGAGAAATGAAAGTAATTGAATTATTGCGCTCTAATGTAATTGCGTAATTAGTAATTTGTAAATGTGTAATTATTGGATTATTGCGCTGAGAATTGAAAGTAATTGAATTATTACGCTCTAATGTAATTGCGTAATTAGTAATTTGTAAATGTGTAATTAGACTATTTGCGCGTTAAGTAATCGGATTATTGCGCTGAGAAATGAAAGTAATTGAATTATTGCGCTCTAATGTAATTGCGTAATTAGTAATTTGTAAATGTGTAATTAGACTATTTGCGCGCTAAGTAATCGGATTATTGCGCTGAGAAATGAAAGTAATTGAATTATTGCGCTGTAATTGCGTAATTAGTAATTTGTAAATGTGTAATTAGACTATTTGCGCGTTAATTACACTATTTTATATAGTCTGGAGGGGGTTAATTAAAAAGCCCAATTGTTGCGAGAAATGAAAGTAATTGGATTATTGCAATTAAACTAGTATAATTGCAATATATCTAATTGAATTGGTACAATTATATATTAATTAGTACATCAATTGGAGAAATGAAAGTTTATTACGCTGTAATTAGACTAGTATAATTGCAATATATCTAATTGAATTAGTACAATTGTATATTAATTAGTGCTGGGGGGTATTTGAATATTGAAATGTGGTGGTGGGGGTCATATTCTGTAGATATATAGAGAGTGAGAGGAGTTGTCACAACCACTATTAGTAGCAACAGACTCCTAGTGAACACGCAAAATGTATAAGTGTACGTCTTGCAGTAAAAGTTTTACGCGATGTGATAATATGCGTCGTCATCAGAAACAATCGTGTGTGAGTTTACGTGATAATGGACCTCCAGCAAAACAATTTAAATTTGATTCAACCCCATCAACATCCGCAAGTATGCAAACATGTGATTGTTGTAATGTGACGCTGACGACAGCTCAGATGCATTCCCATAAGAGGTCGTTGCAACATAAGGCAAATGCATGTGTTCCTTCAATGGGTGGTGTAAGCATTATCCAAAGCGCTTTCAAATACAGAATTATTTCATATCGAGTGCATAGTGAACATAATCATCTGGACTACGTAATGTTCTTTAATGAAATCAAACATAAAATTTTAAATCTGCTAGAAGAAGCGCTACAAATACATACGGCAATAAAAGTAAATCTGGAAGTGTTCGCCAAATACATGATACAAAGTAAAGAATTAACAGATATGAAATCATTTAATACAACCAACAAAATTTTGGATCAAGCTATGAATTTAAGTGATGTTTTGGATAGTTTTGTAGAAGAGATGATTACCCAAACTACAGAGTTTCAAGAGCGAGATTCAGGTGTGTAATTATTTTTATTAACGTATTAGAATTGCATTTAACATTTGCACATTTTTAGGATGGGCCCTGGAACGAATCGAATTTGTTGAAATTAATGTGAACAAGTATAGTCCACTGCGTGGTTCATCATATATAAAATTACCAAAATTCATTGAAAATAAGAATGCAGTGGTAAACGTGCACAATCAAGATCAATGTTGTTTTGCCTGGGCGGTGACTTCAGCACTGCATCCTGCAAATGGTCATACATCGGACTTATCATCATATCCACATTATTCACAAGTGTTAAATGTAACAGGTATGGATTTTCCAGTAAAATTGCGGGGTATATCAAAATTTGAGGAAATGAATAATATATCGATAAACGTATATGGGTTAGAGGAGAAATTTAAAAATAATAGAATGGAATATGAAGTTGTAGGTCCTTTACGTTACTCGGGGAAAAAACTGCGTATCCATTTAAATTTATTGCTAATTTCTGAGATGTGTAATATTAATCACCATTGTACGAACGATTGTGCTAAAACTCACTATTGCTGGATAAAGAATTTGTCTAGGTTAGTTTCGCGACAAATTTCAGCAAGCGATCATAAAAAATATTTTTGCGACGGTTGTTTGTTATATTTTAATACCGAACGTCACTTATTGCAACACCAGTCACACGATTGCAATCATATTTATACGACAATACCTACCACCCAATTTCGAATCGATAAATATGGTAAACAAGTACCCGAGAATATGTTAAAATTTGAACATTTTGAAAGACAAATGCAAGTTCCATTTGTAGTGTATGCCGATTTCGAATCAATTTTAAGTCCTATCGATACCTGCCAACCCAATCCAGAACGGTCTTTCGGGAATAAAACTTTTAGACATCAACCACATTCTTTCGCGTATTTAATAAAATGTTCGTTTGACAATTCCCTAAACAAGTTTGAGTTATACCGGGGGTCTGACGCCGCCAAAGTCTTCGTATCACGTATCGAGGCTGACTCGAGAGATATCTATAATAGATATATGAAAGATATAGTCCCAATGGCTAAGCTCACAACGCAACAAAGACAAGACTTTGAAAACGCAACCGTATGCGGTATATGCGAGAAGGCATTCGAAGAAGGTGACGTGAAAGTTAAGGATCACTGCCACTTAACCGGAAAAATTAGATTTATCGCTGCACACTCTGTTTGCAATTTAAATTATAAATTACCATGTTTCATACCGATTATATTCCATAATATGAGCTCATACGACGGTCATTTATTCATTAAAGAGCTATGTGCACATAACGATAGAGTGGAGGTACTAGCGCAAAATAAAGAGAAATACATATCTTTTTCAAAACACCTTTATATGCATGATTACATTAATAAGAATGGGGAGAAGAAACAAAAATTTTTACAACTGCGATTCATTGATAGTTTTAAGTTCTTGTCAACATCGCTACAAAATTTGGGTGAAAGTTTAAATGATGACCAGTTAACTATAACCAGAAGTTTTTATACGGATAACAAAGAATTCCGTTTAATGAGACAAAAGGGTGTATTTCCATATAGCTTTGTGGATAGTTTAAATAAGTTGAATAAACCAGATCTACCATCCAAAGTCGAATTTTATGACAACCTAAACGATCAGCATATATCCGAAAATGATTATCAAAGGGCTAAAGATGTGTGGAAGTTGTTCGCATGTCAGAATTTAGGTGATTATTCAGATCTCTATTTGAAAACAGACGTATTGCTTTTATGTGATGTATTCGAAAATTTTCGAAAAATCAGTTTAGAGAAATACAAGTTGGATCCTGCTCAATATTTTACAGCCCCCGGATTGTCGTGGGACGCTATGTTAAAACTGACAGGAGTAGAGTTAGAATTATTAATTGACGTAGATATGATTAACTTTTTTAAGAAAGGAATTCGTGGTGGAATAAGTCAGTGCTCTGAAAGAAAACATATCGCAAATAACAAATTTCTTACCGATTATGATTCCAATGAACCCTCGTCGTTTATAACTTATTTGGACGCCACAAACCTATACGGTCACAGTATGTCCCAATCGTTGCCGACAGGTGGATTCACTTGGTTGTCCCAACAAGAAATTATAAACTTAGACATTACGAATATTCCAGATGAAAATCCGCGCGGGTACGTTTTCGAAGTAGACATTCATTATCCCAATGAATTACATGATCTACATTCGGACCTCCCTTTCCTAGTAGAAAACATGATTCCTCCTAATGCAAAATCGGCAAAGTTGATTCCAAATTTGTTTGACAAGAAAAGGTACATTGTACACTATAAAAATTTGAGGCAGGCCATGGATCACGGTTTGATGGTTTTAAAGACTCATAGAGTGCTCGCATTTAATCAATCTCCTTGGTTAAGAAAATATATCGATTTAAATACGGAGATGAGAAACACGGCAACAAGTAAATTCGAAAAAGATCAATTTAAATTAATGAATAATGCAGTTTTCGGTAAAACTATGGAGAACATGGATAATAGAAAGGATATAAAGTTGGTAACGCATTGGGAAAGTATTAGAAGGTCCTCTGGTGCAAATGCTCTTATAGCCCGACCGAATTTCAAAACTTGTTCAATCTTTACAGAAGATTTCGTCGCGATTCATATGAACAAACTAAAAGTAGTATACAACAAGCCAATTTATGTAGGGTTTTGTGTTTTGGAATTATCCAAGACGGTGTTATACAATTTTTTCTATGACGTGAGAAAAAGAAAATTTGGCGAAAATGCTTCCCTGTTATACACCGATACGGATTCTCTGATTATTAAAGTTTTTACTGATAACATTTACGATTTTATAAAAGAGAACCCCGATAAATTCGATACATCCAACTATAAAGAAGGAAATAAATTTGAAGTTCCTAAAGGTCTGTCGGTTTTAGGGAATTTTAAAGATGAGTTCCCCGCCGACCCGATTATTAGTTTTTATGGGACGGGGGCTAAAGCTTACTGTATAAAATCTATGAATAGTGAATTGAAAAAAGCTAAGGGGGTAAAGAAATCAGTTATTAATAAAAATTTATCAATAGATGATTATAAGAAAATAGTTGAGCAGGGTGGGGTAATATTAAGAGAAATGAATACATTTAGAAGTTATTCGCATGATATTTACACAGAGATGAAAAATAAGGTGGCACTATCTCATTATGATGACAAAAGATTCGTCATTCCTAATACGTTTAAAACTTTACCATGGGGGCATTGTGACATACCGATATTTCAAAATGAGTTGGCCGTAATAACTAATACAAATAATGTCGTTGAAAAGGAAAAATATGATCCTTTAGATGCTTTACTTGCAGCAATAGATGAGTTAAGCCAGCCACGATAACATTAGCATATCAAATAAATTTGCATTATTTATCGGGTTAAAGTTATGAAGCTGGAAAATTCATACTAAATGTGAGATATAGTAGTATATTGTATTATATTTAAATAGATTTATTGTGTAATAAAATATATATTTATGAAAAATTAATTTGTGTTTTTTTGAAGTTAAGTATTTGTAGTATATGTAATAAACTTAAAAATATTTTTATTTTGTTTACAATTTAACATTAAGGAAATAAATTAAACAAATATTAATTGAGTACATTCGTTTTATTATTTATTTATTATACATAAAAATATTTCATTTGACATAACCTTATAATGATACAATAATATATTTTCTAGACAGTGACAATTTTAAACAAGAGAAGCTCTATCAATCCACGAGTTGTGTTCTTTAGAGAGTCCAAGCCATTTTACAAACACTTTATTTCCTTGCTTTTTTAAAACATTCTCTACTAGATACACATCGGGGTATTTTGCCTTTAGTAGCTCCATCTCATAAAAACACCCCTTGATTGGATGTCCAAGCATGTCTGCAAGCAGGTAAGTTGTGGGATTTGTTATGTTTATCTTGACAATTTTAAAAAGTTCTGTTGAGAAATTCGGTGTAAACCCTTTATCAAATACACCTTTATACTTGCTAATACGAACTACGTCACCGAGGTGGAATTTCGGTTTGAGAGCAATTTTTATGTTATTATATACATTTAAATGTGTAGTTGGTGTGACATCAACAGGTTTCATACCAATTGTACGATGGACTTTGTTATTATAACTTTTTGTAACATTGGGTAGGATGTCGAGCCATTTATATTTACCCATAGCTGAGAATTCTTTATACAACCAACTCTTTAATGTGCGGATTACTCGTTCAACAATTGCTGCTTTTTTTGTGCTATATGTAGAATAATGATTAATTTCATGCTGCTTCATTAGTGCGGAAAACTTTCTGTTGTAGAATTCTGTACCATTATCAGTCTGTAAATTTCTTGGTGAATAATTTGCTTCTTGAATAATAGTCTGCATAGTCTTAGTAACTTCTACAGCTGTTTTATTTTTAACAGATCTGGTCCATACGTACTTGGAATAGCAGTCAATCACTACAAGAATATAACGATACCCTCTATTTTTATCAGCGTATGGTTGCATTTCGGCTAGGTCTGCTTGCCACAAATCACCAAACCCCTTAATTATGGTTCGCCTTCTACGAAAATTTCGTCGAGCATTTCTATGTAACTCGTTAACAACTTGTAATTTTTCGCTGCTAACCTCCATTATAAAATTGTCTTCAGCTATATATCAACTTCAGGCATTAGTTCTGGTGGAAATGCTAGGCCTCCGGATTGCACCTTCTTTGGTTGGAGTTCGGTGGCAATATGCTCTAATTTAGAGATTCTAGTGATTAAAGTATTGTGATTGTTTATGGCCGAACGTTTAACTTCAGAAATTGCTTTATCAACATATTTCCTCATTTCTATTTTCATTTTCTGCATCATATCATTATTTTGTTTATTGAAAATAGTGCGATTTTCTTCTCCACTTTTTAAAAGTCCCACATCAACATATTTTTTCATTTCCTCAATAATTACATCGGTTGTATCAAAAATAGCTTTGGCAGCATTTTCATCATTTGTTTGTAGACGCTTGTTAACGTAATTACATGTTGCACCATCTTGATCATCGACAGGTTCCCCTAGATTTTTTAAACGCTTATTTTCAATATCATAGTGATTATCGCTGGTAAGTTTAAAACCCACGCCAGGTAATCCACGATGGGCTATTAACTTACTTGCACTAATTCTTTTGCTGCGTCCAAATTTGTCAATTGTGTTGTTTACAGTAGACATTTCTGATTGCGTCTGATCCATTTTATATATTTCAGGCTATATAATACTTATTGAGTATGATGATACTAGGTATTATATCTTTAATACACTATTTTTTCCTCCCTAAGTTCTGATATTA
This sequence comes from Rhagium mordax, assembly GCA_963680705.1. Classification (NCBI taxonomy): domain Eukaryota; kingdom Metazoa; phylum Arthropoda; class Insecta; order Coleoptera; family Cerambycidae; genus Rhagium; species Rhagium mordax. The sequence continues at coordinate 28,628,810 of OY796661.1, read as the reverse complement.
TTTCTATTATTTCATTGTCGTGGTTGTTATTTCCAGCCATTTTCGAACCCCATAGGAGGCGTAAACGAGCCACAAGTTCACTAGGTTTATTCCAGTAGATATATTCTTTATCTTTATTTCTGTACAATTTGTGGGTAGGTACACGTTTTAATCCATAACCACTTGTTGACGATCGTGTCACAATTGTAGAAGATGTTAATGGTTTGATAATTTTGTGAAATTTTTTACGTTTAGTGGTGTTATAGCCACTCGCTACATTGAATTTTTTATACGGCGCTTTTGTTTTCCTTAGTATTTCTCCATATATCTTACTCCATTCATCATCGATAACACTCTCTGTATTATCATCTAGAATTGGCGGACGTTTTAGAAATATTAGATCGTACAATTTCGGATTACCTAGATACACGCCAAGTTTCTTATTGCCATACCACAATGTAATATTTCCATGGGAAAAAACGTAGTTCAGCATTACCCATCAGCAGTATGCCTGTCTTGGGATCTACACGCACTCCATATAAACTATCATACTTGGAATTACCCGATTTTACATTCTGTATATGTCTTTTTACAACCTCACGTCCTTTTTCTAGTTTTCTAGCTAGAGAAGTTTCAGATACGGGGGTTGTTCTTATAGACGATGGTGGTGTTTCCATAATGGGGGTATAAGGTGGAACATCATCACCGCCTACATACTTATCAGATCCTACTTCAGAAGCACTCTCCCATGGCACTGCCCTCTGAGTAGACACCCTTGATGATGATGATGGTTGTTGGGTATGTGGTTTGTTCTCCACTGCTGAAGATATAGCATTTAAAGGTTCAGTTATTGGTTGATAGATCTTTTCAAGTGTTACATGCATCTCAATATCTTTGTTCTTAATAGAGTTAAACTTCTTACGTACTGCATCTGTCGCCTCAATCAACTGTCGCTTGAGGGCTATTTCACTATTGGGATGCACAAGATTGTTATATTTTTTATTATCTTTGGTAACCTTCATCTTAGCGCATACGTAAACGAAGTAACCATACGAAGTCTGTGGCTCAAGTGAAGTTTTTATTAAAATTCATTATGGATATATGAAGCTATCAAACCCTTTTCTATATCGCCCACCTTGTACTTCTCTATCCTTATCAATCACTAGAAACCCATATTTGTCATTCCAGCACTCTGCACACATATTTTGAAATACTGTAAATGTTACATCAGGTGACACATGATCGGAAAATATGTGGTGAAGGTTCATGTCATCCTGTTTAAAGACAATAATTAAATTACTATTGTCTCTTATTAGCTGCTTCGGTATTCGAGAATATGTTTGACCAAGATAAAAACAATCCACATTTCTATGGCGGCCCATACTAAAATATGCTCTTATAACATCTTGCTTCTCACATATCACATCGTCAAATATAAATAAAGACTCCGGTTTTGCCTCGGATGGTTCCACTATTTGCGCTCCATTACTAAATGTATAAAATCCTAACCCCTCAATCGGCGCTAGCACCTTACGCAGATACTCATACTTGGGTTGATTTATAGACTTTGAGTATAGGTAAATGTTTAAAAAGCGTAAACCTAAGCGATGGGTGATCAAAGATATTAAGACATTTGTTTTCCCACAATTCGAGGGTCCTATTATGAGGGCACGTACAGTTGAAGGTAGTAGTGGTCCATGACGATTATGAGCGCTTAACCCACGCCCAACTTTTTCATCCAAATTATCTATGGAAAGCGTTTGTTTCTGTTTCACAATGTGCATTGTATCGCAGCTAATTGGTATATAAATAGACATGTGACTTGCAACTCTTATTTAAATGGTTTCCACCATACGATACACACGTGAAAAACGTATGAAGCGCGGTAGAGGATTAATTAATTCCCTGATTAATAAGCTTCCCGTCGAGTTGCATTTGCCAGGTTATCAATTTTGTGGTCCAGGCACAGATTTAAATAAACGGCTGACACGGGGTGATCCTGGCATAAATCAGCTCGATAAAGCGTGCAAGGAACACGATATTGCATACGACAAAAATAGCAGTAATCTAGCAGCCCGCCATAAAGCAGACTATCAGCTTGAACAGGCTGCGTGGAAACGAGTGAAATCCAAAGACGCAGGACGTGGAGAAAAGGCCGCTGCTTGGTTAGTTACAACTATAATGAAGGGAAAACAACGTCTTGGTATGGGATGTAATTCAACAATATCTCGTAACCCAATAAGGAAACGAATCATCAAGAAAACAAAGAAGGGTAAGAAGAATGTTAAAAAGACAGCATTTGGATCTGGGATAGTACGAAAAGTGCGTGACACACTGCGAAGTGCTGGAGGCAAAAGAGTGAAAGACCAAACGAAGGCGACTGAAATTGCTCTAAAAGCTGCACGTCGATATATAAAACAGGCCGGTGGGAAACGCAATATTCGAACACCTCGAGTTATACCAATACCAAAAGTTGGCGGTATTTTACCTCTAATACCCATTTTTGCTGGATTATCTGCATTGGGTAGTTTGGTGGGTACGGCTGCTGGTATTGCTAAAGCTGTAAATGACGTAAAAAAGGGTAGAGAAGAATTAGCTGAAGCAAATCGACACAACAGAAGTATGGAAGCAATAGCTATGAAAAGTGGTAAGGGGATGTATATGAAGCCATATCAAAAGGGAATGGGCCTTTATCTAAAACAGAATTCAAAAAACTAATAGACTCCCTACCTCGGAGACCTCTTACCGACATTGATCTTAAATATTATGCTAAGAAAATGAAGGTAGCATACTTTCGGGGTGTATTTATGCGCGACTCACTACCAAGACGTGGCCCACATTACAATGAATCTGCAATAATCAATTTGGATAGTATATATGGTCCTGGGACACATTGGGTGGCATATAAAAAACGAGGTAGTTTAGTAAATTACTTTGATAGTTTTGGTGATTTACCCCCACCTATAGAATTAGTTACATATTTCAATAACGATTCAAGGAGGGCCAACCAAATATTCTATAACTACAAACGTGTACAGAATTTTAACACAGTGTGGTGTGGACATTTGTGTTTAAAGTTTCTCTCTACGAAAGAAATATAAAACGCCATGGAGCTGAAAACTATAACCCCAGCAATGGATCGAGAAGGTATCAAGCGAATGGGCCACTCACTAATTGCATTCTCCCGTTTGCGTAGTCTATTGAAGATGAGCAAACAACAACTTGCTGATATGCCCAAAGAAGTGATGATTGGGTTGGCTTCACATGAAATTGCATTAGTATGGGATAAGCTACTTTCACATCTTCAGAACGATGTCGATATAATAAAATATCAATACTGTACAGAACATTACCTTAACGATCATGAAGGCAGTTTTGATGCTAATGACGGTCCAATACCTCGAAAAATGTTTTGCTGCTATTGTAAGGTAAACGATGTAAATGTGGCATCCAATAACAATGTAAATATATTACCAACAAGTTCAAAGAAGAGGAAATTATACCATTATTGCTGTAATCCACAATAAATTGGGTAACGCAATTTAATTACATCAGTCATGTCGTACACGTTCACACTAACGAGCCGCTTAAGTGTGCTAAGTGTCAACTTTAATCCACCCATTGAACTGGATAGGAGCAGTCGTCATGGGTTAGGCTTAATTGGATTCTACTCTTACAACTCCATATTCAATGTGGATGAAACAAATAACATCTTCCAATATAGGGTTAGTGCTAAAGATACATTCACTACTGTTCACATACCTCTGGGGGCTTATGAAATTGATGAAATCTATGCAGCAATGTTGAAAGCTATGAATATTGATGGAAAGGATTACACGCAAATATTCACTTTACGAGCAAACAACAACACCCTAAAGTGCGAGATTTTGTCAAAGTATGAAATAGATTTTAGACAACCAAATTCCATAGGAAGTCTGTTGGGATTTGGACCAATATATTTACAACCAAATAAAAATTATGAATCAAAACACAGCCTGTTGATATTATGAAAGTAAGGATGATACGTGTAGATTGCAATATTATTTCTGGAGCTTATCTGAATGCGGAAGAGTCACACACTCTCTTTGAATTTGATATAGATGTTGAGCCTGGCTACAAACTTACTAGAGAACCCAAAAATATCATATATTTACCTGTTAGACCTAAATGGTGTCAGTTAATAGATAACATCACGCTACGTGTACTGGACGACAACGGTGATTTGATCAATTTTCGAGGTGAGAAAATTATTGTAAGGCTAGAATTGAAGAAAGTTTGATATCACCAACCAAATGGGCTTTCGATATAAACAGCGACAGCAAATACATCACCATCAATATGATACTGTAGCGAACAATAGTGTGGATAAAAAGAAAGGGAGATGTGGAAAGCAATTAATTCAAAGTCTATACCTTAAACAGTTAGGACATAGATTGTCAGCTGAGGATCAAGCCTTTTTAAAACATATTGGATTAAAACTGCGAAAATATTTACCATAATAATGGTGGCGGCTGCAACTAGTGAAAAACTTGAGGTGTTTGATGAACCTGTGTTGGATCATTCCCTAGTTAGCCTACATGAGCATACATATAAGCCATATGGTTCCCCATATTACAGAAACTCTGATGAAATACGTATCCCCATCAATTTTCAAGATGTTATACTCGACATTTCAGAAAGTTATATATACATAGAAGGAAAATTTACCCCTAGTGATGCCACAAAGCGTTGCTATTTATCCAATAATGCACTAGCATTTCTCTTTGAAGAGATACGTCTGGAAATGGGTGGTGAACAAGTAGCAGTAGTTAGAAGACCTGGTATTACTACAACAATGAAAACTATGGTGTCGTATGGGCAAACGCATGCACGCTCATTAATAACAACAGGTTGGGGTCTCAGTCAAAATAGACAAGATATTTTAGATACCACCAGTCACGTGTTCAGTGGCAAACTACCCCTTAAGGTCCTTATGGGTTTTGCAGAAGATTATACCAAAGGCATTCTGAATGTGAAGCAAGAATTAATTATGATAATTGCACGCTCATTTAAAGACTCCTATATCGGTGAAGTTGATGCGGAGCTGGAAATAAGCAAAATTGAGTGGAAAATAAGACATATTGTACCTGAAGATCGACAAAATTTAAAATTATTGAATCGAATTAATAAAAGTGGTAATAATGCCAAGGTTAATATGGTCTACCGTGCATGGGATTTTTATGAGCTTCCCTGTCTACGTGATACTACCTACGACATATGGGCTCTTAAACTCTCCACCCGTCTTGAAAGTCCACTTTTCATCCTTCTTGGTTTTCAAGACACTGATCAGGCCAATGATAGAACAAAGGATGTTACACAGTTCAAACATGCAGACATAAATAATATTCGACTATTTCTAAACTCTGAAGTTTATCCATACGAACGTTGGAATTTAGATTTCGATAAGAAGCTCGATTCTGCAGCATATTATGCTTATGAGAACTTCCAACGTAGTTACTATGATAAAGATATGAGCGAACCCATGATGGATCTTGGGGAATACAGGAAGAATCCTTTGTTTGTCATTGATTGTTCACACCAACCTGTTGCAGTGAAATCATCTACAGTCGACATAAAAATAGAATTTGAAACACGAAAAACGAAATTTCCCGAACAAACTCGAGTGTATGCACTTATACTTCATGATACATATTTAAGTTATAATGCATTAGATGGCTCGGTTCAGAATGGTTTTCTTGATGTCTAGTAAAAATATTTTATCAACAATAACCACGATGTATATGCAAATGTTTATTTTCCCAAAATGTAATTGTGTATTTAAAATAAAACTGTTTTAATTATACTATGGTATTTTTAGTTGTGTAATAAAAATAGGAAATAAAATTATTGTAATCTTTTAATGTGTATTTTATTTGAATCCCTCCTTATGTCATCTAGTTTACAAGACAATCTTTCAATGGCAGATTTAATGTCTTCTATCAGACTTCATGCGGTAAAGTGGGAATTGCATGTTGTTTTCGACTTAGTACCATCAATGAACAATGTATACCGTAAATGCACCCGTCATGCAAAAACTTTAAAAGAAACTTTATTTATATCTATTCATGATATTCATGATTAAATCAATAATTTCTGCAACATAATAGGAGGCTTTTAATTTTATTCCGTTGATATGAATTTCCTGTATTAAACATTTCCAGAGCTTTATTAAAGCATCGCTGTAATTTCCGTTAAAATATTGCATTTTAATGCATTATCAAAGTAGTCATCGTTTCCGCTTGCTTTTGTTAAAACGCCGTCAAGTTGGATGTATACTGATCTGTAAATATATCTTAAGATATACTGCTTTTCTATAAGGTAATAAACCATAGAATTTCGAGAAATTGCACGTAGTCTAATTAGAGTGCAATATAGTGTGCCACCACTTCAGTGTTTCAAACAACAAAAAAATTTTGCATGTTTCTTTAACACCCTGTATCTCGGAACTATGTGTCCCCGGCCCACATTTACATATGAACTTTTTTCATATTATTTTGGTAGTTTATCACACCATAAAGTTTGATCTACTAAGCGTCTATGTTTATTTTCTCAAAAATGTAATTGTGTATTTAAAATAAAACTGTTTTAATTATACTATGGCTGTTTTTAGTTGTGTAATAAAAAATAGGAAATAAAAATTAATGTAATCTTTTAATGTGTATTTTATTTGAATCCCTCCTTATGTCATCTAGTTTACAAGACAATCTTTCAATGGCAGATTTAATGTCTTCTATCAGACTTCATGTTTGAGTTGAATGGTTTTTTTTTTTTGTGTATTGCCGACCTATTGTCCATCATCTTTAGTTAGTTCATCTGTAATTATTACCAATAAACCGTCTGATTTGTAGATCTATTATAATGACGAGGCATTTTTTTTTTAATTAAGCTATGGGAAAATAAAGTTTTGCAAAAAAAAATGATCTGATCGTTAAACAAATACCGATATAAATGTATCTTAACGTATCTTTCTTATCTAATCAATCTCGTGGGAAAGGTCGATCGAAAGACAGGGATTCCATTTGATAACAATCAATATTTACTGACTATAATGTCTTCCTTAATGTCCCTTTTACAAAAGAAAAAATATTTTATGGGCTTTGTATTAACAGGTGATTTTTGTGGATTTATTTCGCCTATTTATTATACAGTTAACAAACATTGATGCCTTGTTGAATGGTGTAACTACCTGCCCTTATATTTTAGTATACAAGCGTATACATTGCAATTACAGAAATCTAATTATAATGAGGTATTTTTAGCTATGTAATAAAAATAGGAAATAAATTGAATGTAATCTTTTAATGTGTATTTTATTTATGAAAAATTAACTATTGTTTACTACATATACATAAAATAGTTGGTGTAATAAATATGACAATAAAAAATAAAATGAATATTATATATGTCATATTGTTGTTGATATTTTTTCAATAATATTCTTAAATAGGTACGCCACAAAATATCCTGATATTTTATAGTAAGAATGGTTTATATTTGTTAGATTAAATGTTTCTTTAATACATCGAAATTTATAACGCCAATAACTTTTTCATTAACAAGTCTGTCGTTTTCATCATAGAACTTGACTTTTATTTAGTAGGAGTAACTCATGCTTCTAATTATGATCTCACACTTATTTCTATATCTAATGTGTCAATCTGTACGTACATTGCAACAATATACACATCAATTACCTGCAATTATTATCAGTAGTTCTTTATAGAGCAACATTGGAAAGTATAGAAAGTGTGTCTTTTAATGGAACACCCCATATATATTTTTTTAGAACATGTGTTTGATCTGTACAATTCGGGGCACCCTGTATGTTAAAATTTGTAAATCAATGAAAATTTTATTATTGTTTATTTAAGCTGAAAGATCTTGACCGTGTCCTTTTGTTATTTTTGCCAAGCGTATTTGTATTTAAATGGCTTTTGAATAGTTTTACTATTTAAAACATTTATGTTTATCGACCCTTGACAGCAAAACAAAGCATGAATCTAATAGCTATATTTTAACTTTCAAATGGGTCCATTAAGCTGTGACATTATTGCTTTAAAAGGACTGAAAAATTTCTCGTCAGTGCAACAAAGGCGGGTTGCCTTTTGTCTATTTAAAGGTCGTAGAGGCCGAGCTTTCACCATATAGGTATAAAACAAACCAAAACAAATAGTACGCAGACGGATGAGTTTATTGCATCGGTTTCATAATTATTTCTCGAAATCCTACGGTTTATTACCTAATAGCAATCCAGTCTAATTACGATACAATAATTACCTTCATTGTATATTGTTCTGGACAGTAAATAAATATGCTTTTGTGTAAGCAAATTTCTAATGTTTCAGGTATGGGAAATAAAATACAGTTTTGCGCAATGGTCTGGGTAGTTAAACCAAACCGATATAAATTTCTATTTCTTATCTATTTCGTTAATCTCCTAGGAAAGTCGCATCAACTATTTACCAACAAATGCAGGGTTGTTCATTTGATAGCGATCAATATTTACTGGCTATAATGTCTTCTTTAATGTTGCCCCTTTTTACAAAAGAAAAAATATCTACAGGATTGACCGCCCCCACTACTTGGAATACACGTACACTAATTATAATGCAACTACAAAAATTACAAGTGTACCACTGCAATTACTTGCTAATCAATCTAATTACCGTACAACCCTCTAATTACCTACATTGCAATTATACTAGTCTAATTACAGCGTAATAAACTTTCATTTCTCCAATTGATGTACTAATTAATATATAATTGTACCAATTCAATTAGATATATTGCAATTATACTAGTTTAATTGCAATAATCCAATTACTTTCATTTCTCGCAACAATTGGGCTTTTTAATTAACCCCCTCCAGACTATATAAAATAGTGTAATTAACGCGCAAATAGTCTAATTACACATTTACAAATTACTAATTACGCAATTACATTAGAGCGCAATAATTCAATTACTTTCATTTCTCAGCGCAATAATCCGATTACTTAACGCGCAAATAGTCTAATTACACATTTACAAATTACTAATTACGCAATTACATTAGAGCGTAATAATTCAATTACTTTCAATTCTCAGCGCAATAATCCAATAATTACACATTTACAAATTACTAATTACGCAATTACATTAGAGCGCAATAATTCAATTACTTTCATTTCTCAGCGCAATAATCCGATTACTTAACGCGCAAATAGTCTAATTACACATTTACAAATTACTAATTACGCAATTACATTAGAGCGTAATAATTCAATTACTTTCAATTCTCAGCGCAATAATCCAATAATTACACATTTACAAATTACTAATTACGCAATTACATTAGAGCGCAATAATTCAATTACTTTCATTTCTCAGCGCAATAATCCGATTACTTTCATTTCTCGCGACAATTGGGTTTTAATTATCCCCCCTCCAGACTAATTACATTAGTGTAATTAATGCGCAAATAGTCTAATTACACAATTACACAATTACACAATTACACAATTACAAATTACTAATTACGCAATTACAAATTACCTCCTCCCCTCTCTAATTGCCCCCCACCCCAGTCTAATTACCTCCCAGGGAGGGCCGGGTCCGGTATTACTTATCTACTTATAAGGAACCAGAAGACAAAAAATATACAAAAAATACAACAGGCGAGACCAATTAGATGCGACAAAGGCGTTTAGTCAGATTGCTACAGTGTACTTTATACAGATATCTCGAATAATTGGACGAAAGAAACACAACATTTAAATGACGTGTGACCAAAGGGACACTAAGGTGTAAATCTAACATAAAGGCGTAAGAATAAAAGCTTTGCTTGAAGTTGAAGATGGGCTGCTGAAGAGGGTTTACAAAAGTTAATGTGGAAGGTTCTATTATATTAACAAGGGTCAAGATCTATAAGTATTTGTAAAGTAAAATATAAGATTTGTGAGGTAATTAAAGGGCTACAGACTAGGAGTAAAGGGCTGTTAGATGAAGTGACACAACGTAAAAGAATCTCTTTAGAAGATCCATGTGGTTGGACCGCTAATTTTTAGTTTTGGGAAAATGAAAATTTCGATACATGGAATCGATTCGTGAGATTTGATTTTTTTTTATTATCATATAATTTTTTTTTTTAATTTTGAACAAAATAACCATAGTTCCTTCCTTCCTCTGATCTGATTTCGTTTACATGTTCCGAAGTTGATCCTTAGGCGTAGCTGTGCTCCAATCGAGGATGAAAATTTTTTTAATTGGAACGACATGCAGGACAGTTACAGTACATACATTTTTGGCGGAAAATTGTCTAAAACTATCCGAAACACTTCATATTAGGATACTAATAATAATTGTTATTTAAGATTACGAAATGAAATTGTCACAAGATGAGAGAAAAGGGTCCAAGAAATTTTTCTGTACGAGTCTCACTCCTTTATCCCGATTAATTAGGGTCCTATCGATTTTTACAATTGATACATTTTGAATTGAATTTTTTGAAAACTTCTAACAGTAACTTAATGAAACAAGGAGAAGAAAGTAACGTGAGGGGAAAAGAAGGGCTTTATAACATTGTTTTTAGGCTCATTTCCTCATTTTCATAAAAAAGTGAAGTGCAAAATTGGGCATCTTCGAAAAGTAAAAAAAACACAACCTCTTTTGAATGTTAATAGCTTCTTTGTGTTTCAAGATTAAGAAACGAAATGATGCAAGGTTCAGGGTATCTCTTCCTAAAAGCGCATCTCTCTATTTCCATAAATAACTGCGCTACCGATGTTTAAAGTTGGTCAGAGATGGAACTAGATACATCTTGATTACAGTAGACTATGTTACGCCACATTAAATTAGAAAACTGTCGCCCAAGATTTTTCTTTTTTCTTTTCAATTTTCTTCCTTTGTTGATAGTTGAACAGCGTTAAGGCACTTTTAACTGCGGCGAATAGGCAACACTGGGGTCAGAATTGTCATACGGCGATGTCGTACTTCTGAAGGCGAGTTTTAGGTAAAATAATTGAGTGGCTTGACCTTGTAATGTACCCCGGGCTGTTAGGTAATATTGCAAATATTAATTGAATAATTGTTGCTGTGACCTCATAAGTTCATAAGGTGTTTTAATTTACGAATCTATTATTTGACGCGAGTTTATAGAATTAACAAACATGCAACAGTATATTGATTCACGTATATTGAACTCTCGCAAACAATAGTGTCTCTGGGTAAAAGAAGTCGTTACAACTCAGCAATAAAGAATATTTAGAGAGAATTATAATTGTTTACCACAAACTTTCGTTTGGTAAAAGCTTTCCCTCATTATGTACCTATTGTATCATTAATTTTGTCAATCCAAAACAAATTTTATTCATTGCTTTTGATATACCCATTACTGAGCTAGAAGCATTTGTTTGAAACAGAAGATAAAGGAAACTTAACATATAGCTGACTTTTTCCAAAGTTTAGTTTTATTTCTAATATAAACAGATATGAAGAAGGTTATGTTTAGAAACGCTTTTATAGCGATTTATGTGTCCAGGCAAGACAATGAGGCAGATATATTGATGTTTCTAAAATTACTTAATATAAATGGAATGTAGGTATGTAGGTATATGGGTCAGGTAAGTTATATCATTGTGAAAAAATGTGTACTTTAAATATGAATATAACATATATGTAGTAAGGTCCTTTTTTTATAGTCTGATATAGTATGGTATGTTTGTGAGTGGGCTAATTATTAATAGACTCCCACTGCAACTCTTCGGTATATTGTGTGATTCTCACCAAAATATATTTCACCGATATGTTCAACTTTTTAATAAAACTGATGATCTAATTGGTTAGATTCTGTCCAGATCTTCTGCTTTGAGTTGTGTTCTGCTAAAAATGAGAATCCGATGCTTTATGCAGCTGGTAGGTATATAGAATGCCCTCTGCTTTCTCATCGTCCTCTCTCCACAAATCCAGTTCTAAGGAAGGTAGTCTAGTATTCACCCTGTTTAGCTCTAATAATATCTGGCTTCTTGATATTAAGACATACGTTGTAAATTGACTTTAAATGAACTTGTCAGTACTGGAGGGTTTTTCGTATCCTCCGGTAAAGATGCATGTTTTGGCAATAATTGATGATAAGCCAAGTGCAGAATCTGGTCCCATAAGTTGGTTTCTGAGGGGACGATCCTCTCAAAAAATAAATACATTTAAAGACACAAATTATTCCTCAACCAATAAGTTCCCTCTAGAGAATCGTCTATTTCGTTACCCTTCATTTTTAAGCGATCAGTAATCCAGACCAAAATTATTTTGTTGTGTCTGCCTAATTGGACCAGAGCTTCTGACAGTTTCATATTTCAGGCTGTTTGAAAATATTTTTATTGATCTGCGATTATTCTAGCTTCCACACACACACAGCTCAATGAAAGTTGGTCCTCAGGTTTCTAGAAATTTGCAATTTGGGGGTGCAACCAGGTTCTTCGGGTATTTTGAAGCTATCTGTAAACCAATAGCTTCATATCACTTCCAGACACAACATCTGAGGACGTTCCTAGGATGGTGTGACTTTTATGTTATATAGCAGCCCATTGTATCCAATGATGCTGGATTGCAGCTAGTTTGATATACTAATTGATTTTAATTCTCTTTATGATGTAGGTATCATTTAAAATCTGTATGTTTGAATTGACAATACGCAATATGAAATGAATCCGTTCTTTACAATATCTTGATAATTGGTTTAATACTTTTCTTATTTTTTTATTCTGACCTAAAATATATACGGCAGCTAATTTACAAAACATTGAAATTTTTTATGACTCTATTTTGGTTTTATACAAGCATAATAATAAAAAACATATCCAATTTGACACACTTATGTTGCTGTTTCATCTCTAAGCATACAGTTATAAAATCTATTGGACTTTTTTAAATACCTACATGATAAAAATTTGATTACAAATTACAAAATTCAAAACGTCTAAAAATAACTAAACCTAAAAATTTTTTTAACTTGCCACAAATTCATTCATTATGGTTACCAATCAAAAAACGATGTCCCCAAGAAGATGTACCTACATACATGCTTTTTCGCTCTTACTTAAGCTCGACAGGAGGACGGACATTACGTTAATATATATATCTAAAATCTATCAATAACTTGAAAATGCTTCGCTTAAACTTGCTTGGACATTAATAAATTGTCCTGTACTTTTTATTTTTGGACGTTTTATATTGTGTAATTCTTAATCCAATTTTTATCATGCATTTAAAAAAGCCCAATAGATTTTATAATTGTATGTTTAGAGATGAAACATCAATGTAATTGTGTAAAATTGGATATGTGTGTTATTATTATGTAAAACCTAAATAAAGTAATTTATAAACGATGCGAATCAAGCGAACAAAGAGAATTGAAAATTTTTTTTATTGTTAAATAAACATCTGTATAAAAGAATCAGACAGAAGTTTGTTTTTTACTTTTTACCTGTAGCCTTAGAATGAACTCTCACCATGTATTTATATGTATATTAGCACAATTGATCATCTTTAAACAAAGGAACAATGTTTCTTTAACCTTTAAGCAATTATTCTCTAATTACTGTTACCGGATCCTTCGCCATTTTCCACGACACGAAACGATGTGGTGACGTGATAATTAAACCATTTCCTTTTTGTTCTATTGATGTGGTTAGATAAAATGTTCTAAATAACTTAGTTGTTAAAATGTACTAAACTAAATAGTTAACTGAGCAGTGTAACAGGTATAATAAAAAATTATTGTTAAATGTCTCGAAATTAATACTAAAAATTAATATCTTCAATTCACACAAGAGATTTATGTTTGTGTTCGAAAATGCATAAATGAGTTCTACAGATGTTCAATACATGCAAAATGTAATGTTTTCAAGTTAAAAACATCAAAGAACATAAATAGCCTCGCCAAATGACAACTTAGTATCTCTTAAAAAAGTGAAGTAGAATTTTCTATTGAAATATGGGCTTAAATATGAGGCTAGTTAGTTAGGCGTTATTATTGTACAGTTTCCATAAACCAAATACGATCTCCATGAGTACGTAAGTGGGCTATACAGATTTCTTTTATGAATGTGTCAATTCTACTCATAAATAAACCCCAAACCAATTTAGGCTCTCTCCCTTTAACGCACAAATCCGAGAAAACCTAACTCACGAAATTTAAGGACGATATATGTAGGTACTATTCTTCTGATGAAATTTACTGTAGAAAGCATTAACTGAAAATATACTGCTTTTTGTCGGTATTCTAAGCCGCACGACTAATAACATTAGACACGCGTCAATATCCAATACTCCACAAAAGTGATCTGACACACTGCTTAGTCCCGAAAGGGTCTCGAAAGGGGAAGCAGACGTATTGATTGGCTATTTTTGGTACCTACGTTATATAAAAATATTTTGGTAATATATTTATTCATTCTTGAGAAATTTTCCACGCTCAGGCCCCGTGAAAAACAACAGTCGTCATTTAGCTCAAATTAGGCACATCTTGGATGTTTGCCTCTAATAATAATACCGTAATAACATTACCTTTACCAGGACTTGTAACACGAAATCCAAGTCTTTCGTTTCTCATTTGTTACCGGATCCTCCACCATTACTAGCTATAAGAGCAAGACTAATCTAGTGCAGGGGATTTACTGTAATGAACCTTTCCTGCTGATATATTGATACGGTCAGATAAAATTCGCAAAATAATCTCGTAGTAAAGCATTTGGTGAACGTTTACAGGAAGTGAACTAAATGTTCTAGTCCATTCGTTGCCAATTAAATAGTGTGGTGGCAGTTTTAAGGCTTCTGAAATTTGTGCGATACTAAGCTTTCAGTTAGTTCGTTAAGAAGACATATTGACATACCACAGTCTATATAACTTGGAATATGTGTTAGTTATTCATGATTATGTAAACATAAAAAATAAAATAGACGTGCTTCTGTTGTTTGAAACTTATGGGATTGGATTGAAAATAAACTTCAAGTTTGTAAGATGCATTTTTTATACGGGTGTTCCAAAATTATGCGGCCAAACTCTTAGAGCGTATAGAGGGGCTGAAAACAAAACGAAAATCATCTATAAACATTTGGTCAATACTGCATATTAAAGGAGCTATATAACCTTCCAAAGACGAAGAGAATCAATTTTTTTATGCTCTAACCGAGACTGTAACTCAGAATCCAAAAAAGGTAGGCACATCATAATAATTTAGATGCTACTTTTCATTTAGATGCTCCAACATTTTGAAAGAACTGCTCAGGGGCGGCGCGTTTGGGGCCTAAGTTAGGTATAATAATAAATATTTTTTAATCTGTTGGCGTTATTAAAAGTTTAACTTTAAAATTTGATTTTTCAATCATTATTACGCAAAATGATAAGAATTTGATTGATTGAAACCTACTATAATTATTATTATAATATTATTCTAATACACTATCTACTTGAAGCCTGAAGTGCAATCAAAATTTAAAAGTGGATTTTCTTGAAAACGGCGCATTCTATCAAAATGTGAAAGGTATACCATTTTTCTGTAATAATGATTGAAAAATCAAATTTTAAAGTAAAACTTTTAAAAACGCGAACGGATTCAAAAATATTTATTAATATACCTAACCTAAACTCCATACGCGCGCCGCTCCTGAACAGTTTTTTTTAAAATGAATTTAGGATATGGTCGAGAACCTAAATAAAAGATAACGTCCAAATTTTGATGTACCTACCTTTTTCGGATACTGAATTATAGCATAAAAAAATTGAATCTCTTCATCTTTGGAAGGTCATAACTCCTTTAATATGCAGTATTGACCAAATATGTATAGAACATTTTCGTTATGTTTTGAGCCCCTCTACATACTGTAAGAGTTTGGCCGCATAATTTTGGAACACCCTGTAGCTACAATAGTTTTTGATTAAATAAGAGCATCGTAAGTAGGTACATTGCAGCAAGACAGACGGAGCAGTATACCCAACCGTTTGGTTCTAATATTGTGTGTAAGAAAATGTAATTTGTAATATTTATCGAATCAAATAAAAATTTAAGAAAAAACATTTTAAATAGCTTTTCATTTTATTTATTAGTTAGTAATTACCTTTGATTTACATTATAGAAAAGTTGTGTACAAATTTCAGTTTAGATTTGTAGACTTCTTAAATTTACCCATTTTAAGGATTTTCGTAAATAATGGAAAATCCTTGGTCCAAATTATGAAAATTCAACCTAAACACTTACGATTACGGAATGTTTTACTTAAAAATTTAAAAAGATATTTGTTCATTACTTTGACACTGTTTAAAATATTTCTTTGTCGTATTTGGCAGAAAATTTAGGAACTTTAGGACACATTAAATTGTGGAACGAGTGATTTTGCTTACTCAGGGGCTAATATGGCAGAGGCAGAGGAATAGTTCCCCGCTTTGAATTTTCGTAATATTTTTAAATTTTTCAATGTTTTTTACGTAATTAACGTATTCTTGATTCATTGCTATAAAGTGAGTATTTTTTAAGATATTTACTTTTGAAAATAAGTTTGCACGACACTTTGTTTTTAATGTTTTACTAAGTAGGAAGTAGGCTTACGTCATTTATTTGCGTTATAACTGTCACACGTTTAGTTTACATGCATTTTTGAAATCGGGAAAACGAGGACTTTCATACTATGCAAAAATACACAGGGTGTTCCATTAAAAAAACATAAGATTGCTTTGTGTCGATTTTATGAGGCACCTTGTATACTATTATATATGGTTGAAAAAAAATTCATAGAATGCCCTAAAACTTCTGTTTTGAAATTTTTTTTATCTCAAAAAATAACGAAGTTAAAGGGGGTTCCATTTATAACCAATAACCCTGTATATTACATATTATTATTTAAATAAAATAAATATTGAAAAGAAAGTGTCAGACGCAAATATCTTGAAAAATATTCACTTTAATTCAATGAGTCAGAGTTATTTACATAAAATTTGTAACAAATTAAAAAATATGATGAAAATGACGACTCCTCAAATGATGTAAAATGCGGTGAAACCATTTCTTTGCCCCTACCGCACGCCTCTGTTAATAGTGAGGAAATTACTTTGTTCGCAATTTAATGTATCCTTAAGCACCTACACTTTCTGCTGAATAGATAAAGAAATATTAGTGTCAAAATAATGGGTGTAAAAATTATTATTAAATTTCTAAATAAAACATCCCGTATCTTGGTAAGGAGGCACATTTAATCTCAATGTTTCAGGTTAAATCTTCATAATTTAGACCAAGGCTTTATACAAGCATAATAACAACAAACATATCCAAATTGATATACTTATATTGATGTTTCATCTCTAAACATGCTATTATTAAATTCATTGGACTTTCTTTAACATATTTGAATATTGGATTAAAAAATTATAAAATTCAAAACGTCTAAAAACAAATTATTAAAAAAATTTTTTTTAACTCAACACAAAATTCATTCATTATGGTCACCAATTAAAAAACGAAGCCCACAAGAAGATGTACATATTCTTTCGCTCTTACAAGCTCTTCAGGTGGACGATTAATCTCGTAAAACAAAGTTATTTACTTGAACTTACATTTTATAATTAATAAACTGTCATGTAACCATAAGAAACAAATTTTTATAATTAATGCCGCCTACATTTTCTTGCTTTCTTATAAAATATTCTACCTCTCTTTATTCGAGACTTGTTGTCTATAAACAACCTTATTCAAGCCTTATATTGGCCCAATAATAACAAAATTATCTAATATATTTATTGATGTTCCATTTCTGAACATGCAAATATAAATTATGTTGAATCCAAAAAAAAAAAAATGTTGAAAACACTTTAAAACGTTGTTATTGTCGAATAATGCAAAAACAAAATACTCTGAAGGACTATATGTCATACAGCATTGAATTATATTGCAGAATCCATAACATTCAAAGCAAAACGTAAAACATTTAAATAAAAATTATTAATCTTCATAAAAATTAATATAATCTAGTTTTAGTTTAATTGTGACGTTAAAAATTTCCTATTTTTAATTTGATTCTGACATTGACAAAGAGAGGTAGAGTATTTTATAAGAAAGCATGAAAATGTAGGCGGCATTAATTATAAAAATTTGTTTCTTATGGTTACGTGACAGTTTATTAATTATAAAATGTAAGTTCAAGTAAATAACTTTGTTTTGCGAGATTAATCGTCCACCTGAAGAGCTTGTAAGAGCGAAAGAATATGTACATCTTCTTGTGGGCTTCGTTTTTTAATTGGTGACCATAATGAATGAATTTTGTGGTGAGTTAAAAAAATTCTTTTAATAATTTGTTTTTAGACGTTTTGAATTTTATAATTTTTTAATCCAATATTCATCATATATTAAAGAAAGCCCAATGAATTTAATAATAGCTTGTTTAGAGATGAAACATCAATATAAGTATATCAATTTGGATATGTTTGTTGTTATTATGCTTGTATATAGCCAAAACAAAGTCATTTATAAACAATGCATATCAAGCAAAGAAAAAGAATTGTAAAATTAGACCAAGGATTTTCAATACCACTTTACGGCCCATTATTAATCACCCTGTATATCTAAAGTAAAATGTCTCAAATCAAAATTCTTCGTAAAAATTACTTTATACATTTATTAATGAAATGAGAGGATGGAAATACTTTTTTACATTTAACTGCATGAAATGAAATTTATTTTTAACTTTTTGGACTATCCGAATTTTTCATTTATTCGCTAATGATAAGGATCCTAAAAAATAATCAAAAATTTACTGTAAAAAAACGCGAGGTAAAGATTTAAAGATATATTTTTCAATGACGTCTTTTTATATTATAGATTTTTTTCAGAAAATGAATTGAACCGCGACAGAAAAACGATATTTTTTTCATATACTTAGTTCTTGTGATTCGCATAAATAATTTAAATCCTTAGGAAAATGACAATAAATATAGAAATATTCAATTCCGATTCTCTCCACGTAAAATAAACTTGTTTTGAAAAAGAGAAAAAAATGTACAGAGGGTGGCCCTCGGTCACCTGCTACAATCTCTGCTGTTTGTGTTACTGCAAGAGTCTCGTGTGTGTGTCATTATTACAAGAAAATAAAAAGATTCTTTTCAAGAATAACCTACTGAGGAAATTTGAAAAGAAACTGAAATAATCGATGATGATGACGAATGTAATAATGTTTAATAGTGTACTAAGTATTTTAATTATTCTCTTTAATTATTTAGAAAATGAAATATAAATAATTTGTATTATTATCTTTCCACAAAATAAGTTATTTCCAAAGTGCCAAAATGCGGTTTTGTCCATCCCATTGTTGTAATGTTTTTCAGGTTGAAGCCGGTACGTTACCCCTGTAAAAATTAGTTTCATTACATACACAGAACGCTAGTTAGAAAATAAAAATAATTTGGTTAACTAATTATGTATACTTATGAAGTTTTAATTCATTTTATTCATCATAAAATGAGCTACATAAAAAATAAAAACTGTTTTGCGATGGTAAAAGTGTAAAAAGAAATTGAAAACGAAATCAACAAAAATTCGTAAAACATATCTTTAGAAAGCATCGTTAAAGGAACATTAAAACAGTATTTGTAAACGTTGTAAAGATATACCTATGAAATATGTGAAATCATAAAGAACCTGTTTTTTATTTTTTTATCGTTAAGGTATCGCACTCTCTAAGCAGAAGTAGTCAACATTTCAACAGCCCTCCAGTAAGGCAAATAACATATCTTTTGAATAAGATTAGAATTTTAACATAAAAATATAATGTTTTTATGTTTCAAAGTAAAAGCCGTCCAAGATTATTATACATTTATTCCATTTACTCTGAAATTCTATTAACCTAATTGAAATACGCATAAAATGCTTGCTCTGATTTCAGATTCAAGAAAGCATGAAAAGATTCCTCTATAATTTACCTTTTGCTTTATACATACAGTTGAGAATCTATTAAATCCTGGAGATGGAAATGTTCTGTTAATGGAGATGCAAATTGGAGGATTTTCGTATTTATTACCTGTCACGATACGTTTGCTTTTAAAAAGTTAAAAAATTCCACGTTGCGGTTTTCCGCAGGTTATTTTTGAACTCGTCTCGATAAGTAGCGTAACACGGGATATGCACTGGGACATAGCTTCACCCTTGTTAACCGTAATGAGTTGTTTGACCCGTCCGATGATTCTGCTGTTTCCTGCAAAATTACTAGTCATTAGTAGTGATTGGTTTCTGATGCTCAGAAACATATACGATATCAGTTAAAATTTCTGCAAGGAATATCAATGCCCTCAGTTCGGGTAGCCTTACTGAACATTGTTTATGTTTATCTATTGAAATAAAAGAGGATAGTGAAGTAGTGCAACATAGGCGATCCCACAGCCCCAATTATTCGTTTAATCATTCATTATTAGAAACTTCTAAATATAATGATTACCATAAATTTTTAATTACACAGGTTTTGTAATACAGGTTTAAAAATATCTTTAATTAAAAATACATACTATTCACATCCTTTGTATTATCTAATAGGAGTAATATTCTTGGTGTCAAAAGTAGCCACCGGCCGGTGATTTTCAATTTGTATTACAAGTGCAATGTACAAAACTATTCATTGCAATAAACTTGCAATGAGGAATTGATTTTTAATTCTAGGGAACTACCAATGTTGAGCAGGGTTTAAAACCATTCCAGTTTCTAGCTATTGACCTTCTTCATCAGTACCCGAGTCAAGATAGTTCAAATTTTGGGTAAACCTAGACAAAAATAATATAAAGCTAATTTTTGATACAGATCATAATTGAGGGCTAAATAGTAATATACTAAAAGTCCTGGAGAATCCTTCTTCCGCAACCCTCTTTTTTCGCCCCCCAAACCCCCCCCTTTTAATATTTTGGTGATTTTCTCGAAAACTATCCACTTTAAGGAAAAATGTCAAGTAAGCATTTTTGAAGCTGACAAAATTTCCCTTCCAACGACGTATTGCGAGCCCACGTGGTACACACCAGTAGCGTATCAAAAAAAGTCTGCCCCGAGATTAATTGAAATTTCTTGAAGGACACGTCGAATTTACTGATTTTAACCAAAAACTATAAGCTTGGCGAAAAATATCGTTAGCAATTTTTTTGTAGGTGAGAAAATTGCATGTATAGAACGACCCCCCAGAACCGAAAATATTGAAACTGCTGTTTAATTTATACGTACATAACGTAAACATAAAATAAACAATTGAATTTAACATAACGGAAACATAAAATAAACAACGTAAACATAAATGTAAACTATAAAATACTATTTACACAGTCAAGCACAAACACCTCAGTAGTTTAAAACTTCGCCCTTTTGGAAGGTCCGGGTCTCGCATCCAGTCTGGATTAGTGGGAGAGGGAGGGGGAGGAGAAACGAGGGTTTCTGGAGGTGGAGGCGAGTCATCATATGTTGTTGGGTCATCCAGATCCTCGTCCTCCTCGTCCAGGACGATAGGGGTGGCGTTGCTACAACTTCGCCCTTGGTAAAAGGATAGGATAGAGCACTTGAGAACTGCCTTTCCGCAAGTGCACGGCCCTAAGCACCCTTTCTTGCATTTGCAAGCCACCATTTTAAGCAGGGTTTGAGGAGCAGGCTCTGCGCACATTGTGACTGGCATGAGACCTTGTTCGCTGGTAGCCCATTCCCAGTCACACGGGTTTTTGTCGACCCCCAACCATATTTGCACCTGGTGATAGGTCCTCCAAGAATGATATTTTGCAGCCTCTGTGGTGGGGGGGAGGCGCCCAATTTTACAAATGCTGAGTATCGCAGGGTGCTCAGCGTTCCCTCGTCTTCTCCGTAGAGGTTCATCAAGATTTTCTCGCCAGCATTTCCTACTTCTTCCTGGTTGGAGTTTGGATCAAGGAAAATGCTGGCGAGGTCTATCCAGTGGGTTTTCTTTTGAAGACGTTGCACCACTTCATCTTGCCTTGCCAGAAAAGGGTAGAGGTGGTGTCACACCCACTGATGGCATGCAGGAACAAAACGTCCTCTCCAATGATGAACAATTGGTCGAACGATGAGTTCTTGGAGAGGGTAGTCCTCACTATATCAGCATCGCCGTCTTCTTTATTCAACATTATTCAATGTTTACCCAAAATCCGATGTTATACTATTGTTTCGTTATTGAGGAAACTATGAGGCCTAGAGGCACCATTTTGGGATCAAATTGAAGCTAATTCAATTATCTACAAATTCATTTTCATGACTTTTCTCTAGGAGCATTAGTTTAGTCGGTACGTGTCTTAGAAAATGACCCTACCGATAAATTTTCACTTTTTAGAAAAAATTGCCCATCTTTCACTGGCTGTATCTCCGCAACCAATGGACCTAGAGAGCTGTGGTTGGGCTAAAATTGTAGCAAATTTAGTTTTCTTTACAAAAGTATATAATGAAGTTACCCGAAAAACGTTTCCTTAAGTTATTATTTAAAAAAAAAATGCAACAAGTGTCAGAACTTCGCAGTTTTTCGAGCACCACGGGAGTAGCACAGGGTTTTCAGGGTTGCAAACTTGGGTATAAACTACTCTCAGGGGTCCTAATAATATATAAATCAATCGTAGATACATGCGCGTTTGCGATGTTTGCCTTTTCTTGTGTCGATATTGACTGGCCTAATATTGGTAGTAAAAATTAATTTGCTCCAGATTTACGTAAAGCTGAGAAGTGTCGGATAAACTTTTAATTTTTTTTTGGCTGAAGTAATTGCGATGAACTTCTAAAAGATTCGCAAGTTGACCCCATTTTAATGGTCGTTTTAGAGAAAAATATGTTCCTTCTAAAAAAATGATGCTTAGATCAAAAAAACTGAGAATAAATAGCAAAAAGTATATTTTTTTAAAGTAACCCTTCATTTGATACGCCACTGGTGGGTGCTATGTGCTACTGAATATGGATTGCGATACGTCGTTGGAAGGGGATTTTTATCAGCTTCAAAAATGCTTACTTGACATTTTTACGTAAAGTTGATAGTTTTCGAGAAAATCACCAAATTATTAAAAGGGATGGGTTTGGGGGGCGAAAAAACGGGGTTGCGGAAGAAGGATTCTCCAGGACTTTTAGTATGTTGCAATTTAGCCCTCAGGCATGATCTCTACCAAAAATCAGCTTTATATTATTTTTGTCTAGGTCAAATGCCATCTTGACTCGGGTACAGCACAGATCAGGCAATATACGCCGCTAACTATACTTTGAGTCCCATTAGGTCAGATGTAAGTTAGTGATTTATTTTAAAAGTTTCATTATTGTAAAAAATAAATAGGCAACAATTGTTTCCTTAATTGCATGGCTTTTATAATGAAGTGACATTTTTACTGGTGAATTTACATATCATTTATTAAGACGTCGAACGTCATTTCAGATTATTATTTTTGAATTTTGGTCTTGTATTTCTTTTTACAAACAAAAAAATGCCGTGAATTCTCAGAAAATGCACAATCAGTTTTGGCAAAATTTAACTCGATATGAAAAAACTGAATTTTTATGAGTTTACATCTAAAATAATCAGATAAGTGATCTCACTTAAAATTGATACCTAGGAGTTTTAAATGGCGCTCTTTACGATGAAATTTGAATAAATAATCGCTAATACTTTTTTTTTGAAAAATCGACTTTTCAAACCCCCTTAAAATCGTACGCTACTAACATATGTCACGTATTACTAAATTCAAACAATCACTTTATCGATTTTTTCTTGCCACCAATGTTTGAAGTTAATCAAGCATCAATTAACTGGTATACAGAGGGGCGTTGCGATCTTAAGTGGGTCACACTGTATATAAAATAAGCAATATGTATATTTTTTTAAGGACATTCTACAATTGCTGAAATTACTGCTAAAACAATTTTAGTAGCAGAGCTTTGATTCCATCTATAATAGCAACTTGGTATATCAAACTGAAAATCGTCAAAAATAAATAAATAAATATACTTATAAGATTCCCGTCAATCGATTCTTGACGGACCAATTCTACCTTAGACTTTAATTTTACCGTTAAATGTTCCACGGTTAAGTATTTTGTACGCATCCTATACCATACCTTGAAGTGGGTGGAACGCTTCGCGGCAAGCACGTCTTTTAGAAGGCGTTGAAATAAAATCACGTATCTTTCGTGATTGCTTGACTCGTACAAATTGGTTCCGATGCTCGTCATGAAAAGAAAGACCAATTTTAGCATTTCTCTATTAGAAAATTATATCGAAGCCTCACTCTTGGCGAGGTAAGGAGATTTGGTGCGCATTTAAATATTCGTGTTTCTGGAATCGAAACAAATGAGGCTGTGTGGCCTTCAGGTTACTAGTTTTTTTTTCTTGTTCAGGAAGCAAAACAAATTAGTAGCACTGATGAACATATGTTAAAAATTACAATGTTGGAGGTTGGTAAACGCAAACCGATATTTACTGTTTCGACTGAAATTAACGCCCAAGGCAACGTTTATTTGTCCATGTATTTACTAAAACCTAATTTCGCAATTGTAAACAATTAGAATAATAGATGAAAGTGTGGGTTAATTGAAAATGGCTGATTTGATTCCACTATATCTTGCAAATATTGTAAGCTAATTACCTTCTGGAACATTGGCAGTTTAATTCAATAGGAGAATATGTAATTCTTGTAGTAGTTATACGGCGATAAGTTGCTTTCGAAAATATTGTACTGGAAAATGCTGATAAAATGTATTCAATTCTCTAAATCTTGTGCAGCTGAATAAAAGAAAAAAGTTCGGAAAAATTATTGCAAGCCAATTCTAGTTTACAAAAGACAGACCTCTAACTCCATATGAATGTCAAATATGGGGAAGGATTGAAGACGGTATCTATTCACTTTGACCTTAAAGATGATCTAGAGATGATGTAATAAGGAAAATCTGACTGAAAATCTGACTGGGCAACGAATTCTTTATGGTAGAAATGATGTCTAGTAAAATTATAACCGGCCAGACAGGTATGTTGGGCAGTTAAGTAACTAGTGTAGCTGCAAATTTTATTATTATGCTCGAGAATGCATGTATTCATAACCATGAAGGCGAGACAGTATCTGGAAGTCCATTTAATATCAGATTTACCATAGTCTACTCAGTCAACCTATCTTAATCCGATAAAGTATGCTTCAGGGAAGAATTTTACGTACCAAGTTCTATTTTTAGAAGCGTCAATAACTTTCTGTAGCTTTAAGTAATACATGAACTGCCACTCCACATGAACAATTCTTCTAGTGTTTAATAATTTAACATTTTTTTTATTCCAATATACAATTAACGCCTCTGACCACTACGGTGTATGTAATACAATTAATAACGTCTCGCCTGTAGTCTCTGAGGGATAAAGTGAATGGTAATTTACATTCACTCCGAGAGAACTGCTGAGAGTTCCGCTCGCCTTACTCGCTTCTGGAATACATTTCTCCTAAGTTTAGATCAATTAGGTCTACCTCGTCTTGTTCAAATAGCGTAACCACTTCATTGAAGACTTATGCTAGCCATTTCGAGCCTCCTTTGTAAACGCTCCGCAAAAGGGATTGATTGTAGCAAGTAGCAATGCCGTAGAATGGAGAGATACTGTATGCCCTTCAACATTCATTAAAAACCCATCGAACAACCAATGGCTATGAAGCTTTGGCAATCTTTCGATATTTCTTTTGGTATACGTAGGGTTGAATAATAGTCTCAAACGATGATGGGGATAGAGGATGAATTTTAAAAGCACGATCCATATTTCAATACAAAGCGTACTTTACCAAATACAAATTGATTTCTTTGAAATCAAGAAAATTTCGGCTCCGAGCCAAAAACAAGTGTGTGGTCACTGGATAACCATAAACATCATCTCATAGAAATGCGTAAATAATAAATGTGCTACTTCCTAATCTCAAGGCCACGTTGCCAAAGTTCAATAATTTAATTGATTTTAATCAATTTTTAAGTGCAACAAAAAAGTACCGACCACTTATTTACACATGACAAGTGAAGTCTAGCCCACGGGTACTATTACTTAACCTTAATTTATCTATAAATATCACCTAGTGTATTAACAAATCTAAAAAAAAAAGAAGAAGAACAGTAATAAAATGCAAATGCGACTGAAAAATAATGTTTATAAAATATTATTATTATCATTCCGCTATGATTACCTATTTTCATGTTTTATATTATAACAGAATTTCTTAACATACAATGCATCAATGCAATAGATAGGATACTATGATGTATTTCTCCTACACACTTCATATGTAGCTTAATAACGCCCAAACTTGCGAATAGATCGTAAAATGTACGTACCTAACTCTTAAAGTCAATTAAATGTCGGTGTTTGTTCTAGTTTATTGTATAGGATGTCCCAAATTGCTATATTGTGGTTATTTCTCCTACTTCTAAACCAGATGGAAAAACCGACCAAGGGGACTACAGTTGAATTTTTGTAAAACGCCGATGAGTAAAAACCGTTTTTGGATATCTCTACGAGTTTTCGAAATATCAAAGAAAATTGTCATTTGCCATTTCGACAAATTGTCATACCTTTTTTATCTGATTATTTTTTCATGCAATAAAAACTTACTAGAGGCACTTTTCAACAATTAGATTAAGATACATATTTCCAACATTTTTTATCACTACTAAATTTTGAGAAAATGAAAATGATAGTTGTCTTTGACTCGACTCGAAAATAACAGAAATTCAAGATGTCCAACATATAAGTTGTTGTTGGGATATAAGATATTGAAAGATATAAGAATTGGTCCATTTAAATAAGAGTTTCAGAATTTTTTCAAAATTGGTATGAAAAATAAGAACTCTTGACTAGTCAAAAATCGACATTATTTTTCCAGCTATATATTAAATTAAAATTCTTTCTGTTACTGTTAACATATTATTACCAGAAACGATCGAAACATATCATCTTAATAAAATCAAGTTACCTTGAACTTTTAATAGGCAGTCTGACAGTGAAGAAAAATAAAAGTTTCATGTCTTTCGTAATTAGTTTATAGTTATTTGCCTAACAAGTGCGGAAAGTTGTACTTTTCTGCACGCGACTGTCAAGGGCAAGCAGTCGAATGCGGAAAAGACAGTTTCCGCATGTGTTAGGACCAATATTTTTCCTAGGAGCGTGATGAATACATTTTTTACTTAATTAAGAAACTAATCTCTACTTTAAAAATATGCTTCTGATTGACTTGACGTTTGTTAATTGTTATGTGACTGAGAAACGTCAAAATGAGACAGTCATGACTATATGCTACGTGATTCTTTGATATTTAAAGTTATAGGAGCTACTTCAAAAGAGTTAGTATAAATAGAAATAATTTAATTTCAATAAATTTGTATAAAATTACCCAAAAATGCAAATAAAAATATAATTACTTTTCCGCACTAGTGCGGAAAAGTGCAACTTTCGACACTAATATACTTGCGGAAAAGTGATACTTTCCGCACGCCCGTAGGAAAAAGTTATTACTAACATCATGTTTGAAAACGACGAAAAATATCAGATATTTGTATGTTACATTGAATGTGTCTAGTTCTTAAGCTGATGTAAAAGATTTATATTTTTGCAAGATTGGCGAGCAATATGATAAATGAGGTCTTTTGCAAAACCAAGAGTAAAAGAATATGCCATTAGTGGTAGAGATCATGCTGAGCAAACATAATTGAAGAAACATAAACTCAAACTATACTCGTCAAAATTTAAAGTTGACCAAGATTTACAACGCTGTAAAACTGTCAAAAATGTATGGATTTGTGTCGGGTTTTTAGCGTTTCAAGGGAAATTTAATTGGCTTTCATCTTATCTATTTAAAACTCTAAGATAAAGTTACAAAAACATGTTTATACAGGGTGTCAAACGAATGCCTGTTTTTTCAGTCAATTTTTATTTTGAGCTCAGCGTTAACCAAACACCCTGTATATTAGAATTTTATAAAGTTTATTTGTCTTATGTGTCTGCTTTAAAACATTTTTTGAATTTTGCTCCTATCTTTTTTGTAGAAAAAGATACAGAGGTTTTAATAAAATGTTACATTTTCACAGTAAAATAAAAAATCTCAATCTTTTATACTTTTATAATCATATGGACTCACATTAACATTAATATCTTTTATTTAACAATATTAAACATTATAACTTAACCGTAATGTAATTATAGCAATGAGTTGGACCACCTCGGGATGTTATAATTCTCTGCAACGTTGTGTTGTGGCATGTTCTGGACCAAATTATTTATTATCTCGTTTGGGATTTGGTTCCACTCTTCTACAAGGGCTTCTCTAAGTTCTCGCAATGTATCAGGTTGATGGTTTCGACTAGATATTCGTCTCTGTAGAACATCCCAAATTTGCTCTGTAGGGTTTAAATCTGATGATAATGCAGACTACCACATGCGGTTTATACCCTCTTGGTAAAAAAAACTCGTTTACAATACGTGCTCTTTGTGGTCAATCACGATATACCTAAATTTTAGTAATCAAATCCATTCGTTATTTTATTGTGAAAATGTAACGTTTTACTAAAATTTCTGTATCTTTTTTTACAAAAATGATAGGACCAAAATTCAAAAAATATTTTAAAGTAGACACATAAGACAAACAAATTTTATAAAATTCTAATATACAGGGTGTTTGGTTAACGACGTGATCAAGATAAAAATTGTCTGAAAAACAGGCATTCGTTTGACACCCTGCATAAAAAGGTTTTTGTAACTTCATCTTAGAGTTAAATAGGTAAGATGAAAGCCAATTAAATTTCCCTTGAAACGCAAAAAACCCGGCAAAAATCCATACATTTTTGACAGTTTCACAGCGTTGTAAATCTTGGTCAATTTTAAGGTGTCTCGAAGCAAATTTTGACGAATTACAAACTGAGGCTTATTCCACAGTTATTTCTTGGCGATACAGATGGGAGGAAAATTATTAGTTTTGTAATTAATTCATCGCCAAATGTAACGAAAATAAACACTTTCCCCACAATATCATGGGGACCGACGAGATAAGAGTTAGTAGCAATGGAATTTTCAATCGGCATTCGACATCATATTTTTCAACAAAGAAATAGCAAGGACGATTTGGATTTAATGTTTAGCTCGGAATAGTGGGACAATGTTTACTGGGATTATTTATCTATAACGAAAATCTCAACGCTGAACATCGGTATTTTCAAATTTTAGAAGAGTTTGTGGACCCAAATCTTACCCCATGCTGATTTTTTTTTTTTTTTTTTTTTTTTTTTTTTTTTTTTTTTTTAATCGTCTTATTTATATTAACGTCCTGGCGAAGTTTAGCTTAGAGCTATTCTGACACTTAACCAGGACACACCACATACACCCATTCCCTCCGACATTGCCATCTGCCGGAGCTGGGACTCGAACCCAGGAGAGATAGGCAGTAACTAGTCGCCTTGTGCCACTCAAGGGCGATCTAGCCCGCTGCACTATCCTCGGTAATGTAATGAGATACGGTCACCCATCCATTCCCCGGCTCCGACCACCGCTGCTTTGCTCCGAAGATCGAAGACCGGCAATTGTACGCATGACCCCATCTCACTACAACACTACAATTTAATAACTAAATTATATCAACAAGATGGCGCACCAATTCAAAACACCGTTGTAGCCACCAATAAACTGAAAAAGTTGTTTCGGAACTAATTGATGGGAACTCGGGACTTCGTACGATGGCCTGTAAGTTGCCCTGACCTTAGTCCATTGGATTTTTTATATGGGGATTTGCCAAAAATTTTATGAATATTTAATATGCTTTCAGGCACGCAAAAAGACCTAGAGAGGGATTATATAGCTCAAATCACCCTTAAATACTGAGAAATCAGTTAAAAAGAGGTGCAACTCTGTCTCGAGAAAAATGTCGCACAATTCGAACACTATTTGTATCTTTCTTATTCTTAATTGAAATACAATTATTAACTAAAATAAATTTAGTTTAACGACCTGTTCGATGATTGAAGGTAGGAGAATATTTGGTTAAGGTCTATTGTTAAAGAAAACTATAGTTAACTTTAACTATAGTGTTCTTTCTCCATAGAACTCAACCCAATATTCTCCTACCTTCAATTAATTAAAATATTGTTGTTAATTAAAATATTAAATGTTGTTGCTTCAAATAATAAAACTTTTCCTGTTTCAATTTTAAACTTTCGGTTTATTAAGTGACGGAAACTGCAATGCCACAATGCCGTTAACTTTATCATTTATTCGTATATCAATTTTTCATTAATTAATTTCTCTTATTTTCCATAGTCAACTTATGCATACAATCGTCACTAAATTATTATTTTAAATACAAATATTCTTATATCTGTCCTAATGATAATATGTATAATAGACCCCAACATACATATTTTTGGAAATTTTGATTGTTTTTAGAAATATTCTCATATCAGAGCCGACTTGATATCTTAAAATTTAATAGTAATATATTTTTTTTAAAGTTCCCAGCAAACGCAGAGTGTGACTGTTTCGTAACGTTAAGTCACAAATAAGTAACTCTAGCTAGAAGCATATTTCAAAGTGTGAAACAGATTCGTAATTATGGCAATATATCTGTACCTGAAAGATTTGTTTTGAAATTGTTTAATATAATACAAAACATCTTTGGTGGGTTTGGAAAAATTCGAAACTGTTACCTAACAAATGTTATTCTTAATTCCACAAACGTAAATATTTCGTAACTTACAAAACGCCATACTTTCAATTGTTAAAATTTGAGAATATTACGCAATTGTTGATGCGGTATTCCTTCAGTAGCTATAAACAGAAACAATTACGGAATTATTGAAACAATTCATTTTCAGTTGTGAAGCGTTGAAAAATTTACATAATTAGTAATACGTTACATTTTCGCTATACATGTTCAAACAAATGCGTCGTTTCTATAGGCTAGAATTATTTCTGAGAGAGAGATAAAATTCAAACGACCAATAGAATCTTGGGAAGCTGCGCCGCGCCAGCGTGAAGAACTGTTTCCGGCTTCAACACAAGTTAGTCTGAATGTGTAATAATTGTGTACTTGCACGTGTGGTGTAAACAAGTGTCTGGTATTTGTGCAAAAAATACTAATGTGAAAAACAATTGCACAATATATACACGTTTAGAGTATTAGGTAAGTAATAAGTACTAATAGATTTAAAATTAGATAAGTTTTAATTGTATGTATTGTAAAAAGCGTTAATTTCCTGGACAATACCTAACATGGCGTGGGCACATTAACAGCGTGGGTAGCGGATCTCTTTACTATTACCTATAAATCGAATAAAACAAACGCTTTTCTTAAAATTTCGTGCTTATTTAAATGGATAACTATAAATAATAATAAAGAATATGTACAAAACTTTGCTACTAACTATAATAATCTACACTTAGATTATTATATATATACTTTACTTGCACAGTACGTATTTATTTGCAAAATTGAATCGTTGAGTGTTCTTTTTTTTTGCTTAGGAATATATTATTTTGTATTTCTTTTTGAAGTGATTCTCCGATGAGCAAGAAACGCATGTTTTTCTTTTAAATTGTTTCAATCAAAAGGGAATGAAGTTCAGGGATTAACATAGCAATTTTAACGTTAAAGTGACTAAAAACATGATTCGTAATTTCTTTATAAACTACTGGTTTGCCGTAATGAATAAAATAGTTTTGATATGCAGGATGCTTCCTAAATAACAAAATATTTAAAGAAGTAATTCTTCAGGTGATTTGAAGTGAAGAAAAGTTTATATGAACATATTATGTTCTAAAGATTTTTGTTTCTGAGATAGCGGGCGTTGAATATTTTATTTCACTTCTGATTTTATCTGATTTTCCACAATTTGTAACATATGAAACTGAATTTTATGGATCGTCTTGCTCTTCAAGTAGCCATTTATCTTACCGATTGTCTTTTTCAATATTTCACTTCGGTTTGTAATTGGACAAAATGTTTTCGTTTTTTATTAAATAATACCTATCTTTAAAAATTTAAATATTTTAACAAAATTTGGTGATTCAAATCGAGGGATTCAAATCCCAGTAATTATAGTTTTGTTGTTATTTGTAGGGGGCACCTCTGCGTATCGTTCATACGTTATGTTTTTGGGGGATTTTTTATTATTTTTTTTAATAAAAATTCCTGCTTTCCCGTTATTTTTATGTCAAAAAGATATACCTTCTAAATGTCGCTACGAGTAACCGTTTTCAGGGTAATTGATTTTAAAGTAAGCAATTTAACCACTTTTAAAGTATAATTAAATTTTAGGTTTATTTATTTAAAAGTCATTGTTATTCGTACTTTATTTGCTAGTGTTGCTATGTAATAAATTTTAAAAATCTGAAAAAGAGAATTTAAAGAAATTATTAAAATTAAATCGAAACAAAAATTTTACTTTGACACCCTATATAGCTAATATCAACTTTTGGACTCACTAAGGTAAGTTTGTTTAAATCGTAATATTTTTACATAAGGAATCTGCTATTGCTCTGTGTACCATTACCTATGAGACACCATGTATTTATAGATTTTAAAACGTCCAATTTTTTCATTTTATAAAAATATCTAAAAGGAGGTAAAAGGCAACATTGCTCCTGGGGAACTTTTTTAAGTTTCGCAACATTCAACACTTCCGATATAAACGTATAGGTCACAGCTGTGAGCGCTAATAGATCAAAGACATTCCGTCGGCCGTCCACTATATTCTTCCTCTGTGCCAAAGATATAAAAAAACACCAGATAGTTAAATTATCGACAAAGTATATTGTCTGTCTGTTTCTTATGTACTTCGAAGGATAAATTATCCAAAAAAACTTCACAAAAAGGCCGCTAATAAAGTTGACGCGTTTAAAATGTGTAAACACTGGTATAAAAAATATGACTTCACAGCATTTATAGTGGTCCGCTAATGAACGAATGTAAAAAACAAAATCAACCTGACCTATCCTATTTTCCCTTGAAATGAGATAGGTCAGTTAAATTCAAAATGTTGACGTATTTTATTTCTTTTTCTCAAAAACTATCGCGTGTATTTCTTTCATTTTTTTTATATGGATTTACCATCCCTTTGCAACAAGCTTCTTTCTCTCAGGAATAATAATATATGTAATTGTTTAACTTCATTTATTTTATTGAGTGGCCTAGAGTTACATATACACAGGTTTCATAATTGAAATGTTTTTCTCATTTCATGACAAAAATAAACCCGTGTCAAATTCTTGACAATCCCCCGCCTCCTCTTCTTATTTTTATTTTAAACTAGATATAGGGTGGGGTTAGCGTACTCACCTTAAGGAAATAAATAAATTGGGGTTCACTCCGTACATTGCTAGTTTGATTAAGAACTGATTTTTATTTGTAGATTCATGCAGGAAATGCTTTCCATTTATGACAGTTGATGCCAATTTTGAAGGTGCCTGTAAGGACTGGTTTAGAGCGGCCAGCCAGAGATTGAAGAAAACAGAGAAAATGAATTAATTATTTTATTGTACAATGGACAATAAATTGTTTTGAACATCTATTTGTCAATATTTTATCTTTTTCCTATATTTTAAAGGATTCCTCCAAATACACTAACAGTGAATATTAAGGATCAAGGATTAATTTCACCTAGATATAGAAAAGAGTTTGTCTTAAATGGATTTATGGTCTGTAAAGATGAGAGATTGAGAAAGTGAATTTTGTTAAATATTGCAAAAAGTGATTTTAAAGATGGGTCCTGAAAAAGTAACGAGCCCCACTACTGGCAAAATGTGACTGCTGTCTTCGGAAAAGAAAATTACTCGTCCAATAACAAACGAAGCCAGGTTTGCTATACGTGCATATATCCACCCCCAGCCCCCGATCGCTCACCTGCGCACTCGATCATTGAGTCTTTTTTGTTTTTAAATGTATTTAGTATAGCATTTTACAGTCGCTTCAAAAATATAACTGGCTCTATACTATCAGTACATGTCCATCTTTGCCGAACAAATTATTTATTCACTGTTAATCAACTCGCGAGAACCAAAAAAACACTTTTTGGTTTTCGAGTTATTCAACAGTGAATAGGTAATAAGTGGTTCGGCAAAGATGGACAGCATGTATTGATAGGGTCTGTCATATTTTTTAGCGTCTGTAAAATGCTGCTATATGCATTTAAAAAACAAAAAGACTCCAATGATCGGGAATGGGTAGGTGAGGGATCAGGGTGGGAGGTGGATTTGTGCACATATATCAAACCTGACTTTATTTGGACTATTTGCATAATAAGTATAAAACAAAAAAGAAACTGATTTGAAAGTAAATCGTAATATTTATATTGCTTATGATAAGCAACTTTTCTGAAATTAATGAGCAACCTTAAGGTTTCTAATAACGTGCAACTGTTGTGTATCTGTACTTAAACTAAATTTGCATAACGGTTGCGAAGTATTTATATAAGTTTTGTATTTACAAATAACTTGGTGAATGAAACTGTAAAAGCCTAAATGTTTCAAGATATTTTCGGAGTTAGATTTTGGTAAAAACGAATTTATTACAAATGTAAATTGGCATTTGTTACGAATATTTTGTTTCGCAATTGTGTAAAGTAATAGTTGCAGTTTATTAACGATGCAATGTTGCGGACAAATAAGCAATTTGTCACCAAAAACACGCATTTTTGTGACTGAAACAAAAGTGTAACACGAAATATAAGTAGCGTTAATGTTCCTTAATAGTTTCGAAGCGGTGTTTGCTGGGTTCTATCTTATCCTATGTTGAAAAATGCCTCTAGAAAATCTTTACTATATAAGAAAACAAAGGAAAGAATATGGCGTTTTCTCTAAATCTGCTAAATATCAATTAGACACCTTGGTAAGTTTTTCTTTATCTGGCCTAGAAGTAAGACAAACAGCCAAAATCAATTTGGCTTGGGACACCCTGTACAATATAGCTTATGTAGCATGCTTTTACCATACTGCTAACACCCTGTAATACATCGTAAATTTGATTGGTTTTGCATATAAAACAGACTAGATTACAAGAAAAAAATATTACAAAAATTTGGGGACTAGTTTTTTGTGATGCAGTTGTGCTAGAAATTTTCCAAATATATTACTTTGTTAATAAAACTGACATCAAAATATCCTGTCGTACCGCGGCAATAGTGCTTTAAACGTTAGAGGCTGTTTCAGGTAACAAGCGCAGCTGTTCCAAACCATTTTCGCCACATTTTTTAAACTTTAGAACTAAATATCAACTTCATAAGAATCAGTGGTTTAAATATAACTACGAATTTAAGACTCAATTTGTATAGAAATAAATCAATAATTTCTTTTATGAAATAAGCTGCGATATAAATGTAATTTTGTGTGGTGACAAATATTCAAAATGATCCTTACAATAAAATAACTTCATCTCAATTGCCTCTATAAGCAGCGTGTTCGATTTACCCCTGCCATGTGAGAGCGCAATGAGGACGTTAAACATTGACAGGAACGATGGAGAAATAAATTGGGATGATCAATCATATCGAAATAAATAAAACATAAATTTAAGAAAATTGAAGAAGACTGTGTGGCACTGGGGTAAAATAAATTTTATTGATGGCGACACCCAAGTTGTTTCAGTTAAGAAATGGTTTTCCCCGTGTTTTATTGATATGATAAGAAAGGAAAAAGCCAGTGCAGCATTTCAATTCGTTTTGTTTGTATTTGGGTGTAGCAAGGACTTGATAAAAGTAATATTTCCGTATCATTCTCCATGATTTATGTATAATTGTGACTCATATTTCATGTTCAAGCAAGAAAGTTAAATATTACGACGTTCCCGTGTAAATTATGTTTCGCTAGCAGGTTCAAAGGGTTTGCCTTTAATGAAAGTGATATAGTGCCATATATGTTATTGAATTAACCTAATTATTAACGCAATATTACAGCTACAGACAATTTTACTGTTATTAATACAATTTGTGTAATGTTCATTTTACTTAAAGAAATCTGTATTATTAGTTCAATAATTACAGATGATTATACTAAAATATTTATAATAAATACTAATCTAGTCCTTTTCTCCATTTCATAAATAAATAAGAACAATCCGCCCTCGAAATCAGCCACATGTATACTGATAATAATTAATAAGCATCACAAACGCAGTTTGCATAAAATCATTGAATACAGTTTGCAGTGAAGGATCTAATAACATAAGCCCTAACCTTGGAATAAATGTTTCTTCCTTGATATTTGTCAAACATTTATAATTATGTGATAATTATGATAACGTGTACTTATTTTAAAAGGTTATTCTATTAACGTTCATGAGCACTCTACCTGTTAAGTATCTGTCAAGTGGTTCGAGATATTTTTTTATAAACGAAGAATAATACTTAGGTGACACGTACGGCGCTGTCCGGTTGATTTTTTGATAATAGTGAATATATAAAGATTTTCATTTAGAACTGATCAGGATTTCAATCAGTCTTAATACCATTCCCATCTAACTCACCACTACAATAGAGCAAACTCGCATTTTTCTCGAACTTCAGTAGAAAATTAAGTTTTTGTGTTTAGTCAATTTATGTTGCCAGTTGTAAAATCGAAATGGCATGTACCTAATAGACATTTGGGATCTACTAAACAAACCTTTTTGATTTAAAAATGGAAATGCCATTCGTGAGTTATTCAACTAAAAATACCTTTTTTTCGTCACAACTATCAAAGAATCATAATATGGCATTATAAAAAAATATGGATAAATAAATTCGGTGACCCTTGCCTGTTGGTACGGCTCAAGACATTAAAGTAAATTAGCCTCAAATAAGTAGGACTTTAGTGTCTTTAGGAAGCATTTGCGAACCTATCTTCATATGAACATTTCATTAATTTTTTTTTATACTTAATCGCCCGTTAAATTATGGCAACGGAGTTTCCGGACACCCTGTATAATAAAATCTGGGTTACGACGAAAATTTTACTGAATAATTTGTACCCTTGCACTAAAGACCATGGAAATATAAACAAGAAAAGCCCTATAAACATCAGCAACCCCAATTTCCTTGACCTGAATGTATACTTATGTATGTAAGCGATCTACAGGTTGACCCTTTTTGTATATAGGTACATTGTAGATATTGATACAAAATAAACCTTGAACTCACTTTCAACAAGTATGTGACCTATAAACACGTGAAATTTAGGAAAATAGCAAATTATTTTTAGAAAATACGATGCCATTATACAAAATTTGGAAAACAAATTGCTGAATACAACAAAATATAATGAAAACAGAGATTAACGAGAGGGAAACATTTAATAATAAATTAGTCCTTTTCTTTAGCACAGAGGCATGCATTCCTTTTTTTAAAAGCAGTCACGTAATCATCAATTAGTAGGTATTACAAATGCAGCACGGTGCAAGCATATGATCATTCACACCAACAATTTCAGTTCCCAAGCCATTTTGAAATGGATATTTATTATTAGGTTAGGTATTGATATAGTCAAACAGTTGGTTTATACGAAAATACTTTAATACAAATACAAGAAGTTAGTCATAGTAAGAGCTTAATTGTTTTTTAAATGTCATTTTGGTAAATTGTTAATGAAAAAAAAAAAATGAAAAAATAGCGAAACCACTTGTAATACATTCGACTAATGGAGGCTAATTCCAGATCATGGATATTCATTTATCGACCCTCGCCCATCAGAATTCCGCCTCTCATCACAGAATTTGATCTTCCGCAAACATTACCGGCAAGGCTGGGTTGTTGCTTTACTCTGTTTACTCTGTTTGCTCAGTTGCAGCTTTATCTTTGGGGTAAGTAAGTATAAACAAAACGCGTTCAAGCGAAATTCGTGGGTAGTACTAGAATATTTGCTTTATTAAATATTTGCATTGGCGTGCACCATGTGAAAAGACAATTCAGGCATTGTTTCAGTATAAATTACGTTTTTGGTAAAAAAGCGTAACGACTAAAAAATCCAAACTTTTATAACTATGTCGAAACTGGAAGTAAGTGTGTCGTCGTTTCAGAGACGGTTAATGAGTAAACAAAGTTAAATAAAATTAATTTTTCTCATTGATGCTTACAGTATAACGTAAACAGCCGATAAAAGCATTTTAAGAAAAGTCGAAATATTTTACCTGCTAATGAATAATGATGTCCGCGATAACCCGGCATATTAAATATATATATATATATAAAGGATCAGAAAATTATTAGGTATAGCAATGAAAATAATATAATCAAAAATACTTTTATACATAAGTATGGCATCTGTGACGTTACTGAAATTTTCTTATAAGCCACTATATAATACAGGGTGAATATTTAAGTGGGGATCATATTTTTATGGGTAATAGTACTAGTCGTCAGGTCTATGAATCCGATTTTTTTTAAGTTATAAAATGGTCGAGTTATGAGTTTTTTAAAAACATTCGCGGTTCAAATGTACCTAATTCCGGTACCGCTAGGCAAGCTTTCGGTGCACTTACATTGGACAGGCCGACAGTGTTGCCATTTTAATTAAATCTTAGATGATATAAAACCAATGCGATATATGTAATCAAATAAAAAGCATTTCAGCTTCACTTGGATTTATGCAGTCTACTTCTTTGTTTTCGCTTTCATTTACATCCTCACATTAACAATCCAGAGATACCCAATCAGGAGCGAGATAAGGGCGGTGAAAATGAAAAATTAATGACCTAAATTGCATAAACAGGTTTATTGAAATACGCAGTTTTAACTTTCATAATGAAAATGGTAATGCCAATATAAATGAAAAAGTCAGCTGCATAAATCCGCCATTAGTTAGTAATTATTATAACACAAAATGAAAATGATTTTAAAAACAGAATTAGATTCTTTATTTCTTAGGTAATTTTTCAGAGAAACTATAGAAAATTAAATTAATACCTCACTTTTTTTCTACTTAAGGGTATAATAGCACCCATCATATTTTTAAAAATTCATATTTTCGTTACTATTTATCGGAATCGTTTCAAATTTTTTAATGAATCAATCAATTAATTGAAAGTAAATTTTTAGTTAATAATTTTCCCTAAGTGTTTTTATTAACGTGGGTGCTATACTTTATAAAGAGGAAGAAAATTGTGAGAAAATTCTATATCGCTAAATGGCCTTATTAGCTGCTCCAATTCTGGGGCATTTACGGAACCTAAATATTGAAGTTAACGAATACAAAAATACACACTTTTATATTTCAAGACCATTATATATATATGTGATTATATTTTGCACCGTAATCTGAGTCATGCTGTATATTACGCCACTATATTGTCAAAAGGCTAAGCAAATGATCGTGTGTTGTGTGTTCTCTCGGTAGAATACTTTCGTAAATAATGACGTGGCTCTCATCTCATCTACAATTTGTACAATGTAACTTATTTTAGCTAAGTTTGTACGACCGTACTGTGTGGCTGAATCACACCTGTCAAGTACGGACGTATATTGCAATTGCAACGGTTCAAGTTGACAGATAAAGGAGCTTTATAGAATTGACGAGTGCATCACGTAACTCAACTCAACTCAGATAATACAGATCGTTGTGGAAATATCTCTAGATGCATTTAATTTTACAGCCACGTGCTGTAAGTGGAAATGACACTATAGCGTTTTCTATATCATTTCGATTTCAACGAACAGTTCTCTTACAGAATGGCAAAAATGGCTTTTTTAATACTGGACCACCTGCTGTGTAACTCTTAAAATTATTCAGTGAAATTTAGTAGCTACATCAAATTTAGCCTGGTTAAAAATTTTTGTTAGGTTCATCAAAACATGTTTTTAATGCATATTGAGTATTTAATATTTCCACCCCTCAATTTTGAAAGGTTATATTTTTTGGAAAAATGAAGAATGGTCTCACTTTTCGACGTAGAATTCCATTGGTATTCTTTGTCGATGCAATTTAGGGACGTCCTATAATGTAAAAACTTTGCTACAAACAAATACCTGTACCTAGAGTTCTTTGGGAAAGAAGAAAATATAACTTATTCAAACAAAAACATGATTCACTTGGGGAATTCGTTTTATTTAAAATATATTAATAAATTTGCCCTCAGCAACTGTTTCATTTCGCAAAGAGCCAGAACATAATCATAATGTACAAAGGAAAATTAAAATAAAAATAACTTGATGACTTCGCATTGGTTTGGAAAAATAATGAGTATAAAACATTTTTATCAATTTTCCTTAGATGAACCTTTTTACTTATATTTTTTTAATTTATATAAAATAATAACAAAAGAAACACGAAATAACATTTAAATATTATATAATGTTCTACAAATTTATATGTTACAAATAAATGCTAAAAAGGTGTTGAATAGATAATTGTTATTTCTATTGAAAAATGTGAAAATAAAGCATTACTCAATACTCACTTACTCTTCTCCGCAATAATCTTAGTGACTGGACCAAATAAGTAAATTACGTTTCTAAACCGAGTATACGAGTTGTATAAATTATGCTATAAATAATTTGATGTTTATAAAAAACTATATTATTGGGAGTAGTAAATAATATTGAATTAGAAATCTATTTATACTTCACGATTCAAATATTATATTCTATAGTTGATTCCCTTATTACAATTATTTAAGTAACTAACCATAAGTTAGATTATCTTTTCATATAGAAATCTAGTTAGTCAAGTCAATGAAAATTTTAACTTCGAAATCCTCAGCAACAGGTCGAATTTAAATTAATTTTTTTTTAAAACTTTTTCTTATAATCCATTATTTGAAATCAGAAACATTCTGACAGGCGGATTCAAATATTTATATTAATGAATTTATACGGATAATTTATTTTGTTTCAATGATATAAATATTAAAGTGAATTTTTATTAGTATTTAGCATAATAAAACATTATTTGAGTGTAAAATAACAAAAATTTAATTGGAAAATATAAGTTTTTAATTATTTATATATTTTTGCGTATTTTTTTGCAAACAATTTAGCAATCACATTTTAATACAACGAATATGATTTAACAATATGTATACATTTATAGACAAAAAGTATATACTACTTATAATAACTATAGAAATCAACCTCGTAAAGGTGTTTTAGTAAACACGAAGTGTTCTAACCAGTTCATTCTTGTTTCCACTTTGACTACAATCAGTATTTCCATGCTTTTTGGAGTAAACGGTTATGCTTTTAGTGTCTTAAATTTGTTATTAAATTTGTTAAAAATGGTGTTTCTATTGTTGAAAATTTGTGATATTTGTGAAAATATATATAAACAATTAGATTTTTTACTAAAAACATTTCACCATTTTTGACAAGTCAAAAATCGATGGAGAATGTTATACAGGGTGTTTACTAAAGAATGGGCCAAACTGTAGGAGTAGGTTCCTTGAGTAAAAATAAATCATTTTAGCTGCACATACCTTAGTACCATTTTGCTTCCTTTAAAAGTTATGGACCGTTAAAAGCAATTTTTTTTATTTAAACTTTTTGTTATATCTCTATTACTATTACCACGATTTCATCCAAATTTGGTATATGGGGGTTTTTTGGGCCGCTGAGAAAAGTAGTGCAAACAATTGTGGCGAATAACGTAGAGGGCGCTGCGAACGCCTAATTATTTCTTTTGTTTTAGTCGTTAATTTTTTCAGCATCAACTTTTTAAAAAAGTAATATTGGTTTTTAATGCAGCATTCAATTCTAAGTAAAAAAGGAATACTTATTTTATGTCGGTAAAATGCACCGTTTTCGAGTAAAATGCATTTAAACTTTCTGTGGCACAACGAAGAAAATTATGTAAAATTTAAATTATGATTCTACTAGGTACATGACTAAAACTGACAGTAAAATAATTCAGTATAATAAAGTGCTCAACCGAGTGCTCAAGATACTAACCGCACCGACCTTATTTTTGGTAATTTTTTAATCGCCGTACCTGGGGCCTGGGCCATCCGATTTAAGCGAATGGCACATCACTCGAAAGCTTGTCTCTTGTAGAATAGGCGATTGGGTTGCTTTTTTTAAACAGTTAATTTCTTAGGTGTTATACAGGGTGACAAAAAGAGTGTTACAAAAATGTTAAAGTTTACCCCTTTGCAACGTTGATAGGGGCAAGTTTTTAAAATACACTCGAAAACGGTGCATTTTACCGACATAAAATAAGTATTCCTTTTTGACGTAGAATTGAATGCTGCATTAAAAACCAATATTACTTTTTTTAAAAGTTGCTGCTGAAAAAACTAACGACTAAAACAAAAGAAATAATTAGGCGTTCGCAGAGCCCTCTACGATTCGCCACAATTGTTTACACTACTTTTCTCAGCGGCCCAAAAAACCTCCATTTACCAAATTTCTATAACTTTTTAAGGAAGCAAAATGGTACTAAGGTATGTGCAGCTAAAATGATTTATTTTTATTCATGGAACCTACTCCTACAGTTTGGCCCATTCTTTAGTAAACACCCGTACATGTGATTTCTCATTATAGTGTGTTAAAAATCATCATAATAGGCAATTCATAAGTTGTAAAATTATACTTATCAATAATTTTGAGCGCGGAACTTATATGCTTGCGTCGAGTACTTATATGTATAGGGTAACAAATATTTCTCATTTTACAAAGAATTATTCAATTTTTATTGAAATCTGTATTCGAGACATGTTAATCTAAAGTTTCTAAAAATTTAAACCCGTTCGGTACAATATTTTTTATTTTACAGCTGTGTGTTTCTTTTAAGTTATCGAGCCTCGGTGGTACGTTTGTGGCGAAATTAAATTAAAAAAAATTAAATATCAATGTTTAAAAATATTGTGCAAATATATTTTACTATTATAACCGAATTCATTGCAGATCCATTTATTCAAAATTTTCCACTTCCGAACTGGAGTATCTTTCTACAATTCATTTTCTTTGGGAAAAAATTTACGAAGCAAAAATTCTCTTCTATGTAATTTTTGAAAATTTTTAACAAAATTCATATATTATATATTTTTTTATAATGCATACATAATAATAATAATTTTCAAAAATGATTTAAAAAAAATTATTAAAACATTTTTTGAAAATCTTTTTTTTTTACAAAGGATTAGTAATCACTAATCAGCGACCCTAAAAACCCTTACAATTTTTTTTTTCGTCGAAAATGCAAATTCATCTATGAAATTGTTTAAATCATAAATAAAAAATTCACAGTTTTCAAAATTAGAATAAAAAAATTTGCTTGCCCGAGTGTTTCTGATATCAAGTAATACTTATACAAGGCGGAGTGCTCGGAGTGTATTGGGATTTTGAATGGACACAGGCCAAATTAAATTAGAACAGACGGAACAAATAATATATTGTCAAAGCTCTCTGAACAAGTGACTTACTTAAACTAACTCATGATATATTTTACATATACGTATTAGGCATTGGTACAGTTTATTTCTTAGAACTTTATGTTTTATAAACATTAACGTTTTGGAAACATCAAATCTAACACGCACCAATTCTATATAGTTATTCATAATTTAACAATGTTCTTTTTGTCTACTTCCAATACTCCCACTCAAAAAGAACAAGACAGCTTCTAACTTGGTCCAGAGTAGTTTAGTCACTAAGGGGGAATATACAGCCCAACATTTGTTGCAAAGGATTGGGAAAAACCCCTTTCTAAAAACCCAATCAGGCCAAGAGTTACTGAGTTGATTTTGAGACTTCCTCCAAACCCATTTCTAATCTTAACTTCACAAATCTACATTCCGCCAGTGGTTTGGTAAATGCATCTGCTAGTTGTTCACCTGTGGGAACATAATGGAGTATCACATTCTTTTGTTCAATTTGTTCTCTACTAAAATGATACTTAATATCAATATGTTTTGAACGCTTATGAGCAGTCGGATTATTTGCTATGGCTATACACCCATTATTGTCTTCATATAAAATTATAGGTTCTGACAGTTTAATATTTACATCACTTAAAAGTGATTTAAGCCATAAAGCTTCTCTGACACCTTCAAATAGTGCCATATATTCTGCCTCGGTTGATGAGGCGGCAACTGAATTCTGTCGTTTAGTATTCCAACTAATTGTACATTTTTCAAATAATTTAAAAATATACCCCGTTGTACTTCGACGGTCAATTTCATCAGTGCCCCAGTCAGAATCTACAAAACCAACTAAAATGTGTGCATAGTTGCTACGTTTGTATACTAATTTAAGATTAATTGAACCTTTCAAATATCTTAGTATTCGCTTCAAGCACTTCCATAATTCGATATTACTTTTGCTTTGAAATCTACTTACTATATTTAGAGCTGTACATAAATCCGGTCGTGTACATAACATTATATACATTAAACAACCAATAAGATTTCTACAAGGTGCTTGACAAGGTTCATCTGAGTTTAGGGCTTCATAATCTAATTTGCTTGGAAGAGGTGTACTGATAGCTTTGCATTCACTCATATTAAAGTTGTTCAAAACACTTTTGATATAACAGCTTTGATCTAATGTAATTTGATCTTCAGTTTGCTGGATTCTAATGCCAAGAAAAAGTTTTAACTGCTTTAAGTCTTCCATTTGAAATTGGTTTAACAAATATTGTTTAAAGTTACTCATCGTATTATTATTATGTGTAACTATTAAAAGATCGTCGACATATAACAAGACATAAATATTTTTCTTGACATGACCCTCGTTTAAGAAATATAAACAGCGATCACCCGATGAGCATTTAAAATTATGTTGTTTTAACACTGTATCAAAACGTTCAAACCAACAACGCGCTGATTGTTTTAAACCATATAATGCTTTATTTAATTTAC
Source organism: Rhagium mordax (assembly GCA_963680705.1). NCBI lineage: Eukaryota > Metazoa > Arthropoda > Insecta > Coleoptera > Cerambycidae > Rhagium > Rhagium mordax. The sequence continues at coordinate 28,584,011 of OY796661.1, read as the reverse complement.
AGACTTGATTTTTATTAGCTTCTACTCCATCGGGGACACGCATAAATATTTCTTCTTTTAAAATCCCATTTAGAAACGCTGTTTTTACATCCATATGATGCATTAATAAGTTATTTTGATTTGCAAAGCATACAAGAAATCGAAAAGTACAAATACGCGCACCTGGTGCAAACGTTTCGTTATAATCTAACAAATATTGCTGACTAAAACCTCGTGCTACTAAACGAGCTTTATATTTACAGGGTTGTCCATTTACATCATTTTTAATTGTAAATACCCACTTAGAATCAATTATATTTTTGTCTTCTGGTCGTTCAACCAGTGACCAAGTCTTATTTATTATTAAAGACTCTATTTCAAGTTTTATTGCTTTCTCCCACTCAATTCTATCAGGTCTTTCTTTAATTTCTTGAAAAGTTTTCGGAAGTTTGCAGTCAAGTGATTCCACACATAACATATAATTGTTTACTCCTTCTTCGTTTTCGTTATACGAAACAGTTGGTACCTTCATTAATCGTTCACTCCGTCGAACATTTACAATTTTGTTTTCGGAGTTTACTGCCGAAGAAGAGTTATTTTGGCCTTCATTTGCAGATTTATCTGTTTCGCTTTGTATCTGCTTTTCTACATTGTGTTCATCATCTGTTTCTGTTACAGATTTACCTTCTTTAGTATTTTTAGGTTGTTTTGGGACATTTCCTACTTCAATAGTAGGTTGAGGCAAACTGGTTGGTTCATTAATTCCTTCATCAAAGAAACTTCTTGATGTTTGATCAAAATCGGAATTTTCATCAAGGTATAACTTTGGCCTTGATGTTTGATAATTTATTTCATCAAAAACAACATCTCGTGCAATAATATATTTATTTGTATTTGGATCAAAAATTTTATAACCATTTGGTTCATACCCAACCAGTATACCTTTAAACGATTTCTCGTCAAACTTACTTTTTCTCGTTTTATTATGTATATACACAGTGCACCCAAATATTTTTAAATAACCCAATTTGGGCTTTTTCCCGTGCCATAGTTCAAAAGGTAATTTCTTTGCTACAAGTGCTTTAGTGGGTGTTAAATTTATTAAATAGGTAGCAGTTAAGACTGCTTCACCCCAAAATCTTTTATCTAATTTACTCCCATGAATCATGGCGCGGGCTTTCTCTACGATTGTTCTGTTCATACGTTCCGCTACTGAATTTTGTTGCGGCGTATGTGGCACTGTACAATGGTAAGTTATGCCCCTTTGAACACAAAAATCTCTGAATTCCCTCGAGAGGTATTCACGGCCATTATCACAATATAAATTTACAATTTTTTAAATTGAAATGTGCTTCACTCTTAGCCACAAAATCCCTAAATACATTAAAGACTTCTGATTTAAACGTTACTAAATAAGTAACCGTATAATGAGTAAATTGGTCCACCAAAATAACAAAATAATTTTTATTATCAATAGTAGATGGATTTATAGGACCACAAACATCTGTATGAATAATAAACAATGGTCGTTGTACGTGAGTTTTATTTTTAGCTTTTGAAAATGGGAGACGTGCTTGTTTTCCAGAGAGACAAGCTTCACAAATTTCATTTGTGGGAAAAACATTTTTTTTAAATTACGGTTAACATTAGGGTCCTCTAATTTCTTCATTTCGAAAAATTTATTTTTACTGATGTGACCCAAACGTTCATGCCACAGACTATAATTACTAATAAGTGAGGTCTTTACACTAGTGGCAAATTTATTTACAGATTGTCTTTTGAAAACGATCAAATTTAAATCATTTGAGACCTTACCTGTTGCGATAGGCTTACCAGCTTTTTCAATGACCACTTCACCTGTTTTATGAAAAATAATAGTCATACCAGCCTCCTGGAGACGTCGTACGGACAACAGGTTATAAGGGACGTCTGTTGCATAAAGGACGTTTTCCAAAATGCCAGGAATACCAAGGTTGCTGATGACGTTGATGGTGCCTCGACGTGTGGCTGTAATTGTGACTCCAATTTTTGCTATTGATATTTTTATTGGATGTGTCAAATAATATACTGTAGTAAACATAGCCTCTTGATTTATGATATGATCTGTCGCTCCAGAGTCTAAGATGAATGTTAATTCATTAACATTAGATGTGCTTGGCTGTTCTACTAATTTAGTGCCCATCATAAACGCAAAACCACTTGGAGATGTTTCTTTCTCACATTGAACCGCTTGTAAGGTTCGTGAACGGCCTGATTCTTCTTGTTTCTGCAGCACCTTTTTATAAAAGTAACAATGTCTTTTGATATGACCTTTCCCCCCACAAAAGTTGCATTTAATTGAGTAATTTGGTTTTTTGTAGAAGTTCTTGGAAGAACGGCTTGAAAGAGAATTTCGGGCATTTTTAAAATTAGTATTTTTAAATGTTTTATGCATGTTCGTTGGTTCCGACCTGAACTTTTCAGACTTGTTTACAGCAACTTGTAACACTTTGCTACTTGTATCGCTTCGCGCACTTTTCAGTTTTATTTCATGGTCAAGTAGTTTGGTTTTTACAAATGCAAGATTCAAACTTTCATCTGTGAGGGTATTTATGGCAGTTACTATACCATCATAAGAGAGTGGTAGTGTAAGAAGTAATTTTTGACATTTCAGATAGGTTACTTCCTGCAGCTATTAGTTCAATTATCATTTCATCAAAAAGAAGAAAATGATTTATTAGTGGCATATCCTCTATGAATTTTAAACTTAATAATTTATTTTGAACTGCTAGCTGTGTAGCTAAGCTTTTCCTTTCGTAGACTTTATCCAGATTTTGAATAATATCACGTGCAGTCGATTCTTCTGTCACAAAACCGATCATTGTGTCGCTTAAATATTCAATCAGAGTACTTTTAGCGAAACGTTCTAATTTTTTCCATTGTTCATTAGGCACTTCTGGTGGGTCCTGATCGAGCACTTTCACTGCGTTTTCTTCTGCAAGCAAAGCTCTCAAACGAAATTTCCAGATACCGTACCGGTCACCATTAAATGGCTGAATATTTCGCTTACTTTTATTCTCCATTGTAATTTAAAAGTTTATCACTCTTTCACAATAGTTCTTACTTGTAGAATTCACTACACCCTGTATAAACACAAAACTGTTACACCAAAGAACCGTCTGGGCCCATAACCTATTGGGATTTTGAATGGACACAGGCCAAATTAAATTAGAACAGACGGAACAAATAATATATTGTCAAAGCTCTCTGAACAAGTGACTTACTTAAACTAACTCATGATATATTTTACATATACGTATTAGGCATTGGTACAGTTTATTTCTTAGAACTTTATGTTTTATAAACATTAACGTTTTGGAAACATCAAATCTAACACGCACCAATTCTATATAGTTATTCATAATTTAACAATGTTCTTTTTGTCTACTTCCAATAGAGTGCGATATGGATATCACATCCTCTCTTGTTCGTAGTATAAGAAATATTTTTAAAAAAGTTTTATTATAATTGGTACTGTTCCTGAGAATTCCGAGGTTTCGCCGATTTGTCGGCTCCATTGACTCGACTAATTATAATACTCTCGTAATTATGAAGTTGCAAATTGCAATACGCATAAAAATAATTTCCCATAGGGGCGACATGTAGATTCCATTTGATCAAGTCATATTTTATCCACCCGTTCATACTTTATTATTGAGAATAAATTTTAACTCAGTTACTGAGCTCTCCGACGCGACGGCTCGGCGCTTTATATCGATGTTTATGATTAAGTAAACAAACGTTAGAATCAATGAAACTAACTACATACATATAACTACTTATTCACATATTTATGATAAACGATTTAAAAATAATGTTGCAATGTTAATGAAATGTACACACCCCTCTCGCTTCTATATTTCTCTTGTTAATATAACCAACACATTTCGAAATCTTAACACTTAATTTGAAGTGGAATGAATGCCAGTGATTGTTTTCCTTAAAATTAAAACAAGAAAGCTTCGTTTATATCCTACACCGCACGTATAAGCAATATGAGCGAGGATTGTGTATGCAACGAACTAACGGTAATGGTTATGAGGCAGTTAACATTTTCTCCTAACTAAATTGAATTCCAGGGAGATTACTTCTGAAATTCATTTGCGTGTTTTACGATAAGTTCTTTTATGTATGAAGATGACGTGCATCACGAGAAGTGGGTGTCATGATCACGAACCTAGTTGCTGTGTCGATTTATTGAAAATAAGAATGACATAATGCTAATGTATGTAGGATTTCATATCAGGAGCCCAACGAGATATTTCCATAAAAATGGATAGGAATGCGGGGAATTATAAATGACCACAATCTAAATCCACTGGATTTTTGTGAGGGTTCGACTCAAGATCACCATCCGTAACAATATTCTTGAAGTATATAATGGTTGTCAGTCAAAGAGAATATTTTTATTACTAGAAAAATAAGCTTTCTTAAAAAATACTATAGTATAATAATAAAATCAACTAATTGATTTTGAAAAGAAAAGTAGAAAGTCAAAGGTGTTTATTACCATATAGATCAAACAGCTTTAAAATCATCCTTTAAGATTGAACGTTATACTATCATTTAGCGCATAATTCATTTAACATGAATGATTTCTTGTAATATTTTAGCGCATCATATCACACGAAGAATTTTTGTCTGCTAAACACAAATCAGGAATGCAAAAATGGCCTAGGACACGTTAGGATCTTGAAATATTTTAACCTAGTCCAAATGCGATTTTTTACCTATTTCATCAATATCTCAAAATATGCCTTTACATGAACAATATTTACACAACTTTTGTCACAACATACTAATATTAGCAGAGTGAAGGTATAGCAATATTTTTAGCAATCCTCTATATTTTTCTTTTCGTCTTTGTATTTTTTATGTTTGGTTGGAAACTTTCTTGAACATATTTCAATATAACAGGTAGGAGGTAGCCCTAAAAGTCAAGTATCAAATCTTGATTGAGAAAACGATGTTTTTTTTCATCTAGTTCGTGTCACTCATGTAAACAATTTAAATCGTTATAGCTCTAGGAATATAGTAAATAAGCGCTTTGCATCTGATTAATTCGACATAAAATAAACGTATTGAATAGAAGGAAACATTTGGGCTGGTTTAGTTACTTGTTTCGAATAGAAGACACAAATGAAAATGATGAGGATTGTTATCAAGAAGAAACTGAAAATTTAGGAGGGACCAGAAATCGTCGAAGACAATAAATAATGTAATGATTAATAATGTATGTACATGCACACATACACAAAACATTACTTGAACATACAAAAGTAATTTGGCTGGCTAATTATATGAGGTTAGTAGATAGGCAAAGCCGCTCCGGGACCACTTTCGAGGTCGATGGCGTCTGTCCATCCGGAGTGACCATGGAGAGGATGAAGAAGTCTTCGGAGAGGGTCGAGGGTATGTACAAGAAGTAAATCGTCAAAGACCGGAAGGTGGAGGGCGAAGAAGTCTTCGAGGGGGTGGTCTTCGGCGAGGGGGTATACAAGAAGTAATCGTCAATGACCAGAAGGTATTGCATCATCGTTAAAGCGTATTGCGCAATATTACGTAATCTTACGCAATATTGCGCAATATCATCAAGTTCTGAGAATGCCTGCGTTCAAGGTTAGCGACTTGTCGAGACTTGTCTGTAGGCGGCTAGATCAAAGGAGTGATTAATGTGGCGTAATCGATATGCACACGTGCGCGTTCAAGGTTATTGCGCAATATCATTTAGTTCTGAGAATGGCTGCGTTCAAGTTAAAGCGCTCTAGCGACTTGTCGAGACTTGTCTGTAGGCGGTTAGATCAAAGGAGTGATTAATGGCGAGTACGTGACTAAAAGAGCAACATCCAATTCTAAGAATGATGGAACACCTGCGTTCAAGGTTAAAGCGCTCTAGAACAAAGAAGTCTTTGATGGTGTGTGATTAATGGCTTCCGACCCCGACCGCTAGCGTTCAAGGTTAAAGCGTTCTCACGTTTCCGTTTTTGCTGACTCGCAATGAAGTATGGGGGGAGGGGGAAAGGATATAATCGATGAGTCATCCTGCGTTCAAGATTAAAGCGCTCGTCTTTTTTTAATTCTTAGTCTTTAACATTTAGTGTTAGAACTGTCTCGTTACATTACAGTGTGCTCTCTCCTAATAAAATAATAATAATAATAATAAACAGAAAAATGTGGATGTTTTATAGTGAACAGAATTGGAGCAAAGCTGAAGACTTGCAGAGCGCAGTAGAATGTTTATGTGATGAAATTTCACCGCTAATATTTAGCGAGCGCCACGATAATGTGTACGATTTCCAGTCCATCCAAGACGATGAAATTCGTAATAAAGAATGTGAAAAACAGATTCAGAAGTACAATGGAGCTCTGGAATTGTGTCACAAATTTCTCGAGGGGAACGTTAGCATTCAACGATTTTGTAGAGAAATGATTGCAGCCGACATGAAAACATTTCTATTTAAAATTAAACTGTATTTACCTGTAAAATATATTATTCAATTTGATATTTATGACGAAGATGATAGCGATGTAAATGAATAAATATAAAGTTTTTATTTTTTCAAATTTTTTTTTTTTTCAAATTTTTTTTTCAAAATTTTTTTTTTTTTCAAAATTTTTTTTTATTTTTTAATTTTTTTATTTTTTTAATTTTTTAATTTTTTAATTTTTTTATTTTTATTTTTTTTTCAAAAATCTTTTTTAATCTTTTTTTAAATTTTCGATTTTTGGGAATGCATAAAGGCGTAAAGAGATTTTTAAATAAAAGAGAACAACATATTTAAAATAATATATTAATAGAAATAAAAATATAATACTAATTAAAATACTAATTAAAATATATGACAGATTCCTCCAGGGGTGTGATGACATCATATTCATTCTGTAACAAAAGAAAATACATGATGTATGTATAAAAAATATATTTACTTTACTTACTGCTGAGAATCTCAACACCTCCATCACAATTTGAGGTGATAGTCGTGGTGGAGGTGATGGTGAAGGGGGTGGCGGGATCATGGGCGATGTCATAGGGGGTGGCGATGTCATAGCGGGTGGAGGCATCAGGGGCGATGTCATAGCGGGTGGAGGCACCATGAACGACGTCATAGCGGGTGGAGGCATTATGAACGACGTCATAGGGGGTGGCGTCATCATGGGCGATGTCATAGGGGGTGGAGGCACCATGAACGACGTCATGGGCTGCGGGTGATATGAGAGCGGTGAAGACATCACGTGATCCTCCTCCTCCTCACTCTCTATTTCTGACTTTATATTCGTAAAACTGTAACAAAGAGAAATATCAGTATTTATTTATGTTAAAATGTTTCTATAATAATTACCATATTTGCATCTGGGGGGACGACGACACCCATCGGTGTGGCCATTTCATGAACGGGTTTTTGTCACAACTAGATGTTGAGACCCGTTCGTCGTCGTAACCGTTTGGAGGAGGAGAAGAACTGTCGCCTAAACCAATGCTTACGAAACTATGAAAAAAAAAAAAATCCAATTTAAAAAAACTAAGCACAGAAATAAAAAGATTAAAATGTACTCACTTTTCTCTAAGATAAGCCTCCAGATACTGGGGCGGGGTGTACTGGTACTCGCACATGATCAAGTTATGTTCACGACTCACAGTAGCTGAATGACAATTAAATAAAAGCGTATACCCATAAACCCCTCCGCCGAAAAAACGAAAATCTTTTAATGCACATTAACGAAACACTAAAAAAATAAACAATATCCCTTTTTTTGTCAACGTGTATCAGACTAGCAAGTTCTGTTACTTTTTAAATCAGACTGTCAGCAAAATAATAAAAGGCAATTGAGCACGTTCATAACATAAACGATCCTTTTTTACGTCTGAATTCATACTCCACATAAATAAAACAAATGTTAATTTGGCAAAAAAATATTTAATAATCAATAATAATTAATTCATCGATATGATACATTTTTTTCTTATAATAATTCTAACTATACACTTTAACAATAAAATCGAAATACACAGAGTAATGTAGCATAGTAATTGTAAAATTGGATCGCTGTTGCCGCTTATGTCTTCGTGTTCTTGAGTCCCATTAAAAGTGGGGTAGGATGTAACAGCATGTAAAAGAATAAAGTATGTAACCACCGCCGCCGCCGCCGCCGCCATGATGATTGCTGATACACTAATGAGATTTATCCTCAAATAATGTCTATTTATTGTCTGATATTCTAAGTAGTAGTACTGGCACAATTACGGGGATTAAATTGGAAATTCTTCGTTGAAATCTTTGACGATCGACCGATGCCTCAATCCAACATTGACCATTTCTGGACATTCTGTACGCATAAGACCAATGTATGATGTACCTAACTTGAATCTTATCGTCAAATCTCACCCTCTTTTTAGCAGCAGCAGTTTCCATTTCTTTTTTTTTTCATGGATTATTTATACGAACTGCAGCATGTAAACGTATTCGACATATTACGCATGTTTTCTGAGAAAAACTACAGTCTGCGCATATCGCAATATGTCCACACGGTACGAATATCATATCACAATCATTTTTGTAGCAAACTTTACACTTTTTACGAATCTCGCAAACTTTACAAAGACTGTTTATAGAATTAGCGATATGACCACAAGATAAAAATACTGGAGACTGCATTTTGTTTTCAGAGAGCAATTCTTCTTGCTGCTGTGGCACGTGAAAATGTTCCACACCGTCTTCTATCGCTGAATACACCACTGCCAGCGATGACACTTAATTTTTGAAACTGTGAAAACATACGCTGTTTCTCTGCATACAAGTTTATTAGTTTTTTCAACTCGTGCAATTTAAATAAATGATCTTCTAACATGAAGTTAAATGATGATGATGACATCTTACTCTTATAACGTCTAACTGGATAATGAGTAACTGGTGCTTGTGCATAGAGGATAATAGCAAAAGAGGTGGGGGGAGGGGATGAATAAAAAAAAACATTAATAAAATACATATTTATTTAGGTAAACTAGAATATAACCAATTATAAAGGGTAAATACATTTCTTAAGCTACATATTTTATTATTATTATTACAATGATTTAAACAATAAGGTAAATCTTTAGTGAACTTTGGAACCTCTTCATTAAGCAGCTGTTCCACATTGATGATAGATGGCACAGTTTGTCCCAATGCATGTAAACGTTTTTCCAGAAATTCTTTTTTCTGATAACCTTTTACGTACACAGTAGTAGTAGCTCCATTAAGTAGATGATTACGTAATATTTCATTTAGGTCATTATCGCTTACGTAGCCACCACTATACCTCAATCCATGATGATGTAATTCCAAGTAATTTATTTGCTTCTTCAGGTCATAACTTAAAGAATCGTACGGTATGAGAGGCTTAAGTAAATAATGGGCATGCTGGTCTCCACTAACAAACGAGATTTCCTTAGGATAGAATTCGGGCAGGTTAAAGCCTTGAATATCTACGACAATCAATTTCATGTTTACTCTTCGATAGTTCTTCGCATACTAAATTATTTCTACATTACATAATGTTTCTTATAACTCCACTGAGAGGTAAATACTCCAAAACGCGGTCGTGTATGAGAATGCAGTAGGCCTTGGTATTTGGGGGGAAGGGGGTCAAACTTTCAATTTCCATTTTTATGTCTACAATCGAAGGTTTAACAGGAGCCCTCCTCTTCGAGCAGTCTATAACGAATAGCGTGTGATTCTTGAAAGCGGCAAAATCTAGCATAGGTTTATTATTTGAAGCGAACGATTTAGTAAAATCAGTATACATATGATAGGCCTCAGAGTATTTTTTAGCCTTAAAGTCCAACCTCATATCTTCGTGAGGGTAACGATCATTGTTTAGCAATAATTTCACATTAAATATATCAATATTATCGAATTGCGTAGAGTCCTTCGTCTTGGCATCTTTCTTATCGGTTTGTAGAGCAAGGATGGCAGCTTGGGGGCTTTGAGTGCCATTTTTAACAACTATAATTTCTTTTGTAGCACCTGCCACTAGGGAGGGTATCTCATGAATTTCATATTGTCTATACGTTAATATGATTGGCGTATCGGCATTAACTTTAGCTAGAAAATTCAGTTTTGGAATATCGTTCAAATACACATGTTTCACTTTTAATTCAATATTGGTGATGGTTAGTTCGCCAACTGTATCATCTTCAGATACTTTAAAACAATTATTATCGCTACGAGCCCGTATCAAACGTAGAACCTGTTTACCGAAAACGTATCTCCTGTAATCGTAAAAGAATCCCAGTAAATGTCTCAAGGGTATTCTTAAGAAAAAGGTGAAATTTGTAGCGTCATATGTAATCAGGCTACCGCTAGGATAATTCCAACCTGCGATGCTATGAGAAAAATCATCTTTTTCATAACATATATAACTTTTTATCGTGCTCACAATTCCAGGATCGCGTACTTTATCTATTTCCATGCCATTTAATTCATAACTTATGGAATCAAATAAAAAGGCGCCCGCGTTATTGGTGAATTCAACGGTGCCCGTACCAGTAGCATTTTTCTTTAAAGTTCCCTCGATTGATAGCGCCCCCTCACCTATTTCAATCAAAGCGTCATGCTGATAAATGGCAATTTCAATTTCATCATTATTCCCATAGGCTTTAACGTACGGATGGTACGTTCGAACTTCGACTCGTTCAATTGAATCGTCGTAGTGGGGGTCTTGGAACAGCTGCAGTTCTTCTAACATGATAACCCAAAGATAATAAATATAAATAATTTGAATAAGTTAACTTGGTAGGTTCTGATGACGGTGGTGGTGGTGGTGACCTTGCACTTGTACGATTAGATACAGAATGAGGATGATGTAAACTTCCTCCGTATATATTAGGTTTACTACGGTTAAATATTAATCTCATGTTCTTTTAAGTTCTAACCTCACAATCAACTTCTCTCCTCGCAGATTAACAAGCTCAGAATTTTGATCGAGTATTTTCAAAGTGATATTCTGTATCTCTCGAATGCTGGGGTTTACAGGTAGATAAGTTAAATTCCTAGGTTCAATGTTTATAGCGTATCCGGGATCAACATTCAAACCGCATTCAAAAATCGTATGTGTAGGGCTATTATTGGAATATGCTCCTACAGTAATGTTACAGTCCACGTGGATCGTTATAACTCTGACTATATTAACAGGTAAATCAGACTCATATAATGTATCCGGTTTTAATGTTCTGCTGGCACTGTAACCCAACAGGGTGGCCAAGCTATCCTTGTGATTAAAGTTAATTTCGTGTTTACTTTTAATTTCACACTTGAGCGTATTATTGTTAGGTTTCAGCGAGAAGTATTCGTCAGCCTGCTGCTGTGATGTTACGCCGCTACCTACTAGTAATCTCTTTTGCAGATAGGATTCAATGTCACTTATTTCATAAGATCCTGTAGGTATAGTTATGACGCTTTCTTTGAGACTTCTATCACCGCCTAGCTCCCAATAATAAAACTTGTTATTCACACCTTCTTCGATGTTAGGTATCGTATTATAGGTGTCGAGACCGGTCAACGCTATCGAATAATCGTATCGGGGATCTAGTTCTATGGGATTATAAAAGTCTACGGAGAGAACAGACTTGCGACCACTTAACTGGAAAGTGTTCGATGACATACTGATTACACATCACGCGTGTTTATTATTTTTATAGAGAAATTGCAAACATAAATGTCCACAATTTACCGTGTTATATGTTTGATATGCATCGGGATTATATTTAATTTTAAATTTCCCGCCAAAGTATCGAACTAATTCCATTGGAGGTTTCAGAGATCCAAAGCTGTCGAAATATACTACGGAATCGCCTGTTTTCTTATATGCTACCCAATGAGTTCCAGCCCCCCTTTATGCTGTCCAAGTTAATGATGGCGCTCTCGTTTCCTTTAAGTGGATGTGAAGGTAAAGAGTCTCTCATATAGACGCCTCTGAAATGGGGAATTTTTAACTTTTTCGCATACTTTAAGATGTCGAGGTCAGAGAGCGCTCTATCGGGTAGCTTCAATGGTAGTTTTTTGTCAAATATAAACCGTATCCTTTCTTATAGGGTTTCATGTACAGTCCGGAACCTTTTTTACCCAAAGCCACATCCTCCACGGCTCTATTGTGGCGGTGAGCTTCTTCCAATGTTTTCCTAGCATTCTTAGCGTCTATAACAGTTTTAGCAATGGCCGCAGCGCCACCTGACAGAGCTCCAAGAGCTGAGAGACCTGCAAAGATCGGTATTAGAGGTAAGAAGCCTCCGGTCTTCGGTAGCGGTAGAATACGGGGAACAGTGATTTTCTTCCTTCCACCTGCTTTCCTGATGGCAATTCGCGCCGTTTTAACACCGATAGCCATATCCTTTTTCACATCATGACTTGCGTGCTTTTTCAACGCTTTCACAATGTTCGATAGGATGGCCTTACGGAAGGGAATTTTCTTCTTTCCTTTCCGTTTATTACAGCCTCCTGCTACACCCATACCTAATTTACGTTTAACCTTCATGGCGTTTGTGACAGCCCAAGCTGCTGCTTTTTCACCTAATCTGGCGTCTTTAGATTTAACGCGTTCCCAAGCTCTTTGTTCCAGTATGTAATCGGCTTTATGTCTGTCGTCCAAGTTCGCGTTTTCGCTATAAGCAATATCGTGTTCACGGCACGCTTGATCCAAAGGGTTAACACCTGGATCCCCTCGAGCTAGACGTTTACGTAACTTTGTGCCGGGTCCGCAGTACTGATAACCAGGTAAATGCAGTTCGAAAGGTAGCTTGTTGATAAGAGTGTTAACTACACCTCTGCCGTGTTTCCTCGACGTCATCTAAACTAGAACTGATGATGTACGAGTCCGAAACTTCTATATATAGGAATGTACAGAGTGAAAAGTTTAGAGTTCATGATGCGCGTTCAAAGACAAAAGACGTCTCTACCCGTAGAGAATTTAGATTTATTAACTTCTGATCGTTCTGTAGAAGGATGTGTTAATAAACATGGTGAGTTATTTCCTAGCGCTTTAAGAACGATCGTATGTGGACCTAGTGGGGCGGGGAAGACAAATATTCTACTAAGTCTATTATTCGACTCTAACGGTCTATGGTTTGAGAATGTGTACGTGTACTCCAAGTCCCTGTATCAACCTAAATATAAATTATTGGAAGATGTGCTGAAGAAGGTAAAAGGCGTAGGCTACTTTCCATACACCTCCAACGAAAACATCATCGATCCTTCGGAAGCTAAAATGAATTCCATATTTATATTTGATGACGTAGCATGTGACAAGCAAGACAAGATACGCGCCTTTTTCTCCATGGGGAGACATAAGCTTGTAGATTGTTTCTATCTCTGTCAGACTTACACCCATATACCGAAACATCTCATTCGAGATAACTGTAACTGCCTAATATTATTTAAACAGGATAAAATGAATTTACGCCATGTGTTTGACGATCACGTGACTCCCGATATGAGCTTTGAACAATTTGAACATTTATGCAGAGAATGCTGGAACGATAAATTCGGAGTGCTGGTTATCGTAAAGGATTTTGAATTACATAAAGGACGCTATAGAAAAGGCTTTGATCAGTATATAAGTATATGAGATTTCAATAACACCAAGCATTATCAGTTAGACGCTCAAACTGAACAGACCTGTTTTGAAAAACAGGTTATCTGTTTTGAGAAACCCTGTATCTGTTTACAGACCTGTTTAAAATAGCTGTTTACCTGTTTAAAATACCTGCTTACCTGTTTAACATACCTGTTTACCTGTTTAACAATGAAGGTTACTAAAAAATTTACTCTCGCGGCATATAAACCACCTAGGGAGAAGGTCTATGACTTGGCGAAAGACTTGGCGCTCAAGAAGAAGATAAAAAAAGCTTCAGATTCTATTCGAAGGAAGTACTTGGCTTTAAAATTAGGTAGAGCTGAGGAGGACGATACAATTAGACGTTTATTGAAACCGGTCATTGAACCATTACGAGAACTCGGTGCTGTTAAGAATTCACCCAAGCAGAAGCAGACTCCAAAAGTAGAGAATACCATTAAATCTGAAATAAAGAAAAAAATAAAAGTGAAAGAAGAAGTGGAAGAAGAAGAAGAAGATGATGAAATATTTGAAGATTCAAGTAGTACGATTGACCCTGATGCCTCCGCCGCTGAACAGTATCCTACGTTAGCTAAGCAATATTTAACAGGTCTCTATGATAAAAGTAAGGATTACGATGAAACCTATGGCGTGAGATTTAATGACGAAATGAATAAATTATACATCGGATCTATGGAACTAAATATCGGTTCTAATGCCGGCTTAAGTATCGGCGATAAAATGTTTGCTGGAAGACAAGGCTTATATGAACTGCTATTTATGAAGAAGCCTCAAGGTTACAGCGAACAGGACTTAGCTGATTACAAGGAAATTCTGGAAACCTCTAACGCACATAAACGAAATTATGATCCTGCAAGTCAATTAAATGGCACTCGATCACATAAATATACTAAAGTGATAAAACCATTATTTAAAAAAAACAATAGTGGCGATGGCACTCCCAAAATAAAACATACTCAACCTCATAGTAGTGGACAGGGTATGAATATGGTTTACAATGAAAAAACCGGTAGAATACGTCTTCTGGGACGATATAAACGAATTAGTGGACAGGCTAAGACTTTTAAATGCATCCAAGGCGGCAGGAAATACTGATTCCCACGACAACGAAATCTTGGCTATTTTAAATGAATTGAAAGAAGCAGGAATTATATATTAGTATGTAACAGCTCTCTACACACACTTCATATTCGCAATGAGTCTCGATAAGTTCGGTCGTTCAGCACGAGGTGGCGTTAGCAAGAACATCAGTCTATTACCACAAGGTCGAGGTTTTAATTTCACCAAAGATGGAAACATTGATGTGGAAAAATTGAAATTGTGTAATGTTCAACCGCCCACTGAAGATGGCGATGCTGTCAATAAAAAGTACATGGATGATAATGTGACTGCCATTGCTACGGCTCTAGCGACGAACTCGAACAATTACCAAAGGGATACTTCCACTCGTTTAGATAAACAGAGAGGCTCCATACAAGACCTTAGAAAATCTATAAAAAAATTAAATGATGAAGTAATTGTTCTAATGCAAGCGAATCTCACCTCTCTGTCTAACACAGTGAAAACTGTCGAGATGGCGGTTAATAAATTAAAAGCGAGCAAAAGAGTATAAATTATAAAAGTCTGACATATATGTTCATTTAATTTGATACCATCGATCTGTTATGTCTAATTCTAAAGAAAAAATTCAATTGGTTAATGAGCTACATAAACCCGCCCGTAGAAATATTAAGCGGCGCAGGCGCATAGTCATAAAGGGAATAGATGACTTGTGGCAGGCAGATTTGGCTGAGATGGGGAACTACTCCAAGGATAACAATAATTTTAGATACATTCTGATGGTAATTGATTGTTTTTCCAAGTTCCTATGGGTTAAGCCGATAAAAAATAAGAGCGGACCCGAAGTCACTCAGGCTATGGAGAACGTCTTCAGGGAGAGCAAGAGATCTTGTAATCATTTAAATACAGATCAGGGTACGGAATTTTATAATGTACACTTTCAACGCTTGATGAAACAATTTAAGGTTAACCACTACAGCACATATACTGTTAAGAAAGCCGCCATAGTTGAACGTGTTATTAGAACGATAAAGGAGCGCTTGTACAAGTATTTCAGTTTAAACGGCTCATACCGATGGGTGGAGGTGCTTCCCCACATTGTTAAAGAGTATAATAACCGAAAACATAGGACTATCGGGGTAAAGCCGGTGGATGTGAACGCGAAGAATGAAAAGCAAATTTTACGTTCAGTTTACAATCACATAAAGATAGCAGCATCGCGACGCTACAAGGTGGGCGATATTGTGCGAGTCAGTAAGAGTAAGCATGTGTTTAGCAAAGGATACACACCAAACTGGAGTACAGAGTTATTTAAAATATCCGAGGTTCGAATCACCAATCCTACAACCTATTTACTTGAAGATATGCAAGGTAGACCTATAAGAGGGGGGTTCTACGAAGAGGAGCTGCAAAAAACGAAAACACCCGATGTGTACCTCGTGGAAAAGGTGTTACGTAAGCGAGGCGAGAAGTCTTACGTGAAATGGCTGGGCTTTGATTCCACGCACAACAGCTGGATTGATTCAGATAACATTCTTTAACCTGCATGTGTGTGTTCTTATGAGAAAATGTGTCATACCCCCATGAGAAGTGCGAATTTACATTATATCTTATGAGATAATAGCACACATTTATGAAACTTGGGGGCCTTTTTAAATTAGTACCCTCCCTCCCTCCCACTACCTAATGCATAAACAGACAGATTATGATTTGAAAGCTTAGTTGTCTGTTAGTCTTTGAGTGCAATGGAATCACCTGCTGCTGCTAGTCCTTCATTTTCCTCTGAAGATTCCTCCGGTTATTGGAGTGAAATTGATCGAGTTAGTGATATTTATCAAGACGCTATACTTACTGAAGAACGATATATTTGTGAAAATGTGTTTTACGTTAAAGACTCTAATTATAAAATAATTACTGGACTTTCTCCTGCAAGAGGTTATGTTCCTGCTGTACGAATATTGCTGAACGTATCACATCCTATATTCACGAAACCAGATAATATTTCCTTCATAAGAGAAGACTGGAACGATTTTATTACTTACCTTCAACAATTTACCTCTGATTATTTTAATGATGAGATCAAAGATGATGAAGAAGAAGAAGTGGAGGAAGAAATTCATTTCTCTGGTTATGCCCTAATAAAGGCTCCTTTTATCGGGAACAAGATGTTAAAATTGTCTGCCGCTGGAGTTTCAAGTTTATTTTATTTTTCAAGAAACACTGTATACGATATTATAAATATTAACAAACTCGTATCATCTCATATGGATTTGCTGCATAGTTTAAGTTTTCCAGAGTTCTATGATAACTTTTTAAATGTCACAAATAACATATTAAGTGAATCTCAATATGAATTATCCTCTTATAATGTACTATTAAAATTAAGTGAAATATATCCTTGTAACATTCACACATACTGTATTCGTGAATGCTTAGCTTATAATTTGAATAAAGTTCTAAATGATTTAGATAGAAAAATGTTTCTTATAAAAAAATGATTGAATAAAGAAATATTAATAATACGTTTTTTTATTTCTAGGTTAGGTATATGGAATAAATAAAATCATGATGTTTTAAATACATAATATATTGAAATAAAAGAAAAATACAGTAATAATAAAAAATGATTAATTACATATATATCGATTACATTTATACATTGATTACATATATTATAAAAAAAGAATACATAAAATGATCGATATTGAAATCTTAGGTATTATCATCAGGTATAATAATTGAATAATGACCCCACGGGAGAGTGTCATGAGTCTCGGAAAGTAATTTACGTTTATCATCGAAGGGGTTTAACGAGATTTTCGTTTGCTCAATGCTGTACACATCATGCAATCTAGATTGTATACAACGCTGAGTATTGTGCAATAGCCCTACGTCTCGAGTAGGATTTTTCAAAAATTTCTCTAAACACCGTAAATAATCCTCAAAAGTAATTTTTCTCTTAACGACGTTAGTCTTTACGCCTTTGGATTTTTTCACCACTTTACCTTGCGCCACCTTATACGTATATTGTTTGGAGCGTAACCCGATAAAATGAGTCATCAATTTACCGTTATTCTCATCCTTCATAAGACCGGGGATTTTTTTGTTCACTAACGGGATATCCCAACGATTATCGGGGGGATAGTCGCTGGTATCGAATCTTTGAATGTCTTTTTTGATGACCTCTTCGTACACGTCATCACACTGAAGTTCGTAGACCAAACTATCTGTATCGGTGTATAACAGTTTACAATTTTCCACCGGGAATTTAGTTAACATGTAGTCGTAATGGAATTCATACACGCAAGTTTTTGAAATATCTAAAATTGCCATTCCTATGTATAGGGGTTTATCGAATACAATGCGATTTTTTCTAAGTTCGATAGCCATTAGCGTATCACTAAAAACGGATCTACTATCAAAATTTGGACTGGAAATTAAATTTTTCGCCCCGTAACGCCCCTCCCACTTCCTAACCAGTTTTACTATACGGTGTTTCCGCACATTCTGCATTGTTTTCCCAAACACTGCGTTGTTCATCAGTTTGTAATTTGTTTTCTCAAATTCGGACTTTGCTTGCGCTCTTAACGATGTGTTTAGTTCTATGTACGATTTTAGCCAAGTAGACTGTTTGAATTTCAGCACTTTATGGATGCGAACTAAACGCAATCCGTGCTGCAAGACCTGCTTTAAATTTCTGTAATGTAAAACATAATTTTGCTTAGTGTACAGGGTGGTCATTAATTTGGAAAATTTGGAATTTGGAGCCGTTCGATGTTCTGCGCAAAAGGGTAAATCTTTGTGTAAATCGTGTAGATCATCCGGATACTCGAGATCCACATCAAGAACGTAACCGATTTCGGCATCATCGGGTACCGTGGTGACGTCAATGTTTGTATCGGTCCATTCGAAGCTGCCATATGGAAGGGGTTGATTCATAGCCCAGCCATATAAGTTATTTACATCATAATAAATCAGATACGTTGATGGTTTGGTGTTGTCATATTGTTCCGAGTACTTATTGTTAGCCTCACCATACCGATTACAGCATTGACTTACGCCACCACGAATGCCACGTTCGAAGAACATCAGCATATCTACGTCTTGAAGTGTTTCGAGTTTACACCCCGTATATTTGAGCATACAGTCCCACGTGTAGCCCGGAATAGTGTAATAGTGAGCGGGATCCAGACCGTATGTCTTGTGACAAGTGATGCGAAAAGTCTCGAACACGCACGTTAACAGCATGATGTCAGTTTTCATATAGAGATCGCTGTACTCGCCTAAATTTTGACAGTTAAATTTTGTCCAAACGATTTGAGCATGTCTGTATTCGTCCTCGTCAATGTCTGCATCGTTAAGTTTATTGTGAAAGCTGGTCAGGTCTGGTAATTCGGTGTCGTCAAGTCGTTCTATTGTGTCTATGTAGTCGTATGGAAAAACGCCCTTCTTTTTCAATAATTTCAATTTCTCTTCGTCTAAATTCGGAAATTCCCGTTTAAGATTTACGAAATTCTCCGCTTTTAATGTGGAAGCCAGCTCTTGTAATGAGCAGCCCATAAATCTAAAGGAATCTATGAATCTGAATTTTAAGTTAGTTTCATCATCGTATACCGTAAAACTAATATATTTTTCCTTATTTACCGGTAGCAGAGTGACGTGATATCTTTCGGCGAGCTGTTTAATTACGAAATGTGCGTCATAGCCCCCCCAGGTTGTGGAACACCACTGGAATTACGAAGGATTTTTTATAATTTAAATTGCACTTATTGTGCGCAAACCCCCTGAAATCGCCGGTGAGGTGACAATGATCACGAACGATTTTATCTTTATCATTGAACGCTACCTCGCAAATGTGACATTTCTTACCGACCGCATCCTGTAAACTAACTTCCGTATTCATGGGTTCGATATTTTTCAATTTGGAAGAAACGAATTTTGCGATGGCGCTCAACTCGTCCACAAACCAAGACATACAATCTGTTCCGCGATTACTTTTGAAAAAAGACCAATCGTCATTATAGTCACATTTAAAATAGTACCCGGCACTGTATGCTCTGTGTTTTTGATAGCGAGAACTTTTCGTTGCTGGTTCTGCGCCATAGCGATCTCTGTACTCTGACTGTTTATTTGCAGCTTCCGCATCGTTAAAGGGCTCAAGCAAAGATTCGAAATCCGCGTAAATCACAAAATGAACCTTTTCCTTATAGACGAAATTTTTAAACTTAACGTACAGTTCTTTTGGAAACTCAATTTTACATTCGTTAACTTTCTCGCAATCCCCCGTATGACCATCTAATTTAACCTGCGAAGAGAAATAATTGAGACACCTATCACAGAAAAATACTTTATGTTTATGTTTAGAAATTTGACTATTCAAAAGCCTTGATAAATCTTTGATGTACACGTAATGATATTTAATATTTTCATCTTGTTCCTCATCCTCGTTATCTGACTTGGGTGCCGGATCAAATT
This sequence comes from Rhagium mordax, assembly GCA_963680705.1. Classification (NCBI taxonomy): domain Eukaryota; kingdom Metazoa; phylum Arthropoda; class Insecta; order Coleoptera; family Cerambycidae; genus Rhagium; species Rhagium mordax. The sequence continues at coordinate 28,563,851 of OY796661.1, read as the reverse complement.
CAGATATTTTTGGATAATATTTATCTTGGATTAATAATAAATTTACGTGTTTTTCACGCTTTTGCTTAGTCAAGCGAACGGGGACTACTGAAAAATTTAATTTCGAGTCCATCTCCAGGACAAACACATTAACAGAAATATCAGCATTATTCTTTTCAAATTTAGAAATATATGGTATTTTCATAGGAAATTCAATTCCTTTTAAATTTAACACCTCAGTGTAATGAGGATATGTAGAGGTTCTGTCTGAATGTACATCCGTAGGATAAAGACCGCTGACGATGCTCCAGGCAAAGCATGCTTCGTCGTTCATATTTTTTACGTTAATACATGCCTGTTTTTTTAAATTTTTTTCCGGCAGTCTAATGTAGGATGAGCCGGTACCATTCCCCACTTCGAACTTATTAATGTTAACTTCCAAGCTAAGAATTTTATCTAGGGCCCAGCCAGATCCGGATTCGGAGAATTCAGATAAGGAATTGAGAATTTCATCTTTAATATTAATTTGGAAAAAATGTAACAAGTCCGTTCCGGCGTCGACTATTTGATTTTTTGTGTTGAAGTACTTTCGTTCAACGATTTCAACATCTCCGGATTTTCTCAGAAATTCACCACAGAAACAGGTATTCACTTTAAGAGTACGCATTTTTTTCAATACATTCATAACCCTATTTTTAAATAAGTAAAAAGCATCATCTAAAAATTGGGTAACATCTTTGTGTGTTAAATTTATTATTATTCCCGTACGTACTCGACCCTGAAAAACTGAAATTATCTCTTCCCATTTCACCCTATCACTGCGATTTTCTTTCACTGGCGCGGCTCCTACTCTTCCCCCAATACGATTTAAATGTTCAATTACTTTCTTAAACCGTTTAAGATGACCGAGATTAGTTTGTAGTTTTCTCAGAGTACCTACGGCTAAATCTGAATCGCGAATCGCCTTATTAAAAAGCCTAATATGCTGCTTTAGTTGCTTAAGCCAGGTGTCTCTCTCCCGCGGTGTAAAATTTCTTTTTTGAGCTAAAATTACCTCGACTGATTTAAATTTCGCCACAATTTCATCACTGAGACTAGCAATTTCTAATGAACTCATTTTTATTTATTTAAATGCACTTCACAATGTTTAAGAAAAATTTATACATACAGATTTTTCAATATCGATCCTGTTCCCTACGTATTTTTATCTTAATTAGTAGTGCTGCCGTCTTGCAATGATTCAGCTAAAAAAAACATACAAACATTAGAAAAAAATAAATAAAAAATAAAAAAATAAAAAATAAAAAAAATCAAAAAATTTAAAAATAAAAAAAATAAAAAAATTAAAAATAAAAAAAATCAAAATTTTATAAAAAAAGTTAAAAAATTAAAATTGATAAAAAATTAAAAAAATTAAAAAATTAAAAATTTATAAAAAAATAAAAAAAATAAAAAAATTAAAATTAATAAAAAAAAATAAAAAATTTAAAAATAATAAAAAAATTAAAAAATTAAAAAAATTAAAAAAATTAAAATTATAAAAAAATTAAGAAAATAAAAGAATTTAATTGTCCTTACTTTTCACAAATTGAAAGCTTATCCCCATAGACGGCTTCTTAACGTCCTTCAAGCCTCCAAATATAATGCTGTGTTTGCCTTCGGTGAAATCAGCTAAATTGTTTCTCATTAAAGGTGTCACCCTCTTCGGCAGAAAAGCCTTATTATCCTCCAGTTCAATCAATATGCTATCACCAAATTTTGTGGTCACTACTTGAGCTGATAATATTGGCTGGGGACTGTTTATTGGTAAGTCGGACACCTTAACGAGTGGTTTCGTTTCTAAAAGCGCAATTTTATTCAGTTCTTGTAAATTGGCCATCTAAAAATATTATATATTCATGATTTGAAATTTAAACAAAAAAGATTAAAATGTACTCACTTTGTAATTAATAGCGCACACTAAAACACCAAAAAGTATTGTACTGCTGAACTATGAAGTGTACAGACTTATTAACTTCTGAACTATTAAGATTATAATAGCGATAATCACACTTAAACACCAATGGTACTATTGTACTGCTGAGCTATGAAGTGTAGAGACTGCTGAACTATTAAGCCTAGAATAACGATACGCCGACTTTTATATCCTTTCCCCCTCCCCTCCATACTTCATTGCGAGTCAGCAAAAACCGTGAGAACGCTTTAACCTTGAACGCAAGTGTTCCATCTTAGAACTGAATGTTACTCTTTTAGTCACGTACTTATGATTCACCACCAGCATTAATCACTTATATCTGACAGCTCTTCTTCATCAAAGACTTCTTTGTTCTAAAACTAGAGCGCTTTAACCTTGAACGCAGGTGTTCCATCATTCTTAGAATTGGATGTTGCTCTTTTAGTCACGTACTCACCACCGGCATCACTCCTTTGATCTAGCCGCCTACAGACAAGTCTCGACAAGTCGCTAGCCTTGAACGCAGGCATTCTCAGAACTGGATGATGTTGCGCAATAACCTTGAACGCGCACGATTCTCAGAACTGGATGTTGCTCTTTTAGTCACGTACTCGCCATTAATCACTCCTTTGATCTAGCCGCCTACAGACAAGTCTCGACAAGTCGCTAACCTTGAACGCAGGCATTCTCAGAACTTGATGATGTTGCGCAATAACCTTGAACGCGCACGTGTGCATATCGATTACGCTACATTAATCACTCCTTTGATCTAGCCGCCTACAGACAAGTCTCGACAAGTCGCTAACCTTGAACGCAGGCATTCTCAGAACTTGATGATATTGCGCAATATTGCGTAAGATTACGTAATATTGCGCAATACGCTTTAACGATGATGCAATACCTTCTGGTCATTGACGATTACTTCTTGTATACCCCCTCGCCGAAGACCACCCCCTCGAAGACTTCTTCGCCCTCCACCTTCCGGTCTTTGACGATTTACTTCTTGTACATACCCTCGACCCTCTCCGAAGACTTCTTCATCCTCTCCATGGTCACTCCGGATGGACAGACGCCATCGACCTCGAAAGTGGTCCCGGAGCGGCTTTGCTTATCTACTGAGGTTTTAATTAACTTTATCCTTTGATAAATGTACTATTGACTTAACTTCAATTCACGAATTCAACCAACCCAGCATTAAATAAATCAAAACTCAGCACTCTGTTTAAAACCATATTAACACCGGTTAGACCTCTGCACCGTACGCAACACGTTGTCATTTCACAAACGATAAATCATCTGGATTTCCATTTTAAAGTGAAGTACTCCGCCAGGCATAATTTGTTCATTGAGAGGTAGATTAGTTATTCACGATTAATATCGTACAAAATCTGTCATTTAGTACCTGCGGAAGACTTATAAATCAAATTTTATACTCTGCTAGAGTCGTTTTACAATTACAGAAGTCTAACTTTCAAAATTATGCTTAAATTATTGTATGTAATAAAAAAACTACTACGATTGACCATTTTATGGACTTAAAAAACATATTAGTGATAGATTATTGCTCGCTGAACACAAATATGGCCGTAAAAGTGGTCTAGTTCCTGGTACGGCCGGATTTTCAGATAGTCTAACATAAAATTCGAAAAAATGCGTTTTTGCCTTTTTCTATCAATGTCTTAAAAAGATAGCTTTACGTGAACACCATTCGTAAAACTTTTGCTATAAAATATTAATTAATAATCACGTGTCAAATCGATTTGTTTCGCTTCTATACAATATGTATACAGGGTGTTAAGAAAAAGAAGGTCATGCCTTTAACCACAGATTCTTTGGGTGAAAATAATGTGACTTTATAATGTGATTTTTTATTTTGGAGCGTAGTTTTTTTATACAGGGTGTTAAAGTTTACATTTTGAAAATTATTTTTATTAATAATTCTGTTACTGTTTAAGATTTTTACCCGAACTTTTGCACAGACTTTCATCTTATACAGATACACTTTTTGTGTAATTTTGGTCAAAAAAGTCAAAGCGCAAACGGGAAAAAGGGGGATTGTGTTACCCATTAACCTCCCAACTTTTTCATGCGTACGCCTATGGTCTCTAGATATTTATTTTTAGATTAAACACTTATTTCCCCAATTTTTTTTACTCATACAAAATTTTGATTTAGGACTTGATTAGCGAGATATTTTAATAACTTCAGGTGTGTGATATTAATACGAGGGGTATTTTACTACGGGTAATCTACTTACAAGTTTTGTTTTTTTTTAAGATTTTTATTTTATTGAACTTTTCTGACTATGCACAACAAAAAAAGTCTCTAGCATTTTTTGTCTGAAAGTAGTCGATTTAAAGAAAACCCAGGATTACTACGAACAACAATAGTAAAAACAATAAATTCCGAAACTGAAATATTGAAAATGATTCTGAATTTACTGGATTATCTCGTTAATCAAGTCCTAAATCAAAATTTTGTAGGAGTAAAATAAATTGGGGAAATAAGTGTTTAATCTAAAAATAAATATCTAGAGACCATAGGCGTACGCATGAAAAAGTTGGGGGGGTTAATGGGTAACACAACCCCCCTTTTTCCCGTTTGCGCTTTGACTTTATGACCAAAATTACACAAAAAGTGTATCTGTATAAGATGAAAGTCTGTGCAAAAATTCGGGTAAAAATCTTAAACAGTAACAGAATTATTAATAAAAATAATTTTCAAAATGTAAACTTTAACACCCTGTATAAAAAAAACTACGCTCCAAAATAAAAAATCACATTATAAAAGTCACATTATTTTCGCCCAAAGAACCTGTGGTTAAAGGCATGACCTACTTTTTCTTAACACCCTGTACCTATAGTATAGGAAATGGCGTGCAAAATCGACATGAAAGGTTCTCGTCTGACGGCCGGTAAATTGAAGAGACCATATAAGTAAATACAAGAATTTTTTCTCTCTGAAATTTGGTATGGTGAGCGGATTGGGAGGGGGTATTTTTTTTAAATCGAATTATTACCGATATTTTTTCATATATGTAGTTAGTATATCTCCATATCCCAATTACGCTGGCAGACAAATACTTCCGATAAGCGCGGGAAACGGAGATGAAAAAAAATTATTTATACTTGGAAATGTTCAAATAATCTTCTCAATAAAATAATTTGTTTTTAAGTTGTTTTTATTCACTTATTTTATGAGTTACCTGATGTAAATGCAATTCTGGGTATAAAATTAATTTATAAAAGTAATATAAATTTTTAACAGGCGTACGCGTGGCGTACTTACTTTTCATGTAAAAAAATCGCTAATACGATGTCTCAAATTTTCGCTCCAAGAAAATTGCAAAGTAGGCCTTGATTTTTATGATAGAAATCTATGCAGAAATGCGGATTTCCATGAGCAACAATCTAAAATAAAGTTGATCAAAATCGGACCAAAAATAGCCACTTTACGGAAGTGTCCCGCTTTCAAATAGGTCACACTGTATGTCAAACCCTGTATGAAAATTTGCTCGCAGCCGTTCCTAACCTCAAGATCAGAAACTGACACTGTAACAAATGTGACATTTACGCCTTAAGCAAGTTAAGCACTAAGGAAAAGTAATTTTTATTACCTTCCATTCTACCCTTTTTTGACTCTGCCAACCTTTTATAATGTGCATAAAGTTTTTAAACTTTCCGAAATTGTCGTTTAATTAGCTATGATGGTAAACGGCTCATTACTCTCAAAATTTAATTATAAACAGTAATGAGATTTGGGACTTAATTATTGCCAAGATATTTAGTACAGTCGCCTGAAAATTAATTAGAAATTAATTATAAACAACCAGTCAATTATGACTGAATATATCGCAATATCAGGGTGAGTGAGACATTTTTAATCACATTCTAATTCGATTATTGTAAATACTGTTGTCACATGATTTTTCGTTCACATCGCAGTTTGGATTAGTATTTTACTGGTCGAAAAATGTATTCTATATAGTATTCTCGAATTCTGGGTGTCGTCGTTGTCTCCGGATAAGTGACCCCATACAATATACACAAGGTCACAAGACGGCTGTGTGACCAATTTATGTATGTCTTTACTATTTATATCTAAAACTTGCCTCATTGCTTTACAATTACATGTATTGATTATTAACTATGTATTCTCTCACGTTGTAGCTTTGGCTCAACAGGACCCAAGCTTCCCCAAAAGGGGAAAATGTTTGTGTAACTCTATGTACTAAATTTCTAAATTATTTAAATTGTATTTCAACAAAATTATATAAAATCTGTACAGTTAGGTAAACAAAACATAGCCTACAACACTAGCGTGTTGGGAAACTCTCTGCATTTAACTATAATTATAAAGCTAACAAAGTTGAACTGTGATGTGTCACTGCAACTAACCCTAACAAAAAATACTACGTTTATCACGAAATGTAGAAACACATTAATTACCGGCATTTTGAAAGTATTACGATTCAACAAATCTAAATAATCGAGTGACAGACTGTTAAATTTTAAATTGTGAATTTAATGTTATCCGTGTTTTTTTTTCTGTTTAATTATTTATTTAACGTTAGGTCATTCACTATTGAGGATACTCTTTTGATGCCAAAGAATGAGCTACCCCTAAATTTTGTCGAATATTTTCTTTGTCAAAGAGTTAGAATTTTTTCACATAATATATAGACAAAGTACCGATTGCTTTACATCTCATCCAAGGAATGATATATCAGGTACAAACTCTCGCCTAAAGCTGCTTGGCTTTTGCTTATACACTGATACGAGCCAGCGTAAATCTGTTTGCAAAATTTTCCAGCCACATGGTTAACAATTACATATGAAAACCCTGAAATATAATGGAGGTTCTTGAAAATTCACGCTCATTTTCAGTCGAGACTGACAAAAGTTTTTACTGTCTTCTTGGTTTTTAAAATTACCAATATATTGCCCAAATTTATTGTTCGGAAACCGTTCTGCGTCTCATAATATAAACATGTTTATCCTCTGTCTTAGATTGTTAATTTTCTTTAACTTCAAAGCTTTCGAATTTTCCAGTTTACTTTATAATATATATTCCGTCAAATTACTAATTTCTGTCTTGCTTAAATTAATATTCTGATTCAGTTTCTGACAAGCCGCTGAAGACTTCTTTAGTGTAATAAATAAGGCTTAAATTTCATTAAAATTATATACCAAAAATCTCCTTTTGTGATTTTTATTTGTTAGTTGAATTGAATCGATATTGAGCTGCCACGGGGAACTTCTTGGAATGAAATTACAAAATATTTCTGGGTTACTTTAATATTTTCTTACGGAATCTTAATTATATTTCAGTTTATTCAATATAGCAAACTTATATCTACGCATGTAGAAGAGTAATATAATGAAATTAATATTATTTGTTATGTAAAACTTACTTACCTTTACTTATCATTTTTCAATGCTGAGAGCGTTTTAATGTTTAACTTATGAATATAATATAACCGAACTCAAATAAATTATACATTTTATTATAAATAAAGATCTATTAAATCTTCTCTAAGAGAAAATTAGTATTATGCTGGTGAAGCAAAATCTAGTGAAACTGCACATTGCGCAACAAACAGATTAATTAACAGATATTTGCCGTTCATTTAATTAAGGCTTATATTTCGTCGACTATTTTTGCAAACATGGTTACAATCAGCACTCGGTAGCGCTTGTTAATTAAATATTCTATTACGAGAATCATGATATATTTATGGCTTAGTGAGCAGTAATAGCGACCAATTTTACGTTCGATAAATAAATGGAGATTTTAGAGATATTTTGCAACTGTAAACATTTCCTGATAGTCGGAAGAGACTTATAAATTTAAGGGTCTAATTTTCCACTTTAGTTCCCTCCTAATCGACAAATTTCAGCATGTATTGTATGTTTAATATAAAGAATGGAGAACACCCTGTGTGAACAAATAGCTTAACCCAATCGGCTTATAGGGGGCAACAAAATATTTTATTCTCAAATTTTGTATTTTAATACCTGCCCCATTAATAAGGTATGAGAACTGGCATTCAACCTTCGTAATCATCCTGAAATAATAATGAAGAAAATACAACGAGAGTGTGTCGGATGATTTGCGAGATGTTTTTCGATGTAAATTCCGGCGAAAAATTCCCCGTACCATTAAAATATCTCATTTCATATTTCTCTCAAATGATTGTTCCGCAGTTCTGCTTAGGTGGAATTATTAATAATATTTTGCTTAGGGAAAATAATTACCTAGAATATAATTTTTGGAAATGGCTCTGCGAGATCTTAAAAGCGAACAGCGTTGGAAGTAAAATTAATTTAACTTGGACCGAAATAATAATTAAAACGTAGAGGGGAAGTGGATTGTAAAATAAAGTTGAAAGCTTTTCGTAATAATTTTCCAATTCGGATTTTCGAAATTTCCATTAACTTTGATATTACTGTTACCTAGTTGTATGTGTTATTACTCATGCCATAACTAATAACGTTTATTGTAAGGATTACGGATGCTAAAATTTCTGTTGACGGTATAGAATTATCTAAATATAAGAGATACGAATAAATTAGCATGTACAGGGTGTTTTAAACTCGACGCCTGAGACCTGTTACGTGAAAACGTGAAGAGAAAAGACAATTTTGAAAAAGGTATCTCAAATGGAATGATGTAAGCTATATTTAGCAGAAAAAATATTATTTTTAAGAATCACGTAAATACGAACGGTGACGTCATCAAAATTATTTTCTTCACGAACATACCTAATTTTTCCATATTCAAAATGCTCTCATTTTTATGTATACCATTGTAAAAATATTTTCTTCTATCTCTTTTCGTTAAAAAATTATAAGCAACAATCATTTAAAAAGTTATAAGCAAAAATTTTTAAATAAAATGACTTACACAAGTTATCCATGGAAATAACAACGAATCATATTGTTTCTATAGATGTCACCTTATTAGAAGTGTCAGATTAGAATTGTGAAAAAGTATTGTTGTGAATTTTCAAGTTTCTTACAATATAACATAATTGAATAATCATGTTTACACACGAAGAAAAGGTAGATATGTTATTAATTTACGGTGAGTCGAGAAAGAATGCAAAGGTAGCTCTTCGCATATATCGTGAGAGGTATCCTGAGCGTCAAGTGCCAGATTACAAAATTTTTGCAAGATTAGAAAACTTAAGGCAAAACACTAATATATTTTAATCACAAACTCTTTTTCTAATGGATTTTACTTTTCTTATAGAGAAGGCATTAGTGCTTTGCCTTAAGTTATATTCTAATTTTTCAAAAATTTTGTAATATTGTACTTGACGCTCAGGATACCTCTCACGATATATGCGAAGAGCTACCTTTGCATTCTTTCTCGACTCACCGTAAATTAATAACATATCTACCTTTTCTTCGTGTGTAAACATGATTATTCAATTATGTTATATTGAAAAAAACTTACAACATGATTCGTTGTTATTTCCATGGATAACTTGTGTAAGTCAGTTTATTTAAAATTATAACTTATTAAATGATTGCTGCTTATACATTTTTAACGAAAAGAGATTTTTTATCTGTTAAATATAGCTTACATCATCCCATTTGAGATACTTTTTCAAAATTGTCTTTTCTCTTCACGTTTCCACGTAGCAACTCAGGCGTCGAGTTTGAAACACCCTGTACATATACAGACGCAGAGGGTGGGCAAAATGTGGAATAAATTAAGTTTTACTGTCATGCAATGTCATAAATAAAAAAAAGGTTCTTTATGAAAAATATTCATTCCATAATTTTTTCAAGTTCAAGTCCTAATCAGGGGAACAAAAATTCAAAGTAAGCAGAGCAAATTAAACATAATTTTTTTTACATGACATATAACGATAGATATCATCAAAAATACCTTAAAATATTACCTGATCTTCCCTCCAAGTTAACATGCAAAAAATCACAGTCAGAAACATTACTTGAATATTTCAAATTTCTACAGATATTTAAAAAATATTTGTAAAAGTTGAAAGAGGGAAAAATGTGCAAAATTCATATGTAGTTGCAAATCAAATATCTTCCAAAGATATAACTTGGTGCCTATCTGTTATAATTATAGTCCTCATAGGAAATGGAAGAATTCCATCTTTCACTCATGGTTTTGAAACTACCATGAAAAGCCGCATAGCCATTTCGCATCCGTGATCTTTGATCTTTTGACTTTTGAAAATGTATTTATCATAGATCATGGATTTGGCCATTATTTACAGCCTTTGAGCGAAAATAGCAGTAAGTATCGTTGAGGCTGGTATTGTATTACACCGCTGAGACTCATATACGACCACGAAGTGACTGATGGATTATATAATAATAGTCTACTGAGTTTTTTGAATGCGTTTCAGTCGAAGTCTAAATTTCATCGAAAAGAAAGTTTTTACGTTACCTTTGGAGGTAATTCTTTGAACTAAAGGTGAATTTTATTTTAGTACATACTACATATACAGGGTGATTCATAAGTAATGGTACACAGACCACCAGCAGATTTCTAAGGTAAAAATATCGCGATTTAGCCAAACTTACCTTAGTCCAAAAGTCAATAGTAACCAAGATACAGGGTGTCAAAGTTTAAATTTATTTTTTAATTTTCCTTTGTAATTTAATGAGTTTTCATAATTTTCTTGTGAAAATTTATGAGTGGGGGTTATTTGGGGTGAGAAATTATAATACACGATCAATTTTGGTATAACTCCTAGAGGGCGCTACGTACGCTGCGTTCAAGGTGTAAAAAAGGTCGTAACTTTTTACCCGCACCCCTACGGCAGATTTCGCTTAAAAATTATATTCTGCTATCATTTCTTAATAAAAAAGGTATACTTGTTTCGAGTCTCTAAATACAACAGGTTTTGAGAAAAGTGCAAATCAAAAACTCCATGCAAATTCACTATGAGATTTGAAAAATTATTCTTATTATTTTGGCGGCAAAATTCGACAATTTTTCCTTGAAAATGTTGTTTTCTGTTATGTAGTTAATCCCGTTTAAGTGGTTATTGGCGTTAAAAACAACTTTTCAAAATTTGAGACATTACAACAAAACAATTTTGACTAGTAGGCATAAATAATTTTATTTCAAATGGTAAACAATGCATCACAAATACCAACAACAACATAACAGCGAATAGGCACTACAATAATTGTTCAACTTGATCACTTCTCACATTTCAGAATTCGAAAAAAATGTGGCGATCAGTTTCTAGGTATTAATAAGAAATTTGGAAAGATATAAAAAACACAACACTTCTGCAACAATTAATTATTGTTTAAAATATTGGTTGTTTGATAGGAACTTTTTGTTTTTATGCATACTTAATAAATATTTATCTTTGTTTACTCTGATAATTCTGTATCTCAACGCCTACTTTTAAAAATAATTTTTTACAGTGCATAATAAATACGCATAGAATTTTTTATTTGCACTTTTCTCAAAAACTGTTGTATTTAGAGACTTGAAACAAGTATACCTTTTTTATTAGGAAATGATAGAAGAATGAAATTAATACGCGTAATCTGCCGTATGGGTGCGGAGTGCGGACAATAAAGTTACGGTCATCTTTACACATTATACACCGTAAGTAGCGCCCTCCAGGAGTTATACCAAAATTGTACATGTATTATGATTCCTCACCCCAAATAACCCCCACTCATAAATTTTCACAAGAAAATTATAAAAACTCATTAAATTACAAAGGAAAATTAAAAAATAAATTTAAACTTTGACACCCTGTATCTTGGTTACTATTAACTTTTGGAATAAGGTAAGTTTGGCTAAATTACGATATTTTTACGTTCGGAATCTGCTGTTGGTATGTGTACCATTACTTATGAATCACCCTGTATACCGTGTGGCCACAAAGTAAACTATGGAATAACTCAGTTATTATGAAAGATAGATTCTAAAATTTGGAACGTGAATAATAAGTCACTAAGCGAGAATCTAACATACTTATACACAAAATACTACTTCCGGTCTAGCTAATGCGGTACCAACTTTCTTATTTTAAATTAAACATCCAGTATATTTTCTTATTTCCTTGTTCGTCGTGAAATTCTTATTTCAGTGATATGACACAATTTGGCATTTATTTAAAAAATGGCGTCGAAAATTTGAAAAAACTGAAGAACGCAAATAAGCCCATGCAGGATTTTATTTTTGTTTCTTATAGAAAGTAGGTGCTGAAATTAATGTATGGGTGTGTTTTTTGTCAGTCCATGTATGAAAAGTTCTTCTTAATTAAAGAAGCGTGTTTTCTCGCAGATATTGCATTTTTTAAATTCATTAATTTTGTGAATGGAAACAAATTGGGCTTGTACCATAGAAAAGGGCATACTTTTAGCTCTTATTTGATATTAATTATGTAGGTACTTCTTTACATTAGCAACAGTAAAAAATAATGTAATATGTTTAATATAATCTGTTGAAAATAATTTCCATATAATGATATCTATCAGAAATATTTTTGGAAACATTTCCTGGAGGATTTTTATTTTGTTATTTGTAATTTTTTGTCTAATTTAAATTGCGAACATGATGAGGTTACCGGAAAGCAGATGGACAGACAAACAGAAAAGTGTCCATAATCGATTCATCCTCGATATTTATTTCAACAACTTACTGATGTTACAGCATACAAAATACTTACACATATTTTGCATCACTTTTTATTTGAAAATCGATAGTCAAGAAAGAACCTGAAAAACAGCACTATATAGGTGAAAGATATTCTAAAGTTTAGCTATTGTAAATAAAAAGTTCAGAAGCTATAATATATAATATAATATATAACATTTTTTCATGGGATATTAACTCGTAGACCAGGGAAATAATTAAGTGTTAAAAGATGATATGGTTGCAATGTTTCTCAACCCTGTAAGACATTATTCCTAAAAAATGTACTTAAGTATACTCTATATGTGTGGAATGAACACTAAATTTCCTTTACCGTAAATATTAGAATGATATTACCTGTTACAACCACCGACTTCGAAGCGGAACTCCTTACAATGAAGTTCCATTACTCTTGGCAAGAAGCAATTTATTAACTTCCGGCTTGAGTTCAGGAAAATTATGTTTAAAATGCTACGTTTATTTTTAAATCTTTATAACACGCAGGTTAATAGATCCTCACTTTTGTAATTTGTAGTGATAAGAAAATATACACTAAAACTCAGTTATTTCCTTCTATTGTAGTTGAAACTTAGTAATAGTAGTAGTTCGATTTCCTATTGAACAGAATTAAAAGAGATTGTACGACTGCATCATTTGCAAGTGTTATCACAAAAATTGTTAAAACTATTTTTATTGTGGTTTTTGCGCCGAGCGGTTTACAATCAACAACGCAATGAAAATGGTAATATCTGTAGCAAACAATAGATAAAACTTCGTTCTGTGGGCTTCGCATGCGTCTATTTCCAGCAGAGATAAGAGTTTACGTCCATTGCACAATTACAGTTTTATTGTATTCCACTAAAACAGAATAAAAATTTCTCCTGAATCGATGAGTTAGTTTTTGTTGATTGGTTTTGTTAATGAAAATCATGAAGGCTGTGTTTCCCTATGTCTCTTCCGTTATCGACACTTTTATCCTTCCTGTTTTGTCTATTTTAAAAGGTTTTGACAGAACTGTCTGACCTTTTTTAAGGTATTATTTCTATATCAATACCAATTTCACGAGCTAAACGAAATATAAACACTATGATTGACGGGGATAGATAAATGTATAAAAATGGTGACATGTGCATTATTAATAAATAATTAGCTGAACATATTCCAGCATCGTTTAATAAAGCTGAAAATAACTTGCAGGTAAATCTATTTTGTTCTCATCATGAATATATACAGGGTGTTCCACTTAAGTCGGATTCTTCCATAGCTCTCTTATTATAAATTTAAGAGAAAAATGTTTCAAATAAAAGTTACGCTGAATTATGCGGTGTATATACAGAAAATATTTTTGAATACACAGGATGTTCCATTTCACCTGGACGCTATACAACTTCGTTATTTTAAATGGAACACCCTGTATATCTGTGTATTTTTGGATTCCTGACTTAATTTTAAGTTGATTTTATGTATCATACATTGTGCCCAAAACATACCGTTTCCGAGATATTCAAGTTTTTTTGAGAAATTTCACGATTACAGCGCTCTGAATATTGCTAGATAGCTTCTAAGCCATAAGAGCTAGAAACTTGCGGTTTGCATAGTTCGATTTACCACGAATTACGCTATCATTTCCACTATTAGAAAAATATGGTAAGTAGTATAAAGTGGTAAATATCGGTACCTGCATTTGACAATCTTTCAACAGGAATAACTTCTTTTTTTCAAATGAAATGACCCATATTTTTTTCCACCGTTGGATTCAAAATTAAATTCTCTTTCGATTGATATAAGGTTGTCCATATTTATCTTTAACAGTTTTCGAGAAAAATGCAATTCTTTCTAAAGTTTGAAAAACGAGCTGCCTACAGCGTAAAGTAGGCTTTGCCAATATCGCTTAAAGCATCGTTTCAATATTATGTACGTTCATCTCGACAAACAAATTGTATTGTGAATTGTTTTCGTTTTTCCCGGTAAAAATCCGGTCACCAACAATGACATCGCGTGAATTTAAAATTTATAAAACATGCCAGTAACAATATTACTGGCATGTTTAAAAAGTGATCTAACAAACAAAACAAACCACTACCAACAACGAAAACAAAACGCAACATGATAGAAAATTCTAAACGCAATAAAAAAGGGTACGTGAACTTAAACTGCAATTTTACATTAAGTGTTCGAAATGTCCTCAGTCTTTTAATGAGGTGGAGCACAATCCTGTTGTAACCACATCCTTCGAAGGGTTGCTAAAGGAATGTCGCCCAACAAATCATCCAAAGTGTTTCGCAGAAAGTCCAAATAAATTCTTCCTGTCAAGTGTCGATTAAAAATGAATGGTCCAATGATGTGGCCTCCTAAAATTCCCGTCCACACGTTCAAGGACCACCTGTATTGGCTACCGGTTGTCTGGAATTGGTGCGGATTTACCGTGTCATAATAATGACAATTATGGCGGTTAATAAAGCCATTTTTGTGGAAAGTTGACTCATCCGAAAACATGACCTGTTTAAAAAAAATTTCTTCCTCTCTCAAGTGCCCACTGGCAAAATGCCTGCCTCCGTTGAAAGTCTCCTTCGAGTAACTCCTGGTGTAATTGGATGTGGTAAGGATGATATTTGTGTTTCTTTAAAATCCTATGTACTGATGTTGTACTAATATCCGTCGTTTGACTAATTTGTCGCACACTAAGTTGAGAGTTTTCCTGTATGCATCCCAATACTACTGTGCTAGTGCGATTCCGTTTTTTGCATTCGATGTTACCACTATTTATAAACTTCGTATTTAAGTCAATGCGATGTTTTAAACAAAATTTGCAAAGCCGACTTTATGCTGTAGGCAGCTCGTTTTTCAAACTTTAGGAAGAATTGCATCTTTCTCGAAAACTGTTAAAGATAAATATGGACAACCTTAAATCAATCGAAAGAGAATTTAATTTTGAATCCAACGGTGGAAAAAAATATGGGTCAATCCATTTGAAAAAAAGAAGTTATTCCTGTTGAAAGATTGTCAAATGCAGGTACCGATATTTACCACTTTATACTACTTACCATATTTTTCTAATAGTGGAAATGATAGCGTAATTCGTGGTAAATCGAACTATGCAAACCGCAAGTTTCTAGCTCTTATGGCTTAGAAGCTATCTAGCAATATTCAGAGCGCTGTAATCGTGAAATTTCTCAAAAAAACTTGAATATCTCGGAAACGGTATGTTTTGGGCACAATGTATGGTACATAAAATCAACTTAAAATTAAGTCAGGAATCCAAAAATACACAGATATACAGGGTGTTCCATTTAAAATAACGAAGTTGTATAGCGTCCAGGTGAAATGGAACATCCTGTGTATTCAAAAATATTTTCTGTATATACACCGCATAATTCAGCGTAACTTTTATCTGAAACATTTTTCTCTTAAATTTATAATAAGAGAGCTATGGAAGAATCCGACTTAAGTGGAACACCCTGTATGCTTCATTAAGAGAGTTTTAGATTATAATTTTGTTTTGGTGTATTCAGACTATACTCGGGCCAAAAAGAGTAGTCAGTAGAGCAAAAAACTTACCGGAAATTCTTCAAAGGATTTAGCTGTTATGGAATACAGAAGCGGCAGCTCGTTTTACCATATAATCCCATATAATTCAGAGAAATATATCCAGTTTTCTCCGCCTACCAGAGATGAAAACCACAACTAGGTCATTATGTTTAATTGGTATAGTCAACCACATAAAGTACATGCTTGAACGTGCCGCCCTTATACCCAATAATTTGTTCGACTATTATAAAGGTCGTCGAGAGGGCTTAGATAGCGCATTCAGTGGCGTCACATATGCTGCAACGCAAAGGATGTGCATTGTTCAACTGCGTTGCTATACCTTATTCGTGGAGATAATGTTGCCAGATGTAAGCATATTATTTAAAATTTAAGACATGGTAACTCATACTCATGCATAATTAACACAATCCGCTTTCATTTGTTCGAATTATGGAATTTATGAAATTCGTAAATCCGTACGCCCCTGGCTCTACTGACTACTCTTTTTGGCCCGAGTATAGTTTAAATGCAAACAAATAAATGTGGTTAAGGATACGCGATAAAACAAACTTCAATAGAATTCTGCTCAAACGGGTTCGTTTTTAAATAAGTGGTAAAACATTTTTGCAGAAAGTAAATGTTTGCAAAATTGTTAATTTTGAGCTGTTTGATATTTGGCGGTTTTATTATCAAGAACAACAAAGTAGAAGCGAATTGCTGTACTTACTTCTCGTAATGTGTATTTAAAAAAATATCGTTGCAATCTCAGAGAATGGCAGAACTTATCCACGTGTATCGATATCGATTATCCGCACCCCACAATAAGTTATTCTTTGTTCATCAGAATTTAAACAAATTTTTTTTATTACTATTTTATGTCCAAAATATTGTTTTATACCATCAAAATTGTCACAAGGCAACGGTTTGAACTGTAGTTCAAAGACAAGTAATAATCCAAATTTTTTAATTTTTCTTTAAAACTGCACAGTAAAAAATCATAATACCTAAATTTTTGTGGATGAAGATTTAACTTCATAACAATAAAATAAATTAAGGGATTATTTCTCCTCCTTTTGTTTTTCATTTTTAAACTGGTTAATTTGAATATTTTTTAGATAAATCGAATTTTTTTGGATAGGAATCTCAAGAAATGTGGTAATAAATCCCAAAAAAGAAAAGGAAGAGAAATAATTTATGAAAATTCAGTAATGAATTTTTTTTAAAATTTTTGTCGCTTCAAAAGGACATTAAAGGTTACTCGATTCAATCGAGAATCTTTCAGCTTCTCCTTAGTTCCTAATCTATATTTGTCTAAATTTCATCAAAATCAGATTAGCCATGTAAATCAAAGAAAAATTTTAAAAAAGTTTTAAAATTTTTTAAAACCGTACAATTTAGGTCTATAAGACTATAAGTTATTTCAGATGAAGAATTAACACCATTTATTTAAAATAACAACAAAATGGGTTTTGCATTGAAAACATTCGATTTGAACTTGATTTCTTTAAAATTTTAAAGGTTCGAAAAGACCAGTATTTGACTGAATGTCTTCTTAGCACCTATTTGATGCTCAACCCTATTTTAATGCATTCAAATTGTTTCATGACTTTCTTAAAGTTGGTTTAGTCATTTAAACTGTAGATCAAAAACAAACTTAAAAATCTATACAAACTTTTCAGTCGGCAATACTTTTAGATGAGGAATTATAACCAATTCTTTAAAAATAAAATAGAAATACCCCATATATGTACTGTTTTTTTAATTCAATTAGTTGAAGGAAGAAATGTTGCTCGATTTAACCAAAAATATTTTCAGCTTCTATTTTTGATGCCCAAACTTTTGTACCAAATTTCATCAAAATTGGCTCAGACATACACATATATTTAAAAAAAAACACCTTTTTGGTTCTCTAATTGATCTTAAGTACTACTTTGACTTTAGAGGAGAAGTTAACATAAGGCTCAATCACTAAATACACGATTTTTACTGAAGCAGTTAGTCGCGTAACACGCAATACTATTAGGATCATATCACTCAAGTAAGCCAATAGATAGTAACAAAGGACTCAGTTATTCTCAAAAAAATCTGAAATGAGGTCTTTCGATCCTAAAAGTTTATTTTTAGTTTATCTTGCAATTCAAAAAGCCTTGTTAAAACTTTTCTTCGCAACAATCATCTAATTCCAGTACGAAAAAGCAACTTGTTGTGACTTGTTCTTGGTGCCCATTTTTTGCATAGTATGGAAAATAGTCTACTCTGCAAAGGTCGACTTTTAACATAATTTATTATTATTACAGCTTCAGACAAAATATTTCTTAAATTAACTAGCATCTTTTTGTTGCAAGCACATGAATGTCAAGAAAGCAATCTGTCTATTCCATCTATTGTATGTCATTTAATTTTACTAAGCCACTGTTTTGTCCCTTTATCACCATCAGTACACATCGCAATACACGACTCCAGTCCAAATTTTCGTTTCTTTGTTGTTCAATAAATGCTTCAAAAAGTCCTTGTCCAGTTGCATGGCCTGGTATCGATTTGCAAAATAACATATTTTCTTTCATTGACTCATCGCAAACATAAAAATTGTGCCCAGTTTGCCACGCCTGCGTCTGTTGATTCGTCAAAATGAATGGCAAAAAATTCACTTGACCTCAAATTTTCGATTATTTGATTGTGAACGTCGGTGGCCGTTTCATTAATACGTCTTTGATATTGTGTCAATTGAAAGTAGAATAGTATTTAATTTTTTTTACTTATTCCGGGCCTATCATAACATTGACCGTATCAATAGCAGCGGGCAGAATTAAAAGTTTCCTCCATCGTTTGGGGCCTCGACCTCTAGCCACTTTTAGTGCTACTTGAAGTGTTGCTGTCTCATTACGACTTGCTTTGCCAATACAATACTTGTTGATTTTTCAAGATAAGTGATTTACGAACAAGAAATTCTAATGGATTGCTTTGTAAATATGAGTGTTTTGTTTCCAGATGACGAAGTTATTTTGAAGGCTCATACTCTCCTGAGATAGACTTAACAGCAAACAACACATTGCAGCTTATCATCCACTGAAGTAAATTCATATTTCAAATATTCATTATTGTATACCTTGGTCTTTTTCTTTACTGTTTCACCAGATGTAGATGGCGGATTTTGTTTTGTCACATACCGGGTGGCCACGAGTCAATGTACACCCCCAATTTTTTGGTTGTTTTTGAATTTAAAAGTTTTGTTTTTGGTATAGGTGATATTTTCATTCTTGCTAGTCTAAAAATAGCCCACTTTTGTCTTATTCACGTATACCAAAAACGAAATTTTTAAATTCAAAAACAACCAACAAATTAGGGGCGTACATTGACTCGTGGCCACCCGGTATTTGTCTATTTCTTCAATCATAGAAAACTTGCAAAATTTGCTTGGTAAACAAGACATTTTAACATGATATAAACCAACTACTGAACTTGTTTCCGATAATAACGTATGTCTCAAAAGTTTTGGGACAACATTCAGTGGGATTAAAATAGGCGATAGTGATAAAACAAAAATTCTTCAATAAATTGTTTTTATTGTGACAGTTCAGTTTTAAGAATTATTTGCATTGAAATGTCTTATAAATTAGGTTTTCGGAAAAGTATTTACAATTTAGTTGGGCGGATTGCAATCAAATTCTTATCACTAGCAAAAATTTGTAATCGACTGTCGGTAGTGAAAACCCCTTGGGTTAATATCGTAGATCTGAATTTATTGGAATATCTCGTTAACCAAGTCCTAAATCAAAATTTTATAGCCGTAAGAAAAGTTAGGGGAATAAATATTTAATCTAAAAATAAATTTCTAGAGACCATAGGCGTACGCATGAAAAAGTTGAGGGGTTAATGGGTATCACAACCCCCCCATAAAAAGTGTATCTGCATAAGATAAAAGTCTGCGCAAAATATCAGCTAAAAATCTTACAAAATAACAGAATTATTAATAAAAATAATAATCAAAATTTAAACTTCAACACCCTGTATAAGGAAAACTACGTGCCAAAATAAAAAATCACATTATGAAAGTCGTATTATTTTCATCCACAGAATCTGTGGTTTCCCGCTTGACCTACTTTTCTTAACACCCTGTATATTTACTGTCTGAATTATTTTTATAACTTTAGCACACAACACACTGTATATCAATCAGTAAGTATTAATATCTGCCCCCAGTTATTAAGCAAAAAATTAATATTTTCAGCTATAGAATCTGCGGGTAAAATATTACCTATTCCTTATGAATCACCCTGTATACAGAAAACACGAAACGTTTACCTGGTTGCCTACTTTGTATGTAAACTTAAACTAAAACACGAGTACCCAGAATAAAAAGTATACAGTAGATGCTAATTCTCATAAACTTGTTTTACAAAATTATATGTGCATCTTAGCTAAATGTGTATAACCAACAGTGCATTGCAACCAGATAGGTATTTTCATTTTACCTTGCATTTTACAATCTAGTTTAGAAGCACCTGATTGCAATTTTGTGCTAGATAACGTTCGACATAAATTATTAAGTTATCCCGAAAATAGCAATGTATTTTATTGAAAATGTCTCCAGGGTACTGTAAGATAACGGAAGCCCAGTATATCTATTCCTATAGGATTATAGCCCTGAGAATATTTCCCGTTTGTAATAGAATGTCTTTTCAGTGATATTTTTTATAAAGTTAAAGGTTTTGTGAAAACCACTCGATTTAAAATATGTAATACTTAAAACATTTCAATTTTAATCGATTCATTCACGGGCAAAAATTATTACCTACACACTAAGGCATAAAACGATACTATGTATAAATTTTATGCAGTGATAAAAAAATTTGATTACAAAAGTAAATTAATTAACGCAACTATTATATTGTGCCAATGGGCATTGTCATGATTGCATGTCATGATTAAATGAACATTTTTATTATTATATTACTCCTGGAGATCGTAAAACGTTTAAACGGGACTTTCAATAATTAAATTTAAAATTAGATATAAAACAGTACAACGATCTTTAATAATTTTTACTTCCTTATAAAGAAAGTATTTTCGGCAGACATTTTCTTTGAACATGGCCCTCATCGCGTAAACAGTTCAGTACATTAATATTTTAACGAAAATAGATGTTTCACGGAATCCAAAAAGCGTTTCTAAATCTCTGTACATCTCTCTGCATTATATATACTCAATAATTTGAGAAGCTTTTAATATATTTCGATAATATGACGCTCTTTCTTATGTAACCTGTAGGTACTGTTGTAACTGGCTGCTTACAAACAGGACTCTCTGGCTTTGTAACACTTTTTAGACGGAAACTCGGGCGCCAGTTCCTTATTTTTAAGTGCAAGGAACAGCACTTGTTTGGCCCTCCCAGAGGAGAACGTTTAGGGGTTGCTAAACAGATGGAGATACGGTGATTTCCAGGGCCCTTAAGATGATTGTCTTGTCAACTGGACTTGGACAATTTCTCAAATGGGTTAATTAGGAATAAATAACTGAAATAATAACTATTGTACCTATGTAGACCAACGTATTTATTTATTAAAACGTTAATGAACAAATTAATAAATAGGATATTTCAGCGGCTTTGCAGTCAAGTATGTACAAATTTGATAACGATAATAAATAGGCGGGCTGACAATCAAGAGTATATACGCGTGAATACGATTTTATTTCGGAAAACGGTGAGCTTGGATAACCGGTGTCTGTTTTCGCGGCTGAAATTATCTCGGACGGCAAGCAAACGGAATTTCCAACAGGATATAGTATGAACGGCGGGCAGTCGGTTAGATATAGATATTCTTGTCTATACAGAGTGTTTTACAATACGGCGAACTACTGTCACAAACGTAAAGCTATTTACCAATGAGTTAAGTTTTCCGGTAAAACTTTATGCATTGGAACTTTATAAATGACCCGATCGAGCAAATCTAACCAGCGGATGCATATTTTATGAAACAAAAGACCAACCAATTAGCTCTAGTTTGATTTAGTAGTATAATACAGCGGTACTCACGAACAATAAGATCTCTGAATATCTATACTTAACTGAAGGCGGTGCGGACGGATAGTAGCAGACCACGGTATATTCTTACCAATATTATTTTCAAGAAAATTTACTAATATAATTCAGAGCGGCGGTTACGAACGGAAGTGAAAACGGTGACAGTTTCGGATTGATGCGGACTGCTTCGGATTGATCTGGAACTGATGCGGACTGTCTCGGACTAAACTCGGACTGGACGCTCTTCCGACGTTTTATTACTTTTATGACATATCCAGACTGCGTGTTAAAGGGGCGGACTGACTTGAAACGAAGGACTCACAACGTTACTTACGGAGGTCGGGCGTATTATGTAATTAGCAACATTGACTCGTGGCATCAATAACCGGGAATGAGTTACTTGAAATTTCTAGAGTATATTGCAAAAAGAAACGGATTAAAACGGACACGAATTAATATTTTAACCGGTTTTAGTAACTACTTAATGATTTTTGTTTCCGACTAAATCATTATTTATAATAATTCACGGATTTTAATTATACGGGGGATTATCGAAAATTAATCAATTATTTACTTGGCTGCTTGTTTACCAGAGGGTTTTTTACAACTCAATACTAACTTAATAAAACAGGACTTACTAAAAAGCGGCGGCAGGGTGTACCCAAGTGACGGTAATATTTAAAGTAAAATCGGACATTCCTGGACTGGAAATAGCACTTCGTTACACCATGACCATACAGGGTATCCCATTTCTTCTGGGCAGGTAGTAACATTGTTTTCCTCAATGGCACCCTATGTTTTTTATATTATTTTTTGACATATACTCAAAAAATAAGGCACTGTATATGACTCTAATGAAAATATAGTTTTTCAAAGGTACATCAAAGTTGTAGAGTATTCTATGGGGCATTTTATGGTTGAATAATATACAGGATGTTCCATTTAAATTTACAGAGATATTTCAAATTTTTCCGTTAAAGATTTTCTGTAGCTTAAAATATTTCCTTCACTTGGGTACACCATGTGGCCTCTGTTACTGTTTAAGTCTAATTTATTTAAGTTAAGTTGAGTTGTAAAAGCCGCTGGTAAACAAGAAGTAAATTAATTGATTAATTTAAAATATAGTTCAGTACTTTCGGATCATTCTAGTATAGTTGAAGTCCGCGACGTATTACCAATAATGTTTAAAGCAGTAATCGAGTAGGGGGAGAAAATAATTTTCTGAGCAGCTGACCATTTTGCTGACCCTTCAAGGTGCAGCATCCATATTTTGAATTGTGAGTTAATCAGTTTGTACTGTTGCTACTAGAAATATAATTCAATTAGCACCCTTATAATAATTTTAAATAAAAGTCTGCTGACTTGGTATTTCTCTCAATTTCCCAAAACATTCATATTTTATATTTTGAACTCTTATTTAAATATCTACTTGCTACCACCCACGAAATTCAAGTCACATCCCCGTTAAGGGTAGTTTACCCTTGCAATTTTAAATAAAAGTCCGCTGACTGGGTATTTCTAGATTTCCCAAAACGTTCATATTTTATATCTTGAACTCTTATTCAAATACCTACTTGCTACCATCCACGAAATTCAAGTCGCACCCCGAGTAAGAATAGTTTACTCTTGCAGTTTTAAATAAAAGTCCGCTGACTGGGTATTTCTAGATTTCCCAAAACGTCCACATTTTATATTTTGAACTCTTATTTAAATATCTACTTGCTACCACCCACGAAATTCAAGTCACATCCCCGTTAAGGGTAGTTTACCCTTGCAATTTTAAATAAAAGTCCGCTGACTGGGTATTTCTAGATTACCCAAAACGTTCATATTTTATATCTTGAACTCTTATTCAAATACCTACTTGCTACCACCCACGAAATTCAAGTCGCACCCCCAGTAAGAATAGTTTACTCTTGCAATTTTAAATAAAAGTCCGCTGACTGGGTATTTCTAGATTATTGTATGTTACTTTAAAACCTCCGAGTTATTACTTCTGGTGCATAAAACTAATGAGACCCGTATGGGAAATTTTCCAGCCCGCTAAAATCGGCAATCATCCTACAGACCCTTGCATACTTCCGTATCTTCACTGCAGACTACCCTAAATTTCTTTCTTCCTTTGGAAACCGCCAAGAGAGAAAGTGCTGTTTCTTGCACTCTAAAATAAGAAACTGGTGCCCGAGATTCCGTTTAAAAAAGCGTTACAAAGCTGGCGGGTACTGTTTGTAGGTAGTAAGTTGTAAACAGCCCCAGCAAGATAAAAAAGAGCGTCACAATGTTTAGCATGATTTTATTCGCACCCTGTATATCACGGATCAATTTCTGATATAACATAACATTTCAAAGAGCCGTTCTTGCTACATCATCAGCTATTTGAAATCTTGCAAAAACGTATAAAAAATTTTACAATATGTGATAAAATGCTTTCATTTGTTTATTTTGAACAAAATATTACCTTAAATTGCATCAAAGACTGCTCAAAATAAATATGATGTGTGGTGGATCGTCAGAAAGCACTTGTAATTCTCTATTTAATTATGAAATAATATACAGATTGTTCCATTTAAAATAAGAAAGTTATTGATGTTTTTAAATGTACTTAGGTATTTGAAATCAAATTATGAGCACACTGTGAATCCAAGTTTAAATTCTAATACATCATTTCGTATTTAGCTTAATCAGCTGCCACAATAAAAAGTTTAAAATTATTTTTAATTTACATTTGTCAAAGTTTCGACAAAATTTAGAATATTTTAAAAATTGCTGAAAAGAAGTGAGTAAATCTTATGATAGTTCATTGGAAAGCTCTTGACATTCTCAAATAGGAATAATATATAAGATGTTCCGTTTAACTTAACAAAGTTGGTTACTGCCCAGTCTAAATGGAACACCCTATGCCCTATACAACTAGAAATATTTTTGGAATATGCAAGATTTTTGTCTATCTACTATAGCTAAGGAGTTATGGAACAAATACGCAACGCATTACGTGTACACCCTGTATCTTTTTTATTGACTAAGATTATTGAACTATCGCGCACTAGATAGACACCATGTAGCTCATCAATTCATCTGTACAAATTTCATGAATATAAAATATTGCTCGATAAGATTGCTCTTTATTATTCTACTTTCGTAAAATACATATTATGAAATATTCATTGATTGTACTTTTTGTATTCCTGCAGGGTGTACAGCTGGTCTTATAAATACTGTCTTACATGGAATACGAATGAATCCAATTTATTTATAAGTAGGCCTCAAGTTTGTAACGTCTTTTCTAACGCCAAACTATGTGACTCTGTTTGGGCGTTAAAACAGGTAACGTCTTTTGCTTACGGGTAGCTGGTTTGGAGAAGTTATCCAGGTTTCATGTATTAGTAATAAATAGAAAGTCCACAGTATAAATGAAACAGTTTATTTCTTCACACAAATAGTCAAGTATCGGAATATATCAGGTACAGGTAATCTCTTTACATATTCATACATAAAATAATTTATGTCTTGAACAAACAGTCAAGTATCGGAAAGTATCAGGTACAGGTAATCTTTTTACAGGCTAGATATGTTATACATATAATATCGTAATATAATCGGCGGAGTGTAATGTCGGGACGGTAAGCTATACAATATTATTATATAACATGCGGAGTGTAATAACGGAGTGATAAACGGTGGCTTCAGCTTCACGTGCTGCGGTGTAGTACGGTACCTATTTAATAACGGCAGGACCAGCTCAACACGCTGAAGGCCTACAGTCAACAAATAGACCGACGGAGAGACGACGGCGGTTCGGTACCTATTTAATAACGGCAGGACCAGCTCAACACGCTGAAGGCCTACAGTCAACAAATAGACCGACGGAGAGACGACGGCGGTTCGGTACCTATTTAATAACGGCAGGACCAGCTCAACACGCTGAAGGCCTACAGTCAACAAATAGACCGACGGAGAGACGACGGCGGTTCGGTACCTATTTACCGACGGCAGGACCAGCTCAACACGCTGAAGGCCTACAGTCGTCAAATAGACCGACGGTGACGGCGGACGCTTCGGTAACTATTTACTAACGGCAGGACCAGCTCAACACGCTGAAGCCCTACGGTCAACAAACAGACCGACGGACGTCGGGGCGGCGGAACAGACAGGTCGACTGACTACCGTACACCAGGAGGTCTAGCTCAGCACGCTACAAACCCCAAGGCAACAATAGACATTCGGCCGGGCGGCTACGTCGTTGGATTCGATATTCTACTAACCGTGGTCAAGCTCAGCACGCTTAAGACCCCCTATCACCCAGCTCAGCTCGCTGTAGGTGACTGTCAGTGAAATACTGAATACATTAGCTTTTTTTTTTTTTTTTTTTTTTTTTTGATCGGTGGTCGGAAAATCTTCACAAGACACCCGCAGAGCACGAAGCTCATTGGATAGTGTGGGATTTGTACCCACTAAAAACCTTTCCACCTAGCTGCCTGGCAGCCGAAAAAGATCTGTTTTGTTCGCTAGGACGAGCAAGACTACTGCTCTCTTTCCTTTGCGTCGATCAGTTTCGTTCCCGTGTCTTCTCTTTGATTCGGTCACCACCGGGAGTGCCTCCTCTTCTTCTTCCCTCCTTCCCTCGGTGCTTCTTTCCTGGTCTTCTCTCTGTTGTTCCCTGGTCTTATCTCTTCGTTTTCTTGGTCTTCTTTCTTCTCTCGCTGTCTTCTTTCTTCAGAGTGCCTGGAGCTGCATTCTCGGCCTCTTGTGCCTCGGGACATCTGCTGGATCGTAGTCCACTGCGTGCCTGACGAGCGGATTTACGTGGTCCTCAGCTTTTTGGAAGATCTGGACCGCTCTCTCGCGGATTTCTTCAAGTACTGTTGTGTACCTCAGATCTCTCCTGATGTCTTCATTTCGTACAAACCATGGTGCACCCACAGCGCACCGGAGTGCGATGTTTTCCACGATCTGTATCTTCTTTAGGTGGGTTTTCGCCGCGTAGCCCCATACTACCGAGGCGTACCTCAGCTGGGGCTGTATGACTTGCCTGATCAGCAGTAGCTTGTTGTTCAGGTTGAGCTCGCTGCTCCTGCCTATCATAGGATACAGTTTCGCTCGTGTCATCGTGGCTTTCCTTACTGTATTCTCTACGTGCTGTCTCCATGTTAGGTGATTATCCATCGTGACACCTAGATACTTTTCAGTGTCGTGCCACTGAATATCCTCACCGTTCATGGTCACGTGTCCCACTGGTGTCACTCGTTTCTTCGTGAATAGAATTGCCCTACTCTTCTCTGGGTTTATTCCCACCTTCCACCTGTTGCACCACTCTTCAAGGGCGGATGCTGCTCCTTGGAGGTAGCGCGTGGCCATTCCTGCGTTCCACGACCTTGCGACCAGCGCAGTGTCGTCGGCATAGAGTGCCAGCGCTGTCCTGTTGTCGTGGGGTAGATCGGATGTATAGATGTTAAACAGGTGTGGTGAGAGGACTGAACCTTGTGGAACTCCTGCTTCCATCTGTCTGTACGTTGAGTACTCTTTGCCTACCTTAGCTCGCATTTTCCTACGAGTAAGGAAGGATCGCACCAGCTTGACGATGCCGGCCGGGTAACCGGCATTCATCATCTTTGCGTAGAGCCCCACGTGCCAGACTCTGTCAAAGGCTTTAGCCACATCGAGGAACACTACACCAGTGACCTCTCTGCGGTTAAATCCTTCCGTGATGTGCTCGACTAGGCGGAGCACTTGTAGCTCCGTCGAGTGTGCCGATCTGTAGGCAAATTGCTCATCAGGTATGACGTTCAGTCTGTCCGTCTGCTCCTGTGTCCTCTTCAGTATTATCCTTTCAGTAACCTTACTTAATCCAGTAAGGAGACTTATCGGCCGCCAGTTCTGTGGGAACCTGTGATTTTTCCCGGGTTTCGGTATGAAAATGACGTCTGCTCTTTTCCACCTGTCCGGGAAGTATCTAAGTCTTAGGACTGCGTTGATAACGTTTACCAACGCCGCTACTGCCTTTTTTGGTAGCATCCTGAGAGCCAGGTTACTTATCCTATCCCCCCCTGGTGCCTTTCGCACCTTGAGGTTTTTTAGGATATCCTTGACCTCTCTTGGACTGGTAGGTTCTATGACCTCCTCGTCCGGGATGTGCGCGAGCCCCCTGACTCTGCGCTCCATCTCTTCCGTCCATTCCACGTCCTCGTCCTCGAGCTGGTTGTCTCTACACTGACGCTCTATGCTGTCCGCAAAAGCTTCCGCTTTTGCACGCGCAGTGTAGACAACCCCGTTTTCTCCGTGTATGGGCGGCATCGGTTTCCTTTCTGACCTCAGTGCCTTCTGAGTTTTCCAAAAGGACCGATCCTGAGGGTCAAGCGATGCGAGGTGCTGGTTCCACCTCTGCTGTCTGGTCTCTTCCAGTGCAGCTTTGACCCTTCTGCACAGTTGGTTGTGTAACCTCCTGTCTTCCGGGTCCAGCGTCCTCTGCGCTTGTCTTTTTGCCTGTCTCCTTTCCTGGATTAGTCTTCTTGTTTCCTCTGGCAGATTGCTTAGTGGTAGGTCGGTCCTTGGAACTGCAGTCTCTGTCGTGCTATCTTCTAGTGCTTGTTGGATGCTGGCTTCGAGCGAGGCTGCCGCCTCCTCGATGTCTTCTGTGCTCTCGATTCTCGGTATTGGTGGCATGTCTCTTTGTAGTACAGCACTGAACCTACTCCAGTCTGTCTTGCGCTTGATGACTATGCCATCTCTACGCTCATTGCCCTCTCCAAGGACAAGGAGAATCGGGTTGTGGTCCGACGAGCCTTCGTGCAGAACACTTAGCTCTTGTCTTTCCAACACGACATTCCCTAACAAGGCGATGTCGAGCACATCCGACGCGTAGCCACGGTAGTCGCTAAACGTCGGCTCAGCTGGTCCCAAGGCGAGTACGTCTCCGCGCCCACCCAGGAACTCCAACATCACTCTTCCTTTCGCATTTGTTCTTCTGCTATTCCATTCAGGAGCTTTGGCGTTGAAATCTCCTATGGCTAGGATCTGCTCACCGTTAGGTAGAATTGCTTCTAGATCGGTGTTTAGCAGATCTCTGCCAGCTGGTTGGTAGCAGGAGACTACCGTGATCCTTTTTCCTTGCTTCGTTATTTCCACAGCGACTGCTTCCATCTCTTGTAGATCAGGTAAGTTCTTCTGGACGTGCTCCAGTCCTCTTCTCACGAGTATGGCTACCCCACCTCCTCGTGCATTCCTGTCTTTTCTATGGACTTCGTATCCTACCATCCTGATTGCCATGTCTTGACCAATCTTCGTTTCTTGGACAGCCATCACATCAATTTCGTGTGTCGCCAGAATCTCTTCTAGCTCACACTTTGAGCTACGTAAGCCATTGACGTTCCAGGAGGCTATCCGCAGAAACTGACCCCTTGCCCCACCTTGCGCTTGCATTAAGCGGCTTTAGTAGGTGGCACTTGGGGGAAGAAAGCTCTCATTGCTGAGAACATTTCTTGTATCTGCGCGAGCGCTGTTGCCAGATTACTGACGGCCAGCACTGGGTCGAAGGCAGTCGCCTCCTGGGGCTTACCTTCTTGGCCTCGTCTTCTGTCTTCGTTGCTGCTTGCTGCTGCGGCGTAGCTTAGTCCTTCTCCGACCTTTCGGGCGGGTTTTGGAGCTGGCTGTTGTACCGCTGGCGCGGCTCTTTGTGTTTGTTTCCTGTTTGGTGGAGTCATCTCACACCCTCTATAACTTGCGGGGTGATTACCTCCGCAGTTTGCACATTTTGCCGGTTCTTCGTTGTCTTTCTTACATTCTGCTGCTCTGTGCGGTCCTCCGCACTTCACGCACCTAATTTGAGAGGTGCAGTAGTTTTGGGCGTGCCCAAACCTCTGACACCTGTGGCATTGGCTGGCTTCGGTCTTTGCCTTTTGTTTTTCCACCTGGACCACCAGGCAGCAGCACCTCGTCACTCGCATTATTCCTTCGCCGTCGTCCTTGGGTACTTGCACCAGGAGCAGAGGCATTGGTCTTTTGGTTCTCCTGCTTGTCATTCTTTGAACCGAGATGGCTTTGACGCCCTGGTTCAAAAGGTCCTGTTTCACCTCTTCGAGATCGATTCCGTCTGGTAGTCCCTTGACCACCGCCCTGAACGTCTTGTCCTCCGGTAGGGAGTACGTGTAGTACTCCCAGTTGTTTGCTACTAGGTAGCGGACGAGCATTCTGAAATCCTCCACCGAGGAGGAAGTGACGGAAATGCCATCTCCGATAAGCTTCGCCTTGGTGAAGCCTATCTTGGCATTTTTTAGGTCACCGCTGATTAGGGACCACTTTTCCTTCTTTCGTATAATTATGGGGGGGATTTTCACGTTTTTCTCGTTTTCATCTCCCTCATTTGTTTTCGCCTGTTTGGTGGCTTCTTCTTCATCGTCACTATGGTTGGCTTTGCGCTTCTTTTCTGGAGGAGGGCCTGTAGGACCTCGCTTTCCCTTTTCGCCGCTGGGTCCTGGAGTGGGGGTCTCCCTCCTTGGGGGGTCGGTCTTCTGGCCTTGGGAGGATGGGGGGCTGGTCTTCTGCCCTTGGGGGGGCTTAGGGGATGTCTTCTGACTCTGGGAGGGGGTAGGGGGGCCTCCATTCCCTTGGGGGGGGGCTTTTGACACTTCTTTTGCCTTGGGGGGGAGTTTTTCCCTGTGGGGGAGATCAGTATTAGTATTTATGCTTACCTGGGAGCCCGTCGAAGCACTCCTCGGTTGTTTTGGGGGTCCTCTTCGCCTCTGCCGGGCAGTAATGAAGACATCTCCCTCAGGGGAGGGGGTTTTGTCCTCTGCTTTCTTTGGGGGGGGTCCCCTTTCCTTATCGTTGCATCTTCGAGAGTCCTCATCGCACTGGACGAGGTCTACCTCCATTTCGTTGTTTTGGGGGGGTGTCCCCCTTGCCAACGAAGCTGCCAGGGACTTCTGTAGGTCTTTTATACTATCCATCATCTCTTCGTTTTTCCGCATCCACTCCTCGTGGCGCTTCTCCGCCTCTTCGCGGAGGATCGCTATTTCGGCCCTTAGAGCCGCATTCTCTCTCCTAAGGTCTTCGTTGGTGTTTCTAAGAACTTCAACTAGGTTGAAGTTCCTTTCAGCGTCGGAAATTTCTTCTGCGGAACTTCCAGTTCCGGCCGAATCCGTAGAAGTATCACCTCCGTCGGACTCCATTTCCGACTCGCTTTGTTTTTCTTCACTGTCCATCACTTTCACTTCCTTTATTTTATTCACTTCCTTTCCTATTGCACTTGCGCTTTTGTCTTTAAAAAGACATGCACTGCGCGCCTTCGCACATTCACTTTCACTTTCCACTCACTGAACTATTTTCGTCTTAAAAAAGACTCGGAGCACACACCTTCACTTGTTCGCATCCGAACTCGCACTGATGAATACATTAGCAGTTTTCGGCTTGGTATTTATACCAAAATATGACCCTGGTTCGCGTGACGTATGGCTCGGTATTTGCCTACGCATGAGAACGTCCGTTAAGCGGAGATTTCAATAACTAATTTCGAATTTATTACACTCTGCATTGACGCGGTGACTTCAATTTTGTGGCTGTCTATGCTTAGCAGCTCTGGTTAAACGGATATTCTAGTAATGAATTTATAATTCATTACAAGTTATCAAGTTAAAAAAGAAAAAATATAAAACTTGAGGAATATCGCAATTTCCTATTACAGAAACGTGAATTTTGTATAAAATGTATTATAAACGATGATTAATATTCTAAAATAGGTACTTACATAGTTTTCAAGTCGTATTATTCATAATATATTTTATTTGTCTAAGATCAATCTTGGGACATATAGAAATGTACAGGAACAGTGTTTTATATTTAGAAAATTATTTATTCTGAAACATGCCAATTAAAGCGCAATGAATGCGACAAATATAATAAAAAATGCTCGAAAAAATTAGTATTAAAATTTATTTAACCCGTTTAAATAATATAAAATATGGAGTTCGATTTTGTCATATGATAAACACCTCTTTGATGAGCCTGGGTCAAGAGAAGTGCCTGAAATTTAAAAATATCATTAAACTTCTAATAACAAAAATACATAAAGGAAAATGGGAAATATTCACTTCAGGTGTTAATTTTAAAAAATAATATAAAAGGTGTTATCCGCTACCAAGTTCATATGTCGAGTGATATGTCCATAATAAAAAAGATGAAACCCATTCTGTCTTTAATGTCTCGATTTCCCTATAGAGATATCAGACACATAGATAATAAACAATAAAAATAAAACCTGACGTGGAGACATACGTTTTCAGTTTTCAATAACAACGTTAGTTATCTCTAGTGCCACCCCTAGAGGAAATGTTTATTTCGGTATCAATGTGAACAGCTGAACATCCGGTGAAAACTGCAAGCCTAATCGGATTGAGAGTGACATAACTGTAATCGAAATTCTTGTAAAAATTGCAGTTATAGGTACTTATCAACAGAGAAGCTTTTCATGATACTGATACTTTTTATGAAAATAAGTGTTAGTTGTTTCAAAATAAAGTAAATTAAAAACAAGGCACGCGTCTGTATAATAATAATGGTAAATTTTTTTAAATTTATAATTTAGGAAGATGACCCTTGAAATAGTAGAGATGCAAAAAATCAGAATTATATTTCAACGCCAAATCCGTTAAATAAATTAAAATAATCACCGGCGGCGTGAATCTAACGCGTGACGTCATTGCACGGTTGATGATAGCGTGTTATGGCCTTAATAAAGCCAGATTCTACAGACATTTTTGTAAATACACTCAGATGCAACACCACAAAACAATCCAGAGCACTCAGACATAAACACAACTCCCATAAAGCCAAAACTGGACCTCTGTAGTTGTATACTTCATAAATATATTTTTTTGAGAAAATGTTTGAAAACGTTTAGATCAGGGGCGGCTCTAGGGCCGAGCGAGGCGGGCGGTCGCCCAGGAGGCCGGCTGGATGGGGCGCCAAACTGAGGGCTAAAAGTAGTGAATCCAGTATCTGAAGGGATATGGTTGCGCTTTGGTACGTCTGTAATATTCTAGTGATTATCACAAAGGGGCGCCAAAAGGCGATCTCGCCCTGGTGGTAAATTTAACTGGGACCTATTTCAATTTCAATCGGTCATTGCTTTAAATACTAGTTGCATAAACAATGCCTGTATGCTTGAAAACAGTGGATGGATATTTCTGGAGTGGTTAAAACTAATAAAAGATACAAAAAAAATCTTTAGGGGAGACCGGGGATGGTTGGGCACAGGGGTATTTCCTTAACTGTGCAACAGACGGCAACCGTGACTGTGTAAGTGTATTCCTCAGATGATCAAAGCATACGGTAGAAAGCGGTAGTTACATCTGTTTATTTGTTACCGAGTTATAAAATGTTTTTTGTTTTAATTACTTGTGAGTAAATATTTTCATTTATATATAACATTATAAAACATAATCAATGAGTAAATTTTAGTTTCTATTTTGCTCAGTGACGAATATATATTTAGTTTGCTTCATTTCTGTATATTGAAACAAACATATAACGTACCTATTGATTCAAGAGCTGTGAAATTTGGACAATTCATGGCGAAGGGGTTGGTTGGTGCATTTTGGTCCAGCTCGGTTGGTACTGGTACTGGTTGCACCAAAAAAACTTAAACAGAACAGACGCAAGACAAAATCTTCCTGTCTAACTGACACTTCTATGAAAGATGAACTTGAAAAGGAGAAAAGTGCGAAAATGAGCAGCGAAAAAGAGATGAATAGTAATTCATTTTATTAGAATAAAATCTACCTTTTAACATTATTACACTAACCTAGCCTAATCTAAATTACTTTTTAACGTTATTATTTTTTTTGTTGCACCAAAAAAACCCAAAAATATAGACTGCACCAACCAACTCCGTAGTGTGTACCAACATACCCCGGCTAAGGGGCATGTTGGTACACATGACATGACCTGACAATTGATTTTTTTTTGGCTACATACTTTTTTATATTTGTGTTTAATATGATTAATTACCTAGTCAAATAAAGAGATGCAAAAAATTCAATAAATTTGTCCCAACCATCCCCGGTCTCCCTACTCTAGAAGTTGGAATTTTCATAACAATCGTTATAGCTCAAGGACAACTCAGCCGATCGATATGCAAATAATGACTAACTGTATCAAAAAGAAATGAAATCAATTTTGATAAAGTCAAAGAAGATTGGACATTTTTTGCGAAAAACTTTTTTTTTGGAAAATTGTAAGCGGAACTCAATGATTTCAAAAAGCATTTTTCTATTTAAATATGCAACTTGGTAACAGGATAAAGTCTATTATGTCTATTAGGAAAAATATTATGCTATTTTGATTTTACATCAGACTGCATTAAGTAACAAAATGCACAAAACTCATCTTTCTACCGAAAAAGAAAAACAAAAACAAGAAAATGTGTTTAACACAGGTAGTTATGTGTTAAATAAAAAGCATTTATTTATTTATTTAAGCATATATAGTTTACAAGATGTCATGTTACAGCACTATATTGTATGACACCTGGGAGGTTCTTTAGCCTAATAATTAAAGAAAAATAAATGTAACATCTGCGTGGAACACAATAAACATATATACCATTAAATTAAAAAAAAAAATTTTAAAATTTTAAATATAAGTATTTTAAATGTGAATATTTTTGTCATTATGAGTGATTCTCAGGAAAACATTTATGGGAAGTACTGCTATCCGTATTAACAGAAAAGTCTAATTTTTGGAGGACGCTGACGCTAGTGTGTATTAATAAGAAACATTAAAAAAAAGAAAATAAAGGTGTAATAGTGCTACTTGCTACCCTGTCAGTTCATATATAACAAAAGTATTGGAAAAAAGAACCTATTCTTTCTTTATAATGTTTCAATTTCCCCTATAGAGATATCACACTTATAAAGAGTGAACAATAAAAATAAAATCGGGCGTGAGAACGTATGTTTTCAGTTTCCCTTACTTTCGTTTTCTCTAGTGACACTCCGAGAGGAAATCTACTTTTGTATATATTTTGTGAAATGTTTATTTCGAAATCAATGTGAATAACTGAATATCCGAAAGAAAAACTGCAATAGTAATCAGATACAGGGTGATAACTAAAATAACTCAATGTAAAACAACGTACAAGTCATAATAATAAGTAGGTACTCGAGTAGGTAGGTACTTACTTTATAGTTTTATGCTCCATAATCAAGTTTCTAATGCTTTGACAAATCCAGAATAAGTTCTAAATCAGAACTATCACAAATTAAATTAAAATGTTTGACAATTTATCAGATTGCATGGTTAGCCATTATATACAGGGGAATTAAGTATAAGTACCCTTACTTTAACAGGTGATACATTGGTAAAAAAGGAACAAAAAAGCCTTATACAGAATGTGTCGAAAATTTAACGGTTTTCCCAAAAAAGAAAACAAAACGTAACTTTGATTTTCCAAAGTTAATTACATGGAAAATAATTGAAAATAAGTTAAGAAAATTTAAGAGAAGAAATTGTAATCCGAATTTTTTGTCCGGTGGAGGATTTTGGTGAAATAATTTAGTGTAATTTAATAAATTTTAAAAAGGCTCTCTTTAAAAATGTATTAAATTACACTAAATTATTTCACCCAAACTCTCCACCGGACAAAATAAAATTCTCATTACAATTTGCTATTTGCATATTCGACCTGCACCTGCCCTTAAATTTTCTTAACTTATTTTCAATTATTTTCCATGTAATTAACTTTTGAAAATCTAAGTTATTGTTATTGTATTGTTTTTTTTTTTAGAAAACCGTTCAATTTTCGACAAGGGTATTTATACTTAATACACCCTGTATACAAGTTTAAAACTAACACTATGCAATTCTAAACGCATCAAAACACTTCAATATAAACACGATACATTTAACACAAATCAAACCTATACACGATCTCTAATTATTTGGATTTGGGAAGTTAGTCTGTTTCAAATCGACCATTGCCGTAAATAATGGTTGCATAAACATTGTATGTAAACTTTAAACAATGGGTGGCTTTTTCCGGAGCGAGGAATAACAAAGGTGACTTAATCCTGTAATTCGCACTCTACTGAGCGACCAAGTCTGACATGACTTATAGAACGTAGACTTTTGGGGCAATATGCTTAAGAGTCGCTAAAATCATCTATCCCCCAAACTCGAACCTTGTAAATGATGTTTTTTAGGAAACTGTTGATTTCACACTACCATTTTTTTTATTAAATAAGAAAAGATAAAACAATTTTTTTCGAATTTTACACCAGTATTTTTCGACAATTGTTTCTTGAAAATGCTACATTAGGGAGTACTATGGTCTATGGAGGAACTTATTTCTATTTGTGCCTAGAGCTCGCCTTAAAGTATGATTTGTCGGAATATCAAGTATATAGGTATAGGCTGGTACATCAATGAGGTAGGCGTTCTCATATTAATAATAAATTTTTATCTACTTAAATGCTTTAGAAGCAGTATTTTATAAGATTGTTAACTCTTGTCCTAAGTATAATTGATGAGGATCATATATAGGTTAGTTTTGTTTTTGCAAGATCTACGTTTTATCGGTGAGGAACATTCGACTACTACCCCCCTGTTCGTTTAACTAGGCTCTTTCTTTGACAAACATTCCTGTTCAGAAGATCTGATTTTGAGATACGGACAAAGTTTCAGCACATTTTCAGCGTATTGTCTAATTGTAAATAATTGCTCTTTACCGTATTGGCTATATTCATGATGGGTTCAGTATAATATGCATATTTCACATTACAATTGAATCACAAATTAGCAACGTACAAGATTTGGGTTATAGGGGTTCACTTCATTTACACAATTTAGGATTTTGCTTGTGTTAGGGGGAATGTTTTTATTGCCTAATGCGTGGTATTGTGTCGTTAATTTAGAATATTACATTATACTGAATTGAAATGTCTGGTGCAGACACTACCAGGTTGAGTAATAATTTTAAAATTCAGTCATGTATTATTTATTAGATAACTAGTTTTAAACTAAGACCTTATTTTGTAAATGTATGACAAGCACTACTTAACGTGATTTAAAAGAGATATATGGTACAATTATTATTCATGTACTGATTAAATTTCGTTTTCCTTTGTGATTGTAAAAGGATCTAAAACTGTGCAGTTTTCTTATAGTCACCCTGTGTCTCTGAAGAAAATATATTTGTGTATTCAGTTTGAGGTTTTTCAGAAAATGCCTTCTGAAAATGTTATTCTGTAATCCGTTTCGCTGTTATCTACGAGCTTATAGAAATATTTATTTTGTAAACTCAATCAGAAACGCTAGAGGTGACAAATCATAAGCAGTAAAAAGACAACAAGGAAATTTCTCTACAACGTTATTATTTGCAAATTTGTAGTATTGATAATATTTCTATTACCCTAATAAATCCCTTAAATGGAGCAATGATCAGCATCTTTTACCTGTTGAGTAATGGTATATTACTTCAGAGTTGTGGCCATATTCTATCTCCTTGCGTGTGTAACTTTTCCATTTTCTGAGCTACAGAGTCGTTTAAATAGTCAAAATTGAACAGAATTTTGAGAGCACTCATTGTCATTTTGAGAATTGTGGTATGTCTTCAGATTGCTGAAGTATCCTTAAAATGTTCGATATTTTTCATGTCAACTAATACAGTGTCTTTCACTTCTCACATTCACACCCCTGGCCCCGTATTTTCCCTTTTCATTTTCGGATCGATTTCCAATTTTGGTAAATTGTACTACTTCATAAAAGGGTTATTTTTAAATAAATTTACTGCAAACCAGTAGCCTACTAACACCACAGATAACACCACAGATAATACGACCCCCTTCATCCCTGAAGACTCTGAAAGTCTTGTACGGGAGGGGACTACACATTTAGAGACAAGGGACACACACCCAATATCCGAGTATACTAGGATTAATTTCTTTTGTCCGAAAAAATCCCAGTGCCACGGCCGGGAATCGAACCCGGGACTCCTGGCTGAGAGCCTAGTACCATAGCCTCTCAACCAACCTGCCACACTGCGATCAAAAATAAATACAAAAATTCAAAAATCATATTAGGCATAATTTATCGAAAGAAGTTATTAAAAAAAGTTGTACAGAATCACAGGAACTTTCGGTCTTGAATTAGAATTACTTCCAATTAGAAACACTTCCAATATCATTAAACGATTGTTGATAACTACAAAAGTCTTGAAACTAATTCTTTTCTGCGAATGTCTTAGGTGAAATTCCCGTGCTGCTTCTCTGAATGAACGAACGTCATCACCAAATAAACACACTATTTCTACTTTTTCAGCAATGGTTAGGTGTATAGTGTATATTATACATTTATTAAAATGTTATTTACACGATACTTAATTGACAGATACGCTTTTTGTTTTCCATGGCACATATTATTAATAACAGAAAGCGGATCGAAAAGTGAAAAAGATTTGATGGGAGCTTAGTGAGAACAGAACGGATAAAATTCAGTTTCTTATCATCTTTGTTGTGATAACAATTTAATAAAATAATATTACAATTACTTGGATTACAAAATTTTCCAATTTAATTCGTGAAAAAATTTCAAAACCAAAATATTTCGTTAAACATTCTTTTAATAACTTTGTTCAATAAAATTATGCCTAATATGATTTCTCGAATTTTCGTATTTATTTTTGATCGCAGTAGGCTAATGGTTTGAAGTAAAATTATTTAAAAATTGTAAAAATTACTCTTTTAATAGATTAACCAAATTTGGAAATCAATCCAAAAATAAATAAGGAAGATACAGCGGTGTGAATGTGAGAAGTGAAACACACTGTATATTTTTAAATAAATCTTACTAAAATAAATCTATCTATTTGATTTTTCAGAATTATGCAATAAATCAATTTTTTTTTAAGTCTACTTGTTGAATTTGTATTAAAAAAATCATTATTTCAATATGACTAAAAAAGATAAGCATACAAATGTGAATACAGGGTGAACCCCAACTTGTTTTATTCATTTTAAGGGGGGGGGCTTCTGTCTGATATTTGTAACACGAATTACGATCAAAAAAATATAAAAAAGAAATTTATTAATATTTATTACTCGTGTCACAAAAAACATCCACTTATAATGTATACCTGCTAGCCCTTATCTTGTCCATAACATAAATAAACCCTCACTTACGCATTATTTTAAATGTGAAACTGACAAAAATATTTTCAGTTGCTTTTAAGACTCTCAAAGAATAACATCTACTTTATACAATATGTGTAATACATTTTAATTTCAAACAAACAAAAAAAAAAAAAAAAATTGTAAGTTGGTTCACCATAAGTTATGTGTACAATTTATATATACCTTGTTCACTAAACATTTCACCTTGTAGTCCCTGATGATGGTTTTAATAAACCGAAACGTTGGAAAAAAATAAATTTGTTTTAATATATATGACCGATATGCCCAAGAAATATACCATAAGCATTAAAAAAGAAAGTTGAAAAACTGACCTACCTTACATAAAGGTGCCGATATTGAACTTTTGAGAACCCCTGTACATGTCTAGCGAGTCACTTAGGATGTGAACAACATGTTTTGTTTATCTAAGTTCTTTGAAATTGCAGCATAGGTCAGTTGCTAAAGTTCTCAAAATATTTGACGTTTTCATGAATTGCTATGTTTGCAATCAGAAAAAAAATAAACTTTTTTATGATCCCATAGTCTACTGTGGGTATCTCGTTGTATCTCCGAAATATTAATGGTTATGGAAGTGGTAATAGGTTTATTGAATTTTACGCAAAAATATCTATTGGCAACAATTTTTGTTTATTTTCTAGGGTTAAATAGGGGAATTTTATTTTAAACTTTTTTATTCTTAATAATTTTTATGGGAAAAAAACACCAATAACTTAAGTACAATTTTAATCGCGTTCTTTTAAAATTACAAAAATTACAAGCAGGTTATATTTTTCGGGTTCAATATTAAGCGAAACTATTTATTGTTTAAGGTTTCCACAATTTTTTGTAATAAACCAATAAATCTTTACATGGAAATTTTACATTACCTACTTTCCAGTCACAAATTTTCAATTTCTGATGATAGAGGTCTACCTTCTATGCAACTTGATATGCACGCAGTTTATATGCTTACGTTAATTTAAAACGGTCAGGTCCAAAGGGTGGATTGTTGGATATACACGAAAGGTAGAATAACTCTTCCTATAGTCTTACTATTGTGAATTTAAAAAATTTTAGAAACTATAACATTCTTATATACGTCATGAGAGTGTGTCTGTTTCATGATTTAGCCAGTAGCCACTACCATGGTCGATGAATGATATTTGATTATTATAGTATTCAATGAATTTTATTTTGTTGTAATAATTTTAATATTAGTTTTAGTAAAGCTTGTTGGTTGTTAAATTGTGTCTTATTTAAATATGATTCTATGGGGAAACCCTTAAAATCATGCTTTGAGTAATTTAACGCTACCTGAAGAGGGTTAGAACCATTGAAACGCTGTTGTGGTTCTCATTAAATTAGGTACACAACGTTAAACCGCTAACTGTATTTTTGTAAATATTGTGTATTCATTTCCAGAACTAGAATTATTTCTCCGAGACTATAAAAAAATTACAAGCGCCTATTACGCATTACTAAATGTTAAAAATAAAGAAAAGGGTCTAACGTCTATTTATGGCATAGCGATAAAGTTATTTCTTGGCTGTACCTGCATATTTAAACAGAACAATATACCCATATATTATACTTATGAACAAACAATCTGATAAAACGGAAAACATGCTACTAAAACAATGATATATTTAGTAATGTAAATTGAAAGTTACCTTATTACAGATAGATCGAGCTGGAACAGAGCGACTGGATTTGAGGAAAGAATATCGATAAAATGAAAAAAAGGATTGGGAAGTGCGGTTCGTGTAGACTCTGGAAAATGTGATGTGACCGACTAGTGCTTCAAAAAGTGTCGTAATGAGCTGGTGGGATTCGAACTGGCAACAGGATCTGACCCCAGTAGAACAGGATTCTTCCAGTAGCTACCTATACTATCCTGATCCGGACAACATGAATGGGTCGCATGTCGACGACGAACCTTACAAAACAAACGTAACTTTGGATCAGTGCAAATTACAATACGCAAATGAAACTTCAGTTCTAACGCAATTGCATCAGGACGGTTTTTGTCGTGTTACCTTTGATAGTGTCTTGTGTTGGCCGCCTACGCCCGTAAACGAAACTGCAACGATCAAGTGTTTCTCTGAATTGTTCAACATCAAATACGACGATACACGTAAGTTGCACGTTGCTCTTATTAACCCAATTGTTTGTATTTGCTAAGCAAAAGTTAATCTCCTTTACCTTACCCTGGACAGTGAAATTTTTGCGATTTTTTAGAAAAAAAAACCAGAAAAGTTTTGCCAATTTATTAGTTTTTAAACAATAATGCTAAAGCAAGTTGTCCTGCTGATTAACAAAGTAAACAAAAAGTTTGTAAAATACAATATAAGAAATTTAGGCAACAACAAATTTAAATTCAAAAAATTTGTTTATTACAAATTATTCTTAAAATTATGTTATTTGACATGGAAACAACACTCATCAGGAATCAAGGTCTTTCAAATTTTCTTGGTTTTAATTTCTTTAACAGGAAAAAATAGAATAGACTAAATATAGAGCAATGTCAAAATAAATACACGTGTAATTATATTTTTTTATTTTACGATTTAATTACATGCATATTTAGAATGCTCTGCCTTATCTATGTCTTGCTTGGAAATATGACGTATCTTATGTCTATATGAGGATAAACACTTGTAAATTTGTGTACTACACAGTAACATTACAGTATTTTTTTATATATTTTCAATTCAAATATTTTCAGTGATCAATGTAGTTATTACTTTTTTTCTTCTCCTTTCAGTAGGGATTTTGTCTTAACTACAATTTTTAGTTGATGAAACAGGAAACGCATGAATTAGCAAAAAGATCAGATAAATAAGTACTAGAAAATTTCTTAATAATGTATCCATGGCAACGAATTAAAAATCTAAGTTATGACTTGTCATAAACTGTCATTTTAAAAGTTGACGTCACGCGTCGAGCCGTTTTTTAAATTTAAAAGCGAAAAAGCCTGCGTACTACCTGAAATGCTTGAAATTGCAAATTCACCTATGTCATGTTTCGTTGATAAATAAAATAGTTAGTATTACATATATTTTTTTTACTAAGCTTGAACGCATTTGAACTGATGTCATTTTTCAAAATAGTATATATCACTCGGAGTAGAAGGCTCATTATGTGTTTCGCCCAGTTTGCTGAGCCTCGGCTGAGCAAACTTCTGGGCTCAACAATAATGGTCGCCTTCTACTCCTAATAACATAATATACTATTATTGCTTTTTCCAATGGTGTATGAAATTGGGTTACTATTTAAAAAAGCGCATAAACTTACGGGCTCTTTTTTGTAATTGAGATCAGTAACTTATAAGTTATAATATGAGATAAATTCATCTAAATTA
Source organism: Rhagium mordax (assembly GCA_963680705.1). Taxonomy (NCBI): domain Eukaryota; kingdom Metazoa; phylum Arthropoda; class Insecta; order Coleoptera; family Cerambycidae; genus Rhagium; species Rhagium mordax. The sequence goes on along the minus strand of OY796661.1, from coordinate 28,521,201 downwards.
AAATAAGTGCTGAGCAAAGGGATAGCTTTACATATTTAAAAATTAAACTTCGTCAAATAAGGAGCGTCCTGTTTCTTCAATTTCCTTGTATTTGGAAAATTCAATTTCATAAATCTTTAAATCAGTAAAAGTTGCAGGGAGAAGACAGTTTTCTACTTACAATAATCTGAATAAAAATATCGGTTGGTACATTTTATAGGGTGGGTTGAGTTGCCTCCACGAATTTATATTAAAGATGATAAATTATTACATCTTTTGTTTTCTTGTCAGTAAGAACAGCATTTTTAATGAATAAAATAATTGCAACTGCCGAACTGCTCATGGTACCTATGTTAAATCTATTTAATATTTAAATAGTAACAAAAAATATATTTGAAAGAATAATCAATAATTTTATCAAGTTTATGTATAGGGAGTTCTCACTCCAATTTCTTGGTTTGTCTGTGGAAATAAAATAAAAATATTTAACTTAGGTTATAGTAATTTTTTTAATGATTTTGAAAATTTCAAGGGGTAAGAACGTTATAAGAATCACCCTATACTTATTTGTTTTCATATGCGATTTATTTAAAAATAACATAGTCACTTCATGTAATATGTATTTCTGATTACGATTTTCAATGCTTTTTTGAACCTTATTGCATGTTGGAGAAAGTTTTTTTATAATATCAGTTTGAATTGATCATGCTAATCTTATCATTTTTTATTAATAATATTAAACGTATTAAGTGAGTTGCAAATATAGTTAGACAATGCCAGATATACGTATAATTACTCAGACATGACTTTTCACGATATAATATAGAAACCATCGTTTTGCAGTATCATTGGCGTATGTTTTGGTAGTTTAAATTTTACATGCACTTGATATTCCTATGATGTTGGAAGAAGTTTTGACATAAACATAACCACACATTTTCTGCCTTTACGGGTAAGTTGTCTCAAACAGTCTGCAGGAAACGGTAGCAATGATGTATCCGTCTTGTTTATCTACCCATGGTTGCCCCTATATGCTTTGTTTTCTCTTTCTGTAAAAGATTACGCTCATTATGTGCCTCTTTGTATAGGTACCAAAATAATTAATCAACACCGTAAGAAGTTATTCAGTTTTAGAAACAGGAACGAAGGGCAAATCCCGCCTTTTTGGTCACTTTATTAGAGAAAAACAAACATGACTTCATACTAAATATATACAAGCCATTTGAAGGAACGCAATGTAGTAAGTTACACTTCTCCAACAATGAGGTAATAAAAAAATATTTGTAACTGACTGATGGTCGAGATGGTAGAGTACCTGCCTCTCACCCAAAAGTCCCGGGTTCGAATCCCGGTCGTGGCAATGGAAAATACTGTGAGAGGGATTTTTCCATTATACACGGATATTGGATGTGTGTCCCTTGTCTTTAAATGTGTAGCCCCCTCCCGCACAAGGCTCAGCCTTCTGGGATAAAGGGGGTCGTAATTACATGTGGTGTATTTATTATTTATTTATTTAATGTGCCTCTGTTTCACCTGATTTCCTGCTTAATGACTCCAAAAGTGTGTTAACATTATTAATGAGCAGCACTAAGTATTCTTTACAGTGTTAACTATATTTTGTCTCTCTTTGTTATAGTGACCAAGAAATCGTTATTTTACCCCGCCACTTTGAATACTTAACAACTTTGATGAGAATATTAATGATTTTTAAGCACAGAGACGCATAACAAACGCAATCTTTTAATTAACAGAAAGAAAACTAAAAAAATGAGTGGTAGAGGAGCAACTTCACCCGGCCCCGTGCATATTATATATGCAAGTCATTTTAAATATATACTATCCACATGTGACATTATTTCAGGTCAGTAGAGAAATCCTCGACTTCCCTTTGAACTTAAAATATTCAATGCGAAAATCTTTGAATCAAAATGTCATTATTTATTATCCGCACCTTAATGTGTTTACTTGTTTGCTATTTAATTAATTTTACATAATATTGAGACTTATGATAAGACGTGTAATAAATAAAATAAAAGTAATAAACAAGTAAATGTTGCAATACAGATCTCTGTGTTTATTGTTTATCCTTAAATACGTTAATTAGTTTAATTTTTCTCCTCTTTTTGATTCGCTAAGTAATTAAGCCGGTGACATTTTACCACGTTGCCCACGTTTCCTTAATAATATTTAAAGAACGATGTGTACGAACACATTTTTATCAATGATAAAAGTTGTAAACCGGGGTTGTACGCATATTTCCACGAATATGACGTCAAGTAGTCATGAAAACACAATATTCTTAATGTCTTTTTAGTCGTAAACATATTGACATACATTTTTTATTACAGTTTCTTTAACATTGAAGTTCTCCGAAGTAAAGGCATGTTCAGCTTTGCAGAATCGTGTTGTCGTAAATCTGGATCTGGAGGATTCAACGTTATTGATTATCACATAACGCAGCTGTAACATTTCCTTAAGAAAGCTTGTTTTATTTAATATAAATACAATTCTAACAAATGTTAGAGTTTAAAAATAATTAACGTTGCAAGGTGGGCCTTTGAAAACTAAATAGACGGACTTTCAAGTAGTTCAAATTGATTTTTTAAAAGCACTCAGGCACGTCAACTTAAATTTCGAGTGGAATATATTTTGCAATAAAACTCACTTGCAATTCGCTTTATTCTTTCACTCTGTCTAGTTGGGACATCTTCCAGGCAATGATCATCATTTTAAATAATATCAATGAGTGATGAATCAAGATATTAGTAATTCTAAATACGTTTCACCTAGCAGATTATCGTTTAAAAACTGGTTCTAACCAGAAGGTCTGCAAATACCTATACCGATCCAGATATTGAGTTTTTGAGGAGTTGAGTGTGGACTTCGTTGAAGACTCTTTTCGGATTAGTATCTAATCAATAGCGACAATTATGATGAATTATACAACTGAATTTAAGAAAAACGTACACTCGTTAGAGAAACAGATGTAAAAAAGAATGTTTCTCTCAGCAACTATTCAAAATGATCTTCACTCAAGTCGCGTATTAAATTAATTTTTTTGAGATAAAATCTAGTGTAAGATTTATGTTTCAAGATTCGGTGAATAGTAGTTCCACAAAGGTTAGTGACAATTTTCTCGAAGTCGAAGTGGGGTCTGTAGAAAATTATTCTAAAACTGCAACTTCATCAACTGCATTCCTTACTGGTAGTTTACGTCAAAGCCATTAATATAGTTTCACAAGACTTTCTTACTGTATCCCCAATTGTCACTCAATTGTGTAAATTATGGTTAAGAATTTAACTTCTAAACAGAATTTCCAACTAGCTGATGGTGTGATTTTTGTTTAACTGAAGACAAAAATATTGCGTTTACGACAAATAATTGTAGAATGTTAATGGTTCGAAAAAAAAAATATTTTTCATGTAACATTTTTTGTTTTTAATACAAAATTTTGTATTAAAATCTTAAACACGAATAGATTTAATTTGCAATATTTTTTGTGCGATGTTCAACGGAGGAATACCCTTCTAATGAGGTATATCATTTACTTTAACATACATTTAAAATTTTAGAATTTGTGGACACAGTGCGAAGAGATGAGGCTATTGCAGATGGATTTTATTGCAAAGAATGTCCTCTCGAAAATAAGTTTGACGTGTTAAAAAAACACAATTTGAACTACTTGAAAACCCATGACCCATCCTGTATATATCGAACGATGAAACTAGCTATATACGTATGTTACTAGTATAATTTGGTGTTTAAATTAAACATGCTATTCAGCAACACCGCACCGCATAAAATAAGTAGATTTGATTTTCGCAGTTTTAGTACCGTGAAACTTGTTTCTAATTTAGTTCATTATACAATCCTAAAAAGTATATTTGAACCTGAGTTATCAAAATAAACACCGTTCAACAACTGTTTTGTAGTTCTAGATGTTTCATTATTTCATTACACCGAGTCTCTGTACAAGTTAAACAGTTTTCAGCTTAGCTCACAAAATTATAATTTAATAACTGTTAAATCACAGAAATTAAATCAAATTAGTATTTCCCAGGTTAAGAAATTAATTTAACATTCTATAGAAAGATAAACATAAGTCTCGACTTGTTTACATGGAACCTGCTAAATTCCTAACGCAAACACTTTAATTTAATGCCACCGCAACCTAGTCTGATTATTGTTTTTTTTGCTTGGCGTCGCTAATATAACCTAAAATTAATTCTTTAAACTTTAAAAAACGGTTCCTATTGGCCTCTATATCGGATTCCATACACAATCAATTATCGTATGTTATTGAATTGAAAAACTACATTCCTCATTGTTTTCCTTAATTTATTCAGTAAATAAAATCGAGTTATCTAAATTTTCGTTTCTAGTATTCCCAAAAGGAATTCGATTATGTAATCGGAAAGGGCTTTCTACAGCTCCTTTTAGTTTAAATTTTAAACAGTAACAGTACTTGGAACAAGTTTCATTGCAATTGATTTCCCTATATTATTAGTAATATGTAGGTGTGTGCCAAATAATATTCTAGAATATGGTTAAGACCACTTAGATATAGCTCTTAGTCATAATTTTTTCTGACATGGTTATGTATTTCTACTGGACTGCGAAATCATTAAATCTGGTTTATTTTTCTTAGTAACCCTCGTACACGAATCTTTTGAGTTCAAGGGCATTTAAAAACGCCAACCCTCATAAGATGCCTCTTCGAGTTAGCATAAAGTAGAGCAAGGCTCTTCTGGTGTGTACAACATACGCGTTCGAAATGAAAGTGCAACTTTCCTCTGAATAATTTAGAGCATATGGAAGCGAGTTAATAATTCTGGGGTGTCTGCTCCGTAGGAAATCATCCAAAATTTATATGAATCAGCGGAATGAAATACACCGTACATGATTAGGGCTAGGGTGAATATTCAGTATTAATTATGTGTGGTGGGAAATTTCGTTTTCGTATTTAGAAATGAAATTTTCGCACGAATGGATAAGTTAATGAAAGTTAATGTGAAAATTTAAACAAAGGTTCGGATGGGTTGCTGGATGTTTTTAGAGTGGATGCGTTGATGAAGAAAAGGTAAAACGAGTATCCCTCATTACTAATGTTTATTTTTTAATCATTTTAGGATATTTATCTAGAGTGCTTCTGTAAGTACCGGTATCTGTAACTTGGAATTATTGTTTCTCCAAACTCCACTTTGTGATGCAGTAGAAATCCTTAATATACTCACATCGCACATACGCAGAATATACTATTTTTATTTGTTAAGACTTTGAATTTATTCATATTATGAAAAGAACCTTATTTGCTTATGTGCGCAACACAATTTAAGACTTATAATCATACATATATAAACAAGGGGCATATCCCATTGACGCAGATTTCAGAATGTTGTTAGGCAACAACTTAACTGTAAATTCAGAGAAAGTGCGTTCTTGTCAAAACCTCGTTCGAAAACATAGATGTAATAAAATAATATCAAGTATTTACTAGTATATAATCTTTTGTATATCTGGCACTGTTTAACTATATTTGCAACTCATAAATTGCACATATTATTGAGTCTAATGTTTTAAAGTGATGATATTAACAAAAATACCTCAATCTGACCCCATAAGCATACGACTTTCTCCAACTTTCGTCATTAACTTGTGTGGCGTTACCAAAATTCTAAGAATTGAAAATTATAATCAAAATTACAAAATACGTGATGTAAAAATATTATTTCCAAATTAATCGTACAGGGTTATTGGTTATATGTTGACCCCCCTTTATCTCGTCTATTTTTGATAATTCGAAAATTTTTGTAAGTAGAAAAGTTATTCCATCTTGGTAATGCTGCCAGAATTCCGATTCAGAAAACCAATTGAATGTCGTTTAAAGAAGTTATAGGGTAAACATTTGTTTTTTTAAATGAAACACCCTGTATATTATTGCATATCTGGATAGCGCTTTTTCTTTTGATTTCAGATATTTTATTTTCAATACTTTCCGAGACATTTATGTTTAAAATAAAATTTTGTATGAGTCGACAAAAATGTTTGCAAAATTAAAAAGTTAGCCATGACGATAAAACAAAATGCAAATATAATATTGTTTTGATCTTAAACATTTTATATCGCTAGCCAAATGGGTTACACAGAACAAGAAAAATATGGCATATTTTCAATAATATGTTAAAAGTAATAAAAATCGATGTGCACCGCAAGGAGAGTACAGTGAACTATATCCAAACAGACATTTACCATGTAAAATTACCTTTAAAAATAACCCTGACATGAAAGCTTCTGTGACGATTCCTATACATATGTAAAAGTTTACCAAAAGGAAAATAAATGTATTATTATTATTATTATTAAAAAAAATGTAATGTATTAAACTTTACAAAATTATTCAATATTATTTCAAATATATTTTCTGTTACTATTTAAATATTAAATAAACATATCATGAACAGTTCGGCAGTTGCTATTATTTTATTACGTAGGTACTGACAATGTTGCACATTTATTCATTAAGAAGGTTGTTAGAATGTGACTCTTTCTGGCAACAAAACCACGAATATAATATTTTATATCCAAGATTATAATAGAATCCTATGCGTTACTTTGCATAAATGCATGTCATTTTTTCAATGAAATTAGGACACAAAACGGTTCCAAAATTGTTGCCTTGGGAGCACTTCAATAGCCCACGTCGTCACCTCGTAAAAATGTGTTAGTTAAATTGTCAAACTAGACATCATCAACTCTCAATTGCATATTTTATTTGTTTAAGTATATCGAGTTGCCTGGATTTATATTAAATAATAATGCTCGTAGGTAATTTGTGCATTTATTAAATGGATAATATTTAATTGAATGCGACATCAGGGAGATGTGCATTAAATAATACATTGTGATGAATATTTAAAAGTGATTACGTATATGATATTAATTATCAAAAATGTTTATGAATAATTATATATGCTTTTAAATATTAATATAGGTAATTAAATAATAAATTAAATAAATTGTCAATGCCTTTATGTAATAAAAGGTACACTTTAACAAAGAATTAAAATTGGCATATTATTATATAAATTTTATTAAATTAAAATAATAATTTTCTCGTCTGGTTTGATCCTCTTCAAATACCTATACAGGGTATTTTAAAAGTGAAATAAGCTTTACGTGCGAATTCTTTTTGACCAGAATAGTTGGAATTATTTTTTATTTTAGTCTAATGAATTAATATATGAAATATTTAATTGCATTTTTTTTTAAATGATTTCTAACTATGTAATAACACTAGACTTAACATAATACTTCTTACATTAGAACAAATATACCTAGTGACTTAGGGAATTCAAAGTGTCGATGGTGGGTATGAACTACCTGTGCTGATGAAGGTCAAGAGCCCAGAAATCAACGGGTGGGATTTATGTCCTGTGTGTGTGTATACAACATGGACACTCCCTAATATTAAAAGTGAAATAATGAGTGAAAAATGGAACATATTATAGAAATTTTTTGTTGCAAATGATGTGATCTGTCAGTTTTTCCAATAAGTCTAATATTTTTAAAAGCTATTTGCTTCTATTTCTTGGATTTTTCTCATTTAATATATTTTTTATTAACAAATTCAAGTGAGTGTTAAAGCAGTTGCCTACAAATATTCCTATGTTTTATATGAGAGAAATCATTTGCAGGCATAAGCTCCTTGGTCGTAAAAGATATAGGTCATTGGAGACCTGTATCAGTTACAGAATCGTTAAAATTTAGTATGTATCATAATGTATCTGTTAATGCTGAAGGTCATATTACATCTTGATATATCTAAAGACAGTCCATTATGATAGTTCACGAATGGATTTCATTTAGGAATTCTTACTCATTGTCTTCAATGGAAATAAATATTATATTTGTGTAATCGGTAATTTTAATTGTAGTACGAAATGGATGGGCATTATAATTTATAAGATTTACCTTGATAACCAATAATAAGGAAAAAAAATCTTATACTTAGAACGATCCAGCTTTGAAAAATTTCTTCTAGTAATAACACATCCATCTGTATATTGTAATAAATTGAATCCAGCACTCTCGTGCACAGGAAACCATGGGCTGGTAATCCAGGAAGCAATTTAATGATGTTTTGCCTTATTTCCGACTCCTGCATAGGAATCAATAACTTGATAAAAACGTATACTTCAAAGGCAATTAATTTATTTATGTAAACTGTACATACATTGTTAAATAAAATTATTTCTATTATTATTATATTGTCATGATCAGTTTTCTAAGGAATCTCTTGTGATTATTTATATTTACGTTAATAAGGCAAAACGGCGTAGGCGCCCAAAACAAAATTTTACGTACTAGTACGTAAAGTTAAACGTACAGGGTTTTTCCCTATAATTAGCCACCCCTCTACAAAGTTTATTTGAAGAAATACAGAAAAACTTTATATACAAAACTTGCAGTACTTTTCCTAAATTTTAATAATATGCCAATAAAACAAACAAGTGACAGTCGCAAAATGACGAAATTCTATAAACTATTTTAATGGAACACTATGTATTATTATATTTTCGAAATCTTTATAATTTTCTGATTTCAAAAACATATTAATAAGTCTATATTTAGACTATCCGTTCTCCAGTTATTCAAAATAAAAATGTGTGTAAAAACATGATATTGTCTATTTTAACCCATAATGGGTTACTAAGAATACTGTTTCCCCTGTTTCCAAAAGAAGGTTTATTTCCCTTTGGAAACCAAGGCAACACACTACTGTGAACAGCTAGTTGGTGTACCACGACAGGGTGAAATTGGAAATGCTTTCCTAGACCTGTTGTAGGTTTAAGGTAAACTCTCGTAAGCCAAAGAAAATGCTAATGTTGCCAGTTTGCAAACATAAGAATCAAAAAGAAATCTAACAATTACATTCTGAAGGTACGTTTATAAATTAAAAGTCTTACTCGCTGAATTTTGACTCCGGATTCGAATTCAGCGCGTCAAAATACATAAAGATAAGTTGGTCTAGTCAAAGTAACAGATCACTGTCTTGTGTGTAATTATTGCTTAACAATAAATAATTACTAGATGTTGATCTAATGTTTATAATAATTAGTTTACCTATTTCAATGTATTTCCTGATAGAATGATAAAATGATGCCATCATAAAGTAAGTGCTTCACTTTCACTTTGCATTTTTTTTATGTAAACACTTTCTAACCACAGTGCCAAAAATTAAAAACTGTCTCATTCTAAATGTAAAAAGTATCAAATAATTTATCTTTTTAGATACGTTTTACTTAAAATATACATATAATGGGTAAATTTTACATCAAATTTCAACAAAATAAATAAATTAAGTAGAAACCTTTCTCTGTAAAATGCTTTTTTTAATTTTTATTCGATTCAATAAATATTACAGTTTAAATTTACTTTTCTAAGGTACATGCAATGTCTACCGTTGACGGGTATATTGCTTCGGCCGTCCCCTATTTTATCGCGATTTATCTTTTTTTTTAAATTTCCTCAAACATATTTTCATTTGGTCAAATACAAACTCGATACTCCTACAAACTTTTTATCCCATTTTATGAAGGAAATACATACTACATGCATCCAGAAAAATCTCTTTGGCTGGCGACTTATTTCAGGTTGCAACCCATGGAAAATGACATATGCTGTTCAAACCACTGATGCTTTAAGGTTACATATACTGTGCTAAAATATCAAGTTTCCACTTGGAAAACACCACATCATAAGCGCACAGAGAATTCCTTCTCCTAGATGCAATTTTAGATGCTTGCATTTACTTTACAACAGCAATCATGCGAAGAGACAAAGGACTGATGTATAATTAGAATTCCAACAGTATATGTGTGAATATATGTTTAGTAAATACATTAATCCTAATTTCTCACTTCACGGTTTCAATACGTCCTCCGATCATAATAATTAATATAGTAACTGATTATTTTCGGTTTGTGCATTTTAAAAAATATCATATTACATGGCGATTAATAAGTAAGCATAAGCAATAACAGATTTCGTAACTTAAAGATATTGCGGTTTAGCCAAACTTACCTTAGTCCAAAAATTATTAATAACCAAGTTATTTTTTTATTTTCCTTTGTAATTTAGTAAGTTTTTATATTTTTCTTGTGAAAATTGATAAGTGGGGTTGTTTGGGGTGGGAAATCATAATACGCCCTCAATTTTAGTCTAGCTCCTAGAGGGCGCTACGTTCGCTACTTTTAATATGTTAAGCTATGATTTCCCACCCAAAATAATCCCCACTCAACAACTTTCACAAGAAAAATATAAAAACTCTTTAAATTATAAGAGAAAATTAAAAAATTAATTTGTCACCCTCCATCTTGGTTACTATTAACTTTTGGACTAAGATATGTAACATTACTTATGAATCACCCTGTATTTATTAATGTGACTATAGTAGGGCCAAAAAGAGTAGTCAGTAGATCAAAAAATTCACTGGCAATTCTTCAAAGTATTTAGCTGTTATGGAATACCGAAGCGGCAGCTCTTTTTACCATATAATCCCATATAATTGAGATAAATATATCAAGTTTTATCCGCCTACCAGAGATGAAAACCACAACTAGTTCCCCCTGGCTTTACTGACTACTCTGTTTGGCCCTACTATAAGTAACTCGCAAGGTAATCTAAGTCATCACATTTGCAACTAGCGTCGTTTTGTGAAGCCTTTTTTATATAGAATATTTTGATATTGCGACCGTTAACACAAATTGTTACTAAATTTTCCCACAGAGTGCTTCGGTTTATATTTGTGACAAATTAAAAGCAGGGTTCATTATTTACAACGAGACGTGTGCATTGTTTCATAATATGTATCTGGCTAATTAACGTAACTTTTCTCCTTGTTCCCTGCGTCCCATCAGTTACCTTCCGGCATACTAATAGTAGTATGTAGGTCAAAATGTTTACCAAATCACATTAAACATTAGCATACTTGTAGGTATATGCCCAAACCGGGTGTAACGCAATTCTGAACTCTTTTATTAGAATAATTTTATTAAATTATACACAACGAACAAATAAGGAATGTTTCAAAAACGGCTTATTTTTTATACCGGGTGGACCAAAATATTTTGTACTTTTTACGTTTGCCCATAACTTTTTTGTGTATTAACCGATTTTAATGAGGTAGGTGTCGTTGCTTACAGAAAAGAATGGACTATCGACGAAATGTTTCAAAATGGACGATTCTTTAAAATGCAAGATGGCGGTCTCGTTTGAAAATAACCCTTTGTTTGGGCCAATTCTTTTTTATGAAAAAATGTCTAAATGACACATCCAATTGAAAAAAGCAATAAAATGGACCTTTCTCTACATATTAAGACTTCGGTGAGAAAAGTCGGTCCATCGGGAGCGGACCTATAGGTAAATATACAAAGCGTCTGTCATTGTTAAGCTGTAATAATTTGCATTTCTTTCTATACCCAATAACTTTTTTGTTTATTTATCGATTTTCATGAACTTAGTGTCATAAGTTAAAGAAAAGAATGGAGTATCGACATAAAATCCAAGATTGTGGCCGCGTTTGAAAATAACCCTTTCTTTGGTAGATCCTGAGGATACCTAGATAATGTCCTCCATTTTTATAAAATGATTTCTTAACTAAATATGTACCTACAAGTGTTTTTAGGGAAATAATAAATAAAATATTATTTTTCAGGGCTTTAGGATTTTTACCCCTTGGATATGTTCTTCTCTTGACGTTGCCACTGTCGCTCTCCACTTCTGGACTTGTAGCCACAAAGTGGCCATTCTCTCAGATTGATTATGTTCATCTTGTTATTCAAATATTGAACAGCATCCACTTTTTTTTACTTCCGATTATGTGGGCGAAAGCACATCCTGAAAACTCATGTGTAAATAAAAAATTCAGATTATTTAATTAAGTACCTACAACAAAAAAGATATTGGCTGAAGAAAAAAGTGCAATTTAAGTACTACAGCTTAAGAATGACAAAAAGACGCTTTGTATGATTATGTATAGTTCCGCTCCCCATGGACCGATTTTTTTCATCTTAAATCTTAAAGTGTAGAGAAAGGTTAATTTTATTGCTTTTTTGTATTGGATGTGGCATTTCGACATTTTTTCTTCAAAAAGAATTGGTCCAAAAAAACTTATTCTCAAACGCAGCCGCCATCTTGCATTTTAAAAAATCGGCCATTTTGAAATTTTTCATCGATAGTTAATTCTCTTCTGTAAGCAAAGACACCAAGACCATTAAAATCGGTTAATAAATAATGAAGTAAGTGCAATTTAAGTAATACAGCTTAAGAATGACAAAAAGACGCTTCGTATGATTAATATTGTTTGTAGTTTTTGTGGCGGATAGCTAATATTCATTGAACTTAATTCTGGGAATCACGCCAAATTCTAAAAAATAAATAGAAATAAGAAAATTGCCAAAATATGTCAAGATAAAAGTGTAGTATCAAAGGCAAACCTCAACATTTTGCCCCAGAAAACCGAAAACCACTGTATATAGTTCTAAATCAATATAAATACAATATTGTTATCTAAAATTCGTATCAGTGGTTTTCTAGTATTTTACACTAGAAAATATAATAACAAAATGTATATTATATAATATATACCTAGATATATATATTTATATGATGTATATGATGATATGATGTAAAAAACAATTATAAAACAATAACTTATCTTAACAGAACGTTTCGAACCAAAGTCTAGGTCCTTTTTCAACTGTGATTACAAAAAATGATTATGTATAACTCCTCTACCGATGGACCGATTTTTCTCATCAAAGTCTTAAAATGTAGAGAAAGGTCCATTTCATTGCTTTTTTTCTATTGGATGTGTCATTTCGACATTTTTCTTAAAAAAAATTGGCGCAATAGTCTATTTTCAAACGAGATGGCCATCTCGCATTTTAACAAATCGGCCATTTTGAAACTGTTCGTCGATAGACCATTCTCTTCTGTAAGCACCGACATCTAGCTCATTAAAATCGGTTATTAAACAAAAAAGTTATGGGCAATGGTAAAAAGTGCAAAATTTTTTGGCCCACCCGGTATACAGGGTGTATCATTGGGAGAAGGACATATGTTAACTGTGGATAAAGGTCACCGAGGTGGTTCCAAATAACTCATACTTAATGGGTTTATCGCCATTTGTAACCGAGATACAGGGTGTTTTATCAATTTTGCCTATTTTTTTCTTGGTTGATAACTAACAAACCACCCTGTATGTTTTTTTGATATTTGGCACACGTATTCTACATAATTTGGCAAATCCACTAAGACATTAAAAATTGAGAAATTCAAGTCCGACTTGACAAAACATTTAGAATATCTTCCATCCTCAAAACAACACCCTGTATATCTGAAATTTAAAAATTTGTTTTCATATTTTGAAAGAGCGATGAAAACTTTTAGTTAACATTGTATTTTATGAGCATTTTGGGGGTAGACAATGAAATGAAACCGATTTTTATTAATTTTATTATGTTATAATTAATGTGTATTACTTGATTTGTATTTCTAAAACCTACGTAGTATGTATTTGTATGCGTCTAGACTAATAGAAAATGTAATTACAAGTCCGTATTTAGGACTACAAGAACAACCTACCAATAAGAACACCAATAACTAAAAAAAGGAATACTACGAAAAAACTACACCAATTGCTCAAAATGACATCCATTAATTTTGTTAGAAGCATTTTTTTGCCCCTTTTTTATATGTTTAGCAGATTTTCTAATCACTTCCGGATTATTTTTAATTTCTTCATATGCATCTTCTATCCTTTGAAGAAGTTCTGCCCTACTATTTATGTCAGTGGGATATACTTTGGATTTTAGATATCCCCAAATGTGGTAATCCAAAGGATTAAAGTCGGGTGATCTTGGAGGCCATTCATTGAAATTACCTCTACCTATCCACATGTTTGGAAAGTTTTCGTTTAAAAATTGTTAACAATAAGCCTATAATGTGGTGGAGCACCATCATGGTAAAAATGTATTTGCATCGTGCATGATTTAACAACACTGGCAAATTATGATGAAGTGTCCTTTCAAGAAGAAACTACTGTCGAAATTTAATAGGAAACAGAAATCATCGACGATGATGAAGAAAGTAATATGATTACTAATATTTAATATTGTATTATTTTAACTATTCTTTTTTTATTATTTAGGAAATCAAAAACAAAAAATTTATATTATATTTAACGATTCGTTCAAAAATTTCCGCGAAATACATTATTCTTAACATTTACAAAAATTGTCGTTTTGTCCATATTATCCGATTATTATAACGATCTTCAGGTTAAACTCGGATACGTTACCCCTGCAAACTTTTTTAAATTTCATTAGGTACATACACAAAATACTAGTTGCAAACAAAGAAATGATTTAATTAATCAATTGTATGAGGATCAAGTATTATTTTATTACTTGAAAAATATATTATAATTCATCACGTATATGTGTTTGTCAAATTAAAAAAATTTCTTCGCTAAACTGGCAAATCAATATACATCTATATCATGACCAAGCCTATAGGTCTTTACTCAAAAAATAAACTTACCAATAATGTTACGTGAACAACTGAACAACTACTATGAATTAATTCACGAACATCATCGTTTGTCATAGCCATTTCTTGTGGACTGGTTTGACCCTACTCTGAGCTTATCGTCTTGCCAGTTGATAGACGTGAAGAGTTACTGTGAGGCAGTGAATCGATGTGCAAATCGCCATCGTAACTTGTGACAATGTATCTATCGTAAACACGACAATCCCTTAGCTCCGCATAGCGCTTGCCAAATTTTTGTTAGGAAGGGTTGTTGTAAGCCATCGTAAAGACATAAAATTCACTGCCACTAGCAAAAATATTGACTGGTAGACAGGGGCGTGCTATTTTATATAAAACATTGTTATTGGCGTCATTTGAAGTTTTATTTTTCAAACATTCCATGTGCTTATTAAATTTAGTTGGGATTGGTCACTGAGTTTTTCTCAACATACCTTAAATTACTCTATATTTGCATCATTTACACTTTATGAATTTTGTGTTGTGTATCTATCTATCTATACTCGAATCAATGGCTAAGGCAACGTGGCCATTCGCACATTTTGTGTTGTAGAATAGATTTTAGATAGGAACGAGAGTGATGCTAAATTTTCAAAGTGATATTTCATTGGCAATATAATCAATGTACGAGGTGAAATCAACAGAATAATATAGTTTTTGACATAACTTTTACAAGCGTTTTATGTCACGAAAACATTGATCATTTAATAATAATAATAAACGTCTTTATTAATGTTAGATTTTACATATTAATAACAATAATGTTAGAATTTACGTATATAACAAACAAAACAAACGAAATGATACAAACAAATGATGGAAATATGTGGTGAGGTTTAGCCAAAGTCTATTCTTACACTTAACTATATAACTTATTACTAATTACTAATTAACCTACTAAACTAACCTAAAAGTAGTCAACTAAGAACATGGACTAATATAACCAAAGTATAAAAGGCAGAACCACAACATTATAATATATTAGTACCTACCTCCTAAAATTAGCAAACAACAAAAAATTATGAAAAAGAATTATGCAGTATGCTAAAATTGATTAAGCAGTATGCTACGGTTAACACACTTACGGAATTTAACCACAGAGAGGTCAACAAAATTAACAATAGAGGAGTATGTACTACATAATTTAACCGCATTATATCTAAAAGATCTTCTAAATAAAGCAGTATGTATAATGGACATAATGGTGGGGTATAGTGAGTTTATCACGAAACCTAATATTTATTAAATGAACTGACTGTCTACTAAATTTCATTATCCTTTAACACTTATTAAAATACCTACATATTAATAAAGACAACCTCTTATTGGTAGGTATTATCAGAGAAGTCTGCATTTACTCCAATTGGATTAATAACCTGGTAGAAGAAGACAAATAAATTCACTTAAGTGAATAGACGGAAAAGATTACGTGAAGGGCAATAATGACTAGGTACTTACTGGAAATAGCGTATTGAACGCCATATGCTTAAAACACGTGCTGTAGTTTGTTTTGATATTTACTTACTTATGCCGGATTGTTTGCTAAAATGCCCGTAAATTATTCTTCACTCGTTGAAAATATTAGCATATGGTATGTATATACAATGTGTCCCACTTTTCATGGAGCCACCCTCACATCTCGCTTATCTGATATCCGAATATTTTGAAATTTTGGTGGTGAATATATACCTATAAAGTGAGTCTTTAGACGTAACCACATTTGATTTTAGTCAGTGGCGTCCGATTCTATGATGAAAAAAGGGGGTCTATTTTTGAAAAAAAGTATTAGCGATTTTTTTAGAAGAAAACTAGTAAGATATTCTTAATCAGCACCTTTAGAAACCCCTTTGTACAACATTACATCGTTGTGGGTTCAAAGGTGTTTGTGGTATGGACCGTCAAAAAACAATTTTTTTCAACTTAAAGTAATTTTTATCTGTAAAACGGATTGTCATATGACAAAAATGTATTCTTAATTTTTTGTTTAGAATAATGTATTGCACTAGTATGATATGATTCTACAACAAAATTATGAATTTTTTAATAAGGCAAAAATTCTAATTTGTACATATAGTTCATTTCATGTGTAACGCAGGGAAAAAATGCCGCATTTACAAAGCAGAAACGCGGCCTCTCGCAAAGACGCCGCCGCACGTGTTCCTTTGTCGGTAATTTTTATCTACGGTACAACTCTGAAGTAGACTTTACCTACTTGTTACCTACCATTAGAATTTTTGCCTTATTAAATAATTCATAATTTTGTTGTAGAATCATTTCATACTAGTGCAATATATTATTCTAAACAAAAAATTAAGAATACATTTTTTTCATATGACAATCCGTTTTACAGATAAAAATTATTTTAAGTTGAAAATAATAGTTTTTTGACGGCCCATATTTCAAACACCTTTGAACCCACAACGATGTAATCTTGTACAAAAGGGTCTAAAGGTGCCGATTAAGAATATCTTACTAGTTTTTTTCTAAAAAAATCGCTAATACTTTTTTTTCAAAAATAGACCCCCTTTTTCCATCATAGAATCGGACGCCACTGACTAAAATCAAATGTGGTTACGTCTAAAGACTCACTTTATCGGTATATATTCACCACCAAAATTTCAAAATATTCGGATATCAGATAAGCGAGATGTGAGGGTGGCTCCATGAAAAGTGGGACACATTGTATATACGTCTCTGAAGATGTTTCTTACCTACTATAATGCGGTCGCTGCTACGGAAACGTACATATTTAAGCGATTTAATATTTTTATTTCTATGTTTAAGATCTTACTACAGTATATAATTTGTCGTGGCTATACGGGCTATGATCCTAAAGCCATATAAATAAAATAAGAATTGTAATATTGCATACTATTTAACATACAAGAATAATAAAAATACATAGATATAAACATACATAGATGCATTCCTTCACAATGAAAAACGAAAAAAAAAAGTGGCAAGAACCTAACATACCTAGGTATAGCAAAAACTGTGCCTAAACAGTATAATTTTTTTTTAAATGTTTTACAAATGAGAATAAAGTACCTATGCCACGATGAAGTATTTTTCTCTGTTTCACGTTCAATCATTCACTATTGACTAGCTTATGTCGTAAATAAATCGTAAGCAACAGTTTAAGATTTTATACTGTGTAGTAGTGGTAGAGAGTGTCCATATACAGGGTGTCTCACCGGGAACTGAATCGATCGATATAGGAAAAAATGTTAATACCATCTTGATTATTTTAAATGAAACACCCTACATATTTTGGATTTTTAAACGAATATATAATTCTAGGTCGAAAACATGTACTCAGTAGTTTCGGAGATATTTGACGTTTTATAAAAACAATTGACGGGTGCAACAGTTAGCAAGAAACATAACTTTCTTCGTGTAGGAGATACTGCTTTTTGGGATTTAGGAAGAACGTAAAGTGAGTTACATTCTACAATAAAAATAAGTTCCATAATAATAGTATACCAAGTGATCTATCTTCCACTTTACATTTTGTCAAATGTATATCTCAAACATTTTTTAGTTCAAACGGAACACCCTGTATTTTTTACATCAAATTATATAATTCTTTTTTCTAGTATAGGCATTGTAGGGGTTAATCTTACAACTTTTTGAAATATTTGCAATTCTCTTAAATGTTCAAGAATTTTCAGTAAAAATTGCCATCAACTTAGCTGTAGTTTGTAAAAGTTTCCAAGTCTGAATTCAAAATGATACAGCTATACTGCACTCATCAGGGAACAAAATAAAGTACCTGTGTATCATTAGCATACATTTGCAATTGACATTGTTTTATCAAACTAGGTAGTGATGACATATATACTGTATATAGAATAGGTCTCAGTTAGGAGTCAGCATTGATCCTTGTGCAACACCTTTTGACACATCTGCAAAATCACAATATGTAGTGCATTCTGTGAGCTGTGAGTCGGAAAACACCTCTAAAAACCCAAGTATTTTGGATTTGGGGAGTCAACAAACTACTCCTCCCCCCGTTTTCGAGGATGTTGAACTCGTTGGTGATGTTGGTTATGTTCCCCGAGTTGACCCTACCCCCAAGCGGCCAAAGACCACCCCCAAAGGGGGGGGGGGCATCGCCTATTCGACGTCTTCCACCGGCAAAGCTTATGTCACCCCCCCGTTTTTGAGGATGCTGAATACGATGGTGATGTTGCTTCTGCTCCCAGAGGCGAACCAACCCCCCAAACGGCCAAAAACCTTCAAGGGGGTGAAAAATGTGTATCATGCTACAAACAAGAAAACCCGCGTTATCTCTCGTTTTTTAGTATGCTGGGCAAGAGAAAAATATTACCAAGTCACCTCGACAAATGTTGAAAATCTTTTATATTTACATATAGTAAATAAGTAATTGTATGCGTTGATAAAAATGTTTATGGTTTAACATAATTAAAAAAATGAAATGGTGTGAGTGATTCCACATACCATTTTCCCACCTAAAACCTATAGCCGCGAAGTATGCGTCCATTATTTTTTTCAGCTAAACAGTCATTCAAGATACCTGTCATCATCCGGTACGTATTCAATGATCTGCGAACAAATGATTTATTGTCTCTTACCCGTGCACTTACTTCATAAAACCGCACGTCAAAGGGGTAGTCTATGTCTATTTGAGGAGCTCGCGGGAGTCGAGGTGACTTGGTAATATTTTTCTCGTGCCCAGCATACTTAAAAACGAGAGATAACGTGAGTTTTCTCGTTTGTAGCACGAAACACATTTTGCACCCACTTGGAGGGTGGTTATTGGCCGCTTGGGGGGTTGGATCGCCTCGGAGAGCAGAGTCAACATCACCCTCGTATTCAGCATCCTTAAAAACGGGGGGTGACATAAGTTCTTCTGGTGGAAGACGTCAAATACGCGATTCCCCCCCCCCTTTGGGGGTGGTTTTTGGTCGTTTGGGGGGTAGGGTCAACTCGGGAAGCAGAGCCAACGCCAATATCAGCATCGTGTTCAGCATCCTTGAAAGCGGGGGGAGAAGCAGTTTGGCAGAAATAGAGCTTTTTTATTGTTTAAACAATGAAAATTAATTGTTCATGACAAACTCAGAACCGGTCAGATATTTACGGTTCATCTTGCATTTTTATTAGCCTCATATTTCCAAACGAAAGTCTCCTTATCACCAGGGAGTGTGAGGTAGAACTTTATTATTATTCATATTATGTTTAATAATGCATTTTAATATTGTTTGACTTTACTAATGCAAATTTATTTTCTCCTTAAACGGCACATCTGCTAATTTTTTAGGTAATAATATGTGTATTCAATAAAACATATATTTTTTCGTAGTTTTTATTTATTAACGAAAAGAACACGAATAAACATGTGAACATAAAAAATTTTGTGCTCTTATATTTTTCTGAAGAACAAATATTTGGTGTTGATTTTAAATAAGAATGTGAGAACTGCGATTTGCAACTGTGATTTTTCGCTCGTCCATAACTTATTCATAAGAGAAAAGACCCTTTCCACTGGTGCATTAATGCTGGGCAGTAGTGGGTAGGCATAACATATATTCAATAATGACATGAAAGTTGGTATGATTCAAATTATTGGTGTGATTTTATCGTGAGTTGCTGTTTTTCTGAAAACAGGACATTTCAGTTTCCCGAAGCTATGCTTGGGGACAACAGGACAGGTTAACTAAAAACGGGTCGTATGATCACATTCGGTATAACTCGAGCTTTTTCCAATCAGTAGAAGATACATAATTACTAATAAAAAAATATATAATATACTGACCCTAATTGGAACTGAGCCACCCTAAATATAGACCAAATTTACAAAGCTGTAACTTTTTCATTTATTTATGGATTGCAGAAATCTTTCAATTGTTATAACCCTAAACTCCTTAGCTTCACTTTGTGGCACAATGGATACCAGCAGGTGTTGCGTTTGAGTCTATTTTTTATAGTTCAAGAAATAAATTGAAAAACAACTTTAATAACATTTTAATATTCATATCTATTGGAATGGCAAAAATATAATATAGTCATATAATATAACAATTAAATTAACAAATTTAAACTTTGATTTCTAATTTAATAATTCTTCGCTCTTCCTTGGGTTCTTATTACTGCTCACATCGTATTGGCATACTCACTATAATTCTGTTCGCTGGGAAGAGCATCCCACTTTTCCTGAAGGGCAATGGCTAATTCATTGACGTTATTGGGAGCATGAGGGTGGCTTGAGATTCTTCTTTGCAGAGGTCCCATACACGCACAATAGGGTTTAGATCTGGTGATAATGCAGGCCACACTATACATGTGATGCTTTTTAAAGAAATTATTCAATACCTGCTCAGTGCAGTCTGGCATTGTCGTTAATATATCATTCCAATACACCATTCAATAATAGCGTTTCCACGCGAGGCATTTCGACTAAAGTAAATGTTGAGTAATAGCGTGACAGATGTGTGATAATTTCATCAAAAGCAACAATTCCAATATCAATAAATTTTTAGACTGATCAAGTCAGAAATAACAGGTGTAAATAAAAATTCATGCTATACTTGTGAACTGCAAGACACAGAGCCAAAATTCAAAAAAAGGTATGTTGACAACACCTGTAGGTATTCATTGTACTATAAAGTAATTATACAGGGTGTTCAATAAATACGAGACACTAGAGTGAAAAAGTGAAAGAAAACATGCTTACATATATCACCCTGTATGGGGTGCGTATGAAGCAAATTTAAATATTTTTAAACTGTTGTTTAAAGCTAAAGAGTTTAGAATTCAAACAATTGAAAAATATCTGCAATCCATAAATAAATAAAAAAGTTACAGTTTTGTAAATTTGGTCTATATTTAAGGGTGGCTTTAATTCAAATTCGGGTCAATGTATAACAGATAAATTTCAAAATATAGACTATAGAGACAACAAGCTGTAATAAAATTGATATGAATAGTCTTTTAAAATATTATTACTAAGCAGAGTATGAGGTACCGAATTTAAGAAGAATTGATTTGTTGAGTTTACATTGAGAGACTTTCAGGAATATTCTTATTTTTTTTGTTTTAATACCCAAGTTATTTAGTGACTTTAAAAAATGTATCTCTCTTAATTAAGCTTGTTGTAAAGTGCTTTATATTTTTGTGTTCTTCCCTATGAAAGGGTTTTTCGTTCTTTTAAATCTATGGGATTTTTACAATAACTTAATATTATCTGTCATTCAAGATTCGTTCTGTCACACAAATTCTTAAAATTATCACTTCATGCTATCACATCATAGTCATATCACAGTCACTTACCTAATCTAAAAATTCTACATAATGGACATTTAAGTGACAAATTTTAAAAAGCTGTGATCATTTTGCATTGTAGTAATAACGGGAATTAATATCTATATGTGTACGTAGAATAAAGAAATATTATATTATGATTATAACAAATTTTTTTTAACTACGACAAACTCTGTTAGCTCTACGAAAAATGGCCCCTTCAAAAAAAAAACCGGCAATATCTATCAATGGCCTATTTTTTACGATATAAAAATAAAAATATGCTACGGAATTTTATTTCAGAGCTAAATATTGCATATCTTACAAAAAAAATAAACATTTAATCAACCATCTTATCTAAAAAATTTTTATTATGGAATGACTATCAAAAAAGTGAAATAAATAGATAATCTAAATAAGGTACAAAATAAATACAAAATGTATAGCTAGTCCGACCACATCGATAAATTAATTAAATAAAAATTATAATTAAATAATTAAATAATTAAACGAATAAATATATTTTTTGTTTTGTCTAGTCATTATTATAATAATTAATAATAAACTTCGATTTCACGTAAGTCAAAGTTCCTATTGAAGAATCATATAGAAACAATACTAAATATGCAAACGTTTTGAATTATTATTATCTTTGATGCTCATAAAATGCACATCACGATGGATTCACGGTAACGTTTCGTGCCTATAAACATAATCCGTGACATTTTATAAGTAATCAGAGTAGTTGTTCCATTACTCAGCTTTAGATACTTCCATATGGATGTATCTGATAAAACTTACACAATGCATTAATCAGGCTTAAGATGTTAACACGGCGTCATTAATTATTATTAGGTTCCTGCTTTATCTTGAAGCGGAAATCTGGTCCGTCCAAACAGAGCGCAGTGGTACTGAAGGAGAAACTTTAATTTTGTGCCTTTATCTTTAGTCACAGGGTTTATATCACGGCGCAAAGAATAATCCTCAGCATCCCACATACATCTTCCTTGATTTTATCATCTCGGTACACCGGAGTGTATAATGGGTCAAGCTCTGGACATTAATAAGGGAATCAAGATTCAGACACGCTTTGACTTAACACGTAATGCAAAGCTGTTGAAATAATACAGATCAGATAACGATAGAAGGGTAAATAAAATTACCAAATTTTACAATGATCATATTTGTGATGAAAATATTGTAACATAAGCTTCTTATATCCAAGAATCCTCTATGGTCCTTAAAGGTAGTTAGATTCTAAACGTTTCGCTTGCTCAATGTAATTTAAATTAAAATACTACTCAACAGAATGTTAATATGATAATGAAATGCATTCATGTTTCTTATTTTTATTAACTTTTGAATGGCTGAAGTTAATTCAGCACTGCCATCTCTGAAACTCCGCTACAATTTTTAACACTAGTCCAATAAATTTCAGCTTAACGATCTTCATGCAAGCCAGAGCTAATTATTTCTAATTTTACATGGGAGCCTTGACCCACATAATCTAATTAGGAAGACGTTTAGTGGTTAAAAGTAAAATTATCTCGCAGACACTGCAGTAATTTCCCTAGTTTATTATATTCTGTTTTGCGATTACTCAAACATTAACTAATCCGTCGAATAAAGCGAAAGAGAGATTAGAATGATAGCTAATATAACCTAAATATAAACCCTAATTTTGGGGTCTTAATCACAGTTGAATTATTGCGCAATAGGGACTGTATCTTGTGACAGCTTTATTTTAATTGGGCACTGGAATTTATGCATAAATGGAAGTAAAATAAAGTACTTTTTCATTATACCATTCTGATATTATGATTTATCATTACTCAATTCCTCATTGACATGACACCAATATCGGCCTAGGCCGATAAAATTTATCATTACTCTATTCTTCATTGATATAACACCAATACGACCTGATAAATGAATTGAAGAAAAATGCAAGGCTTACAAATCATCATTAAATATTAAAGTATTTGTGGTATAATAAGAAATACTGAACGATACACGGCCGATACGTAAATAACAGACGCAAAACTTCAATCTTGTCTGATATTTGCTACATATCGGACTTATGACGTTAATAACTATTTCGCAATCATCCATACTTTTCATGTTAAATCGCAAAACTTTTATACGTGTTATCTGAATTTAGCAATATTTCCAGAGTAGAGTGGAAGCCTATGAAATATCCTTAGTAAATCGATTTCTAGTACTTGACTCAAGACGGAAGGCTATTTAACTGAAATTGTTGAATTCTGGCAGTTCTTTCTAATTGAAAATAGACCCTTCCCTTCACTTCATTCAATTATTTTATTCGATATACAGTGTTTGTGACGCCAACCGTTTGTGATTACGGTATTCACGTGCTTGGTTTAAAAACAGCAAGTTGTACTTTCTAGAGAAAAAGAAACTAAAATATTTAAAAACTGATTTATATAGAATCACCGAATCATGAGTTTCCACATTACATAAACTATTGGTAACTTGAGCTTCCAAATCACGTCGCTGTCACTGCCAGTTCCTTGGTGTTTCTACATCCTTACATATCACAATTTTGCTAATTTATATTATAAATTTTCATTAAATCATGTATAACAAATAAATCATGTAATGCCTGTCTGCTCAGTGGTAAAGATCCTGCATTCAAGACCCTAATTGAACCGCATGAATGAGTTTTTTTAGAACGATCAGCACAAAGCTATTCCTATTTATGTTTCTATTTTTGTTTAAAGATTATATTTTCTATGTAATGTCTTCCTTTCCCTTTGTTTGTAATGATGTATTCTTTTAAAAGATAATTAAACAATGGAGAAACAAAACTTTGTTTAAATCATAACTTAATGCTGTATACATATTGTACTGGAATATCAATCGTTTTGTTTATAATAGCATTCCAAGGGGATTACAATTAATGTCTTCTAAATCTAAATAATCATTTTTAAATTATTTCTGCTTTTCATTGCCAAGAAATAATTTTGGTAATATTTTATTCAAGATTTTTAAGAACAAAAAAACTTTCCACTACATACAAATATTTATGAATCATACTTTTACATCGCAAGCCATCTTGACGTGCCATTACAAAGCCTTCAGTTCCGGGTATCGGAACTGACATTATCAAATCGAAACAAACTAACTGGATATATTTTGTATCTGTAGTAGAATGAAGTTGAACAGACAAGAATATATAAAAAAAAATTCTTGATATTTTTGCTTTGGCATGTGCTTTGGTAATCTTAGAATATTAGGCCTTTTAAGTAAATTCGTTGTTTAATTTCTAATCCATAATAAAATATTTTTACGTTCTAAGATATGATATGATATGTTAGGGGCGTTCGAGTTTCCCTTTTTTTTTCCTTCAATAAGATGGTTTTTTAGTTCGATTGTTTCTAATTTCCTAATGTCTCAAACTTTATCATCGTCAAAAAAATATCGGTTTATTCATTGTACAGTATTTGTTAATTGTTTCGTTAGGTTGATATCGGATTTTTGGAGACTTGGAGGTAACATTTTGGGTAATTATTGTTATATTGTTAATTGAATTAATGCTAATATTTTTATTAATTTTACATGTATCACATATTTTTCTCGTATTCACTATCTGTCACGACAACTTGAGGACGCTGAAAGATATATTGATGAAATTTCGCAAATGTTGTTACGATCTAAAATCGTATTGATAAAGTGAGGTCCAGGGTATTACAAATCCTTTAATTGAGAGCAATAAAAGTCGTGTCTCTTAAAAAATTATATAATCGTTTATTAACTAGCTCAAGAGCTAGGATAAATACCAACAGCAAAAAAAAAATTTTACTATAACAATTAGTCTAGGGTAGATTTAAAATTACAATAATATAATCTGTAATAACAATAATTAAATACCTAATTAAAATAGATCAAGACAAATATCTGTAAGGAAAAAATGATTAATCTAATTACAAGCAAATAATACTATACAACAGCTGGAATTCAAAAAACGAATGTACAAAATCAACTTAACTTAATGAGAGTTAATTGGGTCCAGAAACAAGATTACTTCGTTTCGCCTAGGGAGCCTTCTGGAAAGAATACAGTCCTCGTTGGGTAGAGTATTCGTCTCAGGTCTTAGTTACTGCATAAGATGATGTTCTCAAAGTATTCAATGATAAAATAGCTAGGCTTATCTTCTAGGTAAAATAGTATACCAAAATCAAGTTCACAAAATTGCCAAAAATATCCAAAGTCCAAAAATCCAATTACAATTCAAAAATACTCAATTGTCAGTACGAGCTGGTGGTATCGCTCAAATTACACCGTACCAAAATCGTCTAAAATATTACATCAAAATTATTATTTTTTTAAAGTTAACCTATAAAACACGTGGTCTTTTAAAAGACAAAAAAAACTACTAGAACTTACCTAGATTATTCTGGACGATGAGTTTCTTTTAAAATCCGAATAAATCGAAACTAAGTTTAATCAAAACTATATTAAACTAACCAAACAAGTAGAAATTGTGTTATATTCCGGAAACTAGCCGAAAGCAACCAAAAATGCTTTTATCACAATTATCCTACCCCGAAACTATCGGTTCAATAGTTGATGAACAAAAGAGAGAAATTTCCTCATTTTCAACACGTTTTATAAAGTATTCACTTAGCAAAAAAACACAGCTATAGTCTAAATCTAGCAGATGTTGCCAACTCACTATGTACACTAAACAAATCCCTATATTTCTGGACCATTGAATATTTCGAGGCGTTGGACTATTTATTTATTAAAAGTAACTTGATTTTTTTTAAAACACTTTCTAAAGGGTAATATTTACACAGCATACTTATTTATCAATGTTATTCTAAACGAATAATAATTAATTGTTGGTAAGGTTGAGAACACTGTATTATCAACGACCGTCGACCGACTTCCGATGGTTCACTGAATCAGCTGTGAGGTACGTTCCGTATCTCAACTAGCGATCGGTTATGTTCAGTGGATCTTCCACAGACATTTTTAATTATTTTCAAGCCGTAATAACTCCATCCCACCAAACAACAAAAAAAAATCTGAAGGATTTTTTTTCCACTAGTCAAATAAATATGCATAGTAAAATTTACAAGCCAAAATTTTCGGTGAAGCCGAGAGTTTACAAGAGAATTCAGTACATTGTAGTCTGTACCAAACTAAAATTTTATTAACTCAAATTGATCAAAACTGCGTTTCTAGACAGGTCAAATTTAAAACACCAGACGGGTGGAAGCAAAATTGCACAACGGACTAGGTTCAAAACATTCTTAGGTTAGACTTTGCATCAATTCAAACTAGTTATAGCTCTAGCATACGGTAAACAAACTGCATGAAGTATTCTGCAGACCTACACTCAGAATAAATCAACGGGTGCCTTCCTTCAACCACAACTACACTCTCATTCATACGTTTCCCATTCATCTACTAACAATTAAGACGACAGAACATAACTTAAAACTACGGTCTATTTTAGCATAAACCAAGCTAAAACTAAGAATTGAAGAATCTTAAGGATCAAGTTATGGTACTTGCAAAACCAAAATTTATCGTGAAGCGACAAAGAAAAAAAATTTTAAACACCAGAAAGGTGAAAACAAAAAGACACATCAGACAAGGTTCAAGGCATACTTAGGTTATACTATGCATCAAATCACATTGGTTATAGTTTTTGCGTCAGCATTCCCTAGCACAGACTATACAAGGACCTACACCCTGCAATACTCTCCACAACAGATACCTTCACAATAGCTACTCCCCTCACTCGCTCATTCTCCATTCATCTACTAAACAAATACTACGAAAGACAACTTAAACTAAAGTATTTTATAGCAAATACGAGCTGAAACTAAGAAATGAGGTTCCTTAGGACCAGATTATGGCATCTGCAAAGCCTAAATTGTCGTGAGGCGACAAGGAAAATGTTTGAAACACCAGAAGGGTGGAAAAAAAAACTACAAAGGACAAGGTTCTTTCACGCTAGGTTAGACGAGCATCAATTCAGACTATCTCTAGCCGATATAGTTTCGTGTGTCAGCGACAACTTACATGAATCTCATTCTGTACCTACAACCAAATGCAAACTCCTGCAAGAAATCCCTCCGTATCAGCTATATCACAATCATCCATCACTAACAATCACTTTCATTCATTTAGACAAGAACAACAATAAATCCAAACATACCATCAACAACAATCCCAAAAAAATTACTAGGTCGTTTTTTTGGTCATCAGCAATGAGAGTTTCTAGTTGGTCGTCACTCAGCATCATTACTGGTATTTAGGAAACTGATCGTCGTTCCTATTAATTCATGAACAGCACCCACCCAAAAAAATTATTTAACAGCAAAATTTCTCTAACAACCCGAAATACCTAACTAATATTTAAATTAGTTTGGCAAATCACCAAAAATTTCCTAAACTTACAAAATTTTCACACCAAAAAAAAATTTACCTTTTTCAAAATACTCCCAATTCCAAAATTTATTCTATCTCTAACGTGTGATCAGGTTTCAAATCTTTTACATGAAATCGACCTACTAACCTTTTGGCATCATTCTCTAACTCATACACATTCAAACCAAACTTTTTCTTCACTCGATAGGGACCACTAAATTTGGGAGCCAACTTAGCAGAGAAATGTTTAGAAGCATCCGACAGAGGAAAGTCTCTTTTCCAAACATAGTCATTTACTTGAAAACTAACTGGACGTCTTCTAAGATCATATCTCAACTTAGTCCTTTCATAAGCCCTTTGCAAACTTAATTTAATCGTTTTATGCAACTTAGCTAGTCCCTTACTTTTAAATTCAACATTCTCTCTTAGATCATCCGTACCAAATTTACTTTTGTCTCGTCGAACGTTATATTCCTCACCATTGACAATCATCTCACAACCAAAATTTGTAAAGTATGGAGTAAACCGTGTTGTTTCATGCTTTGCAGTTCGTATTGCACATGCAAGATGTGGTAGGTTGTTACTCCAGTTCTTTTGTTGTTCATCAACATAAGACGAAAGTACAGTTTTTAATACCCGATTTACCCTCTCCGTGGGGTTATTTTGAGGATGATACAAAGCATTAAACAAGGGTTTGGCTCCATAAGAGTCCAAAAACTCCCGAAACTCTTTACTCCTTCCGTATTGAGTACCATTGTCTACAATCATGAACTCACAAACTCCAAATACTAGGAAAACATGTTCCTCAATGGCTTTTATAACATTTTTGGCAGTAGCCGTTCGAAGCGGAACAAAAATAACAAATTTGCTGAAATAATCGGTAACAGCCAGAATATACTCATGACCTGTACTACTACGCGGTAAAGGTCCAAAAAGATCACTACTTATTAATTGCCAACAACGAGTAACTTCTGGTCTCTTACCCATTAATCCCGCAGGTATCTTTTGTGTAGGTTTCTGACTACAGCAAATTCGGCACCTCTTCACATAACGATACACATCGGCTTTCATACGTGGCCAGAAATACTTTTGAATGAGACGATTATAACTTTTGTACACACCCATGTGTACAAAAGATGCTCCGTTTAATATATCGGCATGATATTTCTCCAAAAGTTTTTGTCTCTCTGGCTTAGGTACTACTTCCTTCCATGTATCGACATCCGAGAGAAGATCTTTAAAGCCACATTCAACACGTTTATACAACCTTCCATCCAACTCACGCCAATTAACATAATGCAATGGATCGTTTCTCACCCGAGATAGCATTTTGTCATACCAAGGATCACCTGAATTAACTATAGGTTCATTGTCTATGTTAATTGAATTTATACCAAAAGGAACTGCCCTTGACAGACAGTCAGGCACTACATTATAACGACCTTTTCTGTGAATAACTTCAAAATCAAAACTTTGAAGTCGTAAGCACCACCTGCCAAGCCGACCTTTCGGATCTTTTAAATTATTTAACCATTTTAAAGCATAACAGTCTGTTATGACAATGAACTTAGTTGCTTCAATGTAACCTCTTAGTTTTTCTATAGACCAAATAACTGCAAGAATTTCCAACTGGGTAGCCCCAAATTTAGCCTCCGTTTTAGTTAGTGCTCGTGATAGATAACATATCACATGTTCTCTGTCATCATAAAACTGAGTGAGTACACAACTCAACCCGACTTGAGAAGCATCAGTTTGTAAAATAAACGGGTAATTCCAATTTGGACGTGATAATATTGGAGCACTAATCAAAACGCTTTTAATATTCAAAAAGGCTTCATCACATTGTTCAGTCCAATCCCATTTGAAATTCTTACGAGTGAGTTTGGTAAGAGGTGCAACAATTGTAGAGAAGTTTGGGATAAATCTACGGTACCAAGATAGCATCCCAATAATTCTTTTTACCTCCCGAGGACATGTTGGTTTTGGCATATCCACTATCGCGCTAACCTTCTTAGGATTTACTCCAAGACCGTCTCGATTTACTCGGTAACCTAAATATTCAAGTTCTTCTCTACAAAACGTATTCACTTAGCAAAAAAACACAGCTATAGTCTAAATCTAGCAGATGTTGCCAACTCACTATGTACACTAAACAAATCCCTATATTTCTGGACCATTGAATATTTCGAGGCGTTGGACTATTTATTTATTAAAAGTAACTTGATTTTTTTTAAAACACTTTCTAAAGGGTAATATTTACACAGCATACTTATTTATCAATGTTATTCTAAACGAATAATAATTAATTGTTGGTAAGGTTGAGAACACTGTATTATCAACGACCGTCGACCGACTTCCGATGGTTCACTGAATCAGCTGTGAGGTACGTTCCGTATCTCAACTAGCGATCGGTTATGTTCAGTGGATCTTCCACAGACATTTTTAATTATTTTCAAGCCGTAATAATGTGTAGATTCTCCAAGTTCCTATTTGAAATCAAAAAATAATTTAATGCAATAATAACAATAATAGTAATAATAAGGATCATATTATAATAACAAATAAGTATATTTCGTCGTGATGTACCAATGTTTAACGAAAGTATAGTGTTCTCTTACACTAGATTTTTTTCATGTTTAAATCTGAAAAGAATAAGAAAACAGTTCAGTGTTAAAGTACCTTTGATTTGGAAAAGTAAAACAAGAAGAAATCTTATAGTAAAGTTGGTCTAAACGGTAACATTACTTTTGGTGAATGATGAATCGTCAATTAATTGTATCTAGGTGTAGGTATGTGCTGAAATAAATTTCCATTGAAAACTTTTCAATTGAAAAACTTAAATTCGAGAACGATTATTGTATAGATACCTTTCGTTATATAAGAGAAAGAGAGGATTTAGAGGTCTCGTAAAATTCTTGATTTATCTCTGAAGGTTTAATTTACCTTTGAAAATATTTTAAGCCTCTTAAACTCTGAACTTATTTCGAAGTTTTTAACTTGAATACCAGGGACCTGTTGCGCAGCTTAATTAAACCGATTGCTCGAACATTTGAAAAACTCAAGCAATTAGGAGGCGTGCGGATCAAAGGCGGTATTTTAGTCTGTTAATTCGGCTAATGTTTGAGAACGAAGTGTATGCAATTTAAGCTGTAATTAAACTAGTAGGAACGACGACGGAAAATAGGCATGCTCATTTCTAAGGTGGTAATATTTAAAGTGGATTTTTAGAGATTTTGTGTTTTAGTAAGGTGTTGTTATGTATTAATTTATTTTATCAATATTACCGTCATATCAAAAATTATCTCGGTTAAAGATAGTTATGGAATTAAAAACTGCTGTTATAGCTTATTTCATCCTTATACAGGGTTTTTCAACGAAAACTTGACCCCACTATAATTACAAAACCTGTCTGTTCTTGGGGGGAGCATTTTTGACAGTTAAATGAGTTAAACCAACTTAATATGTTCATCGTCATAACCCCTAGCAACCCCAACTTTAAAATTTCAAATAGAACTGCCCTACTTCCAACACATCATTTTAAAGCCCTTTCCACTGCGAATACACTGGTGCACCATTTTTGGGAATCGGTTGAGATTTGACAAACCGACATTCGCGTACTAATTTCTACAGAAATGCCCACCAATAATAAGCTTTTTATCTACTACATAACCACATTACTTTTTTTGATGTGTCGATCAGTTTACAAAAAAAAAGTCTCAAAGTAAAAAAGCTGAAGCAAAACAAAACAAGTTTTATTTAATGTATTGCTCAAAATGATCCCCGTTAACTTGCAAACAATAATACAGTCTGTTCTAAAATTCTGCTCGAACATTACTAAAGGCAAGAGAAATGAATAATGCCGTAGACCCCGAAAAAGAAACATGATGCAGCTACGGACACGTGTTTCGGAGTTATTGCTCCTCATCAGCGTAGCGTAGCTTAAACAATGGATCTGCGTAATAAGATCAGAACAATAACTAAAGGTTAGAAAGCACAGTACACAGTACTCAAATTCGTGCTTTCGTACATCATGGACCACGATTGCAGCCTCAAATAACAGCAGTCAGCACATAGAGCTAAATAATACAAGAATAATGAATAATGCCGTAGACCCGAAAAAGAAACATGATGCAGCTACGGACACGTGTATTATTTAACCCTGTTAAACGTTACTCTTTTGTTCATATTTGCCTAGGAATAAATAGAGCAGTACGCATAGAGCTCTATGTGCTGACTGCTGTCATTTGAGGCTGCAATCGTGGTCCATGATGCACGAAAGCACGAATTTGAGTACTGTGTACTGTGCTTTCTAACCTTTAGTTATTATTACGCAGATCCATTGTTTAAGCTACGCTACGCTGATGAGGAGCAATAACTCCGAAACACGTGTCCGTAGCTGCATCATGTTTCTTTTTCGGGGTCTACGGCATTATTCATTTCTCTTGTATTATTTAACCCTGTTAAACGTCACTCTATTACTAAAGACATCCGGTGTTATTAATCGGCATTCTTCCACAATTCTCTGACGCAACACCTCTAGTGCTTCAGGCTGCGTGGCGTACACTCGCGATTTCAAATGGCCCCACAGGAAAAAGTGCAAAAGGGATAGATCAGGTGATCTTGGTGGCCATTCGATGGGACCTCTTCTACCAATTCAATGCCCTGGGAAATGCTCATCCAAAAATTGCCGCACAGCAACAGCATAGTGAGGGGGTGCGCCATCTTGTTGGAAAGTTATTTCATTTCTGCTAAATTGTCGTCACTCTCTAAAATTTCTGTTATCATAGGGCCAATCGTGTCTTCCAATGATTGTAAAAAGGTGTTCTCATCGAAATTTCCTTAAATAAAAAACGGTCCAACAAGTTGGTTCTCCAAAATTCCGGCCCAAACGTTCAATTTTTGAGGAGTCTGAGTATGAAATTCCGTGACTAAATGAGGATTAGTGTCACTCCAATAGCGACAATTGTGTCTATTCACTTCATCATTCAACATAAATGTACATTCCGTCTGAAAAACACGTATTGTAGAGAAGATTTTGGTTCAGTAGAGGTCCCTCACTAAAATATTCGCAATATACAGGGTGGTTCAGAATGTACCGATTAAACTTCGGGAACTAATAAAGTACGTTAAAATAAATGGACTTTCTTTAATAAACTTATATCTAAAACCGCATAGTTTCTGAGATACAGGGGGTCAAAATTTAATTTAAAAAAAATATTTTTTTAAATATGTTCTTAATTAGTTGAGGTATTTTAACGAAACTTGTTTGACAAATTAACAGTAACAAGTAACGATTTCCGAAAAAAATTCGACTCGCTAATTTATACAGTGGCGGAGCATTCAATTTTTTAATTTTTACTTCTTAAAAAATAGTGATACGCCACTGGATAAATTTTAAAAAATTAACATTTTTAAAAACTACACTTATTTCTTAATAACAAAGTATTCTTGGCATTTTTGTCATAACCCAAAGCTTTGTGCAAAAAATTGGTTCAGAAAACGTTCTGCAAAGCTATAAATTAGTATCTTGAATACTCCGTCACTGTATAAATTAGCGAGTACTATTTTTTTCGGAAAACGTTACTTGTTACTGTTAATTTGTCAAACAAGTATCGTTAAAATACCTCAACTAATTAAGAACATATTTAAAAATATTTTTTTTTTAAATTAAACTTTGACCCCTGTATCTCAGAAACTATGCGGTTTTAGATATAAGTTTATTAAATAAAGTCCATTTATTTTAACGTACTCTATTAGTTCCCGAAGTTTAATCGGTAAATTCTGAACCACCCTGTATATTGGGTACGACGATCAAAATTATCTTCATGTAACTCTTGAACCAGCATCATCTTAAATGAATGAAACTTGTATTTTCTCAAAATCCGATGAATACTTGATGGATACACCAGAAACTTGAGACACCACTTTAATCGACTGATTATTGTCCATCTGCAAGTGACCCAAAACTGTCAGTTCAACTGCTTCATTTCGAATTGAGTGATTAATTAAACTATTTTTAACAAATTACTCAAACCAGAGAGAAAAACTGAAAAATTATGTTCAGTTCCCATCAAATTAGCGTCGCACAATATAAGGTTCTTATTATACGGAAAATTATAAATTACATATACTTACTTTGCATTTGCAGCATTATAAATAGGTACTACACAATAAATTTTCATTTAATTTGTAACTTTCCATAGGTTGCACTGTATAATATATATATACTATATCTACCTAAGGGGTGCGTGATGATTCAAAAAGGAAACAGGAGGCATATAATGCCCCACGAACAATATTGCATCTGAATATACACTACCAAAATGGCCATCATGATGTTGCTAGTGTCTGCATTAAAATAATAAATCTCAGGATTGTTCACGTTAAGCATTAGGGAAATAAGGGACGCTCTTGATGTGATGAATAGGGTTAAATCTACAAGACGTGACGAAAACAAAAGAACGCAAAGTAAGCCGAGGATTCTTATCGGATTTGGCTTGTAAAGATGCATTAGATTTGACAGAAAACAGGAATGTAATCAATCATAATTTGCGAAGACTTCAAGAGAAATGTTCCTTTTAGTAGATCGGAAATTTAAGTAGGTATTGTAATGCGAAAGTGTGGATTATGTAAACAGCGTTACACGAAAATGCTTCTCACTCAATTTTTTAAATTAATTACAAAGCCATACTTTTGACAATGAGATACTTTTAAAATAATGTTAATATTAAGCCATGTAAAATTATTGATTAGAAGAATATATCGAATTGTTTTTCTCTATCGGTTACTTAACAGAAATTTTATTAAGTTTCACATGCAGGATTTCAATATGTCCTTTTGCCTGCTATACAGCTTTTTTGCAGCATGCTTTAAATGATTTTTCACTTGTTAGTGATTTTTTAGACAGCAGCAAATAAAGGCAAATGATGCGCTTGCACGATGCTATTTGATTATATTTAAAAATATACGGGTTCAAATTTGACATCATTGAACTTTTGTCCATCACAGAAGAACTTTTGTAGATTTGTGGTATTATAGATATTGCTCTATAGAAAAAATAAACTGAGACTTAAACAAAAAATTTGATGTTTTTTAAATATCTGCTTTTTCGAAAAAAATCAGAAAGGCCCACCCGAGGGCCCACCTTTAGTATGTCTTCCTTTTTTCTTATTCTGTAAATATTTTTAAAATTTTATCGACAACTTTAACACCCTACAACTTGTATATAAAAAAATCGATTGAGCTTAATTGCATGACGATTTATTGACAAGTTGTTCGTGGATGAGTATTTAATAAAGCTAATAATTTGCTATTATTGTAGCATAATCTGGACCTGCTGGATTGGAAGGCACAAACTGCATAATAAAATATATTCGGCTCCCTAACTAAATTACGCTTTGCACCGTTAGGGACATACACACACGAACTGAAATTTATTAGGCTGAATAATTCAACAGGAAAAATTGACTACCTTTTATTTTCCCGGTGTCCAGCTGGCAGTATTTCGATTTATGACCTGTTGTTCATAATTTTACGTCAGTGTTTCACAAAAATGCTACACATATTTTACTGCGTAAAAGAGTGTTGTTACTCTTGCTTTATTATCTGTTTTGTTAAGGATTTAAATAAATAATGAGACGTGAGCTCGAGTGATGCATCTTTCAATGATCATTTCATTTGGCACATCTTTGATAGTAAATAGGCTTATTTCGCCTTAGAGAAGACAAAAATATACATACCGGGTGTAAATGAAATTAGGCTTACCCCTATAACTTATTTGTTTTTTCAGATAACATTTTGAAATTTTGGCAGTTGCAATAACAAGTAAATTTGAATTAATACATGTTAATAAAATGATTCTAGCACTTCCGATTTCACCGGAAATGACCGTAACATCTATTTTTTAAATGGAACACCCTGTATATTTTTTTATTTTGGATTCAGGGATTCAGGTCGCGGAATTTCGAAGAGCCTCCTTAAATCTACGTTGCCTAATTATTTTATCAACTAAGCCTGCGTGGTAACCATTACTCATTGCTATATCCCGAACCAAATTTTTCTTTCTCAAATCTCTCCTAATTGAGAGAGAATATGTGAATTTTATCTAAGTGAAACGACTATTTAATTTAGAAACAAAGTTATCTACGTTAACAGTTTTTGTATGCTGCAAAAAAATCATCCACATATATCTTAGCCAAATTTTAAGAAAATATTAAAATTTTTGCTTCAATTTCAAACCTGCCCATAAAGAGGTGACAAAGAGTTACCCTTCATGGTGTTCGAAAGTAATTAATTAATAATAATTAATTAAACTGAAAGCAATTTTGTTTTATACAAAGTTTATGACTTCAATATATTCATTTACTACTTCTTGACTAAGGTCGTTTGATTTGAGTAAATCCCTGAGATAATCCAAGGCTTGTGGGATTGGTACACTTGGAAATAATCAACAAACATCAAAACATCAAAAATTTCACTCTTGCAACTGAATATTAACATTGTTATTGAAACCATTGGAATTGATGACTGAATAACTAAGTTGTGCAATGGGTAAACTTTCTACCTCCTTGATTAACTATTTTGATGGTAAGTTTGTGATCCAATTACTGCAACACTGGGACGCACCGACTTTCTATGCCAAACAATAACTTATGCTTTAAAGCAGGAGTCACAAGGCTGCCAGGTTGTTACATTTTTAAGAACATTTCTTACTTCAGTGATCATTTTTGGTAATGAATTTCTAGAAAGTTTCTTATAAGGACTGATCAGGTTGTCGGCCCTTTCACAATAGTCCTCTTTGTCTATTATAATAATATTACATTTATCAGCTTTTAAATAAAATCAATCTTTCCCTTAACCGTTCGATCGTTTTTTATCCTTTGTGAAAAAAGCAGGTTGGATAAACAAGACGTTCAATTCAAACCCGGTTTAAGGAACATATGGCGCCCATCTTAAATATGGAAGAACGAATAAGTTTATTGCCCAGAATGCGCTTAAGAACAATTACAGGAGAGACTTAAGGTTAATTTAGGAATGTAAAAAATTTTTTGGGAGCTTAGAAATTAGAAAATTGGGTTAAATTTTCTAATCAATTTGCAAGTGATTGTATATTGGCAAAATATTAGGCTATGATGTATTAATCATACTTTGAGATTCAATTCATAGAAAATAGAAATGTTTCTATGTTGTCCAAAGAACGATTATTAATTAGTAAAAAATAACGTCAACATTTGTTGGCGATTTGTTAGTAAACTTTGAAAATTTAACCCTATTAGTAGATTAGGTATCTACTTAAAGAGTTAAAATGGTTAAATATTGAATATATATTTAATATTTTAACTTTTGTACATCATTGGTTATTCTTTACATCGATGCCAGCGTATGTTATCAATGAATTAGTGAATCGAGATCAAATACATGATCAAAATGTTAGAAATCCTAAAAAGTTAACCATATAGTACCGCAATTTTTTCAGAGATCGTTTATTTACGTTTTAATAAATTTATATAATTCAGTCGGTATTAAACTAAAATTGTTTAAAATACATAATGTATTTAAGAAGAAAGTAAAAAATCAACTATTATAAAAACAACACGTAAACATATATAGTTTCCTCTTAGTTCTTTTTAATTCTAGTATAGATTAAACACAAGATAAGTAATCTTTTTAATTATTATTATTTTTTTAAACTCAGTTTTTTATAAGATTTGTTTTTATAAATAATAAAGACGTTTATTATTATTATCATTATTATTATTATTATACTATATTTGTAACTATCAAGATATCCTGATCAGTCAGACAAGATCTAATAACTTCTCAACTTTCTCTGCAAGTTTTCATGGTTCAGATATGATTTAGTCATTTGAAGATGTCGAACATATACCTACTATATTTAATGCCACACTTGTTCTTAAGGATCACCATTACTTACCATTACCAACCTGTACAGAATATTAAATTACTGACACCTTTATGTAATCCAGAAGTATAATAAGGATGTAAATTAATTAATTGGGAATCCTGTAAAGGGACGACGTCAAATTACAATAACAATAGAACAACTCAGTCGGGATAATACTGCGCGAAACAGCCTCTTTGAAGACTGAATTTAAAAAGTTTACATCGTTGGTCGCCGCAGCAACGCCCAAGGGAAATTTACCAGTTAATTAATTATCTATTAACGGATTGGTTTATATATCATTAAGCATTTTGTGCCATATTTAACTGAAAAATATGCGAAGGATAAAAAGATAACGTAATATGTAACAATTTTAATTTTTTAAAATATCGTCTATGTCTGTCTAACTAAATGTCTATTAGCATCAACTGCTAGTGGCTCGAGTTCCATAGAAATTAATTACAGGAGACGGATGGCTGCAACAATCACTGGATGCATCAGTCACACAATTAGAATCAAGACTCAAGACAAACTTCATGTAATTTATCGCTTCAAGTAGGAAGTTAAAGTAGGGCACCTATGGCCCTTATATTAAAGCATTATGAGAGTGCATACTTAATTGAATGTTTAAACTAGAAAATTATATCTCCAGATTTTCCAAATGGATTACGAATAAAAGTTGCCTGAATAAAAATATAGGTGTAGAACACTTTCTATTTTCAATTTTCATTCTGATAAAAGTAAATCTAGAATATAACAAAGTGTCGAGGTTCAAAGTAATAAGTAAGTACCTAAGTTACAACAGTTATCTCTCTACGAAATATTTCTGAATTATTCAATAAAAAAACGTTCAGTACATCAAGGCATCCATAAACATTAATTCATTTTAAGAATTTTTGAAAAACAGAATAAATATCCCTGGGCGTGTGTAGCTGCTTAGCTATTGCGGCACTGGAATATTTTTACAGCAAATACAACAAAGTTCCTATTCTGAATCTACTAATTTACCTAAATAGTTCCCTTTAATTGGAATCGTAGTTAGTAAATGTCTAGAACTCAGTTTAGCATACATATTGCGTTGCTAACTCACATTACCACACTGCCCTATCCTAATAACGAAATCTAATTAAAAAGGTTCGAAATGCCTGAAATACCGATTAAATGACTTTAGCAACTAATACCGCTTAAACCTCGTGTCGCCCACAGCCAACACCTATAATACCCTTTTAAAATTCACTTTATAAAATAATTTATTTTTTCATTATTTTGCGATTTGGTAAATCTCAATGTCATCGATTCCATATACATTTTAATTTCAATTAGAATAACATGGCTGATACCGGTCGTCAATTTTAATCAAATGTTTTATCAATTTAATTCCTGTATAATTTCGTTGTTTTAATTTTAGGCCGTTGATAAAGCACGACATATTATGAAACCATATTCTCTGGAAGTTTCTTAAGCAGACGAGAAGGAACGGTGATTGCCCTCAAATTAGACAGATCAAACACATTTTTCTGTTACAGCAATTTTTTCTGGGACGAGGCAAAACGCTTGGTGTAAAAGGTGATGAGGGCACGTCGGTACATCCTCAAGAGGCATTTTATTGACTACCTGAAGAAGAACGGACCAACATTAACCAATTTGTGGGCAATTTTTTCCAAGGAACGTCACTAAAATTTTCAATAGGAAAATAAGAAAATGCAAAATTATAAATTACTGGTTTCTAAAGATTTTTTCATTTAAAAAAAAAATCGCAACTCTGTTTCGAGTTGTTTTGTATGGCAATTAAGATACTAAATTTTTAAGAAACCTACTTTGAGCCTCTTTTCATCCATGGTCTGGTTTTAAAACTCGTAAAGAGAAATTTCGGAAATTTACGACATAAAAAAAGCGATTTGTCGAAAAATCTCCAATATTGACCATTTTTCGAAAATATCAGACGGAACGTTATTTGATAATTGAGTTAAAATTAGCTCACAACTTCTCCTTCCTCTTATGTTCCATGAAGCTCCTTTGTCTTCATGCAAACATTTTTCGAATGGTGATTTGGGGATTTGTGTAATTGCTGTTTATTGATGATATTCAAATATGTTGGGAACGGGTACTCAAATAATATATTTGTTATTAATCCATAAGTCAAATTTTCCTGCAGGTAATATTTATAATTCTGGTACTTAAGAAATACCTTTAATAAAGGTGAAAATCAACAGATCTACTACATCACAGAGATCGCATTGGAATTTGAATTTGGTGATAGTCTTAATCTATGATAATGCAATTTTCCCTTCAATTGATTTTCATTGTATTAAAATATATACTTACACTCCCGTTACTCAAAACATTCCCTTTTTTCGTCAACTTCCAAGGTTTATTTTAATTTTAAGGTGATTTAAACTTAGACTGTAGGTAACCCACAATACATACATAGTGCTGTAAAATTGAAAATGTAACGTTACGAATCCTAAGTGGACATCAATCACTTCCAATTCGTAATAAGGGACAGATATATCAGTAAATTCAGGCGTAAGCATTTTTGAGGAATCCAGAGTTGCTACATGTCTACATTTCAATTTGCATGCTTCATAAAAAGGTCATTTAAAGCTCGCACAGACACTCTAGGTTGGTATTCGAAGTCTCAATGCGCCTTATTTGAATTCGAATTTAACACCGCCCCGGTTTACTTCCCAAGGAATCAATCTATCGATAATATCGTTTTAGAAACTTTATATCGCAGAAAATAAAAACTGCTTTAAGAGAATTATACCAACGCCGACGCTCCTCGCCGTATTCTTTTGATGTATCTGCATAATCATACATACGCATAAGATGTAGAACTTTTGATAAATGATATGTATTCAAAGATATGTATGTAACTTCCTCCATAAATTGTATATAAATGTCAAAATGAGAATATATATGTATAGGGTGAAAGATACGCAGCAGCTAAAGCCAATATGCGAAGCAAAATTTCAATTTCTCGGGATTGCAAATCAGTAATTTATGGAAGACACACAGGACTGAATCATGAAACCGTTTGTCTAAAATTTATTAGAGTGTAGGGGGATAATAAAAACAACTTCGTAAATACTTAATTATTTATAGACGCTATTTACCTCAATTTTGAAAAATGGCCACCTTGCTACAGAGATGAATCCCAAGCGACCGACAGATAATAGTAAGTCAACCAATAGTAAATGTTAACTTACGTCATATTGACGTCATTCTCTCATAGGAACACATTCCCCAGTTTCCATAATAGACCCCCAGAGTGTATCTGGAGAGCAGCGCAGTACAGGAGAGCTTCGCTTTAGAATCATATCTTCCAAGCAGAAGCTATTCTAATAATGAACAAGGAAGAAGAAGTACAAACTGTGTGGATACATTTGCTCCACCAACCTGGCAGCTTTGCTGAGGTGAGGTCTGCCTTAATCAGAAGTGTGAGGATGTACTCGCCAGATATAAAGAAGTAAAACTGTGGGTTTTTGGTCACGTCGAAATTTCAGTGATTGGGAAAGCTGAAGAGCTGTGAGATGGTTCCGAGTATATCGGGTCAGCCTAATTACTGCATAAGAACCGAATGACTTTAAATCGTCTAATAGGAGTTCTGACTTATGAAATATCCATCAGATGAGTGTATAGGAAGACTTATCCAAGATGCGGGATAGATAGAGAAACATATTTCCATTTTTTGTGTTAGTGTGAGGCATGCAAGAAGCTGAGGTTTCAAATTTTTGGCACTAGAATAACACCACATGTAATTACGAATGCTCCTAACTTTCATTAGAAATTTTTACATCCGTGTTTCTCCTGGCCAGTATCTCCAATTTTGTATATTTACTTGTTAAGGAAAAAGGTCACTTTATCAAGAAATACTTTGTGGCAGAGGCAGATTCCAAAAAAATATGGATACTCAATAATCTTTATAATATTACTGCTATACAATTTTACAGGTCGTGTGTTTGCTGTTTGCTCGTCTAATGAAAATAAAGAATTGTTGGATCTAGTAATACCACATGGTTACGTAAGGATTTTGCATGAATATAATATTTGCTCCTATTCCTGTATACGTTACCGCTAAAACTGCAAACAAGTAGTTACACTTTCAATTACTGCATTTTGGATGGAGGCCTGAGGTCAGCTTCTGATATTTGATTTACTGTTGGCGGTTAGTGACCAATGACATTGTGAGTTGAAGGATATTTGCTGCCTTTGATTTATTAAAATGATTGTATCTATCAACGTCAACAAACAAGAGCAGTTGCTGGCTCTGAATAT
Source organism: Rhagium mordax (assembly GCA_963680705.1). Classification (NCBI taxonomy): domain Eukaryota; kingdom Metazoa; phylum Arthropoda; class Insecta; order Coleoptera; family Cerambycidae; genus Rhagium; species Rhagium mordax. The sequence continues at coordinate 28,478,767 of OY796661.1, read as the reverse complement.
TTTAGTAATGTGTTTTTTTCGGATATAACAGTTTGACCATTTTTTCTGTGGGAAATACTTGCGACATGATTCTGTCCATGCTGCTAAATGGACAAACGATCGTTTGGAGAATAAGATGGTGGAAATTACTGTGATCAGACGCAATCCACAATCTTAGGTTGTCTTCTTTATGTATTCCCATGGTTTATCCATAAAGTCCTCATCCCAACAACATTGAAATTGTGCATGAGTTAATGATAATAAAATAATCTCTGTAAGACCATGATTTAAACAGCTGTCGGACGGCTTACTTGATGAGCATTTGCTTCAGTGATGAATACACATTTGTGCTTAATGGAAATGTGACCAAATAAAATGTGAGATATTGATGAAATTAAAATCCACAGTTGCATAAAGAAAGTGAGTTACGAAAGTTGAATATAAGGGTATAGGTGTTCTTGTGATCTGAGCTTAATATATTGGAGGCTGTCAGAGTCAAAATTAATACACAAGACTTTCAAGGGATCAAAATAACCTTTTCCGTCCTCTTCATTTTAGGCAAGTCAGAATTAGCTTTAGTTCATTTTTCATGGGTTTCCTAAAATATATCGTTAATTAAAAGATCTCTATTGTGACACCCCATACCCCCTCGTATGTTTATTAATCTTTTTCCAGAGAAAAAGAAACATACTTTTGGCCTTTTTATGTGATCGTCTAGTTTTATAGTGGTAGGACCCAAAATACGTTGTGTTTGTAGCGTTTACTTCGATTCTTTTTATAAAGTTTGATATTATTTAACTACTGTGAATTATATTAATTTACTAAGATCGTGCACTGGTAAACTTAAATCTCATATTTAAGTTCACATTAATTTACCTTCTGAAAGAGAAACGATTAGTAAAAGAATACTCTTGAAATGATTATATTTGTTATTTATTCTATTTTAAGACAATTGTCAAAATAATATATAATCGCCTGGGCAGACGTGCAAGGGCAAAACTTTGTTACTTGCAAGGAGAAACTTCCCCTGGTATTCCGCCGTGTGTTCAGTGTCCACCAAACGATTGATAGGTAATACAAGCCTCGCTTCATAATTACCGGGCCGTTGTCGCTAACAGTCTCAATATGAAATCGCTATGTTACATAAAATACGGTGAACAATGTGCTTACGACAAAACTTTGTCGCAGCGAGGCAACTGCCCCTCTATTTGTTTCTTTTATGTTTCTTTTTTGTTCGATGTGTGCGTCAACAGAACCCTGAAAAACGCGAAGACAACTGTCCCCTAATTATCGTAGATTGAGATATTTGTATGTAAAACACAGCGACACATAATGAAAATGTACAGTTACTGTGGCCATAAATACATTACGGTATGCCACCGAATTATCACCGAAAGACGCCCGTAGTTACCTCAAAGGGTCGGTCGGTCAAAACCCAGATGGCATATTTCAAAAGCGTGCTTGAAGGTTGTAAACCTGTCCTTGCGCTCAGCGGTACCGAGCAAACAAAAGAGTATTCAAGGGATAAATATGCCATTCTAAACTAAATGACGTTAATAATAGTGGCCATCGGCCCAGGCGGTTATAAAATTCCTTAAAACTGGGTTACTCGGTTATAGTCCGAACACAAGAGATATTTACAATTTGTTATGCAAAACAATAATTAATAAAATATATAGTACCACAGGGACGCGCGTTCGGCTCCGATTTATAAAGTCGTAATTTGTTATTTCTAGTTCGGACAGTTAAATATTTGGTAACGAGTTATACTTGATATTCTCACCTAGTCTTGGGGCGACGGTGAGATCCGAAATAATCTCTCCCCCGGTTTCCCTACTCGGCTCCTCGTCGGGCCCCATGATGTTGTTGGACGCGAAGACGTCCACCTCTCCGCCACTTCGTAGTAACATACAACAAATGTGTATGTGGGGTGGAGAAATGTATTTGCCGCGGTTACGTAGACTTTGGGCCGTATCGAGGGGAGCGGGACAGGCGCCGATTCACGACTGCAGCTTGCCCCACTAGAGTTTTTAATTCTGTCTCCTCGATAGGTCTACGAAGCGTTGTGACAGGCGCCGGTTCACGACACAGCTCGCCACAAGGAAGTCTTAGGACAGTCTTCCTCGATTCGGGTTTTGGGTCCGGTATTTATACGATTTTGTCCTGTGACGTATTACATATCCTACATGCAAAAACAAAGATGCTAGGCGAATACTCCGAGCGAGTCCCGGCCAGATGTCGTCGTATCCGTACTGAATTATGAACCTTCGTCTAAGCTTTACGTAGTGACTATTTTCCTGTGACGACCGGTCATAAACTGACCTGAGCCCGGCATTCCTAAACCCATTTCGACGCAACTTATGTAAAAAACTTATGTAAAATATAATGTATTCGAATTTAACTCTCATAACTTGTACTGATAATTGAATAAAATAATAGAAATTTAGGAAAAATGCGCGTAATGAGGCAGCCCAGGGCTGGGGTGTCTCACTATTTTATTAATAAAATAGAATAAAAATAGTTTGCGGAGCAGGCGTACGTATTTGTCTTAAAAATCGCTAAATAATGGGATAATTTATGTACTCAACGGCGTTTTTAGTTAGTACCTTGTAGTAATTAAAAAATATATATAGGATGCATTTATGAGGCAAAGTGAAAGATGAAACATTTTTCGGAAAATGGTTTTAAACATTTTCTTCATAGCTACAACGGTTTTCAACTAAATGATTAAAGAACACTGTGAACTGTGAGTACATTAAGGTAAAAAAGGGGACTGACGAAAGCAATACATCCAGTCGTCGGATACCGAAATGGCGTACGATCATGGAAGAAAAATATTGTAATGATATATTTGATTTGAAAGTTTTCGTGATGTATAAATGTAATGATATTTAATTTTAAATTTTTTTATTTACGTTTTGGAATGTTTTATTGATTTATTATAGAAATTATGCTTTTAGTTTGCATTCATACACATTTGAGATATTTTGTTAATTCTTACCTGCTTTTTACAGCATCTGCTTTATAAATAAATAACACTCTGTACTTTACAATTGAAAAATGCTTATTTGGAGCCTTTTTACTCCTTGTCTATTTTATTTCAGGGCTTGGATTCGTTCGAGACTTGGGATACTTACTTTGAATTACTTTTTGTTTTGAATTGTAATGATTTAATAAAATTTAATATTGAAAATTTTGTATCTTATTGTCAATCTACTGTTTGTGAGATCTTTGGTACTGCTTGACCTTGCTCAATATTATGCTGTGAAGTTAGTTTACTGTAATAAAATTTTGATACTGCTTTTGAATAAAAGATGTCGCTCTGCTTATAGATTTTTCAGTTCGATTTATTTCATAAATAACAAGGGTTTCTTAACTACCTGCGATAACTTAAGCTAGTAATGACAAATTGCTATTAACTTTTACAAATATCTTAAATCTAAACTGTTCAAATTCGCGTGGGTTTTGATTAATTTAATAAAGTTTATTTGAATTTTAACGATCACTGAATTAGTTAGTGGTTTTGCCACGAATTGTTTACTCTTCTGTCAAATTGAAATAATGGACGCTTGTTCTGCAAATTTTGTGAAGTTACAAATTTCTGCTCCCACCGTAGGTTGCTGTGACTTTAAATTTGCTTGCAAATGGTGCCAGAAACTGCTGGACTTTTATCCTTACTTTGGATGTATTTGCAGCCCACAGGTACGTGAATTTTATAGTTAAAATCTATAATACTGACTTACTTGTTTATCTGTAGTATTCATGCACGAAATTTATATTTATTTGGAATATTTTTAAATTTATTTCAGGACTGACGTTTTAACGTGCGGTTGCTTTCTAATGCTGGAGTCAACAACTTTCATTTATTTCTTTGGTTGCCTGGTGGAAAATATTCCAGAACATTCCTATGTCATGGCAAGCTGGACATTTGATATGAATTTCCGTAAGTATTTTCTTGATATTCTTATAGTATTGCTTATTTGCTGGCTGTTTGGAGCTGGTTTCGTGTATTTAAATTCATTCTGGTTCCATTAACTTGCATTTGCTTTTATTCCGTTGACATATTTTTCGACTTTCCGTTGCTGCGTAGTCACTCTTGCACATTTTCTTTCACTCGCGTTGCACTGTGTTTTAAACGTTCACATTCACTATGTTTTATCGTTATGCCTTAATCTAACTTAATCTATAACAAAATTTCCTTAAATTATATAAATAACTGACTTTCTTCAATTTTTCTATCTACCTAGTGACATCTCTTATCTGTTTCTTTATGATTTCTCACTATTTTGACCTTTTTCTGTAATCATTAACATTTCCTTTTTTATTTATTAACAATTATTAACCTTTTAACCTTAGTTTTGTATATGATGTAATTTATTTGAATTTTTAGGTGGTCACCGTTTACCTTCGGAGAAGATTTTACGTTAGCTGACTTTACAAGAATTCTTTCTGGATATCCTGTGTCTCCGTTGTCTGGGTTTTATCAACTTTGTGCCAGTAGTGATATTTGCAATTTGAGTGATAATTTGTAAGCATTTTTCATTTGTGGTGTACCTTTTTATTACAAATAAAACCTTCTACTTTCTACGATTGCATGTTATTTTGAATCTGAATATCTTTTAGTTCTGTTTTAGTTTTTATTTGCTATTTTTATGTATTTTAGAATGGATTTTATTTCTTTGTAGTTGTATATTTATTTATTGAAAGCTTGTTTTGCATGTAGAATTTATTTTTATTTTATTAAATGCATGTTTTTGTGAATATTTTAATTTTAACTTTATTTATTTATTTTGCATGTTGAATAATATTACAATATATTCACTTCTGTAATATTTATTGAATCAAATAAAAAAATTTAAAAATAACATTTCTAATTTATTTATTATTTGGTAGCTATACCTTTGATTTATACTGTTGAAAAGTTGACCCGATGAAAAAAATCTTGAATTGGCCATCAGACGGGAACCTTTCATTGTCGATTTTGCACGCCATTTCCCTTACTAAAAGCATCATTTTATATAAGTGATAAATTGTGGTTCGTATAAATAATTTCAATCCTTAGTGACTCTAGAAAAAAAAAAATAAATGTACAACTTTTCAATGTGATTTGTACTTGATTTTTTCGGCATGAAATAAACTCATTTTGAATACGGGAAAAAATTTGGAAAAACTTAGTTTACCTGATTCAATCCCTGTTACTTGTGGCTTTAATGATTATTTCCAAAATTATATACAAAAAATGCCGGCCATATTAATCGATTATTCTGACGATTTAAAGGTTACGTTACTCGTGTAAACTTTTTTATTTCATTATAAACACAAAGCGCAAGTCGAAAACTAAACAATTTGGTTAGCTAATTATATGAAATCTGAAATCAATTTTTTTCTTTGGAAAATACTTTTTACATGTATCTTAAATAAGTGACTTTGAGGTCAAAGCTCGATTGAATGACTTGCTTGTTCGCCACATTTGACATTCTAGAATTCTAGAACTTCGGATACCGATAAGGAGCCTCAAAAGATATACTAGTTTTTTAGGAAGCTTTATTTCTGTAGGTTTGAGAATAATAAATATTTAGTTTCTCCTGTTTTTAATAGATCTGAGCGAAATTTGGAATCAACTTACAGAAGAGGGGAACTATAATAAAATGAATGTGAAACCTGAAAGAAAATAAACAAACCAAAATGGTGTAAACTTGATTTATTAAAAGTAAAACTGATTGTTTACAAACGGTATCGTAAAATAGAAATAAAATGTATAAAGTAAACTGTTAAATATTACCACACTAAATTAGTTTTCCTTGCAATTCATTGTCATGGTGAATGCGCTTTCAATAACAAAGGGATCTTTGATGTTTGTTCAGTCACATGATATAAAAAGTCAATGAAGCTTTTAAATGCTTTTATGGCTTTTAAAAAGTTTATATTGGAGATGGAACGCGCTTTTTATTGTCGACTACAACTATTTTTATACACAGTATATAGATCGGCTTTTTCATTTTTTAAGGTTTACAAAAAAAACTTAACTTTGTTGTATATCAGTAACTAAATTACTCGTGGAATAATACTTAATTAATGTAACAAGTGTATGTGAAAAGTGATACTTTATTGAACAAACAGGCATATTTGAGGCGGAGCTGTAAGCGAGTTGTAAAAGCCCACAAGTATAATTAATTATATAAGTCGCTTTTTCCACGTGTTGCGAACACAATTTTTTTCTTGAACCGCGAAAATACAAGAAATATTTTTTTAAACGTATTATTTCGATAATATAATTCTTTATAATATGATTGTATTTAATTGTTTAAATTATTTCAAGTTAGTATCGTCAATATTTATCTCGTATTATTACTAAATACGTAACAGAACAAGAATGGTTTTATTCCGCTCATATATCAAATCGCAACATTGGCACTTAAGCGAGCAGAACAATTAGTTTCCATTCAGTCGAGATCACTGCCAAGCCACCAAAAATAGTCTCATCACACATTCCTTTTAGTACGTTTTATACAAAATAAGTTTTTGCTTGGTACATAAATCTTCCCTGAATATATCCAACGTTGACACTATAAACTTGCTCTATTGTCAAAGCTGCGTTATACATGTATATATTTTCCAGATAATAAAAACCTTTTTTTGTCAAGTCTGTAATAAAATTTATTTATTCTGATCTGACAGGAGATACCTAACCTTTTCCTAAGTCTTGAACTACAAATATTATTAATTTTATTGATATTAATGAAAGTCTATTCATAATACCCAGTGCGGGGTGCAGTAATTAAATTAAATATATTTTTTTTATCGACTGAAAATTTATGTTCACCCTTTCCGCAACACCCTGGGACTTTGCTTCATCAACTGAACATTTTTCGAAATTACCGTAATGTCGTAATAACTATAAAATTTGGTTGAGGGCTCTCATACTAATAATATATAATAATTCATTAAGTTAAAGGTTTAACAATTTTCGCAAAGTTTGGTATAAATCTTCTATAAATCCGGCTAATTAAAAAAACAAATTGTTTTCGTCAATTTCTTGAAAATTAAACGATAAAAAACTCTACGAACCTTTTTGGTAGAATAAAGAATTACCTATTTAAAAAAATGGTTATTGCAAAAAAAGTATATGTGATAGTTATTTTTTTTAAATGGTCAATTTTAGAAATTTTCGCAAACGGCTCCATCGAGAGCCCCTAATTTCTTTTCAAATTCATTTAATTTGTTATATTTTATTAATATTGTCACAAATGGCCAATTATTTTAAATATTATTTAGTGCAAGTAGGTTTACATGTCTGGGCTACTGTAAAAGTTAAATAAAAAAATTTAATGAAATAAACGTACAACGTTGCTGAGTTAAGATAAATTTTTGCTGACAATAGAAAACTCACGACCTTACCTAGAAAATCCTGGGGCGTAATCGTTTTTCTCGATTTCGCCTTCTAAAAAAGTTATGAATTTTTGAAAATAGGCGATTTTGTCGGATTCTAGCGATTTTTCAAACATGTATCCATTAGAAACGCACCACAGCCTTTCCCTTTGGATGTAGAGGATGCGGACCCGAACGAGGGCAAGAAGAAGGAAAAATGAACTTATTTTTTAGGTCCATCTCTGTTCATTGAACTTAATTCTGGGAATCACGTCAAATTCTAAAAAATAAATAGAAATAAGAAAATTGCCAAAATATGTCAAGATAAAAGTGTAGTATCAAAGGCAAACTTCAACAGTTTGCCCCAGAAAACCACTGTATATAATTCTAAATGAATATAAATACAATATTGTATTTACTCTATATAATTCTAAATGAATATAAATACAATATTGTATTTATATTCATTTAGAATTATATACAGTGGTTTTCTGGGGCAAACTGTTGAGGTTTGCCTTTGATACTACACTTTTATCTTGACATATTTTGGCAATTTTCTTATTTCTATTTATTTTTTAGAATTTGGCGTGATTCCCAGAATTAAGTTCAATGAATATTAACTATCCGCCACAAATAAACTACAAACAATATCCATCTCTGTTATTAGCCGAGATATGAATTTTTTTAAAAGGTCGATTTTGACGAAAAACTGGACTTTTTCAGGAGCCCTTGCTCATCCTCTCCCCGGGGGGAATTCTTCGACCAAACTTTCAGGAGAGCTAGAACCAATCTTCCTCTCGGATCCCTGAAAATTTCTTTGCTTAATATCCGTCCGCGGCCGAGCTCGGATAATCGAATAACTAAGTATTATGAACAATTTTTTTTTACTCTTCGATAATTTTTTTCACCCCTTTAGCAACGAGGTGGACGTGAGTTGCAATAGAATTTTTTTTTATTCATATTGACATAAACTGTTGAAAAAAAAAATAGAATCCTCGTGTCTCGTATGAGGTCAAAAATCCTGATCGACGTCTCTCCTACTATAAATAAAATGTCTAAAAAATCTGTTGTGCAATAATATGCTTTGGTTGAAAAGATCATAAATAATCATATTATGTGCAACTGGGAAGTACGGTTGTATTTCCTGCCTTGGCTGCGCTTAGGGGGCGAAATCATGCACTTTCCTTCCCAGTTTAACAAATTGTCCTCATGTCAACTATTTCACCGAGCTGTCTGGGAAAACTATTTGCATAAACATTATGCAGTCCCAGCGTATTTAATGAAATGTTTATTCCGATGTTACGTAATCTGCACGTTATAGACGAACGTTTTCATTATCATTCTCATTTGCTTTAATTTTAAACTTTGATGCGTATAATTATCATGTAAATTCTAACATTTTAGAATTACAAATGGTCGCAATAAAGCAGATTTTATAATTAACAATGCAAATATAATAAGTGTTGTACAAAGTGTAGAGCGCCATAAAAGAATATTACTGCATGACAAATAGCGGCAGTTTACATTTTTGCACAAAGAATGTATTCTAATATATGAAGTTTACAGAAGCACTGAACATATTTACAAATAATGTGAGCCTTCTTGTGCCTTTTGCAAGGACTATTTACATGACAAAAGGTCCTCTGTCAGGATATACTTCTAGAGAAAAGTTCAGAGGGAAGTGTATGAATAAAAAATAAATGAAGTTCTCTCTTAAACTTACCTCCATGTCAACTCTTTACAAATTTCCCGTATACATAGTGTCTCTAATTCCCGCATATAGTGTCTCTAATTTATCGCTCAGCTGTTATTTTTTAATATCAGCGACGGAATTAGACCTGAAAGATATTGAATAGTACATATTATAAAGTTGAGTTATTGCTTGCAATATTTTCGCGGTCTCAAATTTATTCCATCTAACGTGGTCTTGCACTATGGTTTTCTACCGTTTTTTTTTTTTTGAAACTAAACATAATACAGTGTTTCCATGTTAATGTTAATTGTCATAGTTGACAGCAACATATTCCTGCGGTAATTTGGAACCCCTATGAACATTTCTACCGTTTTTAAACATTCTGCAGTGATATAACAATCTTTACGATTCTGTTACATTTCGTTTATTTAATTCAGTAATCATTCCTCTCTCAAGAGATTGTGCAATATATACATTAAGATGTAATCAAATGCGGTAATCAAAATAAATTGCTTCTTTTGTTGCGCCATTTGTGAATCGATTCATATACCTTAAGGCCTATTAGACACACAATAAACACATTCATTTAAATCACAAAGGGATTCCTGAGATCTCGTCCTCCATTCTTTGAAACCAAGCCTATTGTGTATTAAGTAACTTTTGTATAAAATATTATAAATTTCCTAGGCGCGATATGTTGTTTAAAACTTTTCTGGCATCACAAAGCCAAAAATAAAAAATATAGGAAACATGCAGGAAATGAACTACTCAGTACTGTTGGGAAAATTTATAACTTCCACTCCTGCACAGGAAAATACAAATAGCAAAAACCATCATAAAAGAATTACTTATATACACATTTTGAAACATAATTTGCAGAATTTATATGGCGTGACAAAAACATTGCTTAATGTTGCAAAGTAAACATTGGAATGAAAAGTGTTTGAGCGGGAAACATATATTTTTATTTTTCTCGATAAATAATATCATTTTATGGCCCTTGAATTTTGTTTCTTTTGTTCTTTGGCATAAACATTTTTAACTCGTGTTACAAACAAGATAAATTATATACAGACATCCGTAATACAAGCACATACAACAAAAAAATTTACCGACACACATCCCCTATTTTTACTTCACATACTTGCACAGCTACACATTAATACGTCAATCAAATTGTACAGAATTCGGAGTAAACTAACTTGAAGTAATAATAATAATAAATATTTTTAGTAGACGCGTGGCAAACATTTATTACTGGCTCGAAAGACCATCAATTCTGCAACTAGAAATATTGTATTTCTTTACCCTGATTGGTAAAACTGCCCTTAACGTTTTTCCCAAACGTGATGGTATTTGTTTGGAACACAAAAAATAAAAATCAGGGTTTAAAGCTGAGATAGTTTAACTGTTTATAAAACCTAATTTAGCGATGTTCCAATTTGGTCAATCTTTCTGCAAGCTTTGTCAACTCATTTTAAATTTAAAAGTTGCACTACTTTCACGTGGAAAAGTTTCTCTATGAAAATGTTATACATGTAACACATCGACGCGACAGTTATGTGTCCCTGCTCGTATTTTTCTGACACCTAATACGACCTTCTTTGCGAATACTGTCTACTTTCCAATAATCCAATAACACTTCTTCAGCTCAACTTTTACTTGTAATATTCCATTTATATGTATCTCGACAACTTCTTTCATTATTACTATGTCAGTCAAGAGCAAATAAGTATATATTATAATAAGCCACGGGTCTTAGAAGGATGTAGTTTCCAGTTCGTATTTGTGTCAGCACCATGATTATTTTTGTTTCATTTTGACGGCCTTTGAAATGTTATTTTTGAAATAATTAAACGCTACAACAAGCCCAAGTCTGCAATTTGGATTAGTCTAAATAATCACCTAAATTACGTTAGACACGTGTTTAGATTAGAGGAGCAGTGGTGGTACAATTACTGATGTACTGACTCTTTTAATTTGCTACTATCACGTTCTTTTGGCTGACTTGTAAATAATATTATTAAACACGAGTGGATCTAATACGTGCAATATGTTCTGCTCAAAATTTGTGGGACACTCCAAAGTTAGTACTATTTCAAATGACTGTAAAATAATCTGATTTTAGAACAACAGACTTATAGATTCTAGAGAAATTCCTGCATTGTCATGAATTATAAATAAATGTGTTATTATAATAAAGTGTATCGAGCAAGAAATAAGCAGAACAAACATTTTTTAAAAAACAAATAACAAAAATTGAAACAAATATTACAGAATTCACTTGTAAAACCTACTAATATTGGATTGGATTTCCTTTTATGCGCAACTTCTTGATATATATAGTATATGAGATTATTTTCTACTGGTCTATCAGGAATTTCTAAAGTCATCTGTCTGTGGTTGAACTGGTAACTGTAATATCCTTCTTTAGAGCACTTCCCAAAGGTAATGATTAGTAGAATTTAAGTCTGGGGATAAAACTGGCCATATTAATTCCGATCGTTTAAAAAAAATCCACATTCGCTGTTGGGTTGGACGTTATCGTCCATATATCTAAACAAAATCAAGATCATCATCGCTAAAGTAAAGTAAAGTCAGCACGTCAGTGTTCCATTCAGAACTACGAGCTCTGTTCGAAAATAGATCCCAATGCCACCTCAAACTATAAGAGAAAGTCCACCAAAATAAGCAGGTTCCATTGTTGTTTCGTTCTGATACTTGCGCATTCGCCACATTTGAATTTTGTTATCCGGATGCAATGAAAATTTTGATTTGTCGCCGAACAACCAATGTTCCCACTAGCAGAAACGTTTAGGAGTTCCAAAACGAATTTGAAACGATTTACTCGGTTACTGGGTAAGAGTCGCGAAAATGTTAGTTGCGAGATGTAGGTGACACTTCCGCAGCAGCATTCATAAAAATTGTCACATACGTGTAGATAATGATGTTACCTCCATAAGGTTTCGAATCACACTGTTGTCCGTACGAATATGTTCAACCACACTGACAATATCTGATACTGCAAAAGCGCCACCTATATCTCGGAACCAACACTATTACCCTTTTTATTATTATTTCACTCAACGCTTCGGTATTCTATCGTTCATCTCGAGTATCCAACCGAACGTCTACTTCTGAAATCTGTTTCGAAGCCAATTTCTGAATATTTGGTTAAAGATGTTTGAACGATGATGACATTTATGGTTCTGTCCTGTTCTTATTCGCGAAAATCACAAAGGGTGCGACATCTCTTATGTAAATATGCAACCAGTATAGTGAGGAAAACAAATATTTGACGTTTTAGATTTCGCGGTAATGTTATCCGACAAATAGTAAGGGTTCATATTTGAAAGTCTAAAACTGTTTAATAACATCAATTAAAGTTGTGAAATTAATAGCAAATGCAAGAGATTCTGTTTAGTGCCTCAGTGCGGTACTTACAGCTCAAAATTAGTGTCCGCATGCACTGGTTTCCAAAAGACTCAAATACTTGTAGTAAATGGAAAAAGGCTTTAAAAATTGCCATACCAATAACCAATCTGTATGTGTGTATGTAGCATACATTTTATTCTTGATGATTTTTTTATTAGTAAGTATTATAGGCATATCAAATTACCTATATCTTTATTTTATTTTCAGCTACCTGATATTTTAAATAGGGACAAAAAGTTGTTGTATTTCACTGGAGTTGACCTTGATGTGATAAGTGTTGTGAACAATGCCTTAAAAATATTAGAAAATATAAAATCAGCAAATTGAAATTTTGTTTGTCTATGCTTTCACAGCTTTTGACATCACACTTCTTTTCAGGATGGCAAGACTTTGGGACTCCTTCACACTTGGATTCCTTGAATGGCACTCCGGAATCTGATTCCAGAAACGCACTGAAACTTTCCATACATTTAAATAGAGTCTGTTCATACAGAGATTCCGTAGAATGCATCTATGTACCTATATGCATTCTATAGGGAATCTCTGTGTAACTTTATTTAAATGTATAGAAAGTTTCAGCGCGCTTCTGGAATCGGATTCCGGAATGCGATTCAAGGAATCCAAGTGTGAAGGAATCCTTAGAAATAAGTTCAACTTCATACACCATTTTCAAAGTTTCTTTTTCATTACCCCATGCCTGCGTTACATCTGTGCAACTTAGCTCCTCTAATTCCTCAATCGTCATAAGTATAATGAATTTTCAGAATAATTAAATAGTAATAAGTATAATAAATACAAAAACTACTGAATTATTTTATAATTTAACAAATCTTGCCGGTTTGTGTAAATGAGCGTGGAGATTATATGCTTATAAAACCCAGATTGACCTGCTTTGCAGCTGCATACGCATTGCCATTTATTGGGCTCATCTCGTATACATATTTTTATTTCATGAGGTGGAGAATTTAATGCAGATGTTTGCAAACACAGGGCAAATATTTGTTGCTTGATGACTTCTTCAACCTGGCAGAGAATGATATGACCAGCTTTAAATACGGCTTCGCCTTCTTTCATGGGTCTACTTTTGGTTCCAACATAACCAAAAATGTCGCTCAATTCTACTATAACTTTCGGCATGGCGGAAAACCTTTCACGTAAATAGTTATTTATACGAAAATAATACACTTCAGGTTATGACAGCCGCAATGTTTTCCTCACTATATACGACATTTTGAAAATTCACTAGCGCCATCTGTTGAGCATGATTTTCGCGAATAGCTCTGCTTTAGCTGCTTTACTGACTTTGACAGTAATTAGGTACAAGAATTAGAAGATACTGAGTAACTGGGCAGTTCGTTGTGAAATTTCGCCTTCTATCATGCCCATTGCCCTATCCAAAATTATTTAAACTCATCATTTTCAGATTTGTTCATACTTAATTTTCAAGTAAATTGTTTTCAAAGTTATCTAGTAAGTACAATTATTACAAACAAGTGCAACATGAAATATCACTTTGTATAAAAAAATAACTCGACTTTGTTTCTTACCCGATATAATACACAGCTTTGTCAAAATGACTCGGGCAGTTTCAATTATGATGACACCAGAAGATTTTCTGTAGAATTCGATGCTGTTCTAAAATTAATCTATTTTTAAGCTTTTTTTGCAGTCAGTTGCAGTTAGATCCATTTTTTGGATGTCCCTGATGTCCCACTTCCGATTTTGGGCAGAATATTTACAATTAGGGAATGGGGGGCAGAACCGTATAGCGAGGCAGAACCGGGTACCCCCACTATAATGGTCAACTAGTGCTTGAGTAATGTGCAGTGAACGCCAGTCTGTTCACGTGATGTACAGCAGTATCCAGTTTAAGTGTGAAGACGTAAGTAGTTACCGTAACGACAGAAAGTGAAGAAACGTATTTTAACAGGTAAGTGATGCTATTTTGCCCTATTTTCAATCTACCTACAGTTAACTAAGGACATAATTGATAACATTCGTAGTTATACTATTAGATACGGTGTTTTCTTGCGAACGCTCGTGATATAACGGTTTTCATTGAATTTAATGTGTAAACCGTATTTTTGTCTTTCATTAATTTGTAGCACGTGGGGCAGAACCGGTGGGATAAAAACGGGTAGTACCCGGTTATGCCCCATATGAAATGATCATGTGTAAAATATTCGGGAGAACATCATTCAATATTTTATTGACTTATATTTTATTAATTTCAGAGCAGAATGGTACGAAATTACCAACGAAAGTCTAACCGACAGAATTGGTCTGCAGATGACATGAAAAATGCGATTGAGCAAGTTTTATCAAGAGCAATGGGTTACAAGAAAGCCGCTCAAATCTACAATGTTCCGCAATCAACGCTGGAGGATAGGGTAAAAAAGAAGAAGAATGGATCATCTTTGGAAGAGGCTTCTTCTAAGGGTAAAGGCTAAACTTTAAATTTAATTGTCTGTAAATCAATACAATGATTTTCTTTTCAAGAATGGGAAAGTACAAATGTATTTTCTCAGAAGAACAAGAAATTGAGCTTGTTGAGTATGTCCAGCATATGAAAAGCCGCTTGTTTGCCCTTACCACTGTTGAATTAAGACGTTTAGCTTATCAGTAGGCCCAAAGGAATCAACTGCCGCACAATTTTAATCATGACAATGAAACAGCAGGTCTGGATTGGCTCAAAGGTTTTCTTAAACGGCATCACAATTTGTCATTACGATCCCCAGAACCTACATCAGCTGCTCGTGCCATGGGATTTAATAAAGTGGCCGTTGGCAAATATTTGATCTGTTAACAAGTTTAATAGACAAATACAGTTTTCGTCCAACTAGGATTTATAATGTCGATGAGACAGGACTTACAACTGTCCCAAAAAGCCATTCAAAAGTAATTGCTATGAGGGGCCGCAGACAAGTGGGAACTTTGGCGTCAGGAGAACGAGGACAATTAGTAACAGCAGTTTTGTCCTTTTCAGCTGCAGGTTGTGCCCCTACCCATGGGGCACAACCGTATTTTGTAAGATATTCGTTTTTATATATTTTTTATTTTTCTAAGATTTATATTCATTTAAGTTAACATTGTTGTTTACATTATACCTTGACGTTTATGTTAATAGCATTAAAAATTAAAAATTTAAATAATCAAGTATATGATAGATAATTTCCCTTAGCTAGCCGGTGTTGCCCCCCCATTCCCCTATGTATATTTCATTCGCATACGCATACATCTGAGATAGGTTATATGTATATTTTTAGCCGTATTATTTTACATTAGCTTTTAAAGAACGTTGCTACTTTGCGACTAAAATTTGTATAGGCTGCATTTATTATATAATATGTGGAGAATATTAATTCTACCTAGTACCTAACTACTAGAAAATTAATTTTCCCTTCGGAATAACAACCTCGCATTGTTGCATATGGTTCAGGATGCATGAAATCCCTACCTTCATCGTTCATAATCATGATTATGCGCCAGTACCGGAGCAATTTGCTCGCCCAATGCATTTACCGGTATTAAGTCTAGAATATTTTTAGATGACTATGTTTAGAATAGAAATTGGTTTATTAATAAATTTTTTCATCCTTCCTGTCTGAAGCCACAACGAAATTATTGTAAGAAAATTTTGCACCTGAATGACTTTTTACATTTTGCAAATAAATTTTTTATTGAATCAATATTACGTAAGAAAATAAACATAAAGCGCACTTTGAAGAGGAGGCTCTGCACAATTGAAGTTAATTATTGGTAGTTGCAATAATGAAATTGTGGCTATTATATCAATGGATTTTTTTGTCCCGAAAATTTTGCGAAATTTCATTAAATTGTTGGAACACAACACAATTTTTGACATGAGGTCAACCAAAGAGATGCTCCTGGACACAAATATCATAGCACGATGGTAAATGGAATAATAAATGAATTGTTGCAAGAAAATCAATTACCTGACATCGGCCAACGTGTAATCCCATGAATGAAAGGGTGAAGCAATCAATAATTCAACATCGCAAAGTGTCCTCTTCGTCAGCATGCAAATTTTGCTGTCAAATGTTAATTTGACAGCAAAAAATACATGAAGAATGCTACTTAAAATGATATATCAACATTATAAAATTACATTTAAGCACGAACGCAAGGACTAAGATAAATAGAATCATTTTAGGTTTTGACATCGATAACCTAGGTTTAGAAAATTTACAATGCAATAAACACTCCACTACGTCGAGTCGGTTGAAAGGACATAACCTATGAAATCACAATACTCTGCGATATTTGTGGTGGAAAAGTTTCATCACAGAGTTCATACTGGTTAAAAACCGTTTGCCCCTAAGGTGTGTGAGAAATGTTTTTCTACAAAAATACAGAAGAAAAAACATTTAAGAGTGGATACTGGCGAAAAAACGTATAATTGTAAATACTTGTGGGAAAGGTTTTACTCAACGATCTCCTTTGAGGAATCATGATAGATCCCATACAGGTGAAATGTCTTACATGTATTTGATTTGTATAAAAGGGTTTATATCCAAGAGTGCCATGTACACTTACGCAAGTAAAGGAATAATATAGTAAAGAGGCGCAGCCAAGCTGATCTTGAGATTTTAGAATTATAGTTTTTTATAGGTTTCAGGATATTAATCCTTTGTTTACATATGCAAAAGTAGGCTGGTAAACAAGTCATAACTAAAGTTGTACAGTTATATTTAAAACTTGTACGGTAATAATATTACAAATACAGATCTGTCAATAACTGTCAACAGATGAAATAATAAATAATGAAACTATAATATAGGGCTATTTATTAATACAAACAGACAGAAAACTCCAAACAATAATAATTAAGTACTGAAATCCAACTGAAATGTATTTTCAGGCAATCCAAGGTCCAGTTTTATGTAGCCGTTGTGACATTAAAAATGTAAACATTTATGTAATATGAAAAAAGGTAACAAATAAAAACAAACAAAATATAACTGTAACCATGGCGACAAATCAACCCATACAGACTTGACCAACTAATGAAATGAAAACGTTATTAATAAGAGAATATCAAAAGGTAATATCTATTAATAATGTCTTTATTTTCTGAAACCGATAAACTATTGAACAAATCACGGATGTTATGAATCATAACAGCCTTAGATGTCTTAAAATCCTCGCTCTACGAGCTCGGATTTCAAACCGACATCTGCGGCAGTTATGATAATCATAACATTCCTAGATATGTTAATAGCTATTACCAATAGCTTCCAGACTGTCATTAATTTTTAACGTTATGGAACTTATATTTAATTTGGATGCATAGTGCATAGCCCTAAAAATTGAAGACAATCCTAAAGTTATTGATAAAAATACAATACTAAAATCTCGAAACCTGCTCAGTTGCGCTTCATTGTTATTCTTTACTCAATGCATGGAATGTTACACACTGCCAGAAATGCCATGTTAGAGAGAGTACGAGTATGCAATTTTGTTATAATTCAATGAGTCACGGCAAATTTTGTTAGACGCTTGGAGGAATATAGTGCAATTATAGAGGCCATTTTACCAAATATTTCATTAGAAAATATTCTTTGGAATGTATGTTTTATATTTTCTTACATCGAACCAATAAAAACGTATTAACAAAATAGAACGGCCACTCAATCACAAAAAAATTAATAGCAGCTCTTGCTGCATTGACACTACCGTTGTTTTATTTTAAATAACCAACTTGTAGCTCATCATTGTGTCCTGAGCCAAATATACTTCTAATGTTAGAGCGATGACTTTTGGGATTTATTGTTGTTGATAATGAAGTCTGTTATTCGTCTTCTGAATAATGCCACCCACACACAAAATCTTAAAGGATCAAACTTGTTTGGACAAAATCATAAGGATCCTCATTAGTTTATGTTGACCTCAGAAGATGTTTTTATTTATGTCAAGAAGTTATATCACACCAATGAAATAAGATTTAAGCCTCTTAAACTACATTTTTGCAATATTTATTAAAAGCGTATAATCTATATACGGATATACATTTCAGGAATATTGTGGTTATAATTTTAACCTAATCCACCATTTCGCTTTGTAAGTCGTGCAGACTTCATAACTACATATAAATTTTATAAGCCAGATTTAATTTTCACAAAGGAAAATGAATAAAATGAGAGGTTATTAATAGTTTCAGAAGATATATTTGCATACTCTGTATTTGGGAACCACATCAAAAGGCAAAGAGCACTTGAGAAAGGTGTGGGAGTGGGAGTGATAATTACTGACGCGACTGATTCGTAATCCGATAAAACTTTCACGACTTTACTAATTCTAAAGTTGAAAAGTTATATTTATTTATATACAAGGAGTTTGGTAACTGGATCTAAAGGAAGTGTCATATGTAAAATCGAATTCTAAGCATAAAACAAAAAGAATAACTTATTTTCATATCGGGCTTCGTTTAGGAAATATTGAGGTAAAAAAATTACTTTATTAATTTTATTCAGCACTTTGTAATGATAACAATAAAGGAAACAAATTTTCACAACGTAAAAAACTAGAGTGGATTTTCAAAAATGCCACCATTTACATTGATACACATCTGGCAACGTAAAACAAGAGAATTGTATACTTCTGCAAAATTTACAGTGTTTTGAATAGTATGTACTGAATTTAAAATTCTATTTCCTAATTGCTCAACAGTATTAATTGGCTCAGCATAAACTAATTGTTTTAAGTGACTCCATAAGTAAAAGTCTAGAGGGTTAAGGTTCGGAGATCTTGCGGGTCAATGAACGGGACCGCGCCTCCCTATCCGTCTCCCATTGAAATTATTTTAGAGCCATTCTACCACATTTCTTCCAGTATGTGGTGGTGCACCGTCATGCTGATACCACATTCCATTGTGCAGGCTAATAGGAATGTCATCTAATAAATCTTGCAAGTCATTTTCTAAGAATGCTAGGAATGCGGCAGCATTTAAACGATGAGGCAAAATTTAAATAGGGAGCAGTTGTCCATTCAAAATATCATACCAAGTGTTTATCGAAAATCTTTGTTGAAAACCTCTAATTTTAACTGCGTGTGGATTTTGTAAAAACCACGTAGCTCGTTACGACGATTGTTAATTCCATTGCTCGTAAACATTGATTCATCTGTTCAGAGCGTGTCGCTAATAAAGTTAAGATTTTGTCCATTCTGTTCAAGTAGCCAATGACAAAATGCTAGCCGCTGTGTCTCGTCACTTGGCTGCAAGTGATGAACTCTTTGGTAGTGGTACGGAAGTAAAACTTCTCGATTAATAGTCCTAACAGAATTATGCGGCAATTGTAACTGTGTGGAAATTCTTCTAGTACTTGTCGTTGGATCATCAAGTACTGCATCAATAATGGCGATTTCTGGTGCAACAGTGTGCTGAGGATGTGGACCACTACGATCATTAATTCCATATTCACGAAGCCCTCGAAATGCATTAGAAAAAACTGACAAGGTTGCCGTCTATTTGGATATTTTTCATTGTATTCCCTGCACACAGCTCTTGTGTTACCATCAGAGTACCCATAAACATAAATAATGTCAGCAATCTCTTCATTAATGAACTGCATTTCAACATATTTTGTAAAACATTAACAAAAAGTCATGCTACGTAGAGAAAAATAATTAGTTGATCACAAGCCGTCAAATAATAAACTTTTATTTTCATAGCTGTCTTAGTTTTTGCATTTTTTTTAAATATTTCTTAAACGAAGCCCAATATGAAAAAAAGTTATTCTTTGTTTTATGCTTAGAATTAGATTTTACATAATGACGTTTCATTTTGGCAATCCAGTAACACCCTGTATTAAAATTAATTAATCGGGTGTATTCTGTATCGCCTGCCGTTAATTATAACTGACTGTTAAAATTATCCAATCAGAGCCCCTCATTTTGAGGAAATCTTTGGCCTGATTGGATAAGAATTTTAACAGCCATCAGTTATAATTAACGACAGGAGATACAGAATACACGCTAAAATAAGTTAAAATTATCTACTTTTAACATAATTTGTTACAATTCGTATTGAATTATAAAATGGAAAATATGATGATGATGAAATATGAGAGCAATCACACGTGACACCTCAGTTCCTTTTTACCGAGTAGGGTTGCTATTCTTGGTCTCAAATCATAGGCGTAATGAAAAGCATTATATCTATTCAGTAGAGCAGCATTTCCCAAACTTTTCCTACGATGGAACACGTCACAAATTGATTATTTTGTAGGGTAGGTAGACATAAATAATAAATAAAATAAGTAAGTAAATCAAAGCGTTTTCTTACAAAACACATTACGTTCTTAATAACTTCGATGTTTTTGGGCCTTTGTTATAAATACTTTTGTTAAATCAGAGTCACTAGTTAAGTCAAATATACAGGGTGATCCAAATTTAAGTCGGGAAACTTCGCTAGTGGATACTACGCCTAAAAATAAAACCTTTTTGTCTTATAAACATATATCGAAAAACGAATGGATTTCAAGATAAAAGGTGTTGAAGTTGGCGAAAACAAAATTATTTTTTTTAATATCTCAATAACGAATAAAGATTTTTTATTCAAATTTGACATACAGGTATAATTAAGGCAAGCACACCGGCTAAAATTAATTTATTCCAAAATATTACACTGGGTGATTATTTTTTCCTGATCGATTACCTACCCCTTAAACCACAAGAACTTTTTGTTTGTACGCCACTGGTCAAATTTAATAGATACATTTTATTCTACGTTCCTTTTAGAGAAAAAAAGTATTTTTGGCTTTTTTTCGAAATTCTTATGGTTTTTGATAAAATTAACATTTTCTACAACCTACTATAAACGACGGGACGAAGCAATAATTTTTTTCATCTTGCAAAAAAAGAAGTATGGGGACCGACTAAAGTGAACCTCGCGAGTCCTAAAAAAATACAAAAAAAATTCCAAGTCAGTGGCGTCGAAAAAAAGGGGCGCTGCAGAGAAAACGGGGAAAAAAATTCGAAAATGTTTTTCACTACTTATCTTCATTTTCCGACGACGTTTACACATAGGGGGTCGAAAAATTTTTTGGGTGCTCGGCCTGACTGAACAACTGAACAAAAGGATCGAAATAGCTATTTATAAAACTAGTTGCAAAATGAGCGTGTTTTTTGCACTAGATGTGAAGATTAGACCATGAGCGTAGCAGCGAGTGGTCCAACTCATCGTGTGCAAAAAACACGCAGTTTTGCATCGTGTTTTATACAATATTTTTTGCAGTTTAGTTGTTACGAAAAAAATAATATTTTCGTTACGTTTCCTTTACGTTTAACATAATATAATAAATAAGATAAGTGTTTTCTCAATAAAAATGTTGTACGTTTAATATTTATGTTGTATTCTTAGCAAAAATAAATGGATCTGTCGCAATATCTGTTTATATGACTAAACTCATTATAGCACAAGTGTTAAAATGAAAACTCATTTTAGCACAAGTGATAAAATGAAAACTCATTTTAGCACAAGTGTTAAAATAAAATCTCATTTTAGCACTTGTGCTAAAATGAACCACTTTTGACAATGACAATCAGTGTCAAAAAGATGACTTTTCGTAACTAAATTGCAACAAAATTTTTTTTTATCGAAACCAAAAAAAAGTATGGAACAAGACTAAAGTGAACCTCGCGAGTCCGAAAAAGGTACTACCCTTTTTTCGACGCCACTGACTTGGAATTTTTTTAGTACCTTTTTCGGACTTGCCAGGTTCACTTTAGTCTTGTTCCATAGTTTTTCTTCGGTTTGGATAAAAAAAATTTTTGTGATCATTTTGTTCAGTGTAGAGGTCAAGCCGGGCACTCAAAAAATTTTTCGATCCCCTATGTGTAAACATCGTCGGAAAATGAAGATAAATAGTAAAAAACATTTTCGAATTTTTTCCCCGTTTTCTCTGCAGCGCCCCTTTTTTTCGACGTCACTGACTTGGAATTTTTTTAGTAGGTATTTTATTAGCACTCGTGAGGTTCACTTTAGTCGGTCCCCATCAACGACATAAGAATAACTAGACAAGTAATGAAATGGACTCGTCCACGTACTTAGCGTCTCATTGGTTACAAACACGTGGAGCACCAATGAGACGCTGAGTACGTTGGACGAATGCAAACAAATCGGAATCATTACTTGTCTAGTTATTCTTATGTCGTTGGTCCCCATACTTCCTTTTTTGTAAGATGAAAAAAATTATTGCTTCGTCCCGTCGTTTATGGGTTGTAGAAAATGTCAATTTTATCAAAAACCATAAGAATTTCGAAAAAAAGCCAAAAATACTTTTTTTCTCTAAAAGGAACGTAGAACTGAATTTTTCTATTAAATTTGACCAGTGGCGTACAAACAAAAAGTTCTTGTGGTTTAAGGGGTAATCGATCAGGAAAAAATAATCACGCAGTGTAATATTTTGGACTAAATTAATTTTAGCCGGTGTGCTTGCCTTAATTATATCTGTATGTCAAATTTGAATAAAAAATCTTTATTCGTTATTGAGATATTAAAAAAAAAAATTTTGTTTCCGCCAACTTCAACACCTTTTATCTTGAAATCCATTCGTTTTTCGATATATGTTTATATGACAAAAAGTTATTATTTTTAGGCGTAGTGTCCGCTGGCGAAGTTTCCCGACTTAAATTCCGACCACCCTGTACATATTGTCATAATCACTTGCACTGAAGTCTGCTGGATTAGCTGTCACTGTAATGGATTCCAGACTCAGGAATTGTCCTCACTTTATTTTAGAAAATATTGAAAAAGAGTTGAGGCATGCAAGTGTTCCAAAATAATGTTCTTCATCTACTTTAAAATTAATGTCTGTCAATAATTCATGATTGGCGGGAAAACAATCGAAATTGTTCTATTCAACTGTAAAGTAGAAATGTAGAATTGTAACTTTCCTAACAAAGATCTAATTTTATTTATTGTATTAAAAATTGTAATAATTATTTCCTTGTCATGGTAAGTTAATTTTATTGCAATTTGTAAAAATATCTGTCTAATACTAAACAATCATCGTCCATGAAGCATTTGTTTAATAATTCAATAAAATTGTGCCCTAAATTATGTGTTTGACTACGAAGTTCAAAAATCCTCAATAATGCTTTTTTTCTAGACAGCTCTCACTTCAGATTATAACGTAATTGCTTTATGTGCACTACCCATTTCATCGCACAAAATTTTAAATAATCTGGATTGAAGTGATCGAGTGGCACAATCCAAGCGCAGTGAAGAGTGTCTGAGTGAACATGTTTGAATTTGTCGCAGTATTTAAAACCATTCGTACTAATTTTGATAATTTTTCACGGAACAATTATTCACTTTCCATAGAATACCGGTGTTCCGCGGAACGGTTCGCTGCAGTCGAGTAACAGTTTACAAAGGAGCTGAATAAGCTACGTACTAGTTATAATATTATGAGACACTTTCCCGATATGATTTTTTAATCGAAATCTGGATGGTTTTTCTGAAAATTTGTAACATTGCACACGACTTCATAGTATTTTTTTGAGTAATATGCACTGCGGTGAAGAAATATTTTTGTATGAAGAGAACGACCGTTTGGAATCTAAAGATGTAGGTAATATTTGTGATGTTATAGTCTTTGAAATTAGTTAACAGATCTGGAGTAGTATTATTACTATAAATCTGCCTTAAAATCTATTTTCTTGCTAAATTTTTATTTTTTTTCAATTTAAGTTCATAAAATTTACAAAAGTTTGTATTTCATGTTAAGTACATAATTAATAATATTTTTTTACAAAATCTACTTTATATTTATAAAGAAGGGATAGAATGGTGATTAGTTTTAAATTAGACATTTGCAAATTAATGTAAAACTAAATTATATCTAACGTTTACTTTAATAGTTTTAGTCGCGAAAGATATTCAATTGCTTTTTGGTTTACAAAAATTGTATTATTAAGAGTCTGTATCAGATGCAAGTCTCGATTCTACCACACCCCGCACTGGTCAGGTCATATATGATGCAGTCAAACCGAAACTACCGCGACTGCAGGTTGCAGCAGGTGCATAATATGTATTATCGCAAATTCGTGTGAGATGGCAGCACTTTTAAGGCATAGAGACATGCATTTTTTGTTTTTCAAATAAATTAATAAATTTACAGCTCATACCAAGAGTTGGGAAATAAAATTTGAAAGTTAGAAGCAATGAAAAATGTCGGAAAATTAATAAATTTGGCCAGAAAAAATATAAAATACATGTACAAAAAAATTTTTTTTTAAGGAAAAAATAACTTTCCGACATTTTATACATAGATTAATGTGATAAAAATTGCTTTCAAATCGGATAAATTTTAAACGACATATTCGAAAACTACGATTTTTAAAATTTTGTTTTACCCATATTTCTCGAGGGTATAAGAAATGCTAATATTAGTTGTTATTATAAGTATGATAATTAATTTAAAAGTATTTTCTCTCACATATTTGCGAGCATATTTGCTTTCATAGATTTTTTTTACTTTATTAAAAAAAGTTTTTTTGGGATTGTTGTTTGTAATAGTGTTATAAATCGCGTATATCATAATATGTACTTACATGATTGAAGTATTTTTTATTTTTATAGCAATATAAGGTTTGCACATGTATAGGTATCTGTAATATTCATATGTATAGTAATTCACTACATAAATAGTTTGTACAATAATTCCTTTGATTAAGTAGAAGAGTACCTGAGTACCTGCGTTCTCAAAAAGTACAAATTGTATTCTAGTTATTTTCAGGAGAACTAGTGAGAATATTTAGAACAATGCCTCAAAATTAATATTTTTCAATGCTGTTTAACAATTTGCAACATCGAGAAAAATACCAATTGATGGCCGAGAGTTATTCATAGCTATTTGTATCACTAGGGAGGAAAGTGCCACTTTTCCTCCCGTGGGTGAAGTTCACTGCCCGACGCGAGGCGGAGGGCAGTGATCACCAAGGGAGGAAAAAGCACTTTAATCCCGTGTAATACATATAATTTTTTCTCCTACCTGTATAATTAACTTATATATGTAAATAGATCAATTATTTGATTTTATTGAAACTATTTATTGAGTAAAGAGATAAAAACAAATCCTTAAATATATCTTAAATACATTATTTTTAGATGTTAGAATTATTGGTTATATTTATATTCAATGTGCAATACACTTTCCTCCCTCATATGGGGGAAGAAAATACTTTCCTCCCTAGGGAGGAAAAGTGGCATTTTCCTCCCTCATATGAGGGAGGAAAGTGTGTACTTTCCATTATGGTAGGAGGAAAAATTATTCTTAATACATTTTAAGTACTATGGGCAGATTTCTTATTTGTTTTTGATGCCTATTAACCTCGTCTTTTGTTTTTTCCATAATTACCAACATTATGTTCCACTGTATTCTTATAATACCTAAACATAATTACCGTTTTTATTAATGAATTAATTTAATTTATTTCAACATGCTGCAATAGGCATTTAAGAGTGATGCTATTTATTAAGGTTTTTATGAACATGTCTATACATTGTATTTGATGTGATTGGGTTTGTATTATCCATTTGTTTTTGTTTACTGAGATTTTGGGTGTTATATTCTTTATATCTTTTAAATAGCTTCTCTGTCCTTACGTGTATAATTATTGTTAATAAGAATTTCGTAATGGCAATAGTCGTTTTGTAAAATTTGTTCTAGTTTTGTGTAGTTAATTTTTTATTATATTATCATGCTAAATAATAAATAGAAATCCAAGTAACAACTACTCAACGGGCAAAAGCCCCGACTTGCATTGAATTACACTTGGAAATCCAAAATTGATAGCCAATATTATTCATCTTTTCAATTACCTATGGCACACTGACGAGAACATAATAAGTTCGAAACCGGTCTGTGTCCGGTGACGAAAAGACGAATAATATTGGCTATCAATTTTGGATCCCCAAGTGTAATTCAATGCAAGTTGGGGCTTTTGCCCGTTGAGTAGTTGTTACTTGGATTTCTATTTATTATTTAGCATGTAGTTTAGTCCACCAGGGCTAGAGGTCGCCTGCTTTTGGTATTTGCTTTGCAAATTGCTATCTGTCACAGAGACATCGTCGATGTCTTGGCAGGTAGTAGCAACTGACCACCAGAGGGATGATTCTATCTCTCACCACTATTATATTATCAGTTTTGTATTTATTGCAATATCTCGTACCGGAGAATTTTGTGGGTAGTGATAAGAAATAGAGTCTTCAATTACAATTAATAAAAAAATGATAATTGGTATCTTAGTTTTATGTAAATATAGTCGATACATGTTTAGCATTCTGTACTATTGTGCAGGAACTATTCATTAAGGCAATGAAATTTTTTCCTGGTAGTATATTAGAGTATTCCTATCCATATTGATTTTTGTAAAATGTTAACGTTAACGTCACCTACAATTACGTTTGTATGAAAATTATATGGTATTACTGCTAAGTCTAGGAAGTGTTCCTAAAAATCGTCCCCAACATAAACGCTGACTGTATTCCCAAATTTCATTTAACTAGCACACCAGCTCGAAGACGGGCTTCAATTATGTAATTTTTGTGCTCTGTGGTGAAAACCATAATAATAAAAATGATTAAAGAACTGATTTTAAGATTAGAAAATAAAAAAATTATGAAAATGATTGCCATATTTTGACAATAAAAAAATAAAGAAATTAATCATTACCAAACGATAAAATAAGCGATAACAGCAGTATTTGATTCCGTGACCATCTTTGACCAACATAAATTTTTATATCCCGGTACAAATTAACCCTATTAATGAAACACTATCATGTTTTCAATTTATAAATTGCCAGATCCAGAACCGCCTAACATAAAGAGCAAGAAATTGATGTTTACCCCTCCACAGAGATATATTTACTTGAGGACGAAAACACATCGATGGTTGTATCACAACTGAACGGAACGCGAATACCTACCTACTCTGCTTTTCAACTTCCAAAAAGGCGTCCCTTCTCTTGACAACAATGAATTCGCACCGTAATTTTCCAAGCCTAGTAATGTCCCTAAAACCATGTATTCAACTTGAAGTCACTAACCTAAGCTAAAATTTATTCTAATATTCTAAGCAGTACTCTAAGTAGGGATCAAAACAACACAGTGATTTTAAATTTATAAAACACACGCCCACCTCTATGTAATTTCCGCTTTGTTTAGCTACTTTGTGGTCGTGACATGTTTATACGTTTTATTGACAAAATGTTACGTGCAGCATTTTCACTGCTTGGCTGAATTTTATGTCACTTGAAAATTTACTATTGTCGTCCTTGAATATAAATATGAATGTATACAAGGACTACTGAGGCTTTATTATGTCTCACATTTTCATCCACGTGGTTTGTTATGTACTATATGGTCCATGACATTATGAACACGAGAAGCAGTCGACCAAGAAAATTTACCACACATTCAAGAGTTGTCAAACGTTAAAACTTCTTAGGTTGGGTGTAAGAAGAAATCATTTCGCACGGAGCAGAATGAAATTATCAGAGACGTTTTAGATCGCTGGGAAATACACATCAAACCATAGCCATACTCTTTGCGTGGACTATACCTACTGTATAACTACACCTTTTCCAACTATAATTCAGAAAAACACGCATGTATTTCAGAAAATCTCGATTGTAATTCAGATTTTTCACATGTAATTCAGAAAATTGCATTTGTAATTCAGATTTTTCACATGTAATTCAGAAAATCCCATCTGTAATTCAGATTTTCCCATATGTAATTCAGATTTTCCCATATGTAATTCAGAAAATTTCATTTGTTATTGAGAAAATCCCAATTGTAAATCAGATAACAGTTGTAATTCAAAAACCAGAATTTTTGATAATAGGTTTAAATTATTTATGTAATAATTAAATTATATGACATACATATGTATGTACATAATATTTTTACATACATATAATGAAAGTAAAAACAATGCAAAACATTCTTAAAGAAGCTATATTATTGACCGATTGGCATATCTTCCAACGCCAGTGATGCTGCGTGGTAGGTAGTGGTATGTTGCGCTGTACGCGCACAGTCTCCTCCTACTTTGGTTTGAGTAATCTGAATTACAATTGAGTTTTTCTGAATTACAAATGAGATTTTCTGAACTACATTTGAAAAGTTTGAATTACAAATGAATTTTCTGAATTACATGTGAAAAATCTGAATTACAAATGAAATTTTCTGAATTACATGTGAAAAATCTGAATTACAAATGAAATTTTCTGAATTACATGTGAAAAATCTGAATTACAACTGATAGTTTCTGAATTACAATTGGAAAAGGTGTAGAAGTGTGCTAAAGTGTTGTTTTCAATATTTTTTCTTGCTTTTACCAGTCACTTTATCTTTTGTCTTTAGTACACATATAATCCTATTTTCAAAATCAAACCTATGTGTTATCAATAACAGCATTAAAATTCTATTCCACGTTGAATATTTTCAATTCTTGACGTTTCGATCATCTTTTTCGCTGTTACTTTTTCCAGCCAAATGAAGTATCCCCAAGCACCTTAAACCTAACTTGCGTTGCATTTGACACAGCTCATTATCAGTCTATTTAACTTAATTAATTCTGGTGGGATTTCTAATTCTCTCTATGAAAATATTGTATTAGACTTTATTGTAAATCAATCCAAAACTTCTGACAACAGTTAGGGAAAAAGTTGCACAACAACAAACAAGACATATTATGGAGGACGCAATAATCGAAGTCGTGAAAAAGTTTATCTACCTAGGGTTCTTAGATAATAACGGTAAAATAGTTCATAATGTGGAAAAAATAGAATATTACTCATAAAATTCCTTTATTTGACGTTACCGGTTTCGTGAACAATATAATTTTGCTTCACATCCTCAGACGTAACAGGACTACAATTAATTATAAATAATGAATAAGGTGACAGTATGTAATAATTAATCCTAATAAGTTATTAAAACTTAAAATAAATCACAGATAGCAACTATATTTGTCTATAAAAACACAAGAAATCTAAATAAAAACAAACACTAAACATAGAATTATTTAAAAAACTTACTAAAATATTTAGATGACACTTTTTAAAATTTAGTTTAATTAAAACATAATATTAAATAAATTAATGAACAATTTATTATACGAAAGAAAAAAGGAGAAATGTACTTACATTTTTATAAATTAAAAACAAGGGTAGTCAAAATTTTTGAATTGTTTTCCAACATAGTCAGTAAATAAAAGCAATGTACTATATGAACGTACTTACATTTTTATAAATTAAAAACAAGGGTAGTCAAAATTTTTGAATTGTTTTCCAACATAGTCAGTAAATAAAAGCAATGTACTATATGAACCTATTTAATTAAATAATAAAAATATTTTTAAAATTTTTTTGTCTTATTAAATTTCAACGTGACAGACAATAGGCAATAGGCAAAAATAACAAATTATTGAAAAAATGGAAAATTAACTATCCTATGGTATCACAGAACTCTAGTCCAGTGTGTTGCATCTTCCATGACCTTTATGTTCTGTGGTATAGTTATGTCTTATGAATGATAACGGATAAAATAAACAAATAAAAATTAAATAACAACAGAAAAGGTAAACAAAGATTGAAGATTCAAATTGTACTTGTGAATTGAGAGATAATGAATTTGGGTTCTTTGATTCTTTCAGAATTTCCAAACTTTCAAGGTTATTAAATTCTGAAAGAATCAAAGAACCCAAATTCATTATATCTCAATTCACAATTTGAATCTTCAATCTTCGTTTACCTTTTCTGTTGTTATTTAATTTTTATTTGTTCTAATCAATCCGTTATCATTCATAAGACATAACTAGACCACAGAACATAAAGGTCATGGAAGATGCAACACACTGGACTAGAGTTCTGTGATACCATAGGATAGTTTATTTTCCACTTTTTCAATAATTTGTTATTTTTGCCATCTATAATGAAATAGAATAAGCTCCAAATCACCTGGTTCTTTATACGTGGTTTCCTTTTTATTGATTTTTAACTTATTGTTATATCTTTTTAAATTTACTGATAGAGGGCGCCATATTTTTAATTGGAATTTTCTAGACTAATGATTCCTCTTATTTGATTTTAATTCGTTGTGTTGTCTGTCACGTTGAAATTTAATAAGACAAAAATTTTTTAAAATATTTTTATTATTTAATTAAATAGGTTCATTATAGTACATTGCTTTTATTTACTGTTTATGTTGGAAAACAATTCAAACATTTTGACTACCCTTGTTTTTAATTTATAAAAATGTAAGTACATTTCTTCTTTCTTCTTTACTTATAATAATTGTTCATTAATTTATTTAATATTATGTTTTAATTAAACTTAATTTTAAAAAGTGTTATCTAAATATTTTAGTAAGTTTTTTAAATAACTCTATGTTTAGTGTTTGTTTTTATTTAGATTTCTTGTGTTTTTATAGACAAATATAGTTGCTATCTGTGATTTATTTTAAGTTTTAATAACTTATTAAGATCAATTATTACATACTGTCACCTTATTCATTATTTATAATTAATTGTAGTCCTGTTACGTCTGAGGATGTGAAGCAAAATTATATTGTTCACGAAACCGGTAACGTCAAATAAAGGAATTTTATGAGTAATATTCAATTTTTTCCACATTATGAACAATTACTTGGTAAAATAGTTAGTGCAGAAGTTAAATGGAGAATCCTATCAAAAAATAAACACTATCATGAGCTCATGGATTATACAAGACTACTATCAGACCGTTTTAACTGACAGATCACAGATGCACATTGATAAAGAAGTATCAAAAGATACTCTCGTATGCCGAAAAAATATTGTAGCTAGAAGATAATAATGATCTAATTTTAAGGGCGCTATAAATTTAAGTTTATCAGCTATACAAGTGCTCTGATAAAGTCCAACACAAAATCAATCTACTAAGAATAGGTCACATAAAGTAAATCAAGACAGCTGTCTTTCGAAGAAAATATTTATTAGGGAAGGGTCAGAGGTGCTTGCGTCCCGAACTGCGATTTTCAGATTACAAGATAAGCGACCAGAGATTTGTGGAGTTGGCGTATGCACGAATTTTACAAAATAATAATAATAAATGAAATTATGAAATTAGGTAAACTGATGGCAATATGTATTGTATATGAACAAAAGGAAAAGAGTTTTCGGGTTCTCCTCCGCGTCAAATATTTTGTAAGTATTCTTGACGATTCGACCACATTGTCGTAGTTTTCGCATGGGAAGACCACGACAAAATGGTCGAAACGTCAATAATCCAAAATATTCAACGCGGAAGAGAACCCGAAAATTCTTCTACAAATCAACAGCTCCGCGAAAGCCTAAGAATCCATAGTAGCAGATATTTTTGTTAAATACTTCTCGGAAATCAGAGTAATGCTTGCAAATAAATTAAATATTTATCTTAAAATTCATTCAGCTCTAAACAATAACACGTAGGTATTGAAAAGTATTGGTTTTATATGAACCTATGACAACTGTCTATTAAATACAGAGTGCAGTATGCATCAGAATCTGACACATTAAGTGAAATTAGTACTTGGAACCGTTTTGTCAATACTGTATGGTATTTAAATGACTTTTTTAGGTTACAAGCGGGAGGAAATGTAAGTTTTACGGATGATACTGTAGTTATACTCATTTTATGTCATGAGATATTTATTATAGCAGTAATATGTTCTTATAGAAATGAAGTCTTATATTGTGTAATAAAATACATAATTACATGATATTAAATTTTATAAATTTGATGTTGAAAACTTTGTGTGACGTTGTTTCTGTTTTCACATTTACATTTCTCTGAAAAATGATACACGAGCAGTATTAAATCTTTTATTGTGGCATTTGTGTCTTAAAAATAAAACCAGGAAATGAGAGGGCCCGGTCAGAATTCTATCCGGTAGAGTTATATATTTGGCGCCCAACGTGGGGTGCTCAATTATGTGATTGTATAATTATTATATTGCGTATTACATATGCGTACATTTTCTGTAAACAAATATCATTATTATTCTATGTTATTGAAGACTAGGAGATTCAATAAATTAATAAATATCAGTACTATTTAATTGCAGAAATAAATATTTACTAAAATGGATAAAACTTGTCAATAAATCATCATGACATTTATGCTCTCCTAGGTTTCATGTTTAATCGTGATATGTGTCAGGTGAGCGTACAAGTAATAAATAACAAACAGTTTTAACGCAGATGGTTGCGACCTCATTTTCCAGTACGTCAATTGATATATTATTGTAGATTATCATTAAAATGAATAGGACTGAATGGAAAAATTTGATAAGAGGAGACAAGGCTCCTAACAGGCTGTTGTGCCAATTATGATGATGATACAGGATCTAAAATTCATTGCCAGCCAATCCACAAAGAATTAAAAATTCCTCCAGTGTCGCCGTTATATATAGGAAGTTTTTAAAAAAATTATGCATATTATTGAAAAGGCCGATAGAGAATTCATCATTTGCAATGAAAAATTCCTGCACTATTTTTTCATTCATACTTGTACTACAAAAAAAAAATTGTTAAATATTGTTGAATAATTAGGAAAAATATATTGTGATCGTCAAAAAAGAACAACACTCATTATTACTGAAATATATTTTCGACATAGGGAACCAAAAGAGTCGTTCAAAAATATACTTTTCTCATACTCATTTGTACCCCTTGTGCGTCTGTAATAATTAAGGCACTCGGTTATGGCTCCAGTTTTTTATTAATTTCAGGTTGCTAATTGCTAAGGGATAACAAACAACCCCTTTATCCAGTAGATATAATTGTAAAGTTTGAAATGTACAACAGAAAAAACGTAATAGAAGCTACAAAAATGCAATAAAAACACTCTTAAATTCCTAATACCTTAGAGCTTTTAAATTGTATATGGCCGCTTTATATTGTTATATTTTTATAATTTGCCACGTTGTACGCTCACAGAAACAATTAATTAAAAATTTTCTACTGTGCGAAAGCGCCGCGTTAGTATTTTTATTTCATAAAATGAAAGCTCTACTCATCATGCACTTCCGAATGCGAGACAAAAATACATTAATTACTTAATTTTTTTGTTTATCATGCCAAAATAAATTGTTTTTACCTCTAATAATTTATACATGTATATACATATTTATAAATCGCTTTAAGGCATGTTTAATTTGACTAATAAACCATGGGGGATATTATTTGCACTGAAAACTGAAACTAGTTTTTACAAAAAATAAACATTATATATTGAAGGGTTTGTAGAAAAAAATTATTGAACGGATTGAATATAATAGCATATGTGGATGACTGTTTAATAAAACTACTCTGTTTCAAATATGATAAGGTTAAAGTCGTAGTAGAGTCAGTATATAGATAATCATTGCCACCAAACGGCCTATGTACTAGCGCATTGCCCATAGCTTGCAATATATACATATAAACACATGCTACAGAAAAATCGGTTAATTTCTTTCAATTAGAAAAACCAATTGGCTACGCCAGTCAACGACAGAAGTGGTTCCCAAAAGTCCCATCAACTTTCCAGTGAAGCAGGTCGGTATTTAAAAAATTTTTCTCAGAAATCTTTGTAAAAATATCAACAGGCACCTCTTTTAAAATTAATGATACGAGTTAGGGCTATATTTGTTTCGGAGTTTCCCTCTAAATCACGTTTTAGCAGTTGCAAAGAAAATAATTTATCAAAAGCATGTTCATACGATGTTTATTGGCTTAGATCTATTTCGAGCCAAACGATTATTAAAGGTTTTATGGTTATTACTGAATATAAAAGATCCAACTTTTCCTTTATTTAATAACGCTTTGTGAGATTCATTGACTCCCCATAAAAAATGATCAAATACTATTAACTATTACAGCGAATCCGGGATAAATTCAATCAACAAGTTGATTTGTGTAGAGTGGATGAATATTCGATGCAGGGAGAGAACAATAAAATATTATTTCATATCGTTTCTAAAGTAAATATTTAATGAACTTCCCAACGCAGCCAATAAAATGCTCTATCAATGGTTGGTACACATAAAATGAATATTTTAATATGATGTAACATTAACTTTTTGCAGTCGAATACGAAAGTTAAAAGTTGTCAAATATCAATAATAACAGTAATAATAATAATAATAATATTAATCGATTTTATTGAATGAAGGAATATATACATTTCATTTATTATACATAGAGCAAAAGGCTGAAAGCTATTTTATTACTTAACCTTCGTAAGAAACATTAACACTTAAACATAGACAAATTTACATATACATATAATGTATACTTTCAATTTACAGAAAATGATGAAAAACGTAATATATTAACATATGAATAAATAAAGAATTTATCAATATCTCATAATTCACATCTACATACTCACTTCACAAAAATAAGTAAATTGAAACGTTGCAGTAAAGTGTAAGTGTATTAATAAATCTAAGGTTTCAATGATGACAATTTCTTACGGGTGCAAATTTATCCCGAAGTTAATAGTCTGCCAGTGAACATTTTCCAACGGGATTTTGAAATGAGAAAATAATTTTCTTTATGAAATCATGAAAATCATCAACTGGCAGCCAGTAATTAGAACGACGATGCGTCGACGAATTTACAAAATGTCAAAAAGAAACGTTGCAGTTAAGTCATATTGTTAAAGCTGATGCTTGGCATTGTGTTTATTGAGATAATGATGAGTTGTAAAAATAATAATAAAACTATTGAACAAATCACGGATGTTATGAATCATAACAGCCTTAGATGTCTTAAAATCCTCGCTCTACGAGCTCGGATTTCAAACCGACATCTGCGGCAGTTATGATAGTCATAACATTCCTAGATATGTTAATAGCTATTACAAAAGAACCGGACAGCAAAAAGAGAAGAATTAAAGAATCTGCAATAATTTTACTAAATGGAGACAAATGCGCACCTAGCAAACTATTCTGTAGATTGTTGTACAATATGGTTACCGATGCTAAAAGAAGAACTTAGCAAAGTGATTATCTAAAGGGGTGCAATTTTTGAGATCAGTCGTTTTTAAAAGTTTGCGGCCAAAAACGTTAACACAGAAACAAATGCTCCCTTCAGGAGCAATTTTTGACGCCGCTCGTTTCTGTTTAAACGGGCGATCGCTTTTAAACGAATGGTGGCAACATCGCAACTTTGCGTATTTATTTGAATAAACGTCACCTTTAGTTTGAAATAGTTGATTTAACCCCTGGGGTGAAATTTTTGACCATTGTTTTTTAAAATGAATCAGCGAAATAACCTAAAATGCACTCGGTCTTTCTCGAGCGATCGTTTAGTGATGGTTGTGTATTATAGGTTATGTTTGCAGTGAAGTCTGGCGAAGATTCTAATGGACTCATTCACTTCAGTAGTAGCAAAATGGAAATGGATGAATTAATGCATGTAAATAATGCAATTGCCAATTTGGAAGTCGCTTAACAGCAGCTGCATCATAATAATGGACATCATCCTCGCGATCCTTTCATGGAACCGCATTAGAGACAATTTATAAACATGTTCAGATTATCAAAGGGTTTGTGTGAATATACACTATTGGCAAGTATTCATTTAGGAATGCGAAATCTGTAATGCAACTAAGAGAGAAGGTACATAGAGGCAAAGCCTTCAGTTAACAAGAGACGCCTAACCATTCCTACACTCCTACTAAAGAGGGGATGTGTGCGACGACAGCCATCGGTTCAGCTTACGGCCGTGAGATATTTTTACGATGTTTTCATTCTTTTATCATGTTTATCGCTGTTGCATTTGACAATACAACAGCGGTTTAAGAGTTGATGTTATTTATTAGCCTTAAACCTAAAAACGAAATAAAAACTTGTATTTTAAAAATAACAGTTTGTACTTCGCAGGAGGAAGGCTTATTGATGAATAACTTTGTTGGACGCGACATCGCGGCCGGACGACACATTTGGCCGATTCCGTTGTCCCCTTCGACTGCGTGTTGTAAAGAATGGAAGGTGGGAGGTAGGGGATACCGCGTTGTCTGTTTAACTTGTAAATTCTTTAAGTTATCTCCGTCTGATGCATTTATATCGGCCTCCCAGATTCATCCGTACCAATAGTGTATAATTGAATTGGTAGCACTTTACATGATACCTCAGCATTTTGGTAAAATTCGCCCTTTGTTTACCATCGACTAGAAATGGGTTTTTCTTCATGAATTCCACTAGCAATCATTTTTGTTTCTCTGACATATTAGTACCTATACTGTTTTCCTCCTTAGAGCCCTCATGCGACCCAACATTCATCTTCTGTGCCGATTTCGCCATTTATCTATAACTATTTCAAACTAAAAA
Organism: Rhagium mordax; assembly: GCA_963680705.1. Taxonomy (NCBI): domain Eukaryota; kingdom Metazoa; phylum Arthropoda; class Insecta; order Coleoptera; family Cerambycidae; genus Rhagium; species Rhagium mordax. The sequence goes on along the minus strand of OY796661.1, from coordinate 28,441,916 downwards.
TGACGTTTATCAAACAAATACGTAAAGTTGGGATGTGCCACATGCATCACTCGTTTAAAAGCGATCGCCCGTTTAAACAGAAACGAGTGGCGTCAAAAATTGCTCTTGACGTTTTCATTTGTCAAAAGAATTAAAAATGTCAGCCTACTAGGCTTCTCGCAAAATTTTGTCCATGTCTGCAGTAGTTTGTAAGAAAAATTTTTATTTTACTTTTTGAGACAGCTGTCTAAAAAATATTGTGTGCACCTCGGCCAATTAATGATCTTTCTGGCCTTGATACACAAATATCTGTTAACTTAAATTTCAATACATCATATCCTCTATCCATGTAACAAATTATACTCCGGAATCTGGTGTATCAGCATTTAACCAAGTATAACTGCAATAATATCAAAGTATTTACAGCAACAATTTTTAAAAATGCTAATAATACAGTACTTATTTAAATAACCTATTTTGAATTGAATGTTCTTATTTATTAATTATTGTACTATACAGTGCGTGCTTTCATATCAAAACTTGCCTCCCAGAATAACCTCTTCGTTTGAAATAGACACGATTTTCAGCAAAAACAGGTCGATTTAGTTTTCGAGGGGGGACTTGAATTTTTTGTTTCACTCCTTTATTCCTAGCTACTCACATTCACATATAGTTTGCTGAATGGTGGTGAAATTTTGCAAGCAGCGGAAAGTCAATTTTTTATTATAACCGTCCTGGAGCTGAAAAGATTACATGGGTGACGGTAACATAATTCCTGCACCTAGCAGGCAATTCCCTCCAGGTGATTATTCAAGATATGAGAACATGTCTAACATGCAAATAAGAAGAAAGTTCGAAAATGCTTCCTATTCGAGATACAGGATGTCAAAAAAGAATTAAAAATACGTTTGCCTGCAAGCAAATAACCTCGCAAATAACTAAATTGTTGCACAATTGAAGTGGATATTGGAGAACAACGGAATTTAACATAAATGTACTTAAACCTGGATATCACCCTGTAGATAAAAGAAGCATCGACAATTTAAAAATCAATTATTTAATGGTTTGAAATCGAAAGCAAATATCAGTGATGTAGAAAAATTGTTTTTAATTATTACTCGAAAACTATTTGTCCTACCAGAAAAACTCAAAGAGTCTTCTCTTTTTAGAATTGGCTGCCAATTAAGAACAAATACCTGACAAAGAAAGCAGTGGCGTATATTTTTCGTAAAAAACATTTAATATTTTGCTCTCAAGCACGTCACTGGTGGAATTATCAAAACTCGTTGAGTCGAAAAGAAGTGTTTCTAAAGTGCAAAAATGTTTTTTTGATTATTTCTTATAGAAGCGATGACGCCACCAGACATTTTTTTAAATAGGACAGTAATGTTTTTTATTGAATTTGATAGAGAATTTTTGTCTCTTTTTAAATACTTAATATCTAATTTGTAAATCCTTATAACAAAAAAAAAATAAAATAAAAGAGTTATAGCCCGGGCCTAATCAATCAGACTGTATATTATGTATAGGTATGCCATTCACATTTTATTTACATTAGGGGAGGCTATGATATGTTTTTCTTAGGTCAGATTTAATTGATCGTCGCTGTCATTTATTTTTGAATGATGCCAAATTTTTTATTGATAACATTGCTGTGCTTTCTTTAGGATCTCACTCTGGCAACTATGTAGAACCAATTTGAATTTGTGGTTATGTTTTTGACTTTTTAACATAACCTCAGTAATTAAAACAGTCATTCATACCAACAGAATTCAGATTTTCCAAAGCCTACTCTAATGTAAATAAAATGCGAATGGCATATATTTGTTTAATGGGGATGCTGCTTTCTGCCTCACCGTTAAATTTTTAGCCAACTAATCAAATAAAACAAGGCCCATTATACTAAACGTATTCATCATTTAGTTGCATTCGAATTCAGTTTAATATTGTGATATTTGCTCAACTGTTTACTTACACAAATAACTGAAAATCAATCACGAACTATTCGCGAACAAAGTGTGCTTTAAAATTACGTGCTTTTTTTGTTTAAGCACAGAACTTATTGTCTGAATTTCTACTTGATGGTTGAGTAATAGCGGCTGTTGTTATACGAGAAAGGTTTTTTGTGTTCTTTCGCTATACTGCTCTTTTCAATGATTAAGGAGACGCGAGCGAGCTGAACTTAAGAATTATTGGAAATATTCACGTACTCCCAAATATTTTTATATACCAGGGTAGGTTAAGGTAGACTTTCCGAATGAATGATTGATGAGAAAAATCCCAAAACAACCAGGTTTATTTATCAAAGAGATAAATTCAGCTGAGCTGACTCATCAAGAACCTTAAACGTCAATGTGAATCAAGTCTTCGCATTCTTTTTGAATTAACTTAATATTTATTTGTTACACACCGCTATTATTGACAAATTAATGAGAATTATTTACAACAGCAAAGCGAACAAGTGAACTATAACCCCTGACAAGTACAGCAGAATAGTTAGAGTTGTGAAAGGGATCATCTGGCTTACGCGCCTTCGACTAAATTTACAAGCCTATTATTAATGGTGACTAGAACCATAAATTAATTAGCATTCCATCAGTGCATTTTCAAGCAAATCTAATACTTACTTAGCGGCAAATTGAGCGGCAAATTCCCTGGCCGACACGCAGAATACTTGATAGACAGCAGTGGGCTCAGTAAAATAACTTTTATTAAATCGGCATTAAAGTACCTCAAAATCGTCATTAAAGTGATAGAAATAGTCATTAAAGGAATCCATTATTGTACGATTTTTGTAGTTGGTCGAGGTGACAGATAAACGTAAACATTAATTTTTTATTGCTTGTGATAATTATTGTGTTGTAACAAAAGGTAAATAAATACAGTTTTTTAAATTCAGGTATTATCACTATTATATTTGCTAAAAATAATTTTATTGTTTTCTTATAAAAAATTATTCCGACTTGACATTTAAAAATAATTGTGACATTTCCTAAGATCACTTAAAATTTTAAATAATTATGACATTTCTTAATGTCACTGAAAATTATTTAAAAAATAGAGTTAATTAATCTTAATTTCATAGTTTTTGGATTAAAAAAATAATGTAATATGCACCTCGGCATTAAAGTTCCTTTTTTACTCATGTGGTTTATTTGCCTCGGCCCTACGGGCCTCGGCAACTAAACTTCACATTCATGATAAATAGATTAACTTTAATGCCTTGATACATAAATAACTATTATCTTGTGTTTGTAATTATTCGAGGTATCCGACAATTTCAATGTTTCGGAAGTGTTTTTTTTGAACTGGTTAAAAGGAATTCTACAAAATAATAATAAAAAGCCAAACTGCGATGACGACTAAAATTAACGCACCACCCAAAATTTACCATGATTTTGAATTTGATTTTTTTCTAAACCGTGTGTCCGATTTTAATATGTTTTTTTTTGTTACGTAGGTTAACTCCTCTGGAATATATATAGCCGTGCCAATTTTAAGTAAAAATTATTTTTACTTTTTCATCTTTACTATTAAAGGAGATATAGTTCAAAATGGTAGACATGAGAAAATCAAAATGTTAGACACCTTTAAAAATTTATGTTTTTCTATCCCCGTTCTTGATTAAGATCTGATTGAGTTAAATCTAAATAAATTGCTTACGAAGATATAACCAATTAAAAAATGTCTGTTTTGATGCTTTTAAGGCCAGCTCCCTTAGAAGAAAGAAGAAATTAGGTGAATAGACAATTTTTCAACTGGTCGTAACGTCATAGTTATTGATTCGATTCTACACTTCGCACATAAATTATGGAATAGGTAAAAAAATGAGTCAAGTTTATACATTCATATTTTTGTTAATATTGAAGCAATTTCAATAATTTTTTTACTGCTGATAGGTCATTTCTTCTGCAGTTTAATACCGTATGTTCGATTTAACTACGAGTTTTGTTATACAGGGAAACGCGAAAAGTATGAGGGCATGTAAATTCCCTAAAATTTCAAAATGATCTGTGGCAATTAGGAGCCTATGAAAATTTATTTTTATAAGTGTTTCGGTTACGGCCTCTCCTATTGTACTCACTGCGCCAAGCAATTTGCCATACGGTTCTTGGTAAATAAAAAATTGGTAATTCTTTGAAAATTTTTTTGTTGCGTGTTAAGACTAATTGTGTTAGAAGCCTTCAAAAATGTCGATCAAATGTTCATTCCAGATTTAATTTTATGTATGTCCGATCGATGCCAAACTGTAGTGAATGCCAGGGGAGGTAATAACCGTTATTAGTTTGCATTATTGCTTAGATTTTTGTTATTGCTATCGTTCTCTTTCCTGTTAAATAAATTTATTAAGTTATTTTTATTCCAACCCGTATTATTAACCTCGATATTGGTACTCTTTAATGAGAGGAAAATGAAACAAAATCCACTAAAATCATTGTTTTTTAACAGTTATTGGCAACAGAACAATTTTCAAAGAATTGCCAATTTTTTATTTACCAAGAACCGTATGGCAAATTGCTTGGCGCAGTGAGTACAATAGAATAGGCCATAACTGAAACACTTATAAAAATAAATTTTCATAGGCTCCTAATTGCCACAGATCAAATTGATATTTTAGGGAATTTACATGCCCTCATACTTTTCGCGTTTCCCTGTATAACAAAACTCGTAGTTAAGTCGAAGATACGGTATTAAACTGCAGAAGAAATGACCTATCCGCAGTAAAAAAATTATTGAAATTGCTTCAATATTAACAAAAATATGAACGTATAAACTTGACTAATTTTTTTACCTATTCCATAATTTATGTGCGAAGTGTATTTAGGTTTTCCCTTAATAATTTTAAATGTATACTTTTAAATATCGTTTATTGGGGCAGCGAGCGGAGGACTGACTTGACTCACTTCATAGCGATATGAAGTTAAGCAACAGCTATCGCGTTTAGTACTTGGATGGGGACTATCCACGGAAAGACGCGGTCTCGTTTCCCTTCTTCTAGCGGCTTGTATATCAGCTATATCGCAGAAGCAATACAACTGTAGGCGAGAGGTGTATTGAGGATATACCATCCTTCGGAGAGGATGTAAAGCAGTCGGTCCCTTGTCTATTAAATGTTAGGCAAGTAAAAAATCCCTACTCTTAGTAAGATAAGAGGTTCGGCAAAATTTCAAGGTTGGGGGTAGCTCGTCTCCTGGCGTCGGTGATTGGCCCTGGTAGCGGAAATAGGCCGACGTTAAATAAGTAAATAAAAAAAAAAAAAAAATATATAGTTTACTAGCATTTTTTAATTGGTCATACGTTCGCGAACCAATGGACTGATTTAACTCAATCAGATTTTAACCTACTAAATTGCTTATCTAATGACGCCAATTTTATTCGAATGGGTTAAGAAAAAAAAAATGGCATCCAAGAAACAAAAATTTTTGATTTTTTCCCCACTCGGTATATCTTCTTTAATAGCAAAGATAAAGAAGCGTACCAAAAACGGAAATGTTAAGAAAAGATGAAGCTACAATTGGGTCCGAACTGGAGTTCGATTTTGCTACTGGCGATTCCCACAGGGTGTTTTGAATTTTACTTTACAGCTTTATTGTTACGCCCTGTTTAAAGCATAATTAATTTTTACTTAAACTTGGCACGGCTATACATTTCAGATTAGTAACCTACAAGAAGAAACATATTAAAATCAGACAAATGGTTTAGAAAAAAATCAAATTCAAAATCTTGGTAAATTTTGGGTGGTGCGTTAATTTTAGTCATCAGTATACTTCCCATTTACCCAAAATCGTAGCATAACTTGAAAATAAATTAAACACCTCATCTCAAATTTCATTCAGTTACAGGTTATATATATTTAATTTTAATATGTATTGAAAAGTATTGGCTAAATATGAACTTATAAATCTATATTATGTTAAATACAAGGGAGAGTGCCAGAATCAATGGCACATTAGGTGAAATTAGTAGATACCTACGTTAAAGAGATGTGGGTATATGTGTACAAATTTTCAGAAAATAAATATATTTAAAGACTTTCTAAAATCAATCTAGATTTCAAATATAGCTTAGGACAATCTACATTCAAAGATTAAAAGAAATCGGTGCTATTTAATTCTGGAAGAAAATGTTTGCTAAAGTTGACAGAATCTGTCAATAAATCAACACGACAATCACGCTTCTAGGTTTCATATATTTACCACCTAGTTTAATCATGATTTATGTGTCAGTTGAGCTTACATGTAATAAATAACAAACGGTTTTAACACAGATGGTTACGAGCTCATTATCGAGTACGTCAACTGTTGTTACATTATTGGAACTGCTGTAGATTATCATTAACAAATTAAGTTTACAAATATTTGGTATGTTGACTTATTGATTCGTAATCATATACCAAAAACAAGATGTATATTTACTTACGAACCACTGTTTTATCTTCGTCAAATCTCCTATTGAAAAGAGGTTGGCGGTTTTCTGTTGAGTATTATGGTGAGATTATTATGCAAAAAATTCTAGTAGGTATGGGCAGAATTCAAATATTGATCTTTTAGTAAAATATAACTTTTGGTGAGTTAATATTGAAGAAGTTTATGTCAAAACCTTCTATACAGGGTGGTCCGAATTTAAATCAGGAAACTTCGCCAGCGGATACCACGCCTAAAAATAATAACTTTTTGTCATATAAACATATATCGAAAAACGAATGGATTTCAAAATACAAGGTGTTGAAGTTGGCGGAAAAAAATGTTCTTTTCCAATATCTCAATAACGAATAAAGATTTTTTATTCAAATTTGACATACAGGTATATAAGGCAAGCACATCTGCTAAAATAAATTTTGTCCAAAATATACACTGGGTGATTATTCTTTTCTGATCGATTACCCCTTGAACCACAAGAACTTTTTTTTTGTACGCTACTGGTCAAATTTAATAGAAAAATTTTATTCTACGTTCCCTTTAGAGAAAAAAGTATTTTTGGCTTTTCTTCGAAATTCTTATGGTTTTTGATAAAATTGACATTTTCTACAACCCATAAACGACGGGACGAAGTAATAATTTTTTTCATCTTAGAAAGAAGTATGGGGACCGAGTGACCGACTAAAGTGAACCTCGCGAGTTCAAAAAAAATACTAAAAAAATTCCAAGTCAGTAACGTCGAAAAAAAGGGGCGCTGCAGAGAAAACGGGGAAAAAATTCGAACATCTTTTTCACTACTTATCTTCATTTTCCGACGACGTTTACACATAGGGGGTCGAAAAATTTTTCGGGCGGCCGGCCTGACCTCTACACTGAACAAAAGGATCCAAAAATTTTTTTTTATCCAAACCAAAATAAAGTATGGAACAAGACTAAAGTGAACCTCGCGAGTCCGAAAAAGGTACTACCCTTTTTTTCGATGCCACTGACTTGGAAGTTTTTAGTACCTTTTTCGGACTCGCGAGGTTCACTTTAATCTTGTTCCATACTTTTTTTTTGGTTTGGATAAAAAATTTTTTTTGGATCCTTTTGTTCAGTGTAGAGGTCAGGTCAAGATAAGTAGTGAAAAACATTTTCGAAGTTTTTCCCCGTTTTCTCTGCAGCGCCCTTTTTTTTCGACGCCACTGACTTGGAATTTTTTTAGTATTTTTTTCGAAATGGCGAGGTTCACTTTAGTCGGTCCCCATATTTCTTTTTTGTAAGATGAAAAAAATTATTGCTTCGTCCCATCGTTTTTGGTTTGTAGAAAATGTTAATTTTATCAAAAACCATAAGAATTTCGAAAACGTAGAAAAAAATTTTTCTATTAAATTTGACCAGTGGCGTACAAACAAAAAGTTCTTGTGGTTTAAGGGGTATAATCGATCAGAAAAAAATAATCACCCAGTGTAATATTTTGGACAAAAAAAATTTTTTTCCGTCAACTTCAACACCTTGTATCTTGAAATCCATTCGTTTTTCGATATATGTTTATATGACAAAAACTTATTATTTTTAGGCGTAGTATCCGCTTGCGAAGTTTTCCGACTTAAATTCGGACCACCCTGTATATGTTACTTATACATGCAGTAAACTATGTCGACAAATACACTATAATTTTTGACAAAGAGTGCAAAATTCTCTAACATATCCAGTACAATATGTAAGAGGGAGAATTGATAAAATGGGGTGGAGTGTGCGAAACTATTGTTCATAAAAATTATTTTAAAAAATTGTCACGTTATATTGAATAATGAAAACTAATTTCCTGTTACAGAAAATGCCACAAGAGACTGTATGTGGAACGGCACTTGGTCAAAGTCGAATTACGCCACATGTAAAGAGATGATCACCTTATCTGGAGACATCGAGACACAGACCACAATCTACTTTGTTGGATACACGCTTAGTCTGATTACTTTATCAATAGCCATTGGAATATTTACTTATTTCAAGTAAGTATATTAAGTTTCGTTTATACAGTAACCGGCTGCCATGAGCCAAGTAAGTACATAGTGTCGGCTTTACATGCGAAATAAATGAGCAACCGACTTGCAGACCACGCATGTGTGATCTTGCTCTCGTTCGCGTCTCAACAATTTAAATCATTGCGCACTCAATCAGTCGCACAATATGAAATCTAGTTACTCATAAGTTCGTATGTATATTTCTTCTGTTTATTGCTATGCCACCAATATAACTATGTATTGGTTTCGCATGAAAATTTGTTCAATTCTTATATTCCTCGTACAAACTTTATATAAACTTGTGATCGAAAACAAAATTAAAGAGGAATAAATATGAGATGATTAATGTCCAGGCATTTTATACGTTCTACTAGCAGTTTCTTTCACGATAAAAAGAAATCAAATAGTAATAACTGTAAAAAATCCACAATGACATAATTTCATTGCAATCAGGATATATTTCACTTTTTGTTTGGGTTTCTTTCTCCTGGGAAGTATTAGTCCTTTCGTTTGACAAAGGAGGAAAGAATTCTTAATCTATTTAATTTTGTCTCTTCCGAATCTCGATCCCCTGGGATCAGCACGTCTCTTCGCCGAATTCAGGAAGGTAAATTATTTTTTAAATTATAAAACATAACTTAGTCCAAGATAGATTTGTTTTTTTATTTCTGGCAGGATAAGGGTCCTACTAATTTTAATCGATTGTTTAAATAAGAATGAAAATGGTTATAACAGATTTTTAAATGGCTTCAATGGCAATTACATACTACGCATTGATTTATATCAATAATTTCTATTAACTCACTGGGTGATACATTTTCTAAAGCATAAAATTAATTAAAACTTCATATAATTAACCATTTTTTTCAACTAGTGTTTTGTGTATGTAATATGTAATAAAAAAGTTTGCAGGGGCTTCGACTTGTAAATGGCCATAAAACAATATTATAAACTTTATAAATCACATAGTCTTCATAGTCATCGACCATTTCTGTTTCGTATTGAATTATCTAAATAATTCTTTCTTTAAAAGAATCTTCATTATATTGTCGAAAAGTTATTTGTAGCATTCTTTAATTTTCTATCTTTTCTTGTATGAGATTTATACCACATATTCTTGAATATTTTTGAAACCAGGTAATAAAAAAATGTCTGGATTTAAAAAAAATAATAATTTAAGCACTGAAAAAGGAAATAGATTGAGTTTTCAAAATGTGTGAAAAATATTATTTTTATTTATATGTTATGCCAAAACACCAACATTGAATTAAACTGCTGGAACTTTGAAACGGATAAAGTAAATTTTTAGTATATGTATATTTAAATATTTCAGAAAATAAGAATGAAATTTGAATGCGATTAGAAGTATAATGCAAATTTTAGCAAATTTCACTGCTACCCCATTTCTCTCCAAACAAAATTTTTGTTTTTTATGGGTTTTAGAAGAAGCAGTGACTAAATTGTAAAAACGACTTTAGGGGTTTTTGAATAAAAGTCGTGGTTGCAAAAGAATTTGAGTGCAATGAAAAAATTTCACATTCGGATTTCATCACCCTGTATCTGTATGGCGATTATTCGAAACATATTTCTTCAATTTATAACATTACAAAATTCTTGCAATTTATCTTGTTTTAGCAAAATAAATCTATCAATGTTAGCTTAGTGCATTTTTTAATGATTTTACTTCGCGTTTTAGATAACACTGATAATAGGTACCAAATACGTTTAATATCTCATTTAAAGACCTCGAATTTTTCTACTGGTAGTTCTCTACCAGTATTTATTTAATTCATAGATAGTCCTGTACGTATATTAAATATTTTATTTAGACTTCTGTAGACTGCCGGAGAAGGATTTTTAGCTGATTAATAATTTACAACTTATTTGCGACTTGCATTATTCAGGATGAACAGGACAGGGAACAAAATATGGTAAATAAAATATTAGCAAGGAAATACAATGGTAAATGTAATAATACCCGGTAGACAAGCGACATGTTTTCAATTAAGCAAAGGCAATGCTCGTATCAGGCCCAACATAGGGACATTGACATTGAAATTAAAAGGGCGATTGATAGATTTGCTAAGGAGTGTAGAAGATTAGAATGGGCTCTTCCTCGAAATTTTGCAAATTACACCAGACTACAGTGTTTTTTAAAATAGCTCTGACGTATTTTTTCTTTTTGCTAGTATTTTTCATTTAAGGCCAAAAAAGATATTTCAAAACGTAGTAATTAATCTATTAAATTTTTGTGACTTTAAAAACGGATAGTCATTGGTGTAGGTCGTGTACATCATATGACTCATATACTCGCTCACATAACTTCAAATTTTTTGTTTTGTTTTGTTTTTTGTTTTTGTAAATTTATTTTCACTTAATTTAAATTTTTATAGTTTTAACATGGATTCATTCTAACATTTAGAGACCCTCGCAGACAGAAGATATATAAAGTTATAATATTGTAGATTATTAAATATAGATGTTAATTATAGGTTGGATTTCCCAACCAACAAAAATAATCTTATTTTATTAAATCGAGGCGATTAAAACTTCATTAATAAAACATTGAACAAGATTTTAGTTGATAATACAGAAACCAAGCAGAAATTTTGATAAAAGCGACATAATATTCGAAAATCGTAAAAAGGCATATTTTTGAGGTTAATATTGTAACGCCACAAGCACAAACGAATTTGTTTGGAGTTTAACCAATAGCAAGATTGTCCGTTTTTGACGTCATTAACGGAAAACTGGCGGGACTTTTGAAATTGATACAACTTATTAATGTTTAAAGCAACTGTAAGAATGATATATTATTGAAATTTATTGCATTATTATATTTAATATGTATCCAACTTTGATGTAAATCTATTAAAAACCTTTAATTCAATTGAGGTGTAAGAGCCCATTATTACTATTATTGTGTTTTTAGTTTTTTTTTATAGATATAACTTAAAACTTTACTATTATTAGCTGATTATTGCTGATTTAATAAGTTTATGCTTTTGTATTTAGAAATTTTTTGTATGTTAACTTCCTTACTATAATAATATAGTTTTGCAGTATATATGAGTTTCACTATAAAATATACTTTCTACATACATATATTAAATTTTTTTTTAAATTATCGCCCCCCCCCCCCTCAGAAAAATCCTAGATCCGCCCCTGGCTCGTATAAGCAAGAAGCTTTGAAATAAGAAACAAATGCTTTACAATATTTTTATTTAATTATTAAAGTCTAAATATTTACGTACAATAATAATTTTAAAAAATCTCTATATCTATTTAAGTGAGATTGCGTCATCATAAAAATAAAAATTTGTAAATATATACCACAACAATACGACTATTTAAAAAACAACGTGTCATTGGGACATTGATGTTTAAATAGCACATCCATTTACTCTGTTTTGGTAGGACTAATAGTTGTGACACCTGATTTCTGAGAATTGATGTTATTGCAAATGTGATGTTAACATTTTATTTAACAACTGGCACACGTTTATTTTATTAACTTGTTTCTCTATCTATAGCATGTTCAACTTCTCTGTCAAAATGGCAATTTCCCTGTCCTTCTCAAGCAGCTCCAATTCACGTTGTTCTCGATAATATTTGAATTCCACAGCTGCCAAATAATAATATCGTTCTCGTAGATCCTTCTTTTCGTTTTCAATATCGGTTATGTCCCGATTTGGGTACAGTTCTTCATACCGTTTGGTTCTTTCATGGAGATCATCTAACACCTCATTTGCGAAATTTCGTCCGGTCTCGATCCTTTTGAGTTCGTCATCCAATATGTCACGGCATGAATCCTCATAATCCTTATTGTGACTAAGCAGAACATGAAGTTCCTGGTTTCTCTTCTCTAGTTTCTCTATGATCTCACACGGGTCAATCTGTAAATTTGTATTGAATATATCAGTTGAGTTCCTTTCATAAACTGAGGTTGCCTCCAAGTTCTGACTAATGCTCCTTAATTTATCATAAGTCACCTTCTCATCCATTCTCAATTCGATTTACTTGTCACGAGTAATCTGCTCCGATATTTTCACTCAGCGTCAAGTGCTGGGTTTGCTTTATTATTAGTTTGGGAATCCTGAAAACAAAATATGTATAGCATTAAAAAATTGCCCATTGTTCTATTATGTATCATGGATGTTAGTGCGAAATTCTATAACAATTACGTTACTGGTATGGTAAAATGGGTACACTGTTAATTAACCGTGATAAAGTTTTGATTAGAAATAAATCGTTAATATATGTATTAAAAGCAACAGTCCTAAAATTTTCGCTTGTTGTAAGTACTTCAAACTCTACGATTTTGTTTATTTATATCCACACATTATTCTATTATTTAAACTTAAACATGGTGCCAATCTTTCTCCCACTTCGACGAAGCTATCCTTAAATGTATTAGCTATTTCATGACTAATATTACTATTACTCTTATAATTATTTCTTATTTCATATTAAAATAATAGGAGTATGGAAATATTAACTTAAATCCGAAATGTTTCTACAATAATTGTAGAAAATAATAAACAAAATAACGATAGTAAATACGTAAATAAATAGATCAAGAAATTATTAAGACACTTACTATTCAAAAGATTTTAGGTAATCACCAAATTTTACGTTTTAACACAATATTTTTACAAGTTACCCTATTAAATTGAACCACACACTCTGGGGACAACAAACTAACTATAACCACAGTCCACAAGAATAAAAATAATAACCAGAAAAGTAACAGAAAGAGAGATCCGATGTCGGCGGCTGTGACCTTGAGCGCATTTGTTCTATGCAAAGGACAAGGAAAGGACAAGGAAGGACAAGGATAGTTGCCACTGGCTTAATATGTTCTTCCAATTTCTTCCAAAGCCCGTGCGCGAGCAATCTGCGCAACCATCGGACCTCTCTCTCTGTTTACTTTCTGTTTATATTATTCTTGTGCTATTTAGAATAATGGATTTTCCAATATTAGGTATTACACCTTTATGTTCTGTGGGTAGTACCAAGAAAAGATTGTTACATTATCTTTGTCCCAGGGATTATAGTATCCTTTCCTTTAATTATCTCAAATTTAAATCCTTTAAATTGACCTGCTGCATATAATTTAAAAACATTTTGTCTAAATTACCTGAACTTTTATTGCTATATAGTAAATAAATTAAGATGGTGTATAAGATGCCAACAACACATCATGAATGAGCTACATAATTACGTATTTCTTAACATTTTGTTCTTTAACATACGTGTTTCGACTATTTCCGGAAAAAAATTGTCTTTGTTATTACTAACAATTTAAACGTTTCTATTAACTAAAGTAATGCATTTAAATTTCAAATTCGATGAATGCGTGTATAGGACATCAAAACATATTTTTGTGTACCTACCCATTGAAATTAAATTATTTCTGGTTTAACCGGAAGCAACACTGATTTGTCAATTTTGGTAATGACATTCCCAAATTCTTTCCAAAATTATTTTTGAAAATTTAAAGTCATTTTCAAAGTGGCACAAATATCGTTAATTTTTTTTTTCTATTGCCCTTATAGTATTTTAATATGCGGACTTCTCATGCATCTTCCCGTCTTTATCTTTAGCTCTAATCTGTTGATATGTTGATATGTAGTTTATTTTTAAAATATATTTAAAGTAAACAGAATAAAATGCATAGATTACAAGGTGACTGATATAAAATAAGCAACTATGGCATATATTTAAATAAAAATATTATATTATAACTACATAATATCTAGTATGTTGCCAAAGTTTGGAAAAATGTATTTTTTTTAAATCGGCATTAAACTACCCCAAAATCGGCATTAAAGTGATAGAAATAGTCATTAAAGTAATCCGTTATTGTACGATTTTATAATTATGACATTTCCTAATGTCACTTAAAATTTTATATGACATGTTTTAATGTCTGAAAATTATTTAAAATATAGAGTTAATTGATCTTAATTTCAGTTTCTGGATTTAAAAAAAATTTAATATGCACCTCTGCATTAAAGTTCCTTTTTATCACTGCATGATAAAAAGTTAAACTTTAATGCCTTGATACAAAAATAACTATTATTTTATATATAAGATAACTTTAAACACAATCCTTAGATAGGTCGTGTATTAATTCTATATCCGTACTTTTTTGCCATATTATCGAAGTCAAAGTCATTTTTATTTAAAGTTGCAGTGTCATTGCGATATTTTAAATATCGACTTGGTTCGTGATAGCTTTTTTGAAAAATCTGTGAATGTTTTATCCTATATTAATAATGATATTATTATTATTATTATCAAACCAATTTTGCTACATAATTAGTTTTAATTAACTTTAAACCATTTACATTTATTGTGTGGTTATTCCCAAAAGCTTTGAACAACATTAAACTTATTTGTTTCATATTCAAGAAGTGCTATATGCTCTTTAAAATATAATTTTATTGGAGTCTCTTGTTTGTCCATCATATTCTATATCACAATCTTTAAAACTAATTTTATACATCCCAGATCATTTATTTACTCCAATTTTATGCTTTGAACTGCCTAGGAGTTATTTCAATTATGTTTCCTGAAGGGTGAATAACTATTAAATGAATATCTCTAAAAATCCATCTAATTCCTTATGTTTACCGAAATTGAAATTGATTTAAAATTTGAAATTTCTCTGTCAGTTTAAAGACTGAGTAATATTGATAGGTTTCCTTAAATGTACTTTTCCTAATTGCCTTTTTATAATAATAATTAAGAAACGTATATTTAAGGAGACTATTGTTTCATTATTATAAGATAATTTTTTTCAATCTAAATTGCCCAGTAAAAAAAACTATTGATTTTTTTGTTTTACTTGTTACATAAAATCGATGCATATTTATTATTAATTTGTTTAATTTTTCCTAATATATTTTTTGGTTTTTTAAATACATAATACTATCAGACACAGTTTGATATATTATATTATAACGTTAATTTTTTGTGGTAGTGGTATAGTTAATGTCATATTTTTAAATAAACAACATAATTCATTGCAGAGGTATGACGTTTAGAGTATTTTTTAAATTGTATTTCAAAGAGCATTTTTTTGTTGGCAGACTTTTTCATTTGCTAATCGTTCGCCTATTTCAATAAAAATCTAGTTATGTTCATTAGCTTTTGTACCTAACATAAATAATTTTATTTTCTTTCATTTTTACGTACTACCTCTTTTATAAAAAAAAAATAGAAAAATTCAGAAAATTTCTTAAAAAAACTAGAAATAAATACAAAACTAATAGTAAATAAAACACTTACTCTAAATGTGTTTGAGTACACGCCAAAATTCACGATTTTTATCACAATACTTCTACAAGCCGTTGCTTGGTACATTGAACCGCACACTTAAGCGAGAATAGACCAACTACAAGTTTAGAATATTGAATTTTTCAGTTCGACTATTCGACCTAATGACAACCATAGTAGGTACCAAGAAAATGTCATTATATTACCCTAGTCCCAGGGATTATAATATCCTTTTTGAGACAACTCAAATACAAATTCATTTATTTTGACCTACCCATTGGCTTAACTTCAAATTTTGGGCCCCCCGCAAATAAAAATTGAGCCCCCCCCACCCCTCATAAAATAATAATTGGACTTTCTGCATCAATCCTTATAAATAATAGTACTAATAGGTTCAAACAAACATTAAAAGAAAAAAACTGTTTTTAATTAATGCACATCCAATTGATAAAGTTACAAATCGCGATTGTAAAATTCTTGTAATTGTACAGCTTCTTCATAAATTTCTTGCTCCGCCAATGTACATACACGTTTGAGGACAAAGAAAACGAAATTTTCCTCAATTTCGTAGAGCGCCTGAAACCTAGAGTTTAGGGTAATCAAAATAATATCAAAAAATCTATTGTAAACATTAATTTTAAAAAAATTTGGAAGCCTATGATCATCACATAATTAATCAAAATTGTTTATTTTTAAATTCAACAGTTGTTTTATTCTTTTCTGCGAAAACGGTAGCTTGAAGTTTAAATTCATGTTATTGATTTCTAAACATTCTAGGGTTTCTAAAGATTTTCGTAAAAAATCGGCTTCTGATAATTCAATATTTGGGGACTGCAACATTTTTGATGATATATTAATTTCCCTAAAACTTGATCCAGAAAATTACAAATAGAAATGATTTCAAATGTTTCCATTTCAGATAGTATCCGTGAAGTTTCATCGCGTTTTTCCTTTCTTTTATTTCTTAATATTATTTTATTTAACGCCAAAAGCACATCTTTATAACGTAGTTTAATAGCAGTTATTTACTATCTGGAGGCCCAACGTGTGGGGTTTAATCTTTTAAGACTAACATTGGATTCCCCTGTTATAGAAGCGAAAAGATCCCATCAATTTATACTTACTCCAAAAAAATTGTAAATATCATGTAGTGTGGAAAAGAAGGCATCTATTTCCTTAATGCCATTTACTGCATCTTGTGCAGTGCACATAAAGGGTTTATATTTTCTAAGTCATTGATCCATTTCTGTACTCCCGTGTAAGCTCCACTCATTACACTAGCGCCATCATAACCTTGATCCTTATATTTTTTAATGTCAATATTAAATTTTTTAAATGACTCCATGATATGATCAAGCCTCAGATCAAGCATACTACTAGCATCTTGTTTCTCTAATTTTGTAAAGCTTAGAAAAGATTCAGACTTTTATTGTATCTAGGTGTGTTACTTATTTCATTCATGAAAGAAATCTCCCAATTTCCACCCCTAATTGAAGAGTTTTTATTTAATAATAATAAATATATTGATAGCAATAAATAAGAACATAATGGGATGGCGTGATGACAGAGCATAGCTAGCTCAAGAATAATTTTTTAAGTATTTGTAGCCTATACTTTCCCGAAACGAATAAAATAAATGCATCCTTAAACCTAAGTAAACAAAACACAATATCGACACTTTAAGCTGTAAGTGTGGGAAAGTCCGATGTCAGATTTTACTAGACGGTAATAAATGACCGTAATAAAACAATAAATTTACGTACATTATTTTTCATTTTTACCTCGGGTACAGGGTACAGGCATAAGTAAAGAGGTTTACACAATAAATGACAATTTTGTAGCTTGTTAAGTTTCTTGTTAATAAATAACTTCTTTTGAATTCAAATTTTAATTAGTAGCACCACGCTACTGCATTTATCATTTATAAATAATATCGGGCTCCGGGCCCCTTGGGATGTCGGCCCCCCCGCACGGCGGGCTCTCGCGGGTAGGTAGTTACGCCACTGGACCTACCCAATAAAATTTCACAGTACTTCGCACCAGGTATTACAGAGAGGCAGAGAATAAGAATTCTTTCAGACGACCATGCGTTCAAATGGAGCCTTTCACATGGCGCTGCACGACGGCGATGGATACAGTATCCCGATACCAAATTTCTGTATCTCGTCCACGGTGTAAGACAATTTACACCGTGATCTCGTCCATCCAGCCGCCCGGCGATAATTGTGTATCTCGCATACTGGTGAATAGTAAATTATCATGTATATTATTATAATAGGAACCTTTTCAGATACGCATACTTTTGAGACGCAGAACACGTCATATCATAGACGTAGGGGTAGGATTAAGATATTTTGTTAATAGTGAATGAGGTATGAGCACGTTATACTCCATAGTTTAATCATGGAGTGTATGGTTTCCGACAAAGAAAAATTAGTTTGGTGGACCTAGATCCTTGTTTATGGGAAACAGCCCACTACGACTAGTTATTTTGTAAACATAAAAAACTGCAGTTTTAGGTGGAACTTTGCAAACAAGAGTGCTACAATTTAGAGGAAAGGATGGCAATGCAGCAGAATGAGTTTTAGTTAATTTACTTTCCAAAATATTATACCCACAGTTCTTCGAATGATTTAATAAATATTCGAAAATAATTAAAAAAAACTTTTTGAGTCGTCCAATAAATCTCGATACGTTCCCCTGGCTTCACATAATTTACTTTTTTCTTTTTATTTTATATATTCGATAGCATAACGCACTCTATAACATTCATAACAGTATTGCACTGGAATTGTTTTCACACTGACTGAATGAAAAGCCTGTGTATCTGATACAGTCGCCGGAAAAACTTTTACCGCGATTCTGTATACCGCATACTGTATCTCGCATTCACTATCCTTGTGTGAAAGAGCTCTAAGAAAAGATACAAAACTTATTTCAATCATTTATTTTTGAAAAATGGTACAAATAGAAATTGTAAAATTAAATCAAATTGGGTAGACACATAATTTAAAAAAAAAAGGATATATTGTGACAACATAGGCAAAAATCTATCAGAGTGGATATTAAAAAACAAGATATAATGACAAAATAAAACTGAGAAATAATTTTCCTCTTTGTGATATTAAAATTCTACTTAACGTAGGTATTTCAAAAATACTGTTATTTTTTCTCACTAGCTTACTTGAGAACATTAAGAGAAATCAATACTTGTGAAAAAACTTTTCAGTTTCCAGACCAGGGACCGATTACCATATTACAGGTCATTCATATTTCTTGGTTAGGATTTATCTTTATCTTCTCTATGGACGTTTGCTTGTTGCGTTAAAGTAAGCCTAGTTACTTTTTCCTTCAGTATGGCAATTTTCTTGTCCTTCTCAAGCAACTCGATCTCACTCTTAGCCTTATAATTCTTGAATTTTTCTTCCAACCCAGCAAGGTGCGTTTTGAAAAAACCGTAATCCCCATACGTGATAAGATTTCCGATGAGCTCCCTACGTTTGCGTAGGCTATCATATTGCTCGATCTCAAACATTTCGCGTTCGTTTTCTAACCTGTCTTGCCAGTAGGATATACAGTCTTCTAATTCACTAAGTTGTGTACAAAGTTTGGCGTTTGCTGTTTTTAGCTTGTTTATCCTTTCCACGAACAAGTCCATAGAAACAGTCTGTATATTGGCATCAGATTTCTCTGTGGTATCGTCCTGTGTATCGCTAGCATAATTATTATATAACAGAGTTTTTTCTAAATTCTGATTAGTATTTGTGACTGTCTCATAAGTTACCTGGTCCATTTCCATCGTATTCTCTATTTCAGCTGTCAAGTAAAATTACTTCTAGCCTTCCTGAATTTATTTGGAAATTCTAAAACAAAACATAACATTAAAAAATTGCACATTGCTATACAAGAAATTTAAATTAAAATCAAAAGCGCATAAGCTTAGTAAATAAATATTTCAGTATTTTGAAGATTAGTTTAGGTGTTATGGCAACCATTTAAATTTTTTCAAATGACTATACCGGGTGACCACGGATCATGGTAAACCTCAGCCATTTCCACAATTTTTGAGCTATCCAAATGAAATTTTGCAGCAGTAATGTACGTCCAATAAAACTCATTCAACTGTTAAAGTTACGTTTTTTAATTGTTTCTTCCATGGCTAGTGTGATAAATAATATAAAATGGCGTGTTGTGTTCGATGATTTTTTCCCTTTTCCCCAAGTGGGCTTAAAGAGTCCCCAAAATAGTTCTATCTTACTCAGAATTTTCTCAGTATTCCAAAAAAGCAATAATATACAGGGTGTTCCATTTAAAATTCCATCGTTGAGGTCACTTCCGTCGAAACCGGACGTCGAAAATAAAAATCGGATTGTCCAAAATGAGTCTTTTTGGACGTACGTTACTGCTACAAAATTTCATTTGGATAGTTAAAAAATTGTGGAAATGGCGGGGGTTTACCATGATCCGTGGTCACCCGGTATAAATTTGGTTTTTTTTTTGAGTTCAATATAGTTTTTCACACGCGGTAGTGCATACATTTTCAGAATCCCATTAGAAAATTTTTAAGATGAACGAATATGCAAATTGATTGAAGTCATATTACCGACAATTTTTTGGAATAAGAAACTGGGAATATATTTTGGGTATTATCAGAAACACATACCAAAATTTTTTATATTCCCGACCTACTATTTTGACATTTTGGTCGCATTGAAAAATTACTTTTCACTGTTATTAATTTCCTTAAAAAACTGCATAGGTTAAAAGTTTTTAAGTTTATTATATAATCTAAAAACCACCGAGTAAAGCAAAAAATTAGCCCTTTTTAGTCAAAGTTACTTAGATTACTTAGACATATTTAAGTGGGAAAATACAAATTAAAAATTTGTATCAAAATGACTACAAAACGCATTTAAAAAAACTGAGTTTGCTTATAACTTTAAAATAATTAATAATGGACGGATTAGAATTTTTCATATACTTATTTAAATTAAAACCCTTTTGTTCTTTATTGTAACTATTCTTAAACCAAAGTTAATTAAAGTTTGTGGATACTGTAAATAAATATAATAAAAAAGACTTACTTTAAAATAATATCGGAACACCAAAACGCACAAATTTTTCAAAAGTCTTGCTGGTTAAACAGAAAGACACACTTGGACAATAACAAGCTACTAAAGTTTAGAAAATAGTTTAGCTCCATTTAGGTTAATTTGCGAATCACCCATAAAAGGTACCTAAGAGAGGGGGAGAGGGGAGGGTATTATCTTTCTCTAGGAATAGTATTATCCTTTCTTTTATACATCTCGTATAATTTACGTGAATTATCCCATAATTATAATAGCAATAAACCAGGATATTGCAATTATACCCAGTTGTAAAGTAGATTGGGCCATAAACAATTTATTGAGATGCATATTACAATAGATATTTATTGAAGGGGCTAAGAACTATAATCTAAATAAATATTGAGATGTTAATAAATCACGCCAAGCAAAAATTCACAATTTTTATCACATTTCTACTAGGAATTTTTCAGTTCGACTATTCGACCCTATGACAACCATAGAAGGTACCAAGAAAATGTTATTATATTACCCTAGTCCCAGGGATTATAATATCTTTTTTGAAACAACTCAAATACAAATTCATTTATTTTGACCTAACCAATAAAATTTCGCAGTACTTCGTACCTACCAGGTATTACAGAGAGGCAGAGAATAAGAAAAGACACAAAACTTATTTTAATCATTTATTTTTGAAAAATTGTACAAATAGAAATTGTAAAATTAAATCAAATTGGGTAGACATATAATTAAAAAAAATAATATTGACAAGAAAAAGAATAATTCTCACAAAATTTCTTTAATATTGTGGGTTTCGTGACCAAAATTTGCATTACATCTGCAAATTTTGGTCACGAAACCGGTCACAATAATAAAGAAATTTTGTGAGAATTATTCTTTTTCTTGTCAATATGAACAATTACTCACATGGGATCAATTTACCTATACGTTAAAAAAAATAATGTATTGTGACAACGTAGGCAAAAATCTATCAGAGTGTATATTAAAAAACAAAATATAATGACAAAATAAAACTAGCAAATAATATATTTTTCTTTGTGCATGGTATTAAAATTCTACTTCACGTATTTAAAAAATAAAATACTGTTATTTTCTCTTACTAGCTTACTTGAGAACATTAAGAAAAATCAATACTGTGAAAAAACTCTGCGGTTCCCAGATCAGGGACTGATTACCATATTACAGGCCATATCCATATTTCTTGGTTAGGATTCATCTTCTCTATCGACGTTTGCTTGTTGCCTTACTAAGAATAGTTACTTTTTCCTTCAGTATGGCAATTTTTTTGTCCTTCTCAAGCAACTCGATTTCACTCTTAGCCTTATAATTCTTGAATTTTTTTTCCAACCCAGCAAGGTGCTTTTTGAAATACTCGTATTCAAAATACGTGATATGATTTCCGATGAGCTCCCCACGTTTATTTAGGCTAGCAAATTGCTCGCCCTCAAATATTTTGCGTTCGTTTTCTGTCCTGTCTTTCCAGTAAGATATACAGTCCTCTAATTCACTAAGTTGTGTACAAAGTTTGGCGTTTGCTGTTTCTAGCTTGTTTACCCTTTCCACGAATAAGTCCGTAGAAACAGTCTGTAAATTGGCATCAGATTTCTCTGTGATATCGTTATGTGTATCGCTAGCATAATTTTGATGTATCAGAGTTTTTTCTAAATTCTGATTTGTATTTGCGACTGTCTCATAAGTTACCTGGTCCATTTTGATCGTATTCTCTATTTCAGCTGTCAGGTCACGTAATATTACTTCTAGCTTTCTTGGATATATTTGGAAATTCTAAAACAAAATATAACATTAAAAAATTGCACATTGCTATACAAGAAATTTAGAATCAAAAACGAATAAGCTGATTAAATAAATATTTCAGTAGGTATTTTGAAGATTAGTGTGCCCTGGTGTTGGTGTTATGGCAACCAATTACATTTTTTCAAAAAACTATATATTGATTTGGTTTTTTTTTGAATTCAATATAGGTAGTTTTTCACACGCGGTAGTGCATACCTACATTACTAGAATCCCATTAGAGAATTTTCGAGATAAACGAGTATGCAAATTGATTGAAGTCATAATACCGCCAATTTTTTGGAATAAGAAACTTGGAATATATTTTGGGTATTATCAGAAACACATACCAAAATTTCTTATATTCCCGACCTACTATTTTGACATTTTGGTCGCATTGAAAAATTCAGGTTATTAATTTCTTTAAAAAACTGCATGGGTTAAAACTTTTTACCTTTATTATATAATCTAAAAACCACCAAGAAAAGCAAAAAATTAACCCTTTTTAGTCAAAGTTACTTAGATTGCTTAGACATATTTAAAATGTCTACAAAACGCATTTAATGAAACTGAGCTCACTTATAACTTTAAAATAATTAATAATCAACGCATTAGAATTTTTCATATATTTAAATTAAGACCTTTTTGTTTTTAATTGTAACTATTTTTAAACCAAAGTTAATTAAAGTTTATCGATACTGTAAATAAATATAATAAAAAATACTTACTTTAAAATGTTTTCAGAACACCAAACTTCACAAATTTTAGCAAAAGTTTTGCTGGTTAAACAGAAAGACACACTTCGACAATAACAAGCTACTAAAGTTTAGAAAATGTTTAGCACCGTTTAAGGTTAATTTGCGAATCAACCATAAGAGGTAGGTACCTAAAAGAGCGGGAGGGTATTGTCTTTCTCTAGGAATAGTATTATCCTTTCTTTTATACGTCTCATATAATTTACGTGAATTATCCCTTAATTTTAATAACAATAAACCAGGATATTGAAATTACACCCAGTTGTAAAGTAGATTATTGGACCGTAAACAATTTATTGAGATGCATATTACAATAGATAATTTATTGAAGGGGCTAAGAACTATAATCTAAATAAATATTAATATTTTAATAAATTACACCGATACAAAATTTAAAATACGTTACCAGTTTAAGAAATTTCTAATAGTGACGAAAGTAAAGTTATACCCCTTGCAATCAATTTTTTTATATGTTGTAAAGCGATATTGTTAATGTTATAATGCCCTGTATAGGTATAATCATTTATTAATTAGGTATATTATTTCATATCTTTCCACGTTTAATTTTCATGTTATATTTTGTATGCTGGCTCTTTGGTTTTGCGGTTAGTACACTCTCTTTTTAGCATTCGGAAGCCACTAGCAACAAGGCGAATTGAATTATGTATATTAAGTATTTTTAAAACATTCTTCTTTTCCTTTTTTCCTGCTTGTCTTAGTCTAATTATTGTAATGTAAAATGTAACACATTTTTTCAGAAACAAAATTGTTTAAATTGTCATATATTGTAAATAGCATATCATTTGCTTTAACTGTTACACGCAACCATCAACTAATTTGGATTTATATAGGTATATCATAATTAGAAGAGTACATTTTAAATAAAAATGAAGGTATCGAAATGTTTATGGGAGATATAAATGCTATAATAATTACATATGTAAACTATCCTATTTAGGATTTTTTTTTTTCATATGCAAGTTTAAACCTACCAGGGAAACCGAACATATATCTAGTTAAACTTATTCACGTATCAATGATAATAGAATATATTTTTTTTTCTTTCTCATAGTTTTTTTATATTAAAAATATTTAATCTGCTTTTTTTCTGCTTTGCTTCTAGGTATATGGATTCTATTTATATCTTAATACAAAACAAAATCCGTTCCACGCCATCACGCACAAGAGCTGCATTTTGTTATTCAGCGTCTTAATACAGCAAAATTGTCTAGCAGCAGCTGTAAGACGCTGAATAACACAATGAGGCTCTTGTGCGTGATGAAGTGCAAGGGATTTTGTTTTGTATTAGGTATAGGTAATAGGCCTTGTAAATATTTTTAAACAATTTAGTTAATACTTATATTCGGATAATACTTTAGTGTTTTGTTTTTTTTATTTTCTTGGCCTTTAAATTTATATTATTTTGTATTAATATTATTAGAATAGCTTAGCGCTTGTTTTCAGAAACTCCAATTGGAGAGTCTCTCGACGTCTTGGGTCTTTCGGAAACTTGGTTGGTTTTCCAAATAGTGGTATTACAATTGAGAATTACAAAGTAATTAGAAACGATCGTAGTAGCAGGGGTGTCGCTTTCTATATTAAAAAGAATATTAAATATAACTTTCATTAAAAACTCCTGACCTATAAGGTAGTCCATTGGAAAGCCTTTGGGTATCAATTAGAATCTCAGGTACAAGTTTATGCTTGGGGACCTTGGCAGACCTCCTAATTACATTTAGAAAATGTAACTACAATTTTTTTCCTGAATTTGACCATTTAATTTTTGGTGGAGATCTTAATGTAGATTTACTTAATATAAATAACAATAGAGAAAGTTTTTTGCCGTTTACCCCAAGAAAGAAATACGATGCAGCTACGGACACGTGTTTCGGAGTTATTGCTCCTCATCACCGTAGCGTAAACGGCAAAAAACTTTCTGTATTTTATTTACCTTCACCAAAACTTTCTTTTGTATAAATAACAATACTTGTATGCTATCTGAGTATTTAAATAACTACGGGATACACCAACAAATTAAACTTCCTACTAGAGGTACAAATAATTCAGGCACGTTAATTGATATTATCGTGAAAACATAGCAGTTGATTCAAATGTTTTAAAAATGGACGATATCTCTGACCACTCATTAGTAACATGTAAAAAAAAAGACAAACAAGAGCCTAAATTTTATAATTTTCGAGATTTTTCTAAATTTAATTATCATAACTTTCCTGGAGAAAGTGTATTCTATTAATTGGGTCATTATTTACTCAATTGAAAATATTGATGAAATGTTAGAGTTTTTCAATAATAATTTATTGTATTTGTGTTTATTTAATATTCATGCACCTTTTAAAACCGTGGGAATAACTAAACAACAAATATTAAATATAAGGTAGTGGCGGTAGATATGGCCCGGACAGTCATATGGCCCAATGCCCTTAAATTTTAAACTAACCGCCTCAAACCCAACTTCTTGACGTTCACAGTTTCTTTCAATACGTTTAAGCGTCCTCTGTAAATAACAAGCCGAACTTCCGGCAATATCGGCAATACCGGCTAGTTTACATTATGGCGTCACAACAGGTGTTCGAATAATAAAGTTTAATGAAAGTGTTTTGGTGAAATCATCGGGAAACATTGAAAAACAAACCTAAATTTTGGAGGATCGACACTCTAAGTTACGTGTTACATAGTGACATATTTATTTTACTTAAAAATTTTGTGAAAGAGTTTTTTCTTGTTGCTCATAATGTGCATTACTCAACTGGTCATATGGCCCATGTATTTATTTCGTCACATTGTTTAAGTATTTTATCTTGATAGAAAATACTTGCTTTACATTAGTGGAAAAAATTATTTTGCATTTTTTTAAAGGGCTCAGATTTATGTTAATTCTGTAAGTGCCATATTTTCAGATGGGTTTGATGATATGGCCCATTGACTTTTTCTACAATTTTATTTTTTATTTTTAAATTTGCAATCTTTTTTATTTTTTTTTGTTGTCAGTCTATTTGTCTATTATGTCTAAGCTCAATTTTCTTAATGAACCGTTCAATTAAAATCAATTTTTCTAGGGCCATAACTCCAACCCTGGTTGGGAATATGGCCCATTGACTGCATTTAAAAAAAAATTTTTTTTGTTTGTTTTACGTTTGATTTTTACAAAGTTTAATTTTTTTCCTGAAAGCCAAGGTGTTTACGCTTAAGTTCCTGTAAGCATTGTTATTTTTTTTAATAAAGTTTTCGAGAAAAGAAATATTTTTTTTAAGTGGGCCATATATGCCGCCACTACCTTATAGTAGGACTGCATAGGGATTTTCGTGGGAATTAAATGATTAAAGCTGGCAAGATATTTTTTATGTTTAATTATTTCATACTAAATATAAAAATGTTTCTTGCCACCATACGGCGACGGTGTCTTACGAATTTAGAGCGGTACACGAAATGTTAAATCGTTAAACGAGTCGAAAAAATAATATTTAAAGCGAGAAAAATTGTATTCTTCACGAATAAATCGAACAAGTCGAACGGCAAATTCCTAGGTAGAAGACGAGTCGAAAAAATAATATTCAAAACGCGAAACTCGGCTGCCTTGTTCAGTCCGTGGAATCCAAATTTTTTGTTTATTAATGCGATAAACAATTTCTGAAAAAATGTTATTCTTCACGAATAAAGTGAAAAAGTCGAGCGGTAAATTCCTAGGTAGAAAAATCCACGGGCCTTAGCAAGGCAACCGAGTTCCCCGCTTTGAATATTATTTTTCGACTTGTTTTCTACCTATAAATTTGCCGCTCGACTTGTTCGATTTATTTATGAAGCCAATAATAAACAATAAATTTGGAATCCACGGGCCTCAGTAAGGCAACCGAGTTTCTCGCTTTGAATATTATTTTATCGACTCGTTTTCTACCTAGGAATTTGCCGCTGCACTTGTTCGATTTATTCGTGAAGAGTAACATTTTTTCGGAAATTGTTTATCGCCATTAATATTTTTTCTCAAGTTACTTGCCGCACATGCATTGCCACATACATATTTTGGTTGATCTAACCAGAATTTAGTTGGATCAACTGATGCGCATGGTTGAATAGTCTTGAACATCACGCATTGACAGAGTTAAGACAATTATTTGAGAGTCGGGTGAACTGAAAATCAATTATTTAAACAAAATTTCAGTCGGACCAACTCTAATTCTGAAGATTCATCGACGAGATGCGTTAGCTTATTTTTTTCAATGTATAAGTTTATCTCAAACCTTCTGTTTTGCTTTTTGGGAATTTACAATCGAGAAAATAAGTTTCCCGATTATAAATCGAGTCCTACGATATTTTGCCTATAGCCATTGTTCTACGGCAAATAAACGGCAAATTTTAAGCTACCTAAATTTTTTTTAAATAATTTTTTATATAGATGACCTACTAACTTCATATGAAGTTAGCAGGTCATCTCATACTTTTTTAAAAATAATAGCGACAAAATTTTCCCTTTCACGGGTAATTAACGGCTAAAAAACGGCCAATGTTTATGCTATACTCAGTCCGATTTACAACAATTGACCTGCTAACTTTATATACATAGTAGGTATGTATAAATTATGACAATAAGACAATGCCCGCGTCCTCCCCCAAAAGCGACCGCCGCGATCCTTATGCATTTCGCGTGGTCTACTTTCAACCAATTTAGTGAGATTTTAAGGTACACATGTGCCGTAATGGTAAAATTAATTATACCGTTAGATAGGTAAAACTTTAGTGAACAAATTTTATTTAAACAATTTTTGTGATCGAGTGAGTTTTATTAGACAAAATCGATTATAAAATACAATGGTGTCGACAAATAAAGTTAATTTTTTGAATAACTTTGTTAGGAATAAAAATTGGAGAAAAGTGCTAATGACCTTTTCTGTTCCTTAGTAAAAGATTGACAGTCCATTAAAAAAACTAACTTGCTATCTTTAAGGGTTCAAGAGATATAGCCTATTAAAGATTTTACCCCTTAAGGGGCGTCAAGGGTGAGGGACGCGTAATTGGGGGTGGCAAGAAAAGTTTTTCTATTGACAAATGCATATACTAACATATAAAATGGATGCCATTCTTTAATCATTTAATTCCCACGAACCCCCTATTTGTGGCCCTATGCGGTCCCTACTGTTATGATTAAACTAAAGAACGGAGCTCATATTAGATATAAAAATCTTAAAACTGATATGTATATCTTGGAATGAATATAAAGAAAAAGAAATGCGGAATTTCGTTAACACATCCACAAAACTAGAAAAGAAGGCTTACTTATATTACATATAGACATAAATTAGATCCTAAAATGTTTTGGCGTACTTTAAAAACGCTTAAAATATTAATTAAAATAATTATGTTTTTTGTAAAATTACAGGACCTGATTCAATTAATAATTCTTTTATCAATAATTTACCACAGATTCAGGGCAACGAAGATTTAATTACGGAAAAATATAATGAATTAAAATTTCCAAACTTTGTAAGTGAATTCACATTTTCTCCTGTCACTGTAGAAGAGGTAAATAAGTTAGTACGGTCAATTAAATCACAAGCTGTAGGTTCTCATGATATTTAGCACTAAAATGCTGTCTTTAGTTTTTCCACAATTAAGTGAATATTTTACATTAACAAAGGGTGTCTTTCCTACTCTTTGGAAAGATACACATGTTATTCCTGTCCTTAAAGACATCAATTCTTCAGATATTTCCAATTTTCGTACAATTAGTATTCTACTCGCACTATCCAAAATTTTAGAAAAAATTGTAGCGAAAGAGTTAAATTCTGATTTTATTAATAATAAGATTCTACCAGTCACCCAGAGTGGTTTCCGTGCCCGACATAAAGTCGAGTATATTTTAACTTGGCATCTGTATGAGTTGATATTGCGCGTACGATTTCATTTTCTGTTGCACACAAAGTTAAAGCAATAGCCCGAAAACGTTGTTCACGTATGTCTACCGAGCTTCTCTCTCACCTCCATTGAGACGGAAATATGCAACATACCACTGAAGAGAGAGATAAATAATCTATGTTTTCAATAAATTCAGCGATTCTCAAACTGTGAAAATTTGTCAGTCGTTATTGTGAACTATTATTTATTTGCGTTAACAGTCGTCTCATATTAGAATTAAATTAGTCTTTATAAGAAATGTTTAAGTTATTTTTTGTGATAAATAGTGGATGAAATGGCAATGAAATAATTCAAGTCAAACCCTGTTGGCTCTACTTTTTTAAATTATATTAAAAGTAAAAAATGTTCCTTCTTAAAATTTTATTTTACTAATCCGTTCCTCGAATTTTGTTAAAACCATCTTTTCCCTAAATATTTTTCTTTTATTAATCTGAGCGAGTTTGTCTCTTTAGTAGGTAAATAAAACCAACTTTCAGACCTTACTTATCCGATTCTTATTTATTACACATTACCAAATACGCCTTCAATCTTTGGTATTTTAAATTTATTGCTAAATAAATAGAATTTTGCGGTGCTGGCCGGTGTCAAACAAAGCCGAACACCTGATATGGGCGTGATATATCTATATTTTAACCAATAAACACATACGTTTTCACCCTCTATATACAGTTTGCGGATTCGAGGAGTTCTAGACAGAAGCCTGTCGGGATTATTATTTTAGTGGTAAAAAATTAAATAGGTAAACGTGTATTCGTGACGGTAATATTTAATTAGGAAAATATTAAATTGTAAAAATACATTAATTTGATAATTATGCCAACTAAAGTGGGCGTCTTAAATGAACAGTCAAAAAAGTTGATTTTAAATTTAATGGATTATTTTATAAAAGAAAGAGAAAACGAAGGACAGTTGATACCACTTCAACAGGTTCATGATAGAGTTTTTGAAGTTTTAAATATAACTCTAAAAACAATCTGTAGGATTAAGCACCAACAAATTAACATTGTCTTGACAAAAAAAATAAAACGAATTAGGAAGAAACGAAAAACATTGGATGTATGTGATGGTGTTAAAATGGAAATAAGGGAAGTAATTTATAATTTTTATGAATCAAAACCACATTTTACACTCGATACGTTGAAGGAAAAGCTGAAAAATAGGGGAATCATAGACTTATGTAATAGTGCATCCCCTAGGGTGGAAAACTCTGCCCTAATATGTGTAGAGAGTTTGACTTCAGGACCTAGTTTGGGATCATATAGGGATCAGGAAAACATGAGGTGGACATCCCGGTTTGTGGGAGGAAGTCCGCCATATTGGATTTTATGTCAAATTGACAGGTCGCTGTATCTCCGTAACGCCTAGTCTAATTTGAATGATTTTTAGTTAGATTGCAAATTTTGTTTAGAACTAAAAAGGTTACATTAATTTTTTACGCAACTGTAAATAATACCCCCCAAAAATACAAAAAAGGGAATTAAAATTATTCTTTCCCGTTCATTGTCGTTTCCGCCCATTTTCTTGCACCTTAACAAAAAAAAAAACTAGAAACAATATTTGTAGGCTATTGCTTTAGCTACAAATCTATGTTTAGAAAATTATATTATCTTAAATAATAAGAAAGATACGGCCACTTTAGTCCTGAGCCAACACTTCAGGCGGCTATAATTTGAATGTAGTTGCTACCCCTGAGCGTCCCTGCGCCAGACAACCGGCGGTGTTTACAAAATATAATGAAATCAACTCTTTATTTAAACATTTTTGCAAGATTTTTGGATACATATATGCAAAATTTAGAGCATTAAATTTAATTTTTTTTACAAGTGCAATTTTTTTACTCACGACGCCGACGTTTTGCATGACCAAGTTATTAAAATTATCAGGAATAGCGCGCAAAATGTTTGTAGGCTCTAAAAATTCCTCCTCATCTAATTTATACCCAAAATGAACGGCATTTAATGGAGCATTGATTGAAACAATTTAGATATAAATGAGTGCAATAATATGCCCTTTTAATATGTTCCAAACAAGAAAAGGATGTTGGTGAAAAATTTTCAGGGATACAATTTTCGTATTAAAATAAATTCAGGACTTTAGTTCATCAGAAGATTTACATGAAGATCCAAGTTTTGTAATGTGCACTAAAAACTCCTCTGCGCTTATTATAAGTACAGAATTCTAAGCTGTCCACACCAAAATTTTTTAGAAATTTTATAGGATCAATTTTTAGTATTTGCTTTTTAGAACCAATTTTAATAGTGTAATCACATCCAGTTAGAATGTGAGGAGCTGGAAAAACATCAAACATTCAAAAATATTATAAATATCTTAGATTGTCCCTTACCCCAATCTGAAACCATATTTTCTTTTTTAGTGGAAATGAGGAAAAATAAAACAAAAGGAGAATAAAAACGTCAGTGTTGGAGAATAAAATTACCGCACGATTTTCATTAGAATTCACAATATGTGGAATAATTCTGTGGTCAACTTCTTCCAATGTTATTAGGTTCAATTTTTTCTCCAAATTATTCTTGACCATTTCCGATTCACTCTTGCGTATACATATATAAACAATATTGTTTGTAGTTTATTTGTGGCGGATAGTTAATATTCATTGAACTTAATTCTGGGAATCACGCCAAATTCCAAAAAATAAATAGAAATAAGAAAATTGCCAAAATATGTCAAGATAAAAGTGTAGTATCAAAGGCAAACCTCAACAGTTTGCCCCAGAAAACCACTGTATATAGTTCTAAATGAATATAAATACAATATTGTTATCTAAAATTCGTATCAGTATATTTTGGCAATTTTCTTATTTCTATTTATTTTTTAGAATTTGGCGTGATTCCCAGAATTAAGTTCAATGAATATATATAAACAAGAAAATACCGCTTTCGCAGAATTAACAAAAGACCTAAGACGCATATTAAAATTAATATTGCAAGCTATAAACTTATTTCTAAAAAATTCCTGTAAGTTGAATTTATTTTTTGAAGAATGGTATTGGAGTTGTTTCATCTCTAATATATCCCAGCTCTATTGGATTTCGTGGCATATATCTTCTGTTGCATTTATTACATTTAATTGAATTTGATAAATAACTGTCAAAAATAATATCAATACGTGAAGCATTTTTGAAAATATTTGTAATGTAAGAGGTAAAATTTTGAATTGAAGAACCAAAGGTTTTAATTTCTTTCATTTTCATATTGCGAATGGTCGCCATAAAATCAATAACAAAAATACTTGGCATTGATGTCCAAGAAGAAAGAGAAATATAATTATTTTTATCTAGCACATTTTCTAGCACATGAAGTAAATCTGATTTAGTAGCTTTTCCATTTTACCAACTTCTCGCAGGCTATGAGTTAGGTATATCAACTACATTGTTCAAATTGTAACCGCTTGGAGTGCTACCGCAGAACTAAAATAGCTATAACTTTCTTATTCTTTAAGATAATTTAATTTTTCAAAAGCGAGTTTATAGCTAAGGCAATAGGCTACAAACATTATTTTAACTTTTTTTTTGTTACGGTGCAAGAAAATGGGTGGAAATGACAATAACGGGGAAGAATAATTTTAATTCCCTTTTTTGTATTTTTGGGGGGTATTATTTACAGTTGCGTAAAAAATGAATATAACCTTTGTTCAGAACAAAATTTGCAATCTAACTAAAAATCATTCAAATTAGACTAGGCGTTACGGAGATACAGCGACCTATCAATTTGACATAAAATCCAATATGGCGGACTTCCTCCCACGAACCAGGATGTCCACCTCATGTTTTCCTGATCCCTATATGATCCCAAACTAGGTTCTGAAGTCAAACTCTCTGCACATATTAGGGCAGAGGTTTCCACCCTAGCGAAGTACTATAAGGTAAGTCTCTTAAAACTTCTAAAACATCGTGGTTTAGGTATAGAAAAGATTGTAACCGTCGCCCATACCTATACACAAGCCTTGTTTTTTTGGTATTTTTTAAATCAATTAGGTGTTGAAATTAGTGATTATAAGCTTATTTAAACTTATTAAAATTGATGATTTTAATATATACTGTATTTATTTTAGGAGCAAGGTTAAGGTTGGGATTTAGTAGAGTGAGGGAGAAATAAATATACGTATTTATTTTGGTTTATTATGATTAATGAAACAAACAAATATGGTGTGATATTTATAATAGTTTTAGGTTTTTAGTATTGTCCTAAAGATTTTAATAATACCAATTTCTAAATATAAATTTTTATTATAATGAAGTGGTGTGCTCTCAAAGCGAAGACTTGACCTAAAAATGTGAAAATTCTCCTTTGAGGGTCAATTTCACCAAAGATACGTTAATTTGAGCGACAATATTTGGTGAGCTTTTAAGTAACACTTTGTACTCGGCCGTAAGTTAATTTCTTTTTACAAAAAAAATACAAAATTGTAAATGCAAGCGATTGAATGAGTTGCCTACGTATTGCCAATATGTACAGGGTGTCCCAAATTGCTTGATTTTGGCTGGTTTTCCTATTTCCAGACCAGGTAGAGAAAAACTGACATATGAGTCTAGAGCTCGATTTTTGTGAAACGCCGATTGGTGAAAACCACATTTCGATATCTCTAACCGTTTCCGAGATATCGGCAAAAGTTGACATTTTACAGATTCCGAAAAACTTTTTTTAACGTTAAAAAATGTTATTTTTAAAGAGAAATGTGTTATATTGGCAGCAAGGATGACTAGACATATCTTGGCATATATATTTTTGGAAAGCTTATTTTTTTTTCCTATTTTCTAAAGTCAAAGCCAAAACTATGGTTTCCATTTGAAATAACAAAGTTAGCTTTGATATCAAACAATCGAAAAGCGATATATTTTTTTTGACAAATGCATCTTATTCTACGTCAAAAAGTTTTTACCGTTTGAAAAAATATCCAAAAATAAAAAAGTTTACAATTTTTCGGAATCCGTAAAATGTCAATTTTTGCCGATATCTTGAAAACGGTTAGAGATATCGAAATGTGGTTTTCACCAATCGGCGTTTCACAAAAATTGAGCTCTAGACTCATATGTCAGTTTTTCTCTACCTGGTCTGGAAATAGGAAAACCAGCCAAAATCAAGCAATTTGGGACACCCTGTACAGTCTTATTTTTTCCTTCTCAATTATAGATAAGAATGGTAATTTCAACGGCCATTCAAGTTCTGCTGTTTTATTTGTTAGAAATTTATCGTTATTGTAGTTATCATATTAATATAACACGTTTCAGCTGAAGGAAATAAGGGAACGAGACAACAGTTTTCAAGTTTTTAAAATATTTTATTAAATAAAAAATTCGAGCTCGTATATCGGAAAGTCGTGAAATATTTTGTTCAAATTTGACATCAGGGGGTTTTTGATGAAGCCAAATACGAATCTAAATTCAAAATTCGTTTAAAAAAATCGTTAATAGTTTTTTTTTGAAAACTCGACCTCAATTTTCCCCACACGGTCACACGCCAATGAGCAATATCAAAGTTGATCGCACCAAAGCCATTACATTTTGAGTATATACTTCCCACCTAAATTTGAAATTGATCCTTTTTTAATTCCTGTGTTACAAGGGTGTATGAAAAGTGAAACACCCTGTATATAGAAATAACGATTGATTTCATATTAATACAAAAGTACAATTTCCTGTATTCCCAAATGAATGTTGTGCGGGAAGGTGTACACTGCGTACACATTTAGAGACAGCGGACACACACTAAATATTCAGTTATAAGTCACAAATAAATAAATAATAAAAAATCAAACGATACAAAAAATGTATTTCTAAAAATTCATACAAGTAAAAATAGTAAACCAAATAATCTAGCAGCTATTATAATAATTATGACTAAAATTATTTCGAATGTAAACATAATACAGGATGTTCCCGTTTTTTCGTTTGTAACTTCTATAAACTATAGAACATATAAAAATAATAGGAATCTTATCTATAACATTTTTCTCTGAAACACTTTGATTTCAAGATACAGGGCGTTAAACTTTTACAAAATTATTACTATTTATTCATTATCTTCTAAACAAATAATGACTTTAGTCATGATAAAAAAAAATTTTTGACTTGCAAAAAGTTTTTCGCATAATAGCAGTGGCGTAATTATGGGGTTCTGTCCGTATTTGAACCCCCTATGCTTCTACGCCAATGGTCAGAAATTATTATTTTTTCCTAGATAAAAGTACTCCTGGTAAAATTCGCTAGGAGGTTTTCTGTGTGACCAGTTACTTAAAAAATAAGGTTCATGCGACACCGATTTATAGTAGAGATGATCTGCTCAATCGAATTCAAGAATCTTGTGTTGCAATAAATAATAACATGCTAATTCATAGAAGACGTTCGTTAAAAAATCGATGTCGCAGTTGCATTCAAGAAAATGGATATCATTTTGAGAATTTATTGAAAATTATTAATTTTTTATTGTTCGATAAGATATCTCTGATTAGAAAGAATCTAAATATTTCGAACAGAAAGCCTCCTAGCAAATTTAACCAGGAGTTCTTTTTTGTAATATATTCAAGTTTTAAAATTTGTATAAAAATATAATTTCTGATCATTGGCGTAGAAGTTTAGAGAGTCCAAATACGTTCGTATTTGGACTCTCTAAACTTCTACGCCATCACTATTTTTATGTGAAAAACTTTTTACAAGAAAAAAAATAGTCTTTTATCATGGCTAAAGTGTACCACGTTTTAACACAAAACCTTTATTTGTTTAGAAGATAATGAATAAATAGTAATAATTTTGAAAAAGTTTAACCCTGTATCTTGAAAACTAAAAATGTTATAGGTACCTAAGACTTCTATTATTTTTATATGTTCTATCGTTTATAGAACGAAAAAACGGGAACACCCTGTATACAAACTTGAAAAAAACGATAAATTAAAACTATATAAATCGTGTGAATATTTGTTGAAGATCCTGATGATTGCATGGATGATTTCTAATTCAATTACTTAATCCTTCAATAGTAAGTAATAAAAAATGTAGGAAATAATCCACATTCACTTGCACTTTTTGACTCATCTCGCCTATATTTTTTATATCTCAATGAGAATTCTAATAAAACTGTACAAAATTATTAAAACTAAACTATTAAAGCAAAACTACTTAACAACTACTAATGTCTTGTTTCACTTTTGGTTCACTTAACAACATTTTCATTAAATTGTGGGAAAGTTGCGGTGCTTCAAAGGAGAAAGTGAAAGACGTAGTCCAAATCATTAGGGATAGGTGAAGAAATAAACTTGTATTTTCGATGACATTGCGTGAGAAATTTTGGGTATTTTTCACAACTGGATGAAATAGGAATATGGGGCGGGGCATATACTTATACCACATTTTTAGAGAGTAACCACATTTTTAGAGAATAATTTCGTCCGAAAATATACTTGTACCTTTGATGAGGTGGAGTGATAATTTTCTCATTTTGTTTAGGATTCGTCTCTCTTCACCAATCTTCAGTGCAAAGGCAGCTTGTTGTTGCTTTAAAGCAATTTCCAGTTTTTCCTTCATAATGACAATTTCTTCATCCTTCTTAAGCAATTCGATTTCACTTTGAACCTTATAAGCCTCAAACCCTTGTTCTAAATCAGTAATCTGCTGTTCTAGAGTGACCGTTTCTTGTACCATTGGTTGACGACCATCGATTTTATCTTGACAGTACTGTTCATATTTTTCGATTTTTATTGACAGGTTTTTTATTGTTTCACTGTTATCTTTCTGTTTAGCCTCGAATTTCCGGAGTTCATTCTTTAGTTTGATTTGCCAGTAGTTCCGGCAGTCCATATAATCGTTTTTTAACATTACCATACGTTTCTCTAAGTCATAGCAGTTTATACAAGGTTCCCACCCTACCTCAATTTCTTCCATACTCTCCCCATGAGGGTCCACAATATTACCCTGCATCATTGCCTTGGATTTCATTTTGTTATCCGATTTAAAATAATCGTATGTGTCCCTTTTGTCCAACGGGGTTTGTTCCAGTTTACGACTAGTTCCTTGGTCCTTTTCAATTGGTTTTCCCGTTTCAATTGTATCTCCCATTTCACGTTTAGTTTGCATACGTTTTTTCACTTCGTCAATGGTATGCGGGGTTTGTTCCAGTTTATGACTAGTTCCTTGATCCTTTTTAATTGATTTTCCTGTTTCAATCGTATTTCCCAATTCACGTTTAGTTTGCATACATTTTTTCACTTCGTCAATGGTATGCGGGGTTTGTTTCAGTTTATGACTAGTTCCTTGGTCCTTTTCAATTGGTGTTCCCGTTTCAATTGTATCTCCCATTTCACGTTTAGTTTGCATACATTTTTTCACTTCGTCAATGGTATGCGGGGTTTGTTCCAGTTTATGACTAGTTCCTTGATCCTTTTTAATTGATTTTCCTGTTTCAATCGTATTTCCCAATTCACGTTTAGTTTGCATACATTTTTTCACTTCGTCAATGGTATGCGGGGTTTGTTTCAGTTTATGACTAGTTCCTTGGTCCTTTTCAATTGGTGTTCCCGTTTCAATTGTATCTCCCATTTCACGTTTAGTTTGCATACATTTTTTCACTTCGTCAATGGTATGCGGGGTTTGTTTCAGTTTATGACTAGTTTCTTGGTCCTTTTCAATTGGTGTTCCCGTTTCAATTGTATCTCCCATTTCACGTTTAGTTTGCATACATTTTTTCACTTCGTCAATGGTATGCGGGGTTTGTTCCAGTTTATGACTAGTTCCTTGGTCCTTTTCAATTGGTTTTCCCGTTTCAATTGTATCTCCCTTTTCACGTTTAGTTTGCATACATTTTTTCACTTCGTCAATGGTATGCGGGGTTTGTTCCAGTTTATGACTAGTTCCTTGATCCTCCCCAATTGGTTTTCCCGTTTTAAACGTATTTTCCATTTCAAGTTTAGTTTGCCTAAATTTTTTCACTTCGTCAATGGTATGCGGGGTTTGTTCCAGTTTACGACTGGTTCCTTGGTCCTTCTCAATTGGTTTTCTCGTTTCAATTGTATTTCCTATTTCACGTTTAGTTTGCATACATTTTTTCACTTCGTCAATGGTATACGGGGTTTGTTCCAGTTTACGACTGGTTCCTTGGTCCTTTTCAATTGGTTTTCTCGTTTCAATTGTATCTCCTATTTCACGTTTAGTTTGCATACATTTTTTCACCTCTTCAATGGTATACGGGTTTTTTTCCAGTTTATAACTGGTTCCTTGATCCTTTCCAATTGGCTTTCCCGTTTTAAACGTATTTCTTTTCACTTCGTCAATGGTATGTGGGGTTTCTTCCAGTTTACGACTAGTTCCTTGGTCGTTTTCAGTTGGTTTTCCCGTTTTAATCGTATTTCCCATATCACGTTTAGTTTGCTTAATTTTTTTCATTTCGTCAGTGGTATGCGGGGTTTGCTCCAGTTTACGACTAGTTCCTTGGTCCTTTTCAATTGGTTTCCCCATTTCAATCGTATTTCCCATTTCACTTTTAGTTTGCTTAAATTTTTTCACTTCGTTAATGATATGCGCTAGGTTTGCCTTGTTAATCTGGAGTCCTGTTAACAAAACGAGTTATATAAAAAAATTGCCAATTTCCTACATTCAATGAGATGTACAATCTTACAAAATTATTTACTGTTAAGATGAGAGATATTGCTGATAAATTTACAGGGTGTTTAACGTAACTTGCTACCCCCCATAATTTCCTTATTTATAAGGTAATAAAAAAATTAAGGAAAAAAATAGAAAATTTCGTCATATTGCATTTTTCACATACTTTTTAAATATGTTATCAGATCATATCGATGTCAGAAAATATACAGTGGGTGCGAATAAATGTGTTTTTCTTTAATGGAACACTTTATATATTTTTACTTGTATATTTCGAGTAATATTAAGGAAGTTATTAATAAAAAACCGTTTGCAATAACAGATAAATAATATTTTTTTTAAATCGACATTACAGTACCTCAAAATCGTCATTAAAGTGATAGAAATAGTCATTAAAGTAATCCATTATTGTACGATTTTTGTAGTTGGCGGAGGTGACAGATAAACGTAAACATTAATAATAATTAATTATTGCTTGTGATAATAATTTTATTGTCTGGTAATAAAAGGTAAATAAATACAGTTTTTTAAATTTAGAATTGTATTGTCACTATTATAATTGCTAAAAATAATATTTTTTCTACAAAAAATTATTCCGATTTGACATTTAAAAATAATTATGACGTTTCCTAATGTCACTTAAAATTTTAAAATAATTATGACATTTCTTAACGTCACTGAATATTATTTAAAAAACAGACTTAATTAATCTTAATTTCAGAGTTTCTGGATTAAAAAAAAATGTAATATGCACCTCAGCATTAAAGTTCCTTTTTATCACTCATGTGGATTATTTAGCTCCACATTCATGATAAAAAGATGAACTTTAATGCCTTGATACATAAATAACTATTATTTTATCTTTACAACAATCATTATTTGAAGAAGACGAGATATGATCTGATAACATATTTAAAATGTATGTGAAAAGTGCAATAAGATGAAATTTTTAATTTTTTTATTACCTTATAAATAAGGAAATTATGGGGGCAAGTTACTTTGTACATGATTAGAGAATTACCTATACGAAAACTCTTATTTAGTATTTTTTCCAAGCAAATGTAAAATCTGTTTTGAAACTTCATAAATGGATTAAACACACATTTTAATGGTCTTATTGATTTTTTTTTCTTGGATGGTTGGGATAGGTCATGGATCAAATAATAAAACTGCTCTTTTAAATCATTCGACGTTTCGCTTAATTTATTAGCATCTTCAGGACTCTAAAATAAAATATATACAAAAAGTGATTGGACAAACATGTGTAAAAACAAATAACATAATACATTTTAAAATTGACGATAAAAATAAAAAATTAAGGTATTTATAATATTAAAAATTTTGAAAAATTGTACTAATTTTATAGATACTAAAATGATGACTAAAATATTTTGGAAAGTAAAAATAGAATATGAGATTACTAATTTAAAATAAAGATGTATATGAAAAAAGAATTTAAAAACTTACGGTTAAATGCAGTCTTTTTGTTGTTGCACTTTATAATAATAAAAATTTTTTAAAAACAAATTCAGTAACAAGCAAGGGACACTTTATACACAAAAAAGTCTGACTGATTGGTATACCACCAAAGCCATCCAAGCGACCAACCAACCAACCAACCAACCAACCAAGGGACACTTGTCGCATACAACATTTCAACTTGAATTGATACACAGGAATGACAGTGGGTATTTACTAGCTATCATTTTTATTTACCTATTTGATTCCTTTCATATATTGTTTTTTAGTAATTGTTTTTTTTAAGTAGGTATATTAAAAATAAAACATTGCATTATTTTTGCATAAAATTTATTATGTTATACCCTACTTAAAAAAAATAATTACAAAAGAACAATATACCTAAGAAAGGAATTAAATAGGTAAATAAAAATGATAGCTAGTAAATACCCACTATCATTCCTGTGTATCAATTCAAGCATTGAGTAAAAATAATAAAGAGGCGCAACTGTCAAGGTTTCGAGATTTTAGTGTTGTATTTTTTCACCAATAGCTTCATGATTGTCTTCAATTTTAAGGGCTATATAGCCACATTACAAATACCTTCGCATAGCACTAAAAATTGATGACAATCATGAAGTTATTGGCAAAGAAATACAATACTAAAATCTCGAAACCTTGACAGTTGCAACTCTTTATTATTTTTTACTAAATGATTCAAGTTAAAATATTGTATACTAGTGGCGTGTGCGAGTCGGAAAAAACGCGAAAATGGTAAATATTTTCAACCGGAATGAAAATACCTTCCCCCCCGTTTTCGAGGATGCTGAACACGATGGCGGCGTCAGAATTTCTCTTTGGGGTTGCGCAACCCCTCAAACCGGCCAAAAGCACCCCCGAGAAGGGTTGATTATCGCGTCCGACCCCTACCAACTCCTCCACCGGCTAAAGGGGTGAATTTTTTTTTTCGCAAGAAAAAACAGTTTTTGAACTAGAGCAGTTGCGTTTGTGTGAATTTAATTATATTAATTATATATTATATTATAACATTTAATTATATTCTTCCCACAACTGTTCCATTCAAAAACAGTAATATATAGTGACCAATAGCACGATACTGTACTCTGTACATATATTTGCCGCTGATATTGCGAAAAAAAAAATTCACCCCTTTCGGGGATGAGTATTCGCCGGTGAAGGGGTTGGTAGGGGTCGGACGCGATATCCAAC
This sequence comes from Rhagium mordax, assembly GCA_963680705.1. NCBI lineage: Eukaryota > Metazoa > Arthropoda > Insecta > Coleoptera > Cerambycidae > Rhagium > Rhagium mordax. The sequence continues at coordinate 28,400,369 of OY796661.1, read as the reverse complement.
ACCACCACCGTGCTCAGCAACCTCGAAAACAGGGGTAAAGTACTTTTTTCTGCAGGGAAACCTAATAAATCGCGTTTAACCCCTCTCGGGAGTGGTTTTTGGCCAGTTTGAGGGGTTGTGCAACCCCAAAGAGAAATTCTGAAGCCGCCATCGTGCTCAGCATCCTCAAAAACGGAGGGGAACATATATTTGCCGCTGATATTACGAAAAAAAAATTCACCCCTTTCGGGGGTGAGTATTAGCCGGTGGAAGGGTTGGTAGGGGTCGGACGCGATATCCAACACCACCACCGTGCTCAGCAACCTCGAAAACAGGGGTAAAGTACTTTTTTCTGCAGGGAAACCTAATAAATCGCGTTTAACCCCTCTCGGGAGTGGTTTTTGGCCAGTTTGAGGGGTTGTGCAACCCCAAAGAGAAATTCTGAAGCCGCCATCGTGCTCAGCATCCTCAAAAACGGAGGGGAACATATATTTGCCGCTGATATTACGAAAAAAAAAATTCACCCCTTTCGGGGGTGAGTATTAGCCGGTGGAAGGGTTGGTAGGGGTCGGACGCGATATCCAACACCACCACCGTGCTCAGCAACCTCGAAAACAGGGGTAAAGTACTTTTTTCTGCAGGGAAACCTAATAAATCGCGTTTAACCCCTCTCGGTGGTGGTTTTTGGCCGGTTTGAGGGGTTGTGCAACCCCAAAGAGAAATTCTGAAGCCGCCATCGTGCTCAGCATCCTCAAAAACGGAGGGGAACATATATTTGCCGCTGATATTACGAAAAAAAAAATTCACCCCTTTCGGGGGTGAGTATTAGCCGGTGGAAGGGTTGGTAGGGGTCGGACGCGATATCCAACACCACCACCGTGCTCAGCAACCTCGAAAATAGGGGTAAAGTACTTTTTTCTGCAGGGAAACCTAATAAATCGCGTTTAACCCCTCTCGGGAGTGGTTTTTGGCCAGTTTGAGGGGTTGTGCAACCCCAAAGAGAAATTCTGAAGCCGCCATCGTGCTCAGCATCCTCAAAAACGGAGGGGAACATATATTTGTCGCTGATTTTGCGAAAAAAAAAATTCACCCCTTTCGGGGATGAGTATTAGCCGGTGAAGGGGTTGGTAGGGGTCGGACGCGATATCCAACACCACCACCGTGCTCAGCAACCTCGAAAACAGGGGTAAAGTACTTTTTTCTGCAGGGAAACCTAATAAATCGCGTTTAACCCCTCTCGGTGGTGGTTTTTGGCCGGTTTGAGGGGTTGTGCAACACCAAAGAGAAATTCTGAAGCCGCCATCGTGCTCAGCATCCTCAAAAACGGAGGGGAACATATATTTGTCGCTGATATTGCGAAAAAAAAAATTCACCCCTTTCGGGGGTGAGTATTAGCCGGTGGAAGTGTTGGTAGGGGTCGACCGCGATAGCCAACACCACCACCATGCTCAGCAACCTCGAAAACAGGGGTAAAGTACTTTCTTCTGCAGGGAAACCTAGTAAATCGCATATAACCCTTCTCGGGGGTGGTTTTTGGCCGGTTTGAGGGGTTGCGCAACCTCAAAGAGAAATTCTGACGCCGCCATCGTGTTCAGCATCCTCGAAAACGGGGGGGGGGGGGAAGGTATTTTCATTCCGGTTGAAAATATTTACCATTCGTCCGAATCACACACGCCACTATACAACAAGTGCCCCTTGCTTGTTACTGAATTTGTTTTTAAAAAATTTGTATTATTATAAAGTGCAACCACAAAGACTGCATTTAACCGTAAGTTTTTTAATTCTTTTTTCATATACATCTTTATTTTAAATTAGTAATCTCATATCATATTCTATTTTTACTTTCCAAAATATTTTCATTTTAGTATCTATAAAATTAGTACAATTTTTCAAAATTTTTAATATTATAAATATCTTAATTTTTTATTTTTATCGTCAATTTTAAAATGTATTATGTATTTATTTGTTTTTACACAATATGTTTGTCCAATCACTTTTTGTATAAATTTTATTTTAGAGTCCTGAAGATGCTAATAAATTAAGCGAAACGTCGACTGATTTAAAAAAGTAGTTTTATTATTTGATCCATGACCTATCCCAACCATACAAGAAAAAAAAATAGATATATAGAAGGTCACTAATAAAGTTGCTTATTGTTTATACTATAGATCAGAGAAATAATCATTTTGATTTGATTTGTGTGTTATGTTTACACCCTATTTAACTGAATATTGCCTAAAGCAGGAAGGTATAGTCATGGATAAAAAATGTTTTAGATTTGACTGACAAAAATAAATTACTTAAAATAATCTGAATAGAAGTTGGAAAATATGTGAATAAAATAATTCTTTAACCTTTTTTTGGCTACTATTGTACTATTAATAAATTTAAAATAAAACCACTTACCCAATTTCAACTGGTTTAGGTACACACTAAAAATTACTAACTTTAGCACAGTATTTTATTAAAATGTTGCTTATTAAATTGAAACACACTCTTTGAGAATACCAGAGTAACTAAAGTTTCGAAAACTGAATTTACTTATTTTTATATTCTGCATAATTTGAAAATTGGCGTCATCTGATGTCTGGTTACCTAGAATTATAGTAACTATACCTACAAAAAGGTATTATACTATCCTCTTTGCATTATATTACAAATTCCTTAATAACTGAATGATAAATTCCCTTAAATTGATTTACTATGTTAGTTTACAGCAATTTGTAGAAATTTTCTGGATCCTCCACTAGTAATAAAAGTTATAAGACAGGATTAGGACCATAATTATACCCAGCTACAGAGAAGGTGTCGTTCATTTTAGCAACTACCGGTACCTACGCGATTTCATGTCGAAAATAGGACGATTTTCTGAAAAATGAATCGTTGCACAAGTACTACCTTCTAAAATTAAAAGATGAAAACCACCCAATAAATAATTAGTCGTTATGAATTTTTTAACAACCTAGTAGTTATCCTTATGCTAATAATTCTAGAATTTTTTGATATTTTTGGCTTAACGGCGTTCTTCATGGATGTACAATTTTTCGAAAAATGTAACGGCTAATGACGTAAATTGAATGGAAGCTAACTTTTGCCATATTCGGTGATTTCTAAGGTCTGATTTCACGTTGCTCTTTAAACAAGTTACCTATATTAGATCACAGTAATAATGTCAATTGCAGAATCACTTGATGTTTAGTCACCGTTTCCCTCTAGAGCTAACTGATCGAATTTTTCAAAAAATCAAAAAATCTAAAAATTGCGCTGTTTATTTTAAAATAGAAGCATATTTATTGCATAGTCTTTAAGAGAAACATCGAGAAAACTAGGTTAATGTGTCTAGATTGCTCCCACAAAGGCTGGGACATGTACAAATAAACTTAAATGTTTTACGGGATTAATATAACACAAGTTTTTGATAAAATATAGATACTGCTTAAATCCTAAACTTATTATAATTTGTGACTTTAAATATAAAAAAAAGGTTATCATACGTACACGGTGAATTTTAAATGCATATTTTTATATTTTAACCCTTAGATATTTCGTGAAATGCAATTGATGTAATACAAGTAAATATATGTAATTAAATACAATTAAATGAAAATAAATGTATTTTCATCAAGATAAGAAGATAATAATAACTATAAATTACTTAAATAATGAGTTTACAAATAGGTAATGAATATTCACTTGTCACAGAGATTTCCAAATTTTATGGGAATTTTTAAAATATTTAAGTTGCAAACAACAGCACAACAATCTTAATAAATCATGCCTAAAGTGTGTTCCAACAAGTTACAGGAACCCATTTACTTAATGCTCGGTTTTACAATTGCAAAGTTAACTGCCAGTCAGTGATAACTTTCAGATTAACATAGAAATTTTATTTGATAATTGCAAGTCATCTTCATGGTCATGGTAATTTGATAGTTAACTTTACGACTCAATTAGTTATAGGTAAACTAATAGTTGGTAGATTATTAGCTGTCTACAACTTACCTAAAATAATTTTTTTTTAACTTGCCTTTCTTAAAAAAGTCGTACTAAAGAGTAAAAAATAATTTATTTTTTGACAAAGAAATTCATATACGACTGCAAGAAAAGCAAGGTGTGCTCACCCCCAATTTCCACCCCTTACAATCATGCGTTCAATTATAAAAAGTGTGCACGCGTTGTTTCTCTTGCAGTCGTATATGAAATTCTTTACTAAAAAGGATATAATTATTTTTTGCTTTTTTAAGAGGAACTTTTAAAAAAATAAATTTAATTTTTTTAATTTTCTACTTATTAGTCATACTTTGATTAAATTTTTTCGTCAAAAATTTGCAAAATTTCTTCAATTGAATATGTCAGGAAGTGAACACAAACATTCTTGACAACTGAAAACTGAATGAAAAAAAACTGCATTGTGAGTTAAATAAAAGTAAGTAATAAATGAGACGTGTCAATTTTAAGGTAGCTATGAAATAAGAAAAAAAAAAGGGATTTTCATGTCGATGGAGAACCAAGCAGGAGGTTAAAAATGGAGGTCAATACATATAGTCTAAATCTTTTTCAACGAATTTGATTGAATAATTTTTTTGATAGATTCGGACGCATCAAGAATTTTATAATTATTAATTATTATCCATTATTGTATTGTACTTACTTAATATTTAAAATGGGTCCCTGTTTGTTTTTATTACAATATTAATTTATAATTATATTTTGTTATTAATTATTTAAAATTAATACATCCTTATATTAAATTATATGATATAAATTATACTTTAAATTTTTGTATAATATTAATAGTACAGGGTGTCTCACGTTTTACTCGGGAAATAGGCGATAGATCTCGCAAAAATATAAAAAAAAGTTGCTATGAACTTATATGTTTTAAAGCTTCGTTTTCGAGATACGTAAAGTTATTTAAAAAAAACTTTATTTTTTCAAATGTTTAGCCGATTTTCACAAAACTTTTCACGATTTTAGTAATAAATATGCAGCTTAATTTGATGTCTAGATTGAGTAATTTAAAATCCCATTTATTTGTCTCTTGAATTTTTTATTTATTTTTCAGGCGCGAGCGTATAACCCAAATTTTATTTTTTTCTCGAAAAGCAAACAAGATAGACAAGAAATTCAAGAGACTAAAATACTGTATTTTTAATTACTTAATCAAATTTATAAAAAAGCAGAAACGTGCTAAAATTTTGCTTTAAAATATCTAGTTAGGATGCCCTAGCGCCGCTCCTACAATAGTTATAGTGGAGTCGATAGAGGTTTTCACTTCGAAAAAATTCCGGGAAGGGGTAACTTTTGAGAATACATCTTTGAACATGTCAGGAACAACATACCAAAAGTTACCAACAATATCCCTTGAGCGTTATATGTTATTAAACAAATTAATAAATATCTCTTAAAATGATTTTTTCTTAAAAAAACTAAATGCGCCATTCGAAAGTACGGGAAAATTCACATCACATGTATACAGGGTGGAACAAAAGTATCAAATAATGGCTTTAACTTTAAATGTTCAATATGAAAGTTGTCTGGTTCTTTACCATGCATGTTTTGAGTTTTTTAGTTTATTGACATCTTCTGGTTTGTTCCTATGGTAACCAACTTTTTCTATTTAAATGGCACCCATAATTTGTTTTTGTTAATTTGAAACAAGCATATTTTTCTCTATTCAGTCACAAAATTTTGCAATGTTTCGAAAAAAAAAATAAGCGAGAAAAAAAACATTTATTACGACTCATTCGTCGCCTCTTAATAAAGGATGCCATGGAAAAAGTCATGCAGTTATAAAACACAAACATTATTTTTGGTAAAGAATGCCATGGAAGTTTGACAATTAAATTTTTACAAACAACTAAATTTTAGTGTTGTGAAATTAATTAATTTAGTTCCGATTGAGTCGTAATAAATTTTATTTTTCACGCTTATTTTTTTCCCAAAAATTGCAAAATTTTATGACTGAATAGAGAAAAATTTGCTTGTTTCAAATTGACAAAAAAAAAAATTATGGGTGCCATTTAAAAAGAAAAAGTTGGTTGCCATAGGAACAAACTAGAAGAAGATATCAACAAACTAGAAAACTCAAAACATGCACGGTAAAGAACCAAACAACTTTTATATTGAACATTTTTTTGTAACTTTGTAAATAACAAAGTTAAAGCCATTATTTGATACTATTGTTCCACCCTGTATAAAGTTTTTTTGTACGATCAAAAATGTAGGCTGCAATTTTTTTTGTTCAACGCACGAAAATGGAACGCGACGACATGCAAGTAAAGTGCGCAAAGCGCGCGCGACCGTGGGCGCGCTACTGTAAATTTGTTGTAACTGTTGAACTAATTAATAAAATTGAGCCCAACAAAGCTTAAATGAAAGAAGAAACATCTGGCTATTGGATTATTATAGATTCAAATATAAAAATGATTGTATGTAGGAATAGTACATTATATGAAATCGAAACATAAAGAGATTTCCGATGAAACATATTACTATTGAGGTAATGTACAAAAATATCCTGAGTGAAAAAAATCTCAAAAATTTATTTTAGATGTACACTTTGAAAATTTCAAAATTTTGAGAGTGACAAAATTTGATATGTATAACTAACTTTAACCACCTATTTCTCTGGTTTAAATCACGTTATAAGATTTCTGTAAGTGTGATTTTTAAAGCTTGAAATGTGTACTTTAAGATGCTTCAAGGGGATTTACCTTAAAAATCAAATTAACTCTCTTTATTTTACGAAAATTAAAAAAAATGTTTTTGCTCAAAAATTCGTGAAATTAGAGATAGAATAAACCTTAATAACTTTTATAAAAAATGTATTTAGCACACCTAGCCAGTATATATTTATAGTAGGACTTAAAAATATGTAAATCTGATGTAAAAAAAATGTTTGGAATATTATATACGGGGCGGGGCATTTAAGTTGACAATTGCAAATAACTTGAAAATAAAGCATTTAGGAAAAAAAATTTTCAAACAGAAGTTTCATCATTTCAAAAGCTGGATCTAATTAATGGCTATAATTTTTTTTCATTTGGTGAAGGACTTCAAGGCCATTTGAAGCTCAATTTTGTTTCTTTAAATATAAATCCCTACTTCTTTACAAATTCATATTTTGCGCTAAAAAATAAATAACTTTTGTTACTACCATTTTTCTAATTGACCTCATTGTTTGTGAGTAATTAAGCAATGAAAAATAGAGGTTTACGTTAGAAAAAACCTCGGAAAAAACGAAGTTGACCTTAACCATATTTAAAAAACTTGTGGCTTGTAGATCCCGCTTTTGAAATGATGGGTCTCATGTCTTAAACACTTTTTTCTAATTTGCTATTGTCAACTTAAACGCCCCACTCAGTATAAACTTACACTTTTCACGAAATATTGAAACTATCAAGTTTTTTTCGTTAAATCGACTCTTTATTGATGTTTCTAAAATTTGTATCCTGTTTAAAATATCGAAAACATATTCAAAATATTCACGTGGTATATGGCCATGAGTCAAATTATAATGCCTGAATAACAGAAAGAGCTCATCATCATATCATTCAATATAATTTGAATATGTATTGTGTTTAATAAAAATCTTTTTCTTTCCTTTTCTTTTTTGGGATTTATTACCACATTCCTTGAGATTCCTATCCAAAAAATTCGATTTATCTAAAAAATATTCAAATTAACCAGTTTAAAACTGGGAAATAACCTCTACGCCTTTGACGTAATGTCAGAGGATCAGTTAGAGGGTGTTCTTTGACAACTAATAGGAATTAAAAATTAATACAAAAATACTGCGCTGACGTTTCGGAAACTATATCCGTTTCCTTTTTCAAAGTTTAGGCTTTAGATTTTTATGTAACGTGTAGAATAACACGGCATAAAGAAGAAGAAGAACTCAATAAAATTAATATTATTTAGTATATTTTTCAACATTTTTATGGTAAGTATCTATGGAAATGATATAAACAATTTTTTTTTTAAATCGGCATTAAAGTACCTCAAAATCGTCATTAAAGTGATAGAAATAGTCATTAAAGAAAGTAATCCATTATTGTGCGATTTTTGTAGTTGGCCGAGGCTGGCCGAGGTGACAGATAAACGTAAACATCAATTTTTTATTGCTTATAATAATAATTGTGTTTTAACAAAAGGTAAATAAATACAGTTTTTTACATCAGAATTGTATTATCACTATTATAATTGCTAAAAATAATGGTTTTCTTATAAAAAATTATTCCGACTTGAGATTTAAAAATAATTATGGCATTTCCTAATGTCACTTGAAATTTTAAATAATTATGACATTTCTTAATGTCACTGAAAATTATTTGAAAAATAGAGTTAATTAATCTTAATTCCATAGTTTTTGGATTTAAAAAAAAATGTAATATGCACCTCGGCATTTTAAAGTTCCTTTACCTACGACCACTACTGTAAGTACTTAAAAACACACCGTCTGCGATCAATGTAAGATTCCTATTACGCACGGTAAAAAAATCGCACAACTTGGTAAAAAAATCGCACAGTTCGTACAGTTTTCCTAGCAACCGCCTAGCAACGGTCAATACAAACAAACTTATTCTCTAAAAATTATTAAAAATGACAAGTACAATACTTAATTTTCTGACGCTGTCAAAACTGACATAAGCGATAAATAATAAAAATGAAATACAAATTTTCAATAAATACGGTCGTAGGTAAAGTATAGTACATAATTCGAGTTGTAAAGCAATTACGCACTCATGGAATTATCACACTCGACGCTAACGCGTCTCGTGCATAATTTTTCCATTCGTGCGTAATACGCTATTTACAACTCTTATTACGTAATATACTATTTTATCACTCATGCGGTTTATTTGCCTCGGCCCTACGGGCCTCGTCAACTAAACTCCACATTCATGATAAAAAGATTAACTTTAATGCCTTGATACATAAATAACTATTATTTTATGCATTACATAAAAATCTAAAGCCTAAACTTTGAAAAAGGAAACGGATATAGTTTCCGAAACTTCAGCGCAGTATTTTTGTATTAATTTAATTCCTATTAGTTGTCAAAAAACACCCTCTAACTGGTCCTCTGACATAACGTCAAAGGCGTAGAGGTTATTTCCCAGTTTTAAACTGGTTAATTTGAATATTTTTTGATAAATCGAATTTTTTGGATAGGAATCTCGAATAATGTGGTAATAAATCCCAAAAAAGAAAAGGAAAGAAATACTTTATGAAATGCCACAAATAACATTTAAACAAAAATCTTTTATTTTGTGTGAACCATTTTTACTTTTTGTATCGAGATATGTATATTATTTTTTTGACACCTCACCAATACCTAAGTTGATCCGAGCGCAATTTGTTTAAAATTTATCTAGTTACGTAATTTTTAATGAAATTTTTATCGAAAAGCAGGACATATTGGATCAGCCATTTCGAATAACCTTTTTTTTGGCATCATAATCTGTTTTAGCGACCTCGAAAACCCCTATATGTCAATTTGAATTAAATTGCCTTAAACTTTCTCAACTTATAATAATTTTGATTAAAAAAAAAGTTTTTTTGTTTAAATAATTAATAAACATTTTCCTCAGAATTATATGTTTATAACCGAGTTTATAACTTTTTATATTAAGCTATGTAAAAGTGATATCAAATAGTTTTAGGAAAATCGAAGCTTTCCGTAATTATTCCGAAACAATGCATATTTTCAGCCTCTATTGACTCCACCATTAAATTAAATCTAATTACATCAAATTAAGTTCCTTATTTATTACTATAAACGTGGCAAGTTTTATCAAAATCAGTCAAATAGTTTAAATAATTAGGCTATTTTTTAATTAACTTTAACACCCTGTATATCGAAAACGAAGCTATAAAATATACAAGCTCATATGAACTTTTCTTTTCATTTTTGCGAGATCTATCGTCTATTAAATTTTCCTGAGTAAAACCTGAAACAACCTGTATACTTAAATTTCGTTTCAATTTTGATTTCAACAAAATGGATTTTTCTATATATGAACGCATATAGCAGTGAAGATGAAGAACCAAAAATAATTAGATGTAGATCCAATTCCCGATCAGATATTGTTTAAACCGAAGTTGTTTAAACAAATGAAAAAAATTAAAATTTTGCATTTTTTTCCATAGTCTTTGGTACAATACCAACAATAAATAATAATAATAATAATAATAATAATAATAATAATAATAATAATAATAATAATGTCTTTATTACAATTTTACAATTTTACATAATTGCATCATATAATTTTAGGCGAAGTTCACCAATAGCTGACACGAAGTCACTCAAGGTGCTCTACCACTTAACCTAAACAATAATTAATACCATATTCAATATAATAATAATAATAACGGTTAGCATATTCGCAAATTAACAATTTAAATAATAATAATAATATAATAATAAAACAATAAAACAGTAACAGCCAAAAATATAAGAATTTGAAAACTAAGTAAAAACTCCGAATGAAAACAGGGAATATAAACTGAGAAAGTCTGAAACAATAAAATTATATAATAATGAAAATGAAAATGTGGTTTTTATAAATTTTAAATTTAATTTCATTTGTGAATTCACAAAACAATGAAACTGTTATTAAATAAATGATTTTTCATAGCTATTTTAAATTGTCTATCGTTCATTTGTTTCATGTTATTAGGTATTGAATTGTATAATTTAGCAATAGTGTAGGAGAAGGATCTTTGGTAGGGAGCGGATCTGTGTGATGGTGGTGTTTACATGGGTCGATTTCTTGTGTTCAGATTATGAACACTGCCTCTAGTTACAATTTTATTAAAAAGATATTGGGGAGTTTTGGTACGTAACAGTTTATGATAGAAGCAGCAAGTGTGCAAAATCCGTCTTTGATACATGGTTAGCCACTTTATTTCCCTAATTTTGTTACTGACAGAATCATATCTTTTGCAACCAAAAATAAATCTAGCTCATGAATTTTGCACACGCTGGATTCGTGCCTGATCTTGTTTAGTGAGACAAGGATGATATACAATGTCGGCAAAGTCAAAATGACTTAATACCAACGCATTACATAACATTGCTTTTGTTTTGCTGTCTATTATAGTAGAGCAGGCATATAATAATTTTAAATTACAATATGATTTCCTGATATTTTTAGTAATGTGTTCACTAAATCTTAAGTTAAAATCCAGATAAAGTCCCAAGTTCCTAGCTGAATCAACAATTTGAAGTTCAATTGAATCCATTTCAATTCTAAAATTTTGTAAACAATGCATTCTTTGATTTTTACTTCCAAATAAAATAATCTTGGATTTGTCTGGATTGATCGTTAAGCAATGATGCTCTGAAGCTTCGAGTAATTTTGATAAATCATTATTAATCATAGTAAGAGCATCATCAGCACTATCACAATTAAAAGAAAAGTAAATCTGAGCATCATCTGCATAATAGTGAGATTCACAGTACCTTAAAAAAGAAGAGAATTTAAAAGTGTATATGGTAAATAATAAAGGGCCCAGTATTGAGCCCTGGGGAACACCACTATTAATAGGCAAGAGTTCGGACATATTTTCTCCGATTTTGACCAATTGGTGGCGATTTACTTAAATAATTTTCCATCATGACTGTGGCACTGTTGGTAAAACCTATGAAATGTAATATTGACAATAATAACCTATGATTTATTCTGTCAAAGGCTTTTGAATAATCCAAAAGTATTAATGCTGATAGTTTATTATTATCACTTGCCGACAGAATGTCATCACTTACTTTCAATAACGCAGTAACACAGCCATGATTAGGACGAAATCCGGATTGATTGTCTGGCAAAATATTGTAATTACGAAGATACTCTCTCATTTGCTCATTCAGTACATTTTCCAATAATTTTGACAACACAGATAGAATGCTTATTGGCCTTAGGTCTTTTAACTCACTAGGATTTTGTATTTTGGGTAAAGGCAAAATATGTGCAACCTTCCAGAGCGATGGAAAACATTACATTCAATACAGTAATTTACTAGATGTGTAAGATAAGATAAAATAAATGGACAACAAAACAGTAGCATGCACAAGGAAATATCAGAACCCATTGAATTAGTTTTTATATTAAATAAATAGTTTTTAATAGAATCTGAATCGACAGTGTGAAAAAAAAACTCTCCTACATTTGGCATTAAATTATTAGCATAAAAACTCAAAGTATTTTTGTTCAGATTTTTTGTACCTTCTGCTGCACTGATAAAATATTGATTAATCAAATGAACATCTGAAAAGTGATTAGGAATATCGACATTTTTTTTCTTAGAGTGTATGTTCAGATCTTTCAGTGTTTTCCAAATTAATTTCTTATTATTATTTAATTTATTTTGAAAATACCCTTTCTTTTCATTTTTTATTGCCCGATTTGCGTAGTTTCTTAACCTTTTATAGTCTTCCCAATCAGTAGGACTTCTACTTTTTTTATATTTGACTAAGGCATTATCTCTTAATTTAAAAATTAATTTAAGATTGTCCGTCAACCAAGGAGCAGATTTTTTTGTAATTCTAGAGGTCTTGAAAGGGGCATGCGTGTTAAATAAACCTAATAATAAGTCATTAAAAATCGAAATTTTAGTATCAATATCATCAATGTAAAGTATCTGATCAAAATTAACTGACTGCAAGTCCTGATAAAAGAGTTCATGATTAAAACGTTTAAAATTTCGGTAAGTATAAAACAATTCAGATGAATTTTCAATATTACATGGTACAGTGCAAGATACAAGGCTGTGGTCTGACAAATTAGACATATCCTTTACACCACAGTTAGTAACATTAATGTGATCAGAACATATTAATAAATCTAACAATGTGGCACTAGTGGGCCCCACTCTAGTTGGTTCATCGACTACTTGAATCAAACCAAAAGACTCCAGTAACGTCATAAATTTTTTATAGTAGCTGGCAGAGACATTTAAAAGATCCATGTTAAAATCACCACCACAAAATATATTGTCATACTTGGGGGATAGAGTGCTTAACACGTTTTCAAAATTTTGAATAAATTCAACAATAGAAGATTGTGGCACTCTATATATTACACCTATACATGATGTAACATTATTTAATGAAAATGACAACCACAATTGTTCCACATTTTCTCCTGGCAAGTGATCAATAACAGAACACCTCAAATTAGATTTAACATATATAAGCACCCCTCCACCCCTCGTACCTTCCACCCTGTCCTTACGATAAACTGTATATCCATTTAAAAGTAAGCTCTCATTCAAAATATTATTATGTAACCATGTCTCAGTAAGCAGAATGATATCATAATTGCATTGTTCAATAAATTCTCTGAAATCAACAAATTTTGTTATTAAAGATCTTATATTAAATACTGCAATATTTAAATTTTTATTACGCATCGAAAGTATAAAAAATATATTGATATATATAATTTATAAAAACCACGGAAAATATATAAATTATATTAGTTAACATTATGAAAATCATTTTCAGACTTAATCAGTACTATTTTTGAATTTTCAGACTTTCTCATGTAAATATTACAGTTTTTAATCCAAATAAACTTAACATTATTTTTGTTTTTAAATTCTTTAGCCTTTAGATAAAGTTTTTTGTTAGAAGACGTTAAAAACTCATTAATGTAAATAATATTGTGTTCTTTAACCAATTGTTTTAAGGAATTATCTAAGTGCAATGTAGAAAAATCAGACTTTATTTTACGACTTCTTAACATATCATCTTTAAAGTTTTTTTTCATAAAAGAAACGATAATCTTCGATCGGCCTGGCATATCTGACCGCATACGGAAACAATCGCTGACCATATTTGATTCCAACCTAAATCCCAGCGCCGAAGCAACAAGTTGAACTGTCAGAAATACGTTTTCCCCTCTACCTGTCTCTGGAACACCAGTGATCTCTAAACAGTTGACGCGGGCTTGTTGATTTACTTCATTTAGTTTACACTTTAAATCTTCATTCTCGACTTGTAACACAGAAATTGCATTTTTTAGTTCTTCAATATTAGTCTTATTATCATCAATACTATTCTGTTGACTCTCGCATTTTTCCGTTAAAATAGATATTTCTTCGTCATGTTTTGCTAAAGTATTCATAAAGGCTTTTTGTTCAGACAGAATTTGTTTGACGGTAGCAAAGACATCGGCTATTGTGGGTTCGGCATTATTAACCATATTACCATCAGCTGAAGACATATTTGATTTACTGACAATAGGTAATTTATCGCTACATAATTCACACAACCAAGAAGCTTCACCAGAGGTAAAAAGTGCTACCTACATCTTTTTCCAAAATTCCAACGCAAGAATGATGAAATTCTTTATTGCAACTTTTACAATTCATTTTAGCTTTTGCCATCAATCTCTTGCCACAACCTCGACCACAGGCCGACATTTTTGGAATCACTGGCACTCACAACACTTAATTGTTTTTTGTGAATTATTCTAGTTTGATGAATTTAACCAATTGAATCAGTATCTATATGTCTTCTTACTTTTTACGATAAAGCTGATATTTCTAAAATTTTGAATTTTTTTAAGTTGATGAAATGACGTTTTTGATTGATTTCAGATCATTATAAAATATGGAAACTTATGCAAATACATTTTGAGTTATCAATAATGAAATACATAAATTCAAATAGCCATTTCTTAGTTTATTATAACTTTTAATTGTTTCTTCCAAACAATTACAATTTGCAATGAAAATTATTTTGTTGCTCCACCCCCTTGTTAAAATATGACTCCTAACATACGTAAATAGAGCACCTTGTTTTAAATATAATTTCATCCTCTTATTCATATGTCAAATTTTTAAAAGTGAAATCAACCGTTTGGCGGGGAATTAGATTTTAATATTTTTCAATACGAATATAAAAATTATCAACAATTTTTCTAATCATTTCCTCATTAGTTAATTTGAATGTTATTAATCGTATTTCTCATTTCTCCAATGCGGCTGAATTAATTGTAACAAAAGAAAATAGAAATACAGAATAAAATTACCTTTAAAAGATGCCACTCGATTCTTCTTATAATTTAAATAAATTCATATTTGTGGGTCATATCTTAAGGAGGAGAGGCAATTATTGTAGTGCCAACTTTATTTTTCTATATAGCCTCATATAAGTTTTTGTTGTTTTTTGTATCCAACAGTTTTTGCATGATACATCCTTATTTGGTTAGATAAAGAATTTTTCTACAAACACAATTTTTTAATAATTTTAATAATGCAGTCGATAGCCAAATATGTAACAACCATGACAATTAATTTAACATTTACAAAATACTATGTGGGTTTCTTCAAAAATTTCATCTGATGATTGGTTCGTATTTTCAACGACGAGTCTCAACGAATTTCACATATTGTTTAGAATTTTCCCCTCGCGCTACTCTCGTCACTTTGAACTTGTTGCTTTAAAGATAGTGCGATTAGTTGCTCTTCCAAAATTGCAATTTCTTTGTTCTTTTCGAGGAGCTTGGTATGGCGTCGTTCTTTATAAATGTTGAAACTCACAATCAAATATAAATACTCTTTTCGCATACGGTACATTTCAGTTTCCAAATCGTTGAAGTCTTGATTTGGGTACTGTTCCTCACATTCTTTAATTTCTCTGTAGTGATCATCCAATTTCTCATTCATAAAATTTCGCTCAGCTTCGATCATATGGAGTTCGTCATCTAGCAGGCTACGACATGTTTCCTCATAATTTTTCCTGTCACTAAGTAGCTGACAAAGTGCCTGGTTCTGCTTCTCCAGTATTTTTAATTTTTTTTTAAGCGAGTCGGTCTGCATATCGGCATTGTTATGATTTCCTTTTCCATTCATTTTCCCGTCTTTATCTTCGGTTATAATCTGCTAAGTAATTAATTTTTAATATATAGTTAACGTAAACAGAAAAAAATTCATAAAAAATGACTGACATTACTCATTAAAATAATCAATGATGGGACATATTTAAATAAAAATAAATGCGTAAAACATAGTATGTTGCTAAAGTTTGGACAAATTTATTTATTTGGTATAAAGGATATATTTGAAAAAATTCTTAGGTAGTTCGTATTTTAGTTTTACGTCCGCGCTTTCACAATCTTCACAGCTATTTTCATAATTCTGCGAGTCTGATCTTTCATTTTTACTTCAATTTTATTCTTTGGGCTGGCTAAGAGTAGTTGCAATTTCTTTCCTGAAGAGTGAATAACTTATACGGATGTCTCTAAAAGTCCATCTAATTCCCCTTGCACACCGAAGTTCTTAAAATTTGAAATTTCTCTTTCAGTTTAAAGGCCAAAGAATTTCGATTGATATCCTTAAATGTACTTTTCCTAATTGCTTTTTTATAATTTTAATAATTAAGATACGTTTAAGGAGACTTTTTTTCATTTAATTATAATGTTTTTTTAAACTAAATTACCCGGTCAAACATTTTTTTCAATTTTTTATTTATTTTTTACATAAAATACATTCATGACTATTATTATTTAATTTGCTAATATATTTTTTAGGTTTTTAAATACATAATACTATTAGTCACAGTTTGATATACTATAACTTTGATTTTTTATATTGCCACTAATTCATTATATCATACGGGATATTTTTTACACAAGAGTTAAACTACTATATCTCAGTTTTTCAATTTTTGTGTACATTATTGTGTTTTCGTCGGTAGACTCTTTCATTTGCCAATCGTTTTCCCATTTCGATAAAAATCTAGTTATATTCAATACCTTTTGTGACTAGCAAGAATAATTTTATTTTTTTTGTTTTTTTATTACGTTTTTTTATAAAGAAAAGAAGTCAGAAAATTTATTAAAAAATAGAAATTAATACAAAATTAATAATAAATAAAACACTTACTACAAAATATATAAATTATGTTTGAGTACACGCCAAAATTCACAATTTTTATTACAATAATATTTCTACAAGCTGTTGCTTGGTAAATGGAACCGTACACTTAAGCGATAATAGAACAACTACAAGTTTCAAATATTAAATATTTCAGTTCTCTATTTAACTTAATGGCAACCGTAGAAGGAAAATACCAGGAAAATGTTATTATATTTCCCTTGTCCGGGGGATTATAGTATCCTCTTTGAAACAACTCAAATATAAATTCCTTTATTTTGACCTGCCCAATAAAACTTTACAGTCCTTCGTACCAGGTATAACAGAGAGACAGAGATAAGAAAATATACGAAACTTATTTTTATCCTTTATTTTTGAAAACATTTATAAACAGAAATTGTAAAATGAAATCAAATTGGGTAAAAACGCATAATTTAAAACAGAATGAATATAAATATTTTGTAAATGTCGGCAAATATCTATCAGAGTGTATATTAGCAAACAAGATATAATGGTAAAATAAAACTAGGAAATACATAATATATTTCTTCTATTTTATTTACCTCTGTGAGTATAATTCTGCCTAACGTATTTAAAAAATACCTACTGTTAATTTTTTCTCACTAGTTTACTTTGCGGTTCCCAGACCAGGGACAGATATATTACAGACCATCCATATTTCTTATTTAGTATTCATCCCTATCTTCCCTATCGACGTTTGCTTGTTGCCTTAAAGTAAACCTTGTTAGTTTTTCCTTCAGTATGGAAATTTTCTTGTCCTCAAATATCTCAACCTCACTCTGAGCCTTATAATTTTCGAATTTTACTTCCAACTCAGTATTTTGAAAAAGCTGTAATCCCTATATAGTATGTGATAAGATTTCCGATGAGCTCCCTACGTTTATGTTCGTTTTCTAACCTTCTTGCCAGTAGGATATACACTATACAGTCCGCTAAGCTGGGTACAAAATTTGGCGTTTGCTGTTCTAGCTTTTTTACCCTTTCCACGAACAAGTCTATAGTCTGTAAATTGGCATCCGATTTTTCTGTGGTATCGTTTTCTGTATCCCTAGCGAAATTTTTATATAACCGAGTTTGTTCTAAATTTTGATTTCTAATTAATATTTGTGACTGTCTCATGTTACCTGGTCCATTCCGATCTTATTTTCTATTTCAGCTGTCATTTCACGTAAAATCAGCACCAGTTTTTCTTGGCTAATGTGGGAATCCTAAAATAAGACATAACATTGCATATTTTTATACAAAAAAATTTAAATCAGAAACTCATAAACTTATTTAATAAATATTTCATTGGTTTGAAGATTCGTGTGCTATGGTGTTGAAGCTATGGCAACCAATTATATTTGTTGTTTGTTTTAGTTTAGTTTAGATTTTCGCACGCGACAGTTCATACATTTTTACAAACTCATAAGAAAATTTTCGAGATAAACGAGTATTTTAATAATTTATTTATGCGCCAATACCCGGGGTGGGTTTACATAAGTCAAATTTACAATTATTGTAAATCACATCATAAGTATTATAATAATAATACGACAAACCAACATAGAACACTAAAAATTTAATATGAGACATCAGACAAAAACTCGTCAAAAGAACAGTATGCTCCATTCAGCAGAATTTGTTTAATTCTAAAATGAAACTTTTTCTCCGGCAAGTCCTTGATGTCTAGTGGACCATAATAGTTTATTGCATTCTGACTTTTATATAATCTGGTGTAATCTAAACAAACTTGATCTCTGTGTCTGGTGTTGTATTTATGTATTTCTCCGTGTGAAACATATTTGTTGATATTTTGCTTAACATGCATGAGTGCCGTAAGAATATAATAGCTAGGAACTGTTAAAATATTCAACTCTATAAATTTTTGTTTTACATCTTGCCTAAAAGTCAACCGAGTCATTATTCTCATAACACGTCTCTGCAGTGAAAATATTCTATGTAAGTGTGAGTAGTGTCCCCAGGTAAGTATAGCATAAGAGAAAACACTTTGAAATAAAGAGAAATAAACTGTTTTTATTATGTTTAGAGGTAATTCTGCCATTAAGTTTCTCATCAAATATACAACTTTGCATAATTTACCGGAAAGATAATTAACATGTTGATCCCAACGTAAATGTGAATCCATGATTACTCCTAGAGATTTTACATTTTCGGGATTGTCAAAATGATCCAAGTTCCGGGTTGAGAAAAACATCGTTTGTGTTTTTGCTTGATTTAGGTGTAATTTATTTGCTCTAAACCAGTCAGAAGTTTTTAACGTTGAGAGCTGCATTATCCTCCAATAAATTGTTTGCAGTGCTGTTTATATTGATCATGCTGGTGTGATCAGCAAAGAGTACTAATGAAGTGTCATTTACATAATTAGGTAGATCGTTTATATATATATTAGGAATAATAGAGGCCCAAGTACGGAACCTTGAGGTAAGCCGAAATTTACTTTTGTTGAGGACGATGACACTCCATTAAATACTGTTTTTTGGTCTCTGCCTGTGAGATATGAGTTTATGAAATTTACAGGTGTATTGCTAAGCCCATATTTTTTAAGTTTATTAACCAGAATATCATGCTGCACACAGACGAATGCTTTCGACAAATCGCAAAAGATACTTCCAGCAAAACTTTTATTTTCAAATGCCACTGTTATACTTTCCACCATGTTGTTAATTGCATCAGTCGTAGATTTACCGAAGCGAAAACCAAATTGACAATTTGACAAAAGGTTATTACCTTCAAAAAAAGTAGCAAGTTGTTGAAGCAGGGCTTTCTCTATTATTTTTCCCAACGTAGGTATAATTGATATAGGTCGATAGTTGTTCATATCATTTACATCGCCTTTCTTAAAAAGTGGAATAACTTTGGAAATTTTTAGACACTGTGGGAAAGTTCCACTATTTATGCATGAATTAATTAATTTTGTCAGAGGAATAATAATAATATCTTGTACGTATTTTATAACATTCATATTTATGTCATACACATCTTTACTAGGATTATTTTTAAGGTTTTTTATAATATCGTGCATTTTGATGAAAGAAATCTCTGAAAAATTAAAAATGTTATTTGCTGTACTTGTTGTAACTAGACTGATAGGATCAATAGTGGTTGATATGTTGTTTCATAAGCGATATTTGCAAAAAAATTATTAAAGTCGTTCGAATTTAGATTTAAATTATTATTACTACTACTCTTTTTATGATTCCCGCGTTTAGCATTTATATCCCAAGATGCTTTTGATGTGTTTTTGCTACGAGAAATGTATGACTCATTGGCATTTTTTTTGTAATATTCAATTTTTCTCCTATAAATCCGTCTATATTCTTTCACCCTATCGCCTATGCCTACCAAATTCGGATATTGTTTTTTTAAATACTGTAGAAAATCGAGATTTTCACGCACCTCTCGTAACTCGTCATTATACCATTGTATATTTGATTTTTCAGGAATTTTACTTTTTACTTTGACTGGAAAAGCAACATCAATTTGTTCAACAAGAATATTCAGGAAAATGTGAAATTTTTCATCAATATTTAGTTTTTTGTCATTTACGAAATTCCAATCTATGATATTTAGATTATTATACAAGGTGTTGAGACCTACCTGGGTTATAGGCCTGTACCTTATTTTGTTCAAGTTTGGTGTTTCTTTAATAATATCTAGCTCTAAAACAATGGCCTTATATATGGTCTGACAAATTTGTGTTAACTGCATAGGACGTGTTATGAAAGGAATCAAAATTTAAGAGAAAGTTATCTAAGCAGTTTACAAAATCTGAAAATTTACAATTTCTTAAAGTGTCTGAATTAAAATGTATGTTAAAATCTCCAGTTATTATCACTTTTTTGTTTAAGACTCTGATCAGTTCAAAGACTTCATGCAATATGTCAAAAAATAAATTAAAATCCTCATCGGGCGACCTGTATAATGTAATTATAATAATATTGTATTGTTCAATCTTTATGGCAGAAAGTTCACATATCATTTCATGGAGAGTTGTACCACTTCATCAAGAAGCTGAAATTTGATATTATTTTTTATAAGAATCATGACACCTCCATGCGTTCTTTGTATTATGTATATTTTAATTTATTGAGGTCATATTACCAACAATTCAGCGGAATAAGAAACTATAGGAGTAAGAAACAATTATTTTAATATGTTTTGAATATTATCAGGAACGCGTATCAAAATTTTTTATATTACCGATCAACGAAACACTTTATTTTGATTTTGTGGTCGAATTGAAAAATTAATTTTCATTGTTTCTCTACAAAACTGAATTAAATAGGTTCTAACTTTTTAAGATTATTATATAATCTAAAGTCCACCGAGAAAAAATAACTTTTTCCCCCTTTGTGATGAATGGTACTTATGATTATATTTAAGTGGGAACATTCAAATTAAAAATTTGTATCAAAATTACTACAAAACGCATTTGGAAAAATATTGACTTGCTTATATTCTTATAACTTTAAATACAAGTATTATTTTTCTTGGGTATATCGGTCATATGCAGGGTGATTCGCGAGCAGTGTACCATAGCCTAATGGCAGATAGGGCACTTCAAGGTAAGTCTAAATCTACAAGGAAAAAATTTTTTCGCCGCTGGCTAAGAAGATACAGAGTGTTTTATGAATTTGGTCTGACAATTCAAAGAGGTATATCTCTGTACCTAGGACTTGTAAGTAAGCTCTACTTGGTTTGGAAAAATCCAGGACCGGACTCGTTAAAAATTTGCCCTCTTTGTGTTTGGCAAAAAAGTACTTTTCACTATCGCCTTTCTGGAAAACTATTAGCGGATTCGGAAAGTTCAGAAAAAAATGCTATCAGAATGATTAACCAATTTTGACGGCACACCTAATCTGATTCGGCAAAAAAATCACAAAGCAATTTAGTGCATCAAGACTAACGCTTTGACCTGGCATTATTTATTTATTCTTCTGCAATGGTTGGAGGTAATCGAATGAAATTTGCCAGTAACATTCCTCACCTGGGACTTGTCAGAATGGCCTACTTGGTTTTGAAAAATCCAGGTCCGAACTTGGTAAAAATCTGCCCTCCTTGTTTTTGACAGAAAAGTACATTTTTCTATCTCATTTCTGGAAAACTATTAGCGGATTCGGAAAGTTCAGAAAAAATGCTATCAGAATAGCTAATAAATTTTGTCGGCACACCTATACTGTTTCGGCAAAAAAATCACAAAACAATTTAGTGCATCACGACTAACACTTTGACCAGGCATTATTTATGGAACAGTTTGATAGAGTCTATTCAAATGCTTTTGATTTTATACACGGTGTAATCTTACACCATGATTTTATATTAGGCCTATTTGAAAAATATTTTTTATTCTACAAGGTGTTCCAAAAAACCTGGGCTGTGATCAACTTTGATTTTTCAAATGGCAACCCCCCAATTTCTTTTTCAATTTCGAATCCTAAACATTTTCTATGTTTTACACTCTATATCTAAAATGAATCGTTTTTAAGTTATTGATATTCAAAATTAATTTTTTTGAAAAAGAAAATATTTTTAATATTAAATGTATTTTATTTTTAGATAGTAACAAATTAAAATTAATTCAACTTGTTCAAAATGCATTGGTTACTTGACAATAATCTAAATGATTGATAAATTCTTCTTGATTTTTTTCTAATAATTTATAGTGTAATTAGCCTGTTCAATGCGAATAAATGTTAATAACTTAGAAACGATTTAGATATGGGGTGTGATACATAGAAAACATATAGAATTTTACAGGGAATTCGAAATTGCAAACAAAATATGGGGTTGCCATTTGAAAAATCAAAGTTGATCAATGCTTAGCTTTTCTGGAACACCTTGTAGAATAAAAAATATTACTAAAATAGGCCTAATATAAAATCAAAATCGACCTGCCGAGCGATTTTTCCAAAACTTAGGCGTTTTGAAGATATTGAACTTTGAATTTGTTCCTTACTACTTGACCTCATTGTGTACATACTTCTTTAAAATAATAGGAATTAATAAATAATAATAAATAATAAATAATAATAATAATAAATACACCACATGTAATTACGACCCCCTTTATCCCAGAAGGCTCTAGGAGCCTTGTGCGGGAGGGGGCTACACATTTAAAGACAAGGGGCACACATCCAATATCCGTGTATAATGGAAAAATCCCTCTCACAGTATTTTCCATTGCCACGACCGGGATTCGAACCCGGGACTTCTGGGTGAGAGGCGGGTACTTTACCATCTCGACCATCAGTCATTGATTCATATGTTTCTATAGATCCAGTATTTGTTTAAATTGATTTTTCATTCTAAGGTAAGTAATTTCTTTTACCTTTGTAAATTTTAGTATAAATTAAATTTGTAAAAATCAATAATAATTTCTTTTACGACATGTTTTATATTTGCATGATCTGATGTGTAAGACAATAACGTTTGATTTCATATTAATAATAGAATAAAATGTGGAAAGAATTTTTGCAGAACCTAGAGAAAATGTCCCTTTTATGTAATACCACGTACAATTCTTTGTATCCCCAAATTAGTGTTGGTGACGAAAGGAGTAGACATTTAAAGTCACACACTCGATACTTACCAACTAAGTACTTATTTAAGACACAAATAGATAGATAAACCAAAAGCAAACGATGAAAAAATTTATTTCTAAAAATTCGTACAAGTAAAAATAATAATACAAGCAGCTATTATAATAATTATGTTTTTACAATTATTTTCGAATATAAGTATACATAAACATATTTAAAATTTTGAGTTACACAAAACTAAATCTAAATAAATAGTGTGAATTTTTATTGACGATCCTGACGATTGCATCAGTTCATTTCTAATTAAATTACTTAATCCTTCAATGAATATAATTTAACAAAATTAATAATTATCTACATTCGCTTGTACTCATTGCTTCGCTTATATTTTTTTTCCCAATGAAAATGCTCATAGAACTGTGCGAAACTATCAAAACAAAACTATTTAACAACTACTAATGTTTTATTACAATTTTGGTTTACTTAACAACATTAAACTGTGGGAATATTACGCTGCCCCAAAGGAGGAACTGAATAACTTAATTCAAATAATTAGGGGTAGATGAAGAAATAAACTTATATTTTCGATGACGTCGCGTGAGAAATTTTGCATCTTCTTCAAATCCGGATGAAATAGGAATATAAGTCATACTCATTCTCTACAAATTTAGTGCCATTTTGCCCGAAATTATACTTGTATTTTTCTCTACAAATTTAGTGCCATTTTGCCCGAAATTATACTTGTATTTTCGACGACGTGACATGACAATTTTTGCATTTTCTTTAGGATTCGTTCCTCTTCACTAACCTGCAGTCCAATGAAAGCTTGTTGGTACCTTAAAGCAAATTCCAGTTTTTCTTTCAAAACGACAATTTCTTCGTCTTTCTCATACAATTGTATTTCACTTTCAATCTTAAAAGCCTCAAACTCTTGTTCCAAATCATTAATCTGCTGCTCTAAATCGTCCGTTTCTTGTACCGTTGGTAAACGATCACAGACTCTATCTTGATATCCGGACTGTTTCTCATATTCCTCGATTTTTATTAAGAGTTCTGTTATTGTTGCATCGCTAACTTCCTGCTCGGCCGCGAGCAACTCGAGTTCGTTCTCTACTTTGCTTCGCCAGTACTCCTGGCAGTCCGAATATTTGTATCGTAATAGTTTCACACGTTTCTCTAAATCAATACAGCTTGCACAAGGTTCCTTGTTCTCTTCCTCTAATTCATCCATAATCTCCTCATGAGGGTCTGCAATATCACCCTGTATTATTTCCTCGGATTTCTGTTTGTTATCCGATTTGAAATGATCGTTTGTGTCCCTTTTATCCAACGGAGTTTGTTCCGGTTTAGGACTAGTTCCTTGGCCTTTTTCAATTTGTATTCCCATTTTAATCGTATTTCCCATTTCACGTTTAATGTTTTTTAATTTTTTCACTTCGTCAGTGGTATGCGCTGGGTCTGCTTTGTTAATTTAGAATCCTGTTAACAAAACAAGTTACATAAAAAAATTACAATTTCTTGCATTGAATTGTAAATCTTACGAAATCATTTACTGGTATGAGAAATATTGCTGATAAATGTATATAATTTGATAATTATCTACGAAAAATCTTATTTAGTATATTTTCCAATCAAAAGTAAAATCTGTTTTGACTGCGTAAATTGAATAAACACACATTTTTAATGGCCCTACTCTTTATACTATAGATAGGAAAAATAATTATTTTGTTATGATTTGTATGCTATGTTTAAATTTAAACCAAATTTAACTAAAGATTGCCTGAAGTACGAAAATATACTTAGTCATGGGTAAAAGAAAATGTTTCTGATCTGAATGATGAAACTAAATTATTTAAAATAATCTGAATGAAAGCTAAAATATATGTGAAGTAAATTTTTTCGTTAAAAATCTTTTTTGGCTACTATTGTACTATAAATGGATGTAAAATAAAACACAAACACTTACCCAATTTCAACTCCTTTAGGTACACACGAAAAGTCACTAACTTTAACACAATATTTTGTTAAACTGTTGCCTATCAAATAGAAACACACTCTTTGAGGATGCCTGAATAACTAATGTTTCAAAAATTGAATTTTACTATTTATAGATATATTCTCCATAATTTGCAAATTAGCATCATTGATGTCTAGGTACCTAGAACAAGGTATATCCTATTTGCATTATATTGCCGATTCTTTTAATCTTAAACATAAATACCCTTATATTGATCTACTATATTAGTTTACAACATTTTGTAGGAATTTTCTGGATTCCCACTGGTAATAAAAGTTATAGTACAGGATTAGGACCATAATTATACCCAGCTACAGACAAGGTGTCGCGATTCCATATCGAAAACAAGATGATTCTCTGATGCAGTTTTTCTAAAAAATGCATCATTAATCATCAAATTTCATCAAAAGATGAAAATATTAATAAATAAATGGTCGTTATGGATTTTTTAACAACTTAGTAGTATCCTTATGCTAATACCTCTAGAAAGTTTTGCTATTTTTAGCTTAACACTGCTCTTCATGTAGGCACGATTTTCGAAAAATTTATCGTTAATTACATAAATTGAATGGAATTTCCCCTTTGCTAGATTCAGTGATATCTAAGGTTCAATCTCACGTTGTCCTTTAAACAAAGTATATTATAAAACACAGTAAAAATTTCAGTTGAAGAATCATCTGATGTTTAGCCACCTCTTCCCTTTAGGGTTAACTGATTTTAATTAAATTTTTTTTAAATGTAAATTTTGGAAAAAAACTCTGTACAGGGTGAGTCGACGGTGCGATAAAGTCCAATACTTCCTTTATTATCGACAATTTTTTTTTTATTAAGTAGATACTTTATTGTTGAAATCCAGACATCTACATGTAGAAGTTACAGCGATAAAACTTCGTTCCTAGATATCTGATATGGCTCTAAGTCGAATGAATACTTTACCTTTTTTGTACGCATAATAGATTTTTATACAGGGTCAGTCGAAAAGAGAAAAATTTGAAAATTCGCTACGCTGTGGCAAACACCTTATATAAGGTATTGAGCTCAAACTTTGTATAAAGGTCTTTGAGGCACGTCTGAATCGAAAGCGCTATCAATTTTTTCGAAAAAAATTGCCTAATGGTCGATCTCTAAATTTCGACCCATTTAGCGGGTCTTAGCAAGCCTTGAAATTTAAAATTTTTCCACATGGTCAAATAGAGCACTATGTCCCAATAAAAAAATTATTAAAAACGGTCAACGCGTTCGGAAATAATGGGGTGTTCTGGTCTTAAGTCGCACATCCTGTATTTGTTGTAGGGAATAAATAGGCCTACAAGATCCCGTAAAAAAATACAGGGTGTTCCATTTGGAATAAGCGAGATAATGTTCGAAACACCCTATGACAAATAAATAAATCAATTCTTATCTAAACTAGTAGTTAAGGTAAACCTTTTTTTAACCCGAAATCAGAAGGATTCTTGTTTAATTTAACACAGTGACAAAATAACAATAACTAAAAAAATGCTGACAAATTCACTTTTTTGAATTTTCTTAAATATCTCGAGAACTATAACTTTTAGACTATGATATCCATATATAGTAATATAGAGAATTTTATAGAGAATTCAAATTTTCACAAATGTATAGGGTGTTCCATTTAAAAAAATTGACATCTATAGCGCCCCGCTTTCACGAATCACCCCGTATATTTTAAACTAATTTTAAAATGTAGCCATTTTGGTCTCCCACAGCTTCCTTATTTGATTCTTAAAAGCAATTCTTAATTTGTTTCTGTAAAAAAATTATGACATTTTTTTAAATGGCAACGCTGATTTTGAAAAATGTCATTTGCGAGAGCACATTTTCTGCATACAGTACGTTAAATTCTATGGCATGTTGCATGATGAAATTATCCCACACCCCCCCCCCCCCATTAATTTTTTTAAAGCAATATGGGTTGCTCTTTTACTTGTTGTTTTCTTGGTGTAGGTATGCGAATATTTTGTTCATGTTCTATGTACATCAAAAGGAATGCCTTGTTTCCTTCCATATATCATAGCATACAGTTACCTATGTTATATTATTATCATTACCGAAATCATTAAGCAAATTAATTTAAACCACGTTGTTCATATTCAAGCAAGTTATTAAATCATATTTGAATCACGCCACCCACACAACACAGTTTTAATAACAATGCGATAAAATTTAAAGGTTTAATAACATCTCTTTAAAGTTTTACTAAGTTTATGCGACAGATTAGTAGGTAATTTGAACTAATTCAAAGCCTTTCTTCAGTTCAGCAAAGTAGTGTAATTCGTGTGCAAATTGTTCAAGTGTAATTAAGGGCGTATTTTAACATTTCACTGTAAACATAAACAGAATAGAATAACACGTACGTAAAAAACTTCTAACATAAATGAACAACATTCTTTGTTTGTAACAGTTATTTAATTGGCTGTGCAAACCTCATTTTCGTTAAAAGTTGATTAACATTTATTTTTAGCAACTACTATTTTTTCGTATTTTTTAAATAAATATGTAGAAGGTATTTTTCTTTTTTCCGAAATATAAGTAGAAATTTAAGGCCATTGCGGGTTGTCTAACTTAATTTCACTAATTATTTAGGTATTAATACGACTCTCTTTTACAGCTGCTTTTAAATTCACTAAACGCTGGAGTCTCCTCCAATTAAATTGAACTCCAAATAAACTAGCAATTCCGCTATAAAAAACTTGTTCCGACATCCATAACTAAATCCCACAGCCCCTATACAAGCTCTCCAGACGTCTAAATGATACTTGAGAAAATGAATACTGACAATAAATGATGTAATTATATTAAATAAAAGTTTACAAAATCCCTCAAATCTCTTCGCGGAACTTCCACAGAAAAAAATTAATATCTGCTGTAACAAATAAATTAAACCTATATAACTTGTTAGAAGTTCTTAAAAAGTTTTTATATCATCTGAATGAAAGAGACGGCAGTTATTAAGCTATCCAGGTTCCTGTCTACCCTTACCCTTTTGTATGTCTGAGCACCCTGATGAGTTATTTATTAATTTTGATGTTTTCTTTCGTTATATATTTTATTTGAAGTCCTGAAAGATAATAACACAGCAGGTCACGAAGTATAACCTCTAGACTGAGTACTACAATTAATATAATTATCGAATTTTTATTCCCATTTTTGAACCTATTATTATTATATTTTCTATAGAAAACATATTATTAATAATAATAATAATAATAAACGTCTTTATTTCGTAAATGTAATACATTCAATTACAGTTAATTAATGAAGGTAGTTATCAGATTCTGTCTCAATGATTAGTATTTGAAAGAAAGATCTTGCATGTAGATATACAAAACTATGCGTAGGATTAGATGTAGTCATTGCATTAGTATGAGAAAGAATTAAACACGGTTCCGAGAGAGATTGCTGTAGATAGCATTGCTAAAACCTTACCTTGGAGTAGTTTTCCACACACACCAAAACACTTTTGCACACACTCGACGCGCGTATCGCCAACCAAGTTGGCATCATCGGGAGATGATTAAAACTAATAGTTAGTTTTAATCATCAGAGTGTTTTGGTGTGTGTGGAAAACTACTCCAAGTGTAAGTTCTACACCAAAGGTTCCAACCCCTCTTCAGGAATTGCGAAAACCGTTAAACGGCAAACATCCAGAATTATATACATCCATTACTTTATAAATTATCTCCGAGAACTTTTAATTAGTAACTTTAAAAGTAGATTGTTCGTCTGGAGATACATTATTTAAAACATTAGTTCCAAGCCGGCTTTAACTGAGTAAATCTGAGATTAGAGGCAATGAAAACGACTGTAACAAGAACTTTGTAAAATATTTCTGGACCTTATAATAAGCATTTACCGCATCCAGTAGTATTAGTATTAAGTAGAAAATTGAACGCCAGGTCTGAATGAATCCAGTTTTACGAAATTCCGATAACAAAATAAAGTTGACCTACTTGGCGCACTTCCAACGTATAAGCTGCAGTTACAGCTCGTTGTTGTCTACTCCCTAAATAATGTGATATATCTGATGAATCAAATTTTAAGATTTTGAATTCAAATTGAGCCTCCTTCGAGGAAACAATATTAAAACCCATATTGAAAATCAAAGAAGTCAAAAGTATCATTAGCGTATTATTAAAGGCTACCGCCTACAACGCAGCGTTTACTCCAGATTCAATATTAAATCACATGAGAAAAAGAATAAAACGTATTATCTATTATCTTCTTATATTATAGAAACAATGTACATTTGTATCAAAGATCAACAGTATTCCTTACTAAAAGCTTTAAAGTGTGTGGTTCGAGCATTTCCTTTGGTTTCCTTTGCGACACTCGTTTAGTTTCAACAGGGAAAATGATATTACTTAAAGTAGATTTACGCATTTCGTATCTCGCAAAATTGAACCTTTGAGCCTGTTAGCGGTTCGATAAAATGAACGCGGAGTGAAAGTTGAATCGAATAATGACTTTATAAAAGCAACAGCAATAATAATAATGATCGTCGCGTTAAATGGTCCACATATTTTGTCTATGATGGCACTTATTTAATAAATGGACACCTCATCGCTCAACTCTGTATACTCATCGTAACTTCACCAACGAATGTGGTTTTTCTGTTTGGTCTTCGTATACATTAAATATTTCCCTTAGAGTAAAATTTATATCTAACCATTGCGTTGGTAAAAGAATAATATAAAATTGCGCGGCCGAACAGTTTTCGAGATTTAGTATTAAATTATTTTGCCAATAGCTTCAGAATTGTCATCAATTATTAGTGCAATGAGAAGGTATTTGTAATTTAGCGGCATAGCCTCGCAAATTGAAAACAATTCTGAAGCTATTGGCAAAAAAATACAATACTAAAATCTCGAAACCTGCTCGGTTACGCGACTTTGTTATTCTTTACTCAATAGTCTAAGAACATAACCAATTTGAAACAGTAGATAACTTGAGATGGAAACGTGACATGAAATCTTAATTTCTTTTATCTGCGCCGCCCATCACAGGCATAATTTTCAGAAAACGAACATTTAAGTAAAGATAAAAGTAATAAATTATTAAAATTTCCATTACATAATTATTGTTTCGTTTTGTGTTTAGCCGACCGCAATGAAATATGACCCGTAACGTTCAGCCGAGGCAAGGAGCAAA
This sequence comes from Rhagium mordax, assembly GCA_963680705.1. Classification (NCBI taxonomy): domain Eukaryota; kingdom Metazoa; phylum Arthropoda; class Insecta; order Coleoptera; family Cerambycidae; genus Rhagium; species Rhagium mordax. The sequence goes on along the minus strand of OY796661.1, from coordinate 28,369,751 downwards.
TTTAATTTGTTTCTTGCACTGAGTCGAGAATTGCTCTAAGTACAGTTTTAAAAAAATACAATTCAGTCTGCAGCATATAGTCCATTTTACATGGTTTTTAATTACGTTAGCCGACGGAAACTCCGAGTTTGTTGGTGTGAATGATACTTAATGAGTTTTACTTCCTAAAGTTACTGAAAAGTATTAGTTTCTATAGTTGCGAACATGAAAAGTTGCCATGTTTTAAAAAAAGAATGCAGAGTGTTTGGGTTAAAATATTCAGGAATCTAACTCCCTTCGGAACCTCCAGTTTGTGAATTTTATCACTTTTTGACCGTTAAGGTGCATCACATCGCACACATTATTAATAAGCTCGTTATTTTTCTCCAAATGACGTTAAACTGATTGCATAAACGACAAGTAAATTATGTTAAAAAACTATTTGCATCTGCAGGGTCATTTTATTTACACCTATAAAAAACTGCTAGTTCCATATTGTCCGCAATGTCGGTGACCGAATTGATTACGAAAGCTCGACGCAGGTTGTGCCATTTGCAACTTTTGACTAACCACTGTCTTTCGAAGTCCGCTAAGGAAGCTGATATAAATTGCCTGTAGTTGTAACTCTACTTAATAAAATCAAAGGCGATAATGTAGATGAAAAATGCGTGCACTAAATAATTTTCACCTAATGCACCTGCTGGTTTTAGGCGATTTATCTTGGAAAAACAGTAACTAAAATCCCCATGGGGTGAAATCATATATCTCATAAGACAAAATAAAGCCCTGGAAAGTACTTTCCTTTCTCCTGGAAAATATATGGGATATATTGTACATTCGTGATCCTGTTTCCTGAATTTGATGTAGTATGTCGCATAAATAATTATTCACATCTAAAGCAGATAAAAAATAAAAAAACAATGGGCCGTCTTGCCGTACATTATATTAAATATTCATCACAATAATCTAAGGATACTAATTTTATATCGAAATTTAAGAAATCCTTAACTATACATATACTGTTTACAATTTTATTTAGGTCTTTATTAATAAATTGTGTTATTTACAATAAAAATATATCTACGATCTAAAGGCGCAGTCTAGCCCGAGGCTACCCATACTTAGCCTTAATTTACAGTATAAATTATCATATATTAACAAAATTAACAAAAGGAAAATGTAAACAATGAAAAATAAATTTTATCAATAAAAATGAATGTAGATATACCTGTTTAAAAAACCAAAAGTAGTCTATACATAAATTAATATCAAATTCCAATTTAGAAAATATAAGAAAATGGAAGGAAGATCTTTAACAATTTACGTCAAAAATATTCTTTCTGTTTCTATGTGAAATCTGTTTAAGAAATATTTTACTATTAATATTAACATGTAACCATATTCAGATTAGTGTCAATAATTTGAACTTATAAATTATTTTATCTAGATACTCTTATTAGGTTATATATTAATTAATCAACTGGTTTTGAACAATTAATAGTATCCATAACCCAATAGCGTTGAGTTATAGTCGTAATTAAAAAGTCACCTTTGTTTACACCAATCTCCTTTAACTTCATGCCTTAGCCTGTCCAATAGAAATTATTTTTCGATAGTTTTGACGTTTAATTAAGTCAAGTAATAATTGTGCCCAAAATGATGAATTCGGACTTGCAAAGGTTAGTATTTATTGTTACAATCTTAGATAAAGTATAATATTCAACTCGTGACAATGCTAAATAACTCACTTGGTGAATTACACCCACTCGCCTGGCATGGCGGCTCGTGGCGAAAATTCATCGGTATGAGTTATTTAGTATTATCACTTGTCAAATAATATAAAGGGTGATTCAGTTTGGGTTTCCATATGAACTTATTAAAGAAAACACGGAAATTTTTCCAAATATCAAGTATTTTGTATTCGGTATTTTAGATTGATTTATTACAATTACACATGAGAGATAATATCGTTTAAATGACCGCTTCTGCTCCTAAGACATGACCTAATTCGTTATCAAAATTTAAGATTGTATTTGTATTTATACTGTAAATAAAATATTGTAAAAAAAAAACACTTTAAATATTTTCAGAATTTCACAAATTTTATCAAAACTATTGCTGGTTAATCAGAAAGACACACTTTGGCAATAACAAGGTACTTAAAATTGGAAAATGGTTTATTACCATTTAGGTTAATTTACGAATTAAAAGTGCCTGACGTACCTAAAAAGGGGGAGGCATTATCTTTCTCTGGGAATAGAATTATCCATTCTTTTGCAGTCATATAATTAAAATTGGAAATTACACCCGGTTGTAAAGTAAATTGATAATAAACAATTATTTATTGAGATGCATATTAGAACAGGATAATTTATTGCCCTAGGGCGAGAAGCGAGTGTCCCCGAATATTCCCATTTATGTTAATAATCTCTCCTTGTACTAGATTAGGTTTACCTTTAATTGAAATAATATCAATTTCTTTGCGGCAAAGCCATTAAAAAAAATTATTGGAGAGTCAAAGATCTCTAATCTAAATGAATTTTAATAAGTTGTACCAATACAAAATTTTAAGACAGTCAATTCGAGAGATTTCTAATAATGATGAAAGTTATACTCCTTGCAATCGATTTCTCGTATATGTTGTAAAGCAATATTGTTAATGATATAATGCCCTGTTATACTCATTTATTATATTATATTATTTCATATTTTATATTAGTTGCACTTTGCACGTTTAATTTTCATGTAGTTTTTATGTTGGCTCTTTGGATTTGCGGTTAGTTGACACGCTCTGCCATTCGGAAGCAACTAGCAACAAGGCGAATTGAACTATGTATACCTACTAAGTATTTTTTAAGTATCTTTATTTTAATAATTTTTCTGCTTGACTTAATCTAATTGTTTAAAACCCACAGCATAATGTCCCCAAGACAGGAAACAATTAGTGCAATAAAGTAACCCCAAAGTATCTATAAGAACTTACGGAACAACGTATCGCTTATTATCACAACTCTTTCACTCTTTTAAAACAATTCACCTATTCAGTCAAGTCCAATGTTGTAATAAATAAGTGGTCCTTATTATTTTGTTAAATTTTAATTTGTAAGAATTTGAAATAAATCTTCTAAATGTTTGGGACGCCCTGTAGGTATCGATGAAAACCAATGGTTTAAAATATGAAATTATAAGAGTAACTTATCAAATGAAACGGAAATCTGAGGGAAATGAGTTATTGTGTTAATATATACATCGCATCCGGGAGATATCGCTGGTGGGTACCCCAATTGATCTACGGTCCCACGGTCAAACCGCACGTTCGAGAATTTTTTAGAAAGAAATTAAAAGGTTAATACCTTGGGCGGAAGATTCGCGAGCTAGAGAAGGATAGGGCTTAACGCCGTAGCTTCCGAAGTTTTGCTTATTTAGCAAAAATCAAGGGACGAGCGACGTACAGCGTCCACAAAGAGTCCACATCGAGTCGTCGACAGCGAGCGGTCGTGTGTTTTGGAACATCGCGACCCCGGGCGGAATTTGGTTAAGTGTTGAATAATTAGCGTCAAGTACCAAGAATTAATTTCGTTAAGTGTTAAACCACGAGCGTCGCACAGAGAGTCCACATTGGGGTCCATCGCGAGCCGCCGTGAACGTCGGAACGTCGCGACCCCGGAATTTGGGGAATTTGGTGAAGTGTTGAATATTAGTGTCGAGTCCTAAGAGAGGAATTAATTTTGTTAAGTGAAAATAGGAGCGTTGTAAAAGATTCGAGAGGAAGCTCGTTTTGTTTGTGTTGCGTTACGTTGATCGGCAACGTCGGGACGCCGACGCCTTATTTCGCGCCGAGTGTGTAATTAGTAATTATAAGGATTTAATCGAGCAGCCTAAGCAGTAAGTTTGATTTTAAAGTTCTACTAACCAATTAAATGTTGATGTGGTCATAGTAATGTAGTCAGTCAAATTAGGTGCTTAATTTTTGCGGGTTTCAGGTTCTGGGGACATAACCGTTTCCCTCAGCGGGGGCACGGAAATATTTAGTTTCATTACTATTTTAGGGAGGTCGGCCCATACATTAGAAGGTTAATTTGGGGAATCATTTTTCTTATGATTTTCTAGGGCATGATTTTGGGTAGCTTATTTTTCAAACAAATATAATTAGTCGCACTTTTGGAGGGTCACTAGGCCCGTGTTTTGTTTGCTTTATTGTACTTTATCACTCAATATATATCATTTGTTGTAAAACGCGTTTTAAATTATAGAAAGACCAACCTACATAATCCATTCCGGGTTTGGTTGGCCGGACTCACCGCCGAAGAGGTTAGTTAGACCAGTTAGAAAAATTTACTAATAAAAAGAAACCAGTAGCCGAATGGTAGAAATTTGCGGAAAATTAGGATATTTAGGATTATCCCGAGGGTTAACGGGATAGGCACTCAAGCCTACGTTATTAACTCTGGTGGCAGCATACGCTACCCCGTGGGTGACACACTCGTCACCTGCACCGAAATTTGAAATAATAAAAATAATAGTACACCCGCACTATACTAGGTAGGGTAGAAGACCCAGTATATAGTGATACATAGAGTATAGAGCAGTACGAGGGTTACAATGTGTCCTCTATGTACCATATTTGAGTTGGCTATGATCAAAATTTGTTTTATGTTTTATGATAATATATTTCAAATAATTGATTGATGAAGAGGTTTCTATGTGAAAATCCATTTCTAATAAAAAAAATTTGATGATAAAAAATTTGCGATACTGTTTTTTACATGTCAAATTTTCACTTTATTTTGTTATTCTACAAGTTTCATCTTATCGGACATTTTCAGGTATGTATATAATTCAATACCTACTTGAAAATGTCCAATAGCTTCTCAAATTTTTTATTACATAATTTTTAGTGATGCAACGGTTTCGGGTTTTACGGTTACGGTTACGGTTACGGTTATTCCTACGGTTACGGTTATGGTTACAGTTTTTAAAATGAATTGCATAATGATAAAATAATAAACTTTATTCATCAAAACAAAACACAACACTTTGACATATTTAAAACAAAACAAAAACTTAAAAAAAACTAAACTACATGTTTGTACTAGTATTACAAAAAAACAGCGTAAAATTAAACTAACTAACAGGCTCTTATCCATATCGGTGCCGCCGCGCCCGCTGTTGCGAGTTGCACGTTCAGACCTGCAAGAACCGTGTAACAACCGCGAAAAATAGACGGTTACGGTTAACCGTATAATAGCAAAAACCGTGAAATAAACCGTTCCCTAACCGTAACCGTTGCATCACTAAATTTTTTTTATTGTAACATATTTGTTATATCTCCGTTATTATTAATAATAACGGAGACATTACAGAAAACTCTTTATAAGAAAATCATCGAGATAAACAGTTTAATTTGTTTTCTTTTACCTTAAAAGTCGTAAAGGATAAAAAGCTCATGTCTTGGTCAACGTAAATATTATTACCTATTTAGATGCGTTGTCTCATTGTTTAAAAACATAGATTGAACTGGAAAAAAGAGAGTTTAAAATGTCAGATTAAAGATTAACTATTGATTTAGGAGTCAGTCAATTGGCTCTCTTATGACTAACATTTTTACGTTAAAAATAAACAGAGATTAATGCTAGTCTCTCTGTTTTTTATACTCCACTCTCGAATTGCCGCTATAATTCATATTTTTCCAAATCCCTCGTATAAAATAAGATTTTTTTTTACTTTTTCTTGGGATCTTTCGTTTAATAGAAATTACCAACATTTTTTTAAATTCATTGACAATAAAAAGTTTCCCATATAACTCGTAGTTTTGTAATCACTTCGAATATATTATAACCACCGTACATATATGTACGGTGTTATAATAACATACAGTGAGGTCTAGTAGTAAGGCATAAATTCATTATCTTCAAAACGCCCAAAAAGTTTTGGGAAAATCACTCGGGCAGGTCGATTTTGATTTTATATTAGGCAATTGCAAACAAAATTGGGGGTTGCCATTTGAAAAATCAAAGTTGATCACTGCTCAGCTTTTTTGGGACACCTTGTAGAATAAAAAATATTTCTAAAATAGGCCTAATATAAAATTAAAATCGACCTACCGAGCGATTTTTCCAAAACTTAAGAGTTTTAAAGATATTGAATTTTGAATTTGTTCCTTTACTACTTGACCTCATTGTGTATACAGTATGTTCACTTTTGAACCAAAGCAGTTTGTGAGTGAATAGGAGATAGCAGTAAAGCGAGAGCACTACACATGCGTGACTGCATGTCATTCTCAGAATGTTAGCGCTCTCGCTTTATTCTCTCCTATTCACTCATAAAGTGCTTTGGTTGAAAAGTGAATTTACTGTATACTTCTTTAAAATAATAGGAATTGATTCATATGTTTCTTTAGACATAGTATTTGTTTAAATTGAATTTTTATTCTAAGGTAAGTAATATCTTTTACCTTTGTAAATTTTAGTATAAATTAAATTTGTTATGGAGAATAACATTTTGTAAAAATCAATACATAATATTTTTTTTTTATTAATATTGACAACTCCATCTGACTACATGTTTTATATTTGCATGATCTGATGTGTAAGACAATAGCGTTTGATATCATATTAATAAAAGAATAAAATGTAGAAAGAATTTTTGATGAACTTAGAGAAAATGTCCCTTCAGTTATATAATACCACGTACAATTCCTTGTAGTCCCAAATTAGTGTTGGTGACGAAAGGAGTAGACATTGAAAGACACACACTCAATATTTACCAACTAAGTATTTATTTAAGTCACAAATAGATAGATAAACAAAAAGCAAACGATAAAAAAATTTATTTCTAAAAATTCGTACAAGTAAAAATAATAATTCAAGCAGCTATTATAATAATTATGTTTTTACAATTATTTTCGAATATGTATATGAACATATGCAATATACAAAAGACCATATTTAAAATTTTGAATCACAAAAAACTAAACCTAAATCAATAGTGTGATTGTTTCAATTCATTTCTAATTAAATTACCTAAGCCTTCAATGAATATAATTTAACAAAATTAATAAGTATCCACATTCGCTTGTATACTCATACTCATTGCTTCGCTTATATTTTTTGTCCCAATGAGAATGCTAATAGAACAGTGCGAAACTATTATAACTAAACTATTAAACAAAACTATTTAACAACTTCTAATATTTTGTCACAATTTTGGTTTACTTAACAACATTAAACTGTGGGAATATTACGCTGCTCCAAAGGAGGAACTGAATAACTTAATTCAAATAATTAGGGGTAGATAAAGAAATAAACTTATATTTTCGATGACGTTGCGTGAGAAATTTTGCATCTTCTCTCATTTAGTGCCATTTTGCCCGAAATTATACTTGTATTTTCGACGAGGTGACGTGACAATTTTTGCATTTTGGTTAGGATTCGTTTCTCTTCAGCAACCTGCAGTCCAATGAGAGCTTGTTGGTACCTTAAAGCAAATTCCAGTTTTTCTTTCAAAACGACAATTTCTTCGTCTTTCTCATACAATTGTATTTCACTTTCAATCTTAAAATCCTCAAACTCTAGTTCCAAATCATTAATCTGCTGCTCTAGATCATCGGTTTCTTGTACCGTTGGCAAACGATCACAGACTCTATCTTGATATCCGTACTGTTTCTCATATTCCTCGATTTTTATTAAGAGTTCTGTTATTGTAGCATCGCTAACTTCCTGCTCGGCCGCGAGCAACTCGAATTCGTTCTCTACTTTGCTTCGCCAGTACTCCTGGCAGTCCAAATATTTGTATCGTAATAGTTCCACACGTTTCTCTAAATCAATACAGCTTGCACAAGGTTCCTTGTTCTCTTCCTCTAATACATCCATAATCTCCTCATGAGGGTCTGCAATATCACCCTGTATTAATTCCTCGGATTTCTTTTTGTTATTCGATTTGGAATGATCGTTTGTGTCCCTTTTATCCAACGAAGTTTGTTCCGGTTTAGGACTAGTTCCTTGGCCTCCCATTTTAATCGTATTTCCCATTTCACGTTTAATGTTTTTTAATTTTTTCACTTCGTCAGTGGTATGTGCTGGGTCTGCTTTGTTAATTTAGAATCCTGTTAACAAAACAAGTTACATAGAAAAATTACAATTTGCATGGAATTGTAAATCTTACGAAATCATTTACTGGTATGAGAAATATATGATTTGATAATTATCTACGAAAAACTTTATTTAGTATATTTTCCAATCAAAAGTAAAATCTGTTTTGACTGCGTAAATGGAATAAACACACATTTTTAATGGTCCTACTCTTTATACTATAGATCGGAAAAATAATTATTTTGTTATGATTTGTATGCTATGTTTAAATTTAAACCAAATTTAACTAAAGATTGCCTGAAGTACGAAAATATATTTAGTCATAGGTAAAAGAAAATGTTTCTGATCTGAATGATGAAACTAAATTATTTAAAATAATCTGAATGAAAGCTAAAAAATATGTGAATTAAATTTTTTCGTTAAAAATCTTTTTTGGCTACTATTGTACTATAAATGGATGTAAAATAAAACACAAACACTTACCCAATTTCAACTCCTTTAGGTACACACGAAAAGTCACTAACTTTAACACAATATTTTGTTAAACTGTTGCCTATCAAATAGAAACACATTCTTTGAGGATACCAGAATAACTAATGTTTCAAAAATTGAATTTTACTATTTATAGGCATATTCTCCATAATTTGCAAATTAGCATCATTGATGTCTAGGTACCTACAACAAGGTATGTCTTATTTGCATTATATTGCCGGTTCTTTTAATCTTAAACATTAAACATAAATTCTATTATATTGATCTAATATATTAGTTTTGTAGGCATTTCCTGGATTCCCACAGGTAATAAAAGTTGTAGTATAGGATTAGGACCATAATTATAACCAGCTACAGGCAAGGTGTCGTTTCATTTTACAACTAATGGTACCCACGCGATTCCATATCGAAAATAAGATAATTCTCTGATGCGGTTTTTCTAAAAAATGCATCATTGCATAAATACAACCTTCCAAAATTAAAAGATGAAAACATTGACTACCTAATAAATAATTGGTCGTTATGGATTTTTTAACAACTTAGTAGTTATCCTTATGCTAAGACTGCTCTTCATGGAGGCACGATTTTCGAAAAATGTATCGAATAATTACATAAATTGAATGGAATTTGCTATATTCAGTGATATCTAAGGTTCAATTTCACGACTTTACGTTGTCCTTTAAACAAGGTATATTAAAACGCAGTAAAAATTTCAGTTGAAGAATCACTTGATGTTTAGCCACCTCTTCCCTTTAGGGTAACTGATTTTAATTAAATTTTTTGAAAAATGTAAATTTTGGGAAAAACTCTGTACAGCGTGAGTCGACGGTGCGATAAAGTCCAAAACTTCCTTTATTATCGATAATAAAAAGAAAAATTTTATATAGAAGTTGTAGGAGACCAAAATGGCTATACTTATTTAAAAATTAGCTCGAAATATACGGGGTGATTCATGAAAGCGGGGCGCTATAGATGACAATTTTTTTAAATGGAACACCCTATGTAACCTACAAAATTTAAATTCTCCATGAAATTGAAAAAAATTAGATTCTCAGCATTTCTTTTAATTACTCTTATATTGTCACTGTGTAAAGTTAAACAAGAACCCTTTCATTTCGGGTTAAAAAAAGGTTTATTTTAACTACTAGTTTAGACAAGAATGGATTTATTTGTTACAGGGTGTTCAGAAAATGTGGACAATTCAGAAAACTTCGAAGCTGATTATCTCGCTTATTTCAAATGGAACACCCCATAATTTTTTACAGAATTTTATAGGCCTATTTATTTCCTACAACTTTTGTTAATTATGTCCTATACCTATTCTAAAGGGTTTAGGAGGTATTCGCAGATATTTAGATTTTTACATTACTTGGAACGGTTTTATACTTTTAATCACATTAGACTCGAGAAAAAACAAACAGATGTTAAATGAGAAGAAAAATAAATTATTCAGATTATTCTTAAATTAGTATTCCTAATAAAATGGAATATTTTTTTCTTATAAATAATGTAAAAGCTCATTTGAACAGGAAAACGATTATGAAAAAACATGAAAAAGTCAAACAAAATAAAATAAATTCAACATGTCCTGTGGCATCAAATTTTCCATAAATACTGTATTTGTTATACGTCGTTTAGGGTACTTCATATGATATATTTTAGACGCTAACATTTTTGTCTTAAGTACCTATATTTTGTATGTTTGTGAAACCTGTTTTTTCACTTGCAATAATTTTATTTTTCGCTTCGCTTTCACGAATCACCCCGTATATTTTAAACTAATTTTAAAATGTAGCCATTTTGGTCTCCCACAGCTTCCTTATAAAACTTATGTTTGTATTATCGACAATAAAGGAAATATTGGACTTTTTCGCACCGTTGATTCACTCTATATGTATTAAAATAGAAGCATATTTATTGCATACTCATAAAGAGAAACATCGAGAAAACTAGTTTTATTTGTGTAAATTGCATCCAAAAAAAAGTTATTTGAATTAAATGTAAAACATTTTAGTTGCTTAGTATATTTATGTAACAGTGAGCACATAAACGTTGGAATAAATTTCTTGAAATCGTTACAACGCAAGTGACAAAAATTCACTCAGACACGTTGATTTTTAAAAGCAATTCTTAATTTGCTTTTGTAAAAAAAATTATGACATTATTTAAATTTTAATTTTAATTTTTAAATGGCGACCCCATTTTGAAAAATATCATTTGAGAGAGCACATTTTCTGCATACAGTAGGTACTATCGCGGCCGAAAAAAAGTAATCGACTGATTTTCCCGTTGTAATTATGGTTCTATTCAGTGTCGCATCAATCCCAATATTTTTTTTTTTAGTGTCAACGTCATTGTCATATTAAGCAAAATTAAATTTTGTATTATAATAATCATGCCTTATCATGTTTTGAGTGAAGAAGAAAAAGGCTACATCGAGGTCTACATCATCGCCAAACTTGGAGAAGGGTAGTCTCAACAACGAATAGCAAGTGAAATTAATTGCAGCAAAAGCACGATTCAAAAACTAAACAAAAAGTGGAAAGAAACTCATGATCTGAGTAGGGCAGTGGGTTCGGGGTGGCCAAGAAAGAGTTATCTAGAAAACGACAATACCCTGGTTAACTATGTGAATTTAAACCCATTTTCTAATTCTATTGAAGCCAAAGAGCAAACCAACTTCTCAGCGTTTGTTAGGACAGCAAGAAAACTGTGCCAGTGCTAAAAAGCACCGACAAACATCAGATGATAATAAAGAGGCAAGAATGCAGTTTGCAAATACTTTTATTAATGAATAAGATCGTTACTGGGAGAGAGTGGTCTTTCCGACGAAAAGATAACTGCTACAATGGTCAACTGCTACAATGGTCAACTGCGAGTTTACCGTCCCAGGGGTCATAAGTTTGATGAAGAATATTTGTAAAAAACAGATAATAGCGGAAGGTCTGTCTTTTTGTTTAGTTTTTGAATTGAGCCTGTGCCGCAATTAATTTGACTTGTCATGCGTTGTTAAGACCACCCTTCTCCAAGTATGGTGATGATTTAGCTTTTTTCTGCTTCTCTCCAAACCATACTAATTAATTGTTTTCTTATAATTAAAAAATATTAACAACTTATTTCTAATTAGTTTTTTTTTAATAAATACGACCCCACCAATGATTTCTTTTCAAAATAATTTAATTGACCTAACTGATGTAAACACTCCCATTTACAAAGGAAAATTTTTCGAAAAAACATACTACTTGATAAAAAATCGATTACTTTTTTTCGGCCGCGATAGTACGTTAAATTCTATGGCATATTGCATGATGAAATTATCCCTCCCCCCCCCATTCATTTTTTTAGTACTAACTCAGCAATATCAGTTGCTCTTTTACTTGTTGTTTTCTTGGTGTAGGTTGTGTGAATATTTTGTTCATGTTGTGTGTACATCAAAAGGAATGCCTTGTTTCCTATCTTCCATATTTCATAGCAGACAGTTATATTGTTATCATTACCGAAATCATTAAGCAAATTAATTTAAACCACGTTGTTTATATTCAAGCAAGTTATTAAATCATATTTGAAATAATTACAATCTAATTTGTATCACGTCACCCACACAACACATAAGTAGTTTTAATAACAATGCGATAAAATCTAAAGTTTTAATAACATCTCTTTAAAGTTTTACTAAGTTTATGCGACAGATTAGTAGGTAATTTGAACTAATTCAAAGCCTTTCTTCAGTTCAGCAAAGTAGTCTAATTCGTGTACAAATTGTTCAAGTGTAATTAAGGGCGTATTTTAACATTTCACTGTAAACATAAACGGAATAGAATAACACGTACGTAAAAAACTTCTAACATAAATGAAGAACATTCTTTAATAGCATTCTTTGTTTGTAACAGCTATTTAATTGGCTGTGCAAACCTCATTTTCGTAAGTTGCTTAACGTTTATTTTTAGCAACTACTATTTTTTCGTATTTTTACTTTTTTAAATAAATAGTGCAATCATTATGTAGAATGTATTTTCCTTTTTTCCGAGATATTCGTAGAAACTTAAGGCCATTGCGGGTTGTCTAACTTAATTTCACTAATTATTTAGGTATTAATACGACTCTCTTTTACAAATGCTTTTTAATTCAATAAACGCTGGAGTCTCCTTCAATGAAATAGAACTCCAAATAAACTAGCAATTACGCTATAAAAAACTTGTTCCGACATCCATAACTAAATCCCGCAGCCCCTATACAAGCTCTCCAGACGTCTCTAAATGATACTTGTGAAAATGAATACTGACAATAAACGATGTAATTATATTAAATAAAAGTTTACAAAATCCCTCAAATCTCTTCGTGGAACTTCCACAGAAAAAAAATAATATCTGCTGTAACAAATAAATTAAGACCTATATAACTTGTTAGAAGTTCTTAAACAGTTTTTATATCATCTGAATGAAAGAGACGGCAGTTATTAAGCGATCCAAGTTCCTGTCTACCCTTACCCTTTTGTATGTTTGAGCACCCTGATGAGTTATTTATTAATTTTGATGTTTTCTTTCGTTATATATTTTATTTGAAGTCCTGAAAGATAATAACACAGCAGGTCACGAAGTATAACCTCTAGACTGAGTACTACAATTAATATAATTATCGAATTTTTATTCCCATTTTTGAACCTATTATTATTATATTTTCTATAGAAAATTATTAATGAAGGTAGTTATCAGATTCTGTCTCAATGTTTAGTATTTGAAAGATAGATCTTGCATGTAGATATACAAAACTATGCATAGAATTAGATGTAGTCATTGCATTAGTATGAAAAAGAATTAAAAACGGTTCCGAGAGAGATTGTTGTTGGACACAGGAATTGGTAGATCACATTGCTAAAACCTTACACTTGGAGTAGTTTTCCACACACACCAAAACACTTTTGCACACACTCGTCGCGCGTTTCGCCAACCAAGTTGGCATCATCGGGAGATGATTAAAACTAAGAGTTAATTTTAATCATCTCCCTATGATGCCAACTTGGTTGGCGAAACGCACGTGTCGAGTGTGTGCAAAAGTTTTTTGGTGTGTGTGGAAAACTACTCCAAGTATAAGTTCTACACCAAAGGTTCCAACCCCTCTTCAGGAATTGCGAAAACCGTTAAACGGCAAACATCCAGAATTGTATACATCCATTACTTTATAAATTATCTCCGAGAACTTTTAATTAGTAACTTTAAAAGTAGATTGTTCGTCTGGAGATACATTATTTAAAACATTAGTTCCAAGCCGGCTTTAACTGACTAAATCTGAGATTAGAGGCAATGAAAACGGCTGTAACAAGAACTTTGGAAAATATTTCTGGACCTTATAATAAGCATTTACCGCATCCAGTAGTATTAGTATTAAGTAGGAAATTGAATGCCAGGTCTGAATGAATCCAGCTTTACGAAGTTCCGATAACAAAATAAAGTTGACCTACTTGGCGCACTGCCAACGTATATGCTGCAGTTACAGCTCGTTGTTGTCTACTCCCTAAATAATGTGATATATCTTATGAATCAATTTTTAAGATTTTAAATTCAAATTGAGCCTCCTTCGAGGAAACAAAATTGAAACCCATGTTGAAAATCAAAGAAGTCAAAAGTATCATTAGCATATTATTAAAGGCTACCGCCTACAACGCTGCGTTTACTCCAGATCCAATATTAAATCACATGAGAAAAAGAATAAAACGTATTATCTATTATCTTCTTATATTATAGAAACAATGTACATTTGTATCAAAGATCAACAGTATTCCTTACTAACAGCTTTAAAGTGTGTGGTTCGAGCATTTCCTTTGGTTTCCTTTGCGACACTCGTTTAGTTTCAACAGGGAAAATGATATTATTTAAAGTAGATTTACGTATTTCGTATCTCGCAAAATTGAACCTTTGAGCCTGTTAGCGGTTCGATAAAATGAATGCGGAGTGAAAGTTGAATCGAATAATGACTTTATAAAAGCAACAGCAATAATAATAATGATCGTCGCGTTAAATGGTCCACATGTTTTGTCTATGATGGCACTTATTTAATAAATGGACACCTCATCGCTAAACTCTGTATACTCATCGTAACTTCACCAACGAATGTGGTTTTTCTGTTTGGTCTTCGTATACATTAAATATTTCCCTTAGAGTAAAATTTATATCTAACCATTGCGTTGGTAAAAGAATAATATAAAATGGCGCGGCCAAACAGTTTTCGAGATTTAGTATTAAATTATTTTGCCAATAGCTTCAGAATTGTCATGAATTATTAGTGCAATGAGAAGGTATTTGTAATTTAGCGGCATAGCCCCGCAAATTGAAAACAATTCTGAAGCTATTGGCAAAAAAATACAATACTAAAATCTCGAAACCTGCTCGGTTACGCCTCTTTGTTATTCTTTACTCAATAGTCTAAGAACATAACCAATTTGAAACAGTAGATAACTTGAGATGGAAACGTGACATGAAATCTTAATTTCTTTTATCTGCGCCACCCATCACAGGCATAATTTTCAGAAAACGAACATTTAAGTAAAGATAAAAGTAATAAATTATTAAAATTTCCATTACATAATTATTGTTTCGTTTTGTGTTTAGCCGACCGCAATGAAATATGACCCGTAACGTTCAGCCGAGGCAAGGAGCAAATTTAATTTGTTTCTTGCACTGAGTCGAGAATTGCTTGCTCGAAGTACAGTTTAAAAAAAATACAATTCACTCTGCAGCATATAGTCCATTTTACATGGTTTTTAATTACGTTAGCCGACGGAAAATCCGAGTTTGTTGGTGTGAATGATACTTAATCAGTTTTACTTCCTAAAGTTACTGAAAAGTATTAGTTTCTATAGTTGCGAACATGAAAAGTTACCATGTTTTAAAAAAAGAATGCAGAGTGTTTGGGTTAAAATATTCAGGAATCTAACTCCCTTCGGAACCTCCAGTTTGTGAATTTTATCACTTTTTGACCGTTAAGGTGCATCACATCGCACACATTATTAATAAGCTCGTTATTTTTCTCCAAATGACGTTAAACTGATTGCATAAACGACAAGTAAATTATGTTAAAAAACGATTTGCATCTGCAGTGTAATTTTATTTACACCTATAAAAAACTGCTAGTTCCATATTGTCCGCAATGTTGGTGACCAAATTGATTACGAAAGCTCGACGCAGATTGTGCCATTTGCAACTTTTGACTAGCCACTGTCTTTCGTCCGCTAAACTGTTTCAGGAGCGTACGTGTAACTGGAGTTATATGACAAATGGGTCTCTTTAGTTTGCGCTTGACGAGGGAAGCTGGTATAAATTGCCTGTAGTTGTAACTCTACTTAATAAAATCAAAGGCGATAATGAAGAGGATGAAAAATGCGTGCACTAAATAATTTTCACTTAATGCACCTGCTGGTTTTAGGCGATTTATCTTGGAAAAACAGTAACTAAAATCCCCATGGGGTGAAATCATATATCTCATAAGACAAAATAAAGCCCTGGAAAGTACTTTCCTTTCTTCTGGAAAATATATGGGATATATTGTACATTCGTGATCCTGTTTCCTGAATTTGATGTAGTATGTCGCATAAATAATTATTCACATCTAAAGCAAATAAAAAATAAAAAAAAACAATATTAAATATTCGCACAACACAATAATCTAAGGATACTAATTTTATATCGGAATTTAAGAAATCCTTCTTAACTATCCATATACCTACCTACTGTTAACAATTTTATTTAGGTCTTTATTAATAAATTGTGTTATTTACAATAAAAATATATCTACGATCTAAAGGCGAAGTCTAGCCCGAGGCTACCCATACTTAGTCTTAATTTACAGTATAAATTATAATATATTAACAAAATTAACAAAGGGAAAATGTAAACAATGAAAAATAAATTTTATCAATAAAAATGAATGTATACCCCTTTAAAAAAAAAAACAAAATTATCTATACATAAATTAATATCAAATTTCAATTTAGAAAATATAAGAAAATGGAAGGAAGATTAAGATGATTCTGCTATGAAATTTTTAACAATTTACGTCAAAAATATTCTTTCTGTTTCTATGCGAAATCTGTTTAAGAAATATTTTATTATTAATATTAACATGATTTTTAAATCTAAATTTTAAAATCATCAAACATCATTCCTCCAGTTTTTTACTCTGGTAACCATATTCAGATTAGTGTCAATAATTTGAACTTATAAATTATTTACTCTTATTAGGTTATATATTAATTAATCAACGGGTTTTGAACAATTAATAGTATCCATAACCAAATAGCGTTGAGTTATAGTCTTAATTAGAAAGTCACCTTTGTTTACACCAACCTCCTTTAACTTCATGCCTAGCCTGTCCAATATAAATTCTTCTTCGATACGGTAAAATAGAATGGTCCATTGTTATTGAGGGGAGAAAAGTGATTTGACATTTGAATAGTTTTGACGTTTAATTAAGTCAAGTAATAATTGTGCCCAAAATGATGAAATCGGACTTGCAAAGGTTAGTATTTATTGTTATAATCTTAGATAAAGTATAATATTCAACTCGTGATAATGCTAAATAACTCACTTGATGAATTATTCCACTCGCCTGGCATTGCGGCTCGTGGCGCAAAATTCATTGGTGGAGTTATTTAGTATTATCACTTGTCAAATAATATGCTATTTTAAAAATGTATAATATTTTTTCTACTACCGATCTTAAAGTACTAACTTTCCGCGCACTGTAGAGTGCGTAAAGTTAAACTTTACGCAACTTTACGCACTAGTGCGTAAAGAGTTTTTACCTTACGCACTAGTGCGTGATAAAGTAACATACTAAACAGTTGCATACCTATAATAATCATATCTTATTTTAAAAACGTTAAATGTGGTTGTTTCATTTTATGTAGTCCATTTATTTAATATTACGGTATTATTATAAAACATACCACCTAATTTTCAGTATTCTTTAACAATAATGATTGAATTTTGAAATTTCATTTATATTCTTGACATTGACATTAGACAAAGAAATAATAGACATTGATTAATTTCACTCATTTAAAATTAAGTGGGCTATAAGTATTGTGATTTTTAAATGACATATGAAGTTTTGAAGTAATAGGTATGTTTTGACGTTTCACATTATTATTAGAGAATTTAGATGCATTTCGGTAGTAGAAAAAATATTGTATGCAATTCGTGCGAAAAGTGAGCTTTTTTCACTCATGGGATTGTCGCATTCGCCTACGGCTCATGCGACAAAATTCCCATTCGCGAAAAAATCTCACCTTACGCACTTGTTGCATAAATAACTATTTTGCAACTAAAACAAATTATTGAACATTTTTGGGAATTTAATTTTAAATTACCGAGAAATTACTTTCTTTAGAATAGTTACTGAAAGATTCTAAATCACTATTAATACAATAAGAGACCTGAATGTCGTCTGCATATGCTTACACTTCGGTAAATTTAACGCACTAGAAAATGTCAACAGTATAGTATAGTAGTAGACTAGCTTAGCATTCAATTATAAGCATTATGTGTTTCCTTGTATCATCGAACCACTTTTGTATAAGTATAATATACAAATAATACAGCAATATATAAAAGAAATAAAACTGGTCCTAATACAGAACCTTGGAGAAGCCCAGAACTAATATTCGCTAAACCAGAAAATGTATTATCTAAAATAAGTTTCTGGATACATCACTTAAATATATTTAAACAAAATTACAGTTTGGCCATCAAGACCATAGTAAGATAACTTGGGGAATTTGTTAATACCATGCGGATGATGATGATGATTTTCTGGGTTATTTGCAAATTGCTTCTGTTTGATATTCAATTTGTATACACATTTCCAAATTCTTTTCTTTAAATATAGTCTTTTTTAGATATTTTTGCAGAACCTGTTATATTACGTAATTCCTTGTAATGGATCCAGTCATTAATATCGTTGAACTTTTCATATTTGATCAATATTTTGTTCTATTCAGTCATTCCTTTTCTGTAATCCCAGGAGAGTGAGGTTTAGTGGTGCGAGATGTTCATGCGTGGATGCATATTAATAGTATTTTAAATAAAAAGTTTTGAAAACGAATCTTTCCACACGAGTGAGACAGTTTGGTGGTACGAGCCGAAGGCGAGGCCCACAAGTCGAATGAGTGTGAAAAGATGTTTTCAAACGTGTTCTTTACAATATATTTTCTACGATTTGAAGAAAAACAAACAATTTGATAGATATTTTTATTTAACAAAACCAATTACATTAAAAATTAAAATTACAAGTCGGTTACTATGCAACTGAATAAGCCTACCTAAAAAATAGAAATAACAGATATCCGTTCTGTTTTTGACAGGACTGTGTGAAAAACATGACAGTACTGTGTTTTCAGATTTTTGCACACATCATGTGAAAAATGATAGTTTCGGGTCGTGGTTGCTGTGGGTTTCCCATGAGTGAAAAAAACTCACTTTTCACATGAATTGCATACAATATTTCATCTACTACCGAAATGGACCTACATTCTCTAATAATAATGTGAAACATCAAAACTTACCTATTACATCAAAACTTAAAAATCACAATACTGTTAGAGCCCACTTAATTTTAAATGAGTGAAACTAATCAATGTCTATTATTTCTTTGTCTATGTCAATGTCAAGAATATAAATGAAACCTCAAAATTGTAAAAAATTCAATCAATATTGTTAAAGAATAATGAAAATTAGGTAGGTATGTTTTATAATAATATACCGTGATATTAAATAAAAGGACTACATATAATTAAATGACCACATTTAACGTTTTCAAAATAAGATATGATTATTATGAAGTGCAATTGTTTAGTATGTTATTTTACACATTAGTGCGTAAGGTAAGAACACTTTACGCACTAGTGCGTAAAGTTTAATTTTTCTCACTCTACAGCGTGTGTAAAATTAGTACTTTATGATCCGTAGTAGAAAAATACTTTTAATATATTTACTGTAAAAATTACACTTTTTTCATCGATGTCATTGATGTATAATTCTATCACTACTTCATTTACTATTTAAATCCTTCATAAAATTATGTATAGCATTTAAAGGAGCTCAATTAAGTGAATATTTGGCTAAGAAATATAGTCATATGTAAACGTGCATAGGATTAAAATTTACACATGCTACCTTAGGAAGCTCCGCTAGTCGAAGATTCACATCCTTAAATGCGTAGCCCCCTCCCGCACAAGGCTCAGCCTTCTGGGATAAAGGGGGTCGTAATTACAAGTGGTGTATTTATTTATTTAATGTGGGTGCTGAATGTGCTGCAAAATAACTCTTCGCCAAAATGAGATCCGTTCTTTTCTGAATTCGACACCACTATCACAGTTTCACATGTGTAACTATACACATCCTGTATATATTTTTTTCAAGATTCTTGTTAGTTCTGGTCGTCTCCATACTTTTACTTTTCTTGAATTATGGTCAAAACTAATGAATCTAGAGTTGTTTTTCGTGATGGGCCTAAATGTTGTTCACTTACATCTCCATAACATAGCAATAGAAACATGTAGTGCGCCATTTCTCAAAATACCCACGGCCCACGACCTTTAACATTTCATCCTAACTCAAATGCTTGTCTGAATAATTATAAACAACAATTGAAAGCAAATATCTAATCGAAACTATTGGTACTATACAATTACAAACTATTTAAAAAATTGATTACAATCCATCAAATCTAACCAGTTCTTATTTTTGTACATCAAAATAAAGTTTTTGCTTATTATCCTCGCATTTATGAATTAAATAACACACCACAGGTAATACAACCCCCTTTATACCTGAAGACTCTGAAAGTCCTGTGCGGGAGGGGGGCTACACATTTAGAGGCAAGATGGGGTCATGCGTACAATTGCCGGTCTTCGATCAACGGAGTAAAGCAGCGGTGGTCGAAGCCGGGGAATGGATGGGTGACCGTATCTCATTACATTACCGAGGATAGTGCAGCGGGCTAGATCGCCCTTGAGTGGCACAAGGCGACTAGTTACTGCCTATCTCTCCTGGGTTCGAGTCCCAGCTCCGGCAGATGGCAATGTCGGAGGGAATGGGTGTATGTGGTGTGTCCTGGTTAAGTGTCAGAATAGCTCTAAGCTAAACTTCGCCAGGACGTTAATATAAATAAGACGATTAAAAAAAAAAAAAAAAAAAAAAGGATACACCCAATATCCGAGTATACTAGGATTAATTCCTTTGTCCGAAGAAATCCCAGTGCCACGGCCGGGAATCGAACCCGGGACCCGGGCTGAGAGTCAAGTCTTAGAGGAATATTTAAAAACGGAGGAACGACAACCATTATAATAATTATTCGCATCCCTAGACCACTTTGGTGTGTTTATATAGTCACCGAATTGTGAAAACTAGTCCTCGAGTGGATGATACGTTTAAATTCCTTTAAACAGCACCGTTATACAAGGAAGTATATCGCGTGTCGCAACGGCATAGAAATTGTATTCTCCATGTACTAAACAAAAGACATGTCAAGGCGAAGAGAATGCTCGAAGACGCATAAGCGCAAAATTCAGCTGCTAACTTATTATTATCTTTGTTTCAGAGAACTTCGCTGTCTGCGGAATACCATACACATGAACTTGATGTGGTCCTACATGCTGATGTACTGTATGTGGATTTTAACTTTGATATTGGTGAGTACAAAGCGTGGCAAACAAAGCGTTAACAAATGCGTAACCAAGATATTCTAGGTGTGTGTTGCTGCACAAAGAAATTGTTTATATCATTAGTCGATTTTTGTAGTACTCTATCTTATCCATATTTAAAAAAACACGAATATAATAAAATTGTATAGCCTAGCGTAGTTCGTGATTAATGAAAATACTGGAATGCTCTAATTAATTGTCCGAAAATGATGCGCTTGCACTTGATGCAAGTAGAAGTACCTGCTCTAAACTAAATTATATCCTCGAAGAACATATTTTAGTGTTTCATTGACAAAATATGATATGGTTTAATGTTTCAAGGAATTTTTCTTTATGTGTCGAATTCTATGAGTAATATTTTCGAAAACACTTAATTACAATAAAATATTGCAACAGAAACAGGAAACGGTGGCATATACCTCGAAAAAGAAACATGATGCAGCCACTCACATGTGTTCCGGAATTGATCTTTGTCAGCATATAACCCATCTTAAGTAAAAATTCATTTTGAGATATGTCAGGGACAAAACTATCATAGGTCGGAAAATGTAGTACGCAGTATTCAATTCAACCTCTAGTATACCGGATGGCCACTAGTCAATGTATTTTGGTTGTTTTTGAATTTAAAAATTTCGTATTTAGTATACGTGAGTATTGTGAGTAAGACAAAGTGGGCTATTTTTAGACTAACAGGAACGAAAATGTTACTTTCGGTTGAACCGGAAGTGACATCAACTTCGTTTACTTTTATTTTTTTTTTGTTTTGTTAGTATTCCGCCATGTAAAAAAATAATATTCTTTTGTGACTGGCTGCATGGCTATAAGCCCAAAGCCAAAAAAAAAAAAACTTCGTTTACTTAAATAGAATGGCCGTGGTTTTTTGGGGTGTTTTATAAAACATGAAATTCTTATTGCAACAGTATTTTCCAATTTCAAAAATTCCAAAAAATAAGTGAGACACGAAAGATTTTTTATTTTTAAAAAATGCCTGCGTCAGATGAATATGATGTAAGTAGTAAGCTTGTCCGTAAAGAATAAAATAGTTATTTAAATTACTGATTGATACGACTATTTTTAGGTTTTCCTAAAAAAAAACGGAATTTAATTTTCATTTTCATATCCATAGGGACAACTTTTAAATGGGACCATACTATATTTTTTTATTAATCGGACACAATGATTTGTAAACTTAAATTTTTTCGCCAATATTCATTTCTTAATGAGATCCTTTGTAATAATAAAAGTGTTTTTAAAAGGTAAGCATAAATTAAACAAGAAATAATTTTAATGAACCCTTCAAAAACACTTTTATTATTACAAAGGATCTCGTTAAGAAATGATTATTGGCGAAAAAATTAAAGCTTATGAATCATTATGTCCGATTAATAAAAAAAATAGTACGGTCCCATTTAAAAATTTTCCATAGGACCCTTACGGAAATGAAAATTAAAATTAAATTTCGTTTTTTGAGAAAAACCTAAAAATAGTCGTATCTATCGGTAATTTAAATAACTATTTTATTATTTACAGACAAGCTTACTACCTTGCTAATGATTTCCATAGCCTACTTAGTAATTTTCTTACATCGCATTCATCTGATGCGGTCATTTGGAAAAAATAAAAAATCGTTCGTATCTCACTTATTTTTTGGAATTTTTGAAATTGGAGAAAGCTGTTGCAATTGGAATTTCATGCTTTATAAAACACCCAAAAAAAAACGGTCATTCTATTTAAGAAAAAATAGTTGCTGTCACTTCCGGTTCTATCGGAAGTGATATTTTCGTTCCTGTTAATCTAAAGAAAGCCCACTTTTGTCTTATTCACGCATACCAAAAACGAAATTTTTAAATTAAAAAACAACCAAAAAATTGGGGGCGTACATTGACTCGTAGCCACCCGGTATATACCATGTACAGGCGCCTCGATAACTGAAAATTATACTACACGTAAATTTTTATGTAAATAGCAAGTTATTAACAAAAGGCATATGCCAAAAGCTACAGCAGGACCAGATACACTGAAAAACACACAATCAAATTATGCCTCGACAGTGACCTGAATAATGCATTAATTTTCATGACTGAACACCTGAATATTTATGGTACGTGAGTAAAGAATAATTTTGCAGCTTTTTGATAGCGTCAGATTATTGCTATTATAGTAAAAAATATGTAGTTTCAAAACTTCTATTTGCACATTTACATGTGATTTATTGTTAAAAGTAATGTCCACTTTGTTTACGCAACAACAATTAGGAAACTTGGAGAAAAAAAGCAAAAATGACCACTCAACTGACCTATAAAATTGTAAGAAACCACGTCAACTAGAGAGAAGCGCAGAGAGGAAAATAATGGAACTTGTTAGGATACTTCCGCAAATAAACCGCAGAGTAAAATTGCCAACTGTTTGAAGCGTTTATTTTCGTTAAAACGTAATATTTCATGCCCCTTATAGCTTCCGGATCCTAATGTTGTATTAAATGTTCGACTAAATCTTCCGGAATGTCATCAGATGTGTTCAGTGACATTTCTAATAGTATTACATACTGAAGTTCATTCCAAATTAACGAGATAGGGCCCTTATAATCTGAATTATTGCCTCTATGCGTTATGTACGGTGTGCTCAAAAATTAAAGATATGGATGTATGATGCCCTAAATGGCTTAGTCAACTTGCTGCCTACCAAGTTATTCTTTCTCACAGTATCATTAGCAAATATATTTTACACGCAAAAAATTAAATAGAGGTTGTTGTGGAGAAAAGAATTTCCCGCACATATGAGTTACATTAGTTGGTCTAGAACGGGTATCCGTCGCCATTAATATGATCAGTAAAACCAATGAGTAAAAAATAATAAAGAGGCGCAACTGTCAAGGTTTCGAGATTTTAGTTTTAGAGTATTTTTTGGCAATACCATACCATTGATTGTCATCAACTTTTAGCACTGCGGGAAGGTACTCGTAATGTGGCTGTTCTGTATTGCCCTTAAAATTGAAGACAATCATGAAGCTACTGGTAAAAAAATACAACACTAAACTCTCGAAACCTTGACAGTTGCGCCTCTTTATTATTTTTTACTCAACGGTAAAACATACCAAAATCATTCTAGTGAGCTAATTGAACCCTCCAGATTTTCAGTGACTGCTTTTTCGATCGATAGAATAACAAAAAATAGGAAGGTTGCGATCTAAGTTACCAATAAGTGGAGACAATGTAATCTTGTTGATATCAAGGTTCGTTAGAAAGAGGTCTAGAGTATTTGCGAAATGCATGTTGATGTAAGAAATCCGGGTACGTTCCTCGAACAATTGCGACAAATTGTTGCTAATAATTGCAAAAGCTTAAAGGCTTAAGCTTCTTTACCTGCAGTGTCTGTTATATTGAAATGCTTTAGCCAATTTGAGTTATGACAAGGAAAGTCCTCTAAAATTACTAATTCGGCTCCGGAGCGGTTCTTTTAAAGGTAATCGACCTTTACTAAATAAATAAATAACACCACCCCCCTTTATCCCTGAAGACTCTGAAAGTCTTGTGCGGGAGGGGGCTACACATTTAGAGACAAGGAACACACACCCAATATCCGAGTATACTAGGATTAATTTCTTTGTCCGAAAAAGTCCCAGTGCCACGGCCGGGAATCGAACCCGGGACTCCTGGCTGAGAGTCGAGTATCCTAGCCTCTCAACCAACCAGCCATACTAAATATATTGAAGAAATATATCCAGTATTAATATTCTTATGGTACTGCAGCATATACTGCGGTTACTGTATTGAAGCCATGTATTGTATTGAATGCGCTGCATACTACTGCAAAGTACTGCGAGGTACTTTCAAGATACTTCTATATACATTCTATGAATTCAACGCGTCTTTAACTTTTATTTTTATATACTTTATTTTTTTTAATATATCATATATTTATTTTTTACTTTTTTCCAGTTCTTCAGAATTTTTTTAATATATTTACATACATTTTTTTTATATGCTCTATATTTTATCTATGTTATTCTGGTTATCTAGTTTATTTCATTAATATTTTTGCTACATTTCTGTCCATTATTTTTTTTCTTTTATTGTTCTCTTTATTATAGTCACACATTTTGCGTTTAGATCCAGTTGAACAGAACATTGAACGAATTGAACGAAAAACTTTTAAATTTATCTGTTAAAATATTTAATAATTTTACATGGCCTTCAAAAATTTTGGAAGAAGAAACTTTTCTAATGCAAATTCTTTAAAATATTTTCTTCTGTTGTCCATTTAAAAGCTCTGGAAGATTCGTTTGGACAAATTTAGTAATTTTGTTTAGAATTTTTTCTATCAAAATTTGCAACAAAAACATTTTCCAAACCAAAGTACATTAGCAAATCTTTTAAATAAGGTGGAAATCCAATTATATCCAAATCATATTTTTTAACAGCGTCTCAATTTTATCTGATACTACAGTTTCGATCATTTCTGTCATTTTACTAGAATTGATAACATAAAAGTATTAAACACGGTATATTTTCTTATATAAATAATCGACAGAAAATGTTTTTGAAGTTTTTTAGTTATACAGGGTGTTTCAAAAGTAAGCGTAAACCTTCTGGGGGTGTATTCCTCGGATAAAAATAAGACAAAAAGTTCCTATCAACATGGGTCCGGAAATGCTTTCTGAGGAAGTTATGGCCCTTCGAATGGGGCAACCTGAAGACGGTTCTTCCGCAATATTTCCGAAACCGTTAACAATCAAAATTTCGAAAATACATACACTGTATAAACTTTTGACGCTGAACTCGATACGTAAAAAAGGTACGCTTAGTTCATCTCGATAGAATGAACCGTTTTCGAGAAAATTGTTTATGAAAAAGATACAACAGTCGATCATACAAACGTTTGACATTGTTTTCAAGTAATTTGAAGTTTTACTGATACTGATTGTCATTGTGACATGTGATTTAATTTTGGTCCAGTCTAGTTAGTAAATATTAAAATTAAAAGATTCAATAAAATAAGAACCTTTTTTATTCGCTATTTAAAGGGCCGTAATTTTCTCAAAAAGCATTTCCGGACATATGTTGATAGGAACTTTTTGTCTTATTTTTATCCGAGGATTACGCCCCCAGAAGGTTTCCGCTTACTTTTGAAACACTCTGTATAGACATTATATGCCAATTTATGGACAGAAATTGATGTGATCAGACGTCGATTTTTTACTAAAAATTTTAGTAAATGAAAATTTCCACAAACCACCAAGGTGAATTAGAAACTGGACTATATTGTAGGAACAGGTGTCACATATTTCAAAAAATCTTTCTTTCATACGTTATAAGCAATTCCAAAAATACATAATACAATTAATTATTGATTCAATTATCTCCAGATGTCAACTTGGTTTTCTAAAACAAATCAAAAATAATTTTTTGATTCAAGTAGTTATCCTCATTATGATCTGATGGTCTGTAACCGTCTTCTTCGAAGGAATCGGTTTTTTCACTCGATGAATCGAAATGAAACTGAGGGCTTGATGAAACTACCGTTGATTCAATTTGCTCACCCACCAACTCCTCATCTAAAATTTCCTCAGCACCCAATTCTTCTAAATTTTTTTCAGCAACTGACTCTTTTACAATTTCCTCAGTAATCAAGTCTTCTAAAATTTCTTCAGCAACTGACGACTCTACAATTTCTTCTGTAACCAACTCTTCTGAAATTTCTTTAGCAACCGACTTTCCTTCTAAAGATGAATATGAAGGTGCGTTCACTGGTTTATTGGATTCCTCTGCAGCTCGCAAAATTCGTTCTGTTCTGGTAGACGTCGTATACCACCAGTGTTACATGCAAAGTTTGTCAAAAAATAAAAGAAATATAAAGATAAGAGTCTAAAAACATTTAGTGAACATACAAATACCTAATTTATATGTATTTGTAGAAACAAAATTCCGGATTAGCGGCATGTCGGTCGTGTAAAAACGGCTACGTAGCGAACGTGATGTCAGAATAATATTTCTATTTGTATTGTTCGTAAATGCCTACCTCACTTTATATTTTTGTTTGCCGTTCGCTTTACTAATTTGATGAAATAATAAATCCTACCGACTGACTGACTGCGCCAATTTGTCGATTTGCTGATTTTCTAAAATTTAATTATTATTAATATTTCTAGATATAACTACTAGTTAAGCAGATACTCAATATTTTGTACTCAAATATAAAACCTCTGCATAGTTAATCTTATTCATTTTATCATAGACTGCATTATATTATGTCAAATGACATTTTCAGTGAATATTTGCTCTTTTAATGGGAATATTTAATTCACTTTTACCTATAATCACAAAACTGTCAAAATAGTTAACTTGCCTTTCTAAATACAGCATATTTCACACGAAAAGCCTAAAAGTCATGAGGAACTTCAAAACTGTCATAACAGTAAGCATGACAGTGCTACAAGCTATTGCGGAGTACTGCGAGGTATTGTATGTTACTGTAAAGAAGTGCAAAATACTGTAACATATTGTACAATGTACATGTATTCTTTAGAGTGGTTAGCTACTCAACCAGGATTTTGTGAATCTTTTATATCGAACTAATTATCGTTGAAACTAATTTAATTTCCTAATGCACTAAAATTAGGAAAAGTAATCCAATTACAAATTGCTTCAGGGTTTTAGTCTAGCAGTATTACTTAAGTTAAGTATCAAAAATTGTTGGAATAGCAGGCTTCATCAGAATTTATTGCTAGCTGCTATTTATTAACAGCCAACAGAGAGTAAATATAGGTCTTCTGAATTAGCCAGACTGAACTTTATTAGAAAGATATAGAACCAATTAGGTAATGGAAAAAATAGGTTAAATCTTTTGTAATATAGCATCTGTGTTCACGTTGGTTCTAAAAGTAAAATTAAGCAGATTAGGACACTAACTCTGATCACTGATCACAATCGAAAACAATTATTGTTTATTGTCATTGGACAATATTAGACATTGTATTTCAGATACTTACATAGGCATTCAATAGTTAAAAATTTTTATAAATTTCTAACGTATACAGGGTTATTAAAAATGTATTAAAACCACACTTGCGTAATTTCTCATGAAACTGACCAGAAGTAGATACATTATTAGATACATAAAATGCCAAAAGAAAAAAATGACTAACGCTACATCCCTTCCGGCTAGGCCAAGAAATAATATGTTGCCTATTTACTGCTTCGAATTTGTAAAAGACGTCTTTCTGATAGGAAATTCTGAGTAATCATCTCCTGAAATCATTAACATTGCTAGGGACACTTCCTTTATATAATTATTGTACAAATAGCAACAAAGATGGAATTATCGGATTCATATAAAACATAGATATATCTAATTTTGAGTTTGATTAAATTTACATCAAATAAATCCTGCTGGTGAATATTTTGGTTACCCCAATATACTATTTGATATTAACAGTGTGTTCCGCTTTTCCAGCTAAACTTCGGAGGCAACACGTCCGTTATGTGCATATTCATCGTAACGCTGCTACATTATTTCCATATTGCCACATTCTTCTGGATGTTCGTGGAAGGTAAGTATCCCAAAGACCCATGTTTAAATTATTAGGTACGTAGGACTGGGAAATATAATACCTGGTGATTTACGATCACCTGGAATAAAGTATTTACATGGTTTTAGCATTAATGAGGTATGCACCCTTACTTTTGAAGGGGCATTAGTTAAGGAAAGTCATCTTATAGGGTGGTTTTGAGGAGATTCCACGTGTAATGTTTTTAGCAAGGTTTTTCATCGTCAATTATTAACAAGTTTTTTAATGGTGAAATTCAGTAGCATTAAAACGACTAGAAGTTGCATTATCACGAATTGGGCGGTGTCATGACCGATCGTTTAGTAACAGAATAGTTAGATTTGCAATTAATGACACATTTCTCGTGCAATGCCTCGTTAACTTTATTTTTTGTGCACATAAAACTGGTCCAATATCGACTCTCGTCTAATTGGTATATGAAAACACGTAAGTTCAGTTACTCGCCAGAGGAAAATTATGCAAATGAACTATTCTAGGACTGAGCGTTGCACTCCGGGGAATCGTAGTTTTTATCAGGCGGCAGGAATCCTTTACCTTAATTTGCATTTTAACCAGAAAGAGTAAAGCTTAATTTGTTTTACTAATTCATTTAGTTATTCTCACTACACTGCAGTACTCTCCTTTGAGTCAAAGACGTTATATATGGAGCAACTAAAGTCATGAAAGGCCCATTAAATCAAATTTTAAATTTAATATTCTATAAAATGAATTATTTCACATTCGGTGTTAAGTGCGTCGCAGTATTTTAATTTGTATCTAAGAATTTGCCAACACTGTAAAGCAGAGAGGGCATCAAATAAATGGCATTAATTTGATAAATGTGAGGTAAAAATAAACATGTGTTGAGATGAAAGTACGCGATTGAGCTTAGACTTGAATTAAGTATCTTACAGTTCATACAAGATTTTGAAGGATAGGAATAACCTAAATTGTATTTTAGAAACTTAGACACAATTAACAATCTCATTTGAATGTTCCTAGTTCATATGGAAACCCCATTAGGATTTATTGAGAAAGTCTACTGACAATTTAGATGTTACGATCTCCTTTGGGTTTTTTAAAGTTTACTCGCCTGCTATTTTCCTTCCATGTTTTCTTTTTTCTTTTTTTTTTCAGGAATTTCGGTTCTATCTCTAGCCAAATACTGCTTAGCACCAAACCTTCATTTTTGGCATTTTCTTCCATTCTCTTCATTGCATCCTTTATTTGATTTTTAACTACAGTATTAGTTAAAATACGTAATGTCGTCATTTAATCCTTATCGTTTGAAGATGTAGACGGTTCCAGAGTATCTAGTCTACCAAACATTTTCTAAAATGCAATTTTTTCTGTTGGGAAATCCTTAACTCGTTTTGGTTTCCCTCCGTTGTAGATTACTCAATATGGAAGTTTCCATCGCGGGTAAAAAAAAATCTTCCTTGAAGACTGATGGATGCAGAGTAAAAACACCATAAGTTTTGAATTTATTAATAATTGATTTACCCACTGACTGGTGTAATTTCTCGTAATGGTTATCCTAATTGCTTACTGCAGATGCCAGAATAATTTTTTTTCAAATACCCACTTTAAAGAAACACAATCTAGTGGATTGACCTTATGGATTATGTAGAGGCTAGGATAAATTTTATGATCTTTAGCATATATTGCTTGTAAAGACGTATGCGATGAATGGTTACCAAAGATTAATGATTTTGGGTCAGTATGTGAAGACGTGACTTTGAAAGTATTGCAACCTATCCATACCTATACATATCAGCACTAAAATAATTTAATAATAAATGCAGAAAGTCAGATACAATTCCATCGATAAGCTCAATACATGGTCTTATCCTGAGAAAAATAACCGTTTTTACGTTGCTTCCTGTCCAGATAAGCAAAATGCTATATTTCTAAGTAGTTTCTACCCTTTAATTACCCTTCAGGTTCTTTATTGGATGCAGCAGACAGTTTCGTCCCTGTTCTAGAATTGTAAAATTGATGCGGCTACATAATTTTTAACGTCCTCAACTCAGAACTTTGAGGTATGCCAATTTTAATGTCAATCGTAGTTTACAGATTTTTTATTAAAAAGGCAATAAAATAATACCAGTTGACAGTCATGGGACTTTTACTGTCTAAGCACTTAAAATAATATCAGCTTTAATATCCAACGCATTTAGGGAAAACGGGCACGCACCAATTTCTGACTAAACTCGGATCAATATCTTCTTCAGAAAAATTCAACGGCCAGGAATCGAATTGTAAACCCTTGACTAAGAATTAAGTGCATTTTCATCTCGAACAAGCAGCCATCAGATCCTTGCAGTCGTTAAAAAAATTTTGACTAAAATCACAAACAGACACTAATCACGTATTCCGTTATTTTTTAATATAAGCGAAGTAAGGTCGTTCGATTATTATTTGATATTAGATATTCCTTCTTGGGGCTGACTTGTACTCGAATAGCCTTCCGACTGTGCTTTAGAAAATGTAAATATTTAGGAGCGTGTATAATTTAGAATAACATTTGCTTGATGCTGCTGAATATATTAGTTTACACACAAAATACCTCAAACTTTTCTATATGCTGAAGTTAGTCTTGGAAATATTGTCTTAAGGTTATAAGTTGCAACATAAACATTATTTAAAATGCTTATACTTTTAAAGTCAGGCTGGATAATAAGAAAACTTCTTTAATAAAAGTCTTCCTGCTTCAGAGAGTTCCAAACAAAAAGAGTAAGAAGTTTAAAATCTTTTTGCCTAACTACTGTTATTAAATCAAGAAAATAAATTTATTAATACCAACTTAATAATTATTTTCTCGTATTCCAGGTCTTTACCTTTATATTCTTGTGGTGGAAACGCTAACAAGAGAGAACTTCAAATTAAGGGTGTATGTATGCATCGGATGGGGTAAGTTTTTACTTTGTTATTGTTGTACTTGTCTGCTTTCATTGTACGCTGTTTTTGTATGAAATGTTTATTTATAATGAGACTGTAAAGAAAGTAATTCTACTAGTAGCTTTATAGCAAATGTTTTTATTTGTTACTTAAATATATAAGTTTCAGTATCTGAACTTAAATAATAATTTAACATTCATTCATAAAAAGTGGTTTAAGTTAACTTTGAAAACGACACAAACTGGTGACGGATAATCGTTGATAGAAAAAGGCCCTAAGGTATCCTTCCATTTGTTTCGTGCTGATGACTTGTAGTAATTTATTATTACCTGGAGTATTTACATTTATTATAATTAATTATATTATACTGAGTGTTTCTGAATTGCTACCGCTATAAAGAAGAGAATTTTGTATTTTAATGTACCCACTTTCGATTTTGTCATTACGGTAACTTCTAGACATCACGTTAATGGAATTGTAGCTCCATTTATAAGCTTTGAAAAATATGTAAATCGATAGTGTTTGAGCGCGATAAAACTCGATATAGGCATTTCATTCAAATGAGGTGTGGATAAATCCATTTTGTTCTGCATGTTTTTAAACAGTCAGAGTATTCGCAAACCAAAATCATAACGTATATCTGTATTTTGCAGGGCTTCCGATGGTTTTTATTGTAGTATGGGCAGTTGTGAAAAGCTTTATATCTACCAGCAGTGACCCAGCCAACATGGTGAGTGCAAAACAATAATATCAAATGCAGTAGTGCCACCCACAGCTGCATTATTACATTTTTAGATATTCCAGTACATTTATTCTCTTTGTCGTTTAAAGTTCCAATTATTGACTAGTTTGTTCCATAGAGATTACAGGGGCATTATGAAAGTAGGATACAGGATACTATTTATACACAGAGGTTGCGTCGAAACTTAATGTCATAAATTAAAACAAAATTATTTCTTAATTTGCACATTGAGTTATCATATCGGCTCTTGAGCAAACTAACTACTGAAATTTGGAGTGTTATTGTTTATTATTTATATTCTAAATCCGATTTTTATTGTACCATGTGACACTATCTTGAGACCAATTCTAATGACTACACTCCTTATTAATAAATATATCTGTCACTCATGACTAAAACGTGTACTCTTCTGTACCAGTCTCCTGAAACAATTTGTATTATTTGATCTCTCGATTCCCGGAATATTCAGTAGACATTTTTTTGACCTTTCGACTATTTTACTAGAGATTTCAGTGAATATATAAAAATTGTAGCATCCAATTCAGTATTTTCTCATATGTCAGAAGTGAAAACTGATAAATAAGTTGTAGGATAATCTATTTTATTCGCAATGATTTTGTGATGAAGAGCGAATTCAACAGATTTCCCCGTGGGCAGCAACAAATTGTAGTGTTGAAAGTGGTATATAAAGGAAAAATAGTTAATAAAGAATGTTAAAAAGATTATAATACCACTTAGGCACGTCCTACAGAAACTGATGTTCTTGCAATTAAAATAGTCTGACGTTTACCTTGAACTATTTATTTCGGTTGAAAAAATCTGAGATGAGGTTAACTAACGAAACAGTTTTTTCGTTTATTTCATTGTTTTGTGACTTTTGATGCACATAAGTGCCAATGTTCCTCATTCAAATTTGTATTAATCAAGCATCCATGTGAAGCCCTAGTTTGATATTTAATTATTAAGGATTTAATAAATCAAAATATATTCTACAGTAAAACTCTCTAAGTATATACTCTCGGTATATCTCAAATGAGAAATATTAACTGAAAATCAATTAAGTTTACGACAAGGGAAACCATTCAATATTATTATATACCGTAAATTTATGATAGTCCCGTAATTAAATTTTATTATTTACTTTTATGGTTGTTGTAATAGCAGATTATTCGTTTAAAGTATTCGGTTTCAGGTAACTGCCGACCTATAAAATATTCCTTTTAGTGACATGCAAATATAAAAATAACGTCTCTTAAAATTTGCAGTAAAAGGCAAACAATTATACTTTTATTTGGCTATAGGGTTGTCTAAAATGGGTTAAGTTGTCTGAAATGGCAAACCTATAAAATTTAAACTGCGGTAAACATCAAAATGTACTAATTTAAATTTGATTACATCATAATAATTAACAGATATGGTTAAGATGAAACAGATGTTGCGTCTAGGGTAGTTCTTTGATATCCTCTTTTCAGGTGTTAAAAACTCAAATAAATGGGTCACTAAGTGAGTAATTGCGTTGATACCCACTTACTTGTTTGTGAGGGTCGATTGCATCCAGAAGAAAATTAGAAATTTATTCGATTTGATGCGGATTTGAATGGTAGAAGGAACTGTCGATGCCGTCCGAGATGTGGTTCGGACTCCACAATAAACTGTAGGGACCTCATCAATCTTTCTACCACAGAATTTTAAGATTTTCCTGGGGCTACCTCGGCTACTAGAGATACAATTAAGAAAAAATATATTAATGAAATAAAATGAAATAATTTCCATTTTATTTATTGTAATTAATGATTCAAAATTTTCACTTATTTTTTACTTGGAACTAAATAGTTCTTTTAACAGTCATCATCATATATATAATTTTAACAAGAAAATAAAGGATTACAAGATTAAAGGTGTGTCTACAGTTTAAAATTAATATTTATAGTAATCAATGTCCCTAATTTTTTGCTTGCTTCTTCATTATTTTCCGGAAATTAACATCAGATTTTACTGGCGAAAATGTATAAATCAACATTTTCTAACGTCAGAACTCCAAGCAAACGAAATTGTAGGGGTGGATCCGTCTAGGTTGACGTTAAACCTGACCCAAACCCTACAAGCGTTATCCTTTAATAACACAATTTCTTAATGTATCGCGAAGTAAACTAAAATGTATTCCTTTTAAATCACTTAAACATGGATTATTTTGGTTGAATTACAGGATCTACAGTTTAAAAGCTCTCCATCTCTTCGTGACCACCCGATATGACTTCCACTCTCAAACGTTTTAAAGGACTCTGAAGCGTTTTCCACTTATGCAGGTCTTTGCCGGCTTTTATGTCTCCCTCATTTCCAATTTACCTCTCTTTAAGTCGTTTTCCAACTTATCACGAGTTATCGCCTCGTTCGTTCTTTAAAAATAGATTGGCATTTCGATGTGTGAATGCCGCCCGCAGATATTTGGTAACATTTGCTTAAACACAATGTTGCAAAATCGGGGTTTACATTGTAGTGTCGTTATTGGCCAGGATTGGATTAAATTATATGGTTCGTCAGTTATACACTCTACTCTACAAATGAGCTTGATTTACTACCATGTGTATTTACTAAATATTTTTAGATATTGTGCCATGGATGTATTGTAACAATTTGGTAATTTATGCAGATTGGTAATGACTATGGAAACTATTACTGCACTGCGATGTGGTAATTATTACGAAATTTTCAACACAAATCTTCTAATAGAAAAATTGACCTCTATAAAATAATAATAATAATCATTTTTATTTTTCTGTACATTTCTTAATATTTAATTGGCATTACATCATATGGTTGAGGATAAAAATGAAGGCCTAATCCAAAACAAATACACATATGGTTTATTCTAAAAAGAACCTTAATGACGTCAACATGCAAAGTGAAATGCCGTTGTTTCTTAATTTTCTATACTAGGAAGATGGACATGGGTTACACAGCTTGCCACAATTAAACTTGTTTTACTATCTGCACTATAGAGAATTTTAGATATTTGACATTAATTAAAAATATATAAACTGCTGGAACTTTGAAACGCATAAAGTAAATTTGGAGTTAAATATCTCAGAAAATGTGAAAGATATTTGAATCCAATTTGAAGCATATCAGGGCCTATTATCCGGTCTTAAAGTAGATCGGTGTGTTTTCGTTTGGAGGAACTTTAATTCTAACTAAAGTACAGGGTGGTAAATCAAAAAATGCAAATTTTAACAAATTTCACTGCGCCACCATTTCTTTTCAAACAATCTTTTGTTTTTTTTCTGGGTTTTAGAAGACGCAGTAGCTCAATTGTAAAAATAAATTTTAGGGGTTCTTGAGTAAAAGTCGTGGTTTTAAAGACATTTTAGTTTAATCAAATAACCTCACATTCTGATTTCATCATAGAGATTATTTTTTTTTTTTGGCATTAGGTCATTAACCACACAGCCAGTTAGATATTATTCGAAACATGGTTTTTTAATTTATTGTTAGTACAAAATTCCTGTAATTTAATAGTTAGTTTGCCCCACTGTTTGACAGAAGTACTTAATACGCGTTAGAGGGGGTCATTAACAAAATATTAATTTTAGTTTTATTAACCGTTATATCGTTGTTTTTCTTTTTGCTGTATCGAGAGCATACTTTTTCTCACCCTGTATAAAATCTTTCCTAAAACAAGAAAAATTACAAGAGTTTTCTACTAACAATAAATTGAAAAAACATTTTTCGAATAATCGCTATACATAATATAGGGGAAAATGGGGTATAATGATCCGTTGAGGTAAAATGATCCCATCCAATATTTAGAAAACCAGTGGTGCCATTTAGTTAACCGTGGCCGAATATTTAGTTACCGACAGCAATATGGTTAGTGTAAATACGTTTGAAGAAACGGTTAACTTCGTTTGTTTGTTTTGTGATTTTTCGATATAAAATAAGCTCATTTTAA
This sequence comes from Rhagium mordax, assembly GCA_963680705.1. Lineage (NCBI taxonomy): Eukaryota > Metazoa > Arthropoda > Insecta > Coleoptera > Cerambycidae > Rhagium > Rhagium mordax. The sequence goes on along the minus strand of OY796661.1, from coordinate 28,333,355 downwards.
AATCGGTATTAAACCTACTTGGTATTGTTTATTGAATCGGGTGTGTGCATAACTTGTTATGGCATAGTTGGGCTTTAATATCCTTAGGTAATTGCACACATATCTGTTCATTGAAAATTTTTAGGTTAAGTGAAAATCACGCAGTACATTTGGGGCAAAACGATCCCCTATGTGTGGTGCAAAATGATCCCGGGATCATTTTACCCCCATTTATTAAATTCAATAAATAGTTTTTATGATGACACTGATGAATATATAGGTAAAACAGTCTCAAGACTTCAAAAACAACACAAAATTTAATCGAAATAAAGAAAAACATTGTGCAGTGAGGATGATGCTGATGCTGAAAACACTGAATGCATACTGTGTGATGAAAATTTTAAATGTCCAGTGAGCGGAGAAGGTTGGATTTAATGCAGTACGTGTCGAGGGTGGGCACTTGATGAATGTGCTGGTGTTAGTGAGATGAAGAGGACTACACAGTACACATGTACAGGGGCTAATGTTGCGTCTGCTATACAAAAATAACTAATTAAATGTTTGTTTGCTGGTGATGTTTTGTATGGTCGACCAAATCTTTATAAAGCACGAAAAAAACGTCGGTGCGTTTGTTGCCGATAAGAAGTTCAAAGATACCGGCGTTCTTTGTGTGCACAATAAAGATGTGGTTGACTTTATCTTATGTCAAAGTTTTTCAGTTTCTATAAAGATTCTTTTGTTGAAAATATATTATTATTTTATTCTTGGTAAATCCAACTTTACTGAAAATCATTACCTAATGTGTTGTTATGCTTATAATAATGAAAATCAATTTCAAATGGTATTAGTGGACGTGGGATCGTTTTACCCGCTTCTTGGGATCATTTTACCTCCACCCATGGGGCAAAATGATCCTTTTGCTGGGTATGACGTTTGTCCAAAACTATCAATGCCCTTTTATTATTTAACCTTGGTGGCCATGCCAAAACGTTAAGTAAAGTATGCTAATTTTTTCACACAAATTAGGAATTTTTTACATTTTTATAGTTCCACTATGAGGTGTTTTTCCTTAGAGGGATCATTATACCCCACTCTCCCCTACAGGGTGACGAAATTTGATTTTGAAGTTTTTTGATTATACTCAAATTTCTTTAGAACCACGACGTTTATTCAAAAACCCCTAAAATTGTTTTTAATTGAGCTACTGCTTCTTCTAAAACCCAGAAAAAAACAAAAAAATTGCTTGGAAAGAAATGGTGGCGCAGTGAAATTTGCTAAAATTTGCATTGTTTTATTTACTTCAGCAGCTTAGTTGATACTTTTAAAGGACTAAAAAATAGCTTAAAAATATCTGTTTCAAATTTTTATTCAACAAAGTATGTTTAAGTTCAGATTTTTTTTTTTGTTAAAATTAGGTACTGGTTCTTTCTAATTCAATTAAAAATAGTTGCTACAAATTTTTATATAACTTATCTACAACAAAACCGCTTATTGTGAATAAAATTTGCAACAAAATGCCGAAAACCGCAACTCCATAATATTCCTCCGTGTAGAGATATCTTATTCCAAAATTTAAAGAAAAAATCCAAATATGCAGTTCAATTGTCCAGTAGATTAGTTGAAATTTTTAATATAATGGACTCTTACACCTCAGTTGAATTAAAGGTTTTCAATAGATTCAAAGTTGAATACTTATTAAATATAATAATGCAATAAATTTAAATATCTAATATATCGTTCTTACAGTTGCTTTAAATATTAATAATTTGTACCTGTTAATTTCAAAAGTCCCGCCAGTTTTCTGTTAATGACGTCAAAAACGGACGGTCTTGCTATTGGTTAAACTACAAATAAATTCGTTTGTGCACGTGGTGTCACAATATCCTCAAAAATATACATTTTTAACGATTTCCGATTATGTCGCTTTTATCAAAATTTCTGCTTGGTTTCTGTACTATCAACTAAAATCTTGTTCAGTGCATTGTTAATGAAGTTTTAATTGCCTTGATTTAATAAAATAAGATTATTTTTGTTGGTTGGAAATCTAACCTATAATTAACCGTCTATTTTTAATAATTTATAATATTAAAACTTTATATATCTTCTGTCTGCGAGAGTTTTTAAATGTTATAATGTATCCATGTTAAAACTACAAAATTAAAAATTAAAATTGAAAATAAATTTACAAAAACAAAAAATTTGAGGTTATGTCAGTCATATGATGTACACGACCTATACTAATGACTATCCGTTTTTGACGTCACAAAAATTTAATAGATTAATTACTACGTTTTGAAATATTTTTTTGGCCTTAAATGAACAATACTAGCAAAAAGAATTATATACGTCAGAGCTATTTTAAAAAACACTATAATCTGGTTTAATTTGCAAAATTTCGAGGAAGAGCCCATTAGCATACATAGTATCAGATATTTTTAATTCAATCAAAAATAATTGCTAGAATTTTTTTTTTTCATTTAAGAATATTTAAGGACATATTTCTAATACAATCAAACATGTCAAAGTATCAGATATTTTTAGTTAAATCAAAAATAGGTACTAGGTATTTCTAATTGGATTAAAACTAGATACTAGACATTTTTATTCTATTTTAAAATATGAAATAAATATTGTTAATACAGTTAAACATATTTATATGTCAATTAGTTTTAATTCCATTACAAATACTTACTAGATATTTTTTATTCAATTAAAAATATTATTAGGAATTTTTATTTTATTTAAGGATCTATAAATAGATTTTTTTCAATACGCTTAAATATATCTAAGTATTAGATATGTTTAGTTTAATTGAGCATGGTTACTAGAAACGTTCATTTTGTTTAAAAATAGTCGAAATTATTATTACAATTAAACATATCTAAGTATCAAATATTTGTAATTAATTAAAAATAAGCAATATGCATCATTATTCCATTTATAAATACTTAATAAATATTTTCAATACGATTAACCATGTCAGATATTTTTAGTTTCATAAAAAGTGATTACTAGAAATTTTCATTTCGCTTCGTTTTACATATTTTTTATCAAAGAAATAATTAGTACAACTTTTTAATTTTGTTAAAAATAAAAACTTTAATTGTATTAAAAATTTCGACTACATATGTTTCAGTTTCAGATATCTCTAATTCATATAGTGGTATATACAGAGTGATCGTTTGAAAATTTTACTTTTTAAACCCTTTTATTTTGCCTAAAAATATAACTAGAAAAATAAACAAAAAAACAGATCTGTAGCATATTTTACCAAGTGTTTTTATATGTTATGAGTCTGCATCTACCTTAATGAATATACAGGGAGCGCCACATAGTCACATTTTTTAAACCGAACACCCTGTATATTTTTAGATATTTGGATAGCCCTTTTCATCCCCTTTATAAAAATATGTAATTATATATACATATAATATATGTAATTATATATATATATATATGTAATTACAAGTGCCGTGTTATTTATTTATTATATATTTCATCCTCAAAAAACTGAGTTATTCAATTAAATGTAACTAAACGCAAAAAAAATAAGTGTACATTTTTTTAAACAATTTTTTAATAAAAATAACGACATACAAAATAAATAAAAATTATAACATGTTTTCAAAAATTCCACCATTATTTTCTAAACAAAGGTTTAATTTTTTTATGTAATTTTGTCTAAAAAAGTTTGTCCAAAAAAATAATTTAGTTGTAACGCAAACTTTTAAGAATATTATTTATTTGAATAACTAAGTTGTTTGAAGATGAAATATATAATAATTATATATAGTTATAAAGGGGATGAAAAGGGCTATCCAAGTATCTAAAAATATACGGGGTGTTCCGTTTACAAAAATGTGACTACGTGGCGCCCCCTGTATATTCATTAAGATTGATGCAAACTCATAACATATACAAAAACTTGGTAAAATATGCTACAGATCTGTTTTTATTTTTTTTCTAGCTACATTTTTAAGCGAAGTAAAAGAGTTTAAAAAGTAGAATTTTTAAATGATCACCCTGTACATATTGAAAAATAGCGAATAAAAATTAAATGGTATTCCATAATAAAGTCATTGCTAAATAAATTCGTGTAAATGTAAATTTTTATGTCTCTTTATAGAACATTCATTATTCTCAAAATAACTTAGAAAATGAGCACCTCAATTTTCTTAAAACTAGCACCGACCATGACTTTTGGCAATCAAGTTAGCATAGTCAGGAAATGAGTCAAACCTATATTAACATTTCTGTATTTCAGTTTAGTAAAGGTTATCAAAACATCATTACATATTAATAATAACCATAGTTTTCCCGTACATGTTCTTTACAAAATTTCTTAGCTTGCCTGGAGTTATACCTGCATATTAAGCAGATTCTAAGTGTTCGAGTATAATAATTTAAACAACAAAATTTTCAATAATATAATGTACCTCGTAATGTACGTTACAAAAACGGTACTAAGTACTGTTTGTACGTTTATTAGTTTCTATTATGTTGTATTCTCCGTCAAACCCTGTGCTATTGCCCATTGAAAGTAAATCAATCCTAATAACAGATCAAAGAGGAAGTTCTAACTTCCGTAAAAGACGATATTGGATTTGGATGGTGCAGGATTCAATGCGATAGAAATCCTTCCCAGGAGTATTAAATTGTTACAAAACCTTTTTTCCAGAGATTATCATTTCTTTGTCTCTAAAATCAATAATAATAATAATTTATTTTGTTTAAGGACAGTTGCAAATTGTACAACAATAGGCAATAATAGTGGTAAACACAACAGATAAAAGCTAACAGCTTAATTTAAGGAGCAAAGAAGTCGAACAGAACTTAAATTGATGAAGTTTTAATAATACTTTTTACATTATCAGGCAAATTAATAAATATTTTTATTGTCAAAAATCAATTTAAAAAAAGGTACACAAATATTATGTTTACTCTTGGTGTTTACATTGTATACAGGGTGTTTCGGGAGGAAAGGAAACTATTTTAAGGAAGTATTCTAGAGGTCAAATTAAGAAAAAAGTCCTTTAAACAAAAGTCCGAAAATGATTCCCTTTCAAGATCTTAGGGTGTCAAAAAAAAAGAATTAAAAACACGTTTTTCTGAAAGCAAATAACAAAAACTGGGGCACAATTGTAGTGAATATTGGAGAATTACGAAATTTAACATAAACGTAAGGACCTAGATAATCACCCTGTAGATAACAGAAACATCGACAATTTAAAAATCAATTATGGTTTTTTTTTTTTTTTTTTAATCACCTATTTAACGTCGGCCTATTTCCGCTACCAGGGCCAATCACCGACGCCAGGAGACGAGCTACCCCCAACCTGGAAATTTTGCCGAACCTCTTATCTTACTAAGAGTAGGGATTTTTTACTTGCCTAACATTTAATAGACAAGGGACCGACTGCTTTACATCCTCTCCGAAGGATGGTATATCCTCAATACACCTCTCGCCTACAGTTGTATTGCTTCTGCGATATAGCTGATATACAAGCCGCTAGAAGTAGGGAAACGAGACCGCGTCTTTCCGTGGATAGTCCCCATCCAAGTACTAAACGCGGTAGCTGTTGCTTAACTTCATATCGCTATGAAGTGAGTCAAGACAGTCCTCCGCTCGCTGCCCTTCTTATGGTTTGAAATCGGAAATAATACAATAAAAATTTAGTTGAAGAAAGCTACTTCCAAGTAGAAAAAAATTATGATTTTTCATAGTAATGGTCAGATCTGGTGTAAAATTGATATATGGGGTTCTCGTCGGATTCACATTTTTTCTTAATGAAATGTTTCGATATCAATTTGACCCATTTTTCGGTACCGCCGTCAACTATATTTTACATTCCCGCCAAACCGGTGATCAGATGACATGTGTCAGAATGTATTTTTTTATTGTCGGACATGCAGAAACGTACCCATGGGAGGGGGGGTTTTGGAATTTAAGCACCCCCCCCCTCCCAAGACACCTAAAAAATAGGGTTTTAAAGACAAAAAACCGAAGAAAAAAATTACATTTTAATAAGAAAGATATACTCTGTTGGCAAAAATGCAGGACTCAGTAGTCAACCCCCCAGACAAAATTTCTGGGCACGCCACTGCTCCCAGTAGAAATTTTTCCCACATGTAGCCAACTTTATGACGGACCCTGTATATTTTAATTAAGTACAAGTTTTAAATCAAAATTTTATTATATAATATAGTTGTATCTCAAAATAAGTAATTAGATACGTATAATCCGAATGTTTCTGGCATAATAAAAAAATTATTAATTTCAGAAGTAATAAAAACTTCTAATTTCTTCTTATTTTGCAGACGTTATTGCATTAAACAAGGTCAACGTTAATAACATGTCATCTAGATGATATTACTGAAACTGAAATTTCGTTAATTCTACTTACTACATTTAATTATATTTTCATAAAGTTTTACAGAAATCAGAGCGCCTGTTTTGTGCGTTATGACTGTAACTGTAAGTATAAAAGAAGTGTATTCTCTATATATAGGACTGTCTCGCTTGCCTGCATAAATTTATAGAATCCATTTTATTTCTTTCGTCTAGATAAGACATATAAGATTAGCCTAAGTTTCCTTAGAAAGGATGAAACTTCTATAACTTTAGAGAAATACATCTTTCATCTTACTTCTTGCGTTGACTGAAAGTTTCTCACTCCAAAGTTTTTCCATTTGACGCCAAACAAAAAGAATACGGAACTTACTTTACACCTAACTAATATAAAACTTAAAATGGAATAAATTATCGCGACTAAAGGCGAAAACTGAGAATACTTAGATAAGTAGCTACCGTTTTGTGATTTTTTTTATATGATAAATTTCTTATTTATAAGTTACAAACAAACAGAAGTTGCCAAAAATAGTTAAGTATTCAATATTTTATACGTGAGACACAATAATTTGTATTCTTAAAGTTTCTTAAAGACGCCTTCCAATTTATATTTATTTTTTATATTGCATCAAATTTACCGTAGATCTAAAACTTCCTACCAAATTTAGTTGCTCTGACTTAACACGTCTTGATTTAATTATGCATTCTTTGTTTTTCTTTTGCAACTTTGACCGGCTATAACTCTTCAGGGAAACATTTTTTCGTAACAAAATATTTTGTCAATCATCATAATTTGTACTCAAGAATTCCCAACTCGGAACACGGTTGCGGTATTGCCTAGGTTCAGGCTAACGTCTGTCCCTGGTTGAACTCCCGCAATTCCTGCTCCGGTACTACATGACGTTTTTGATCCGTCAGTATACCATATGGTAAAGTTTAAGTGTCGTTGCATCTGCCTTATACCTTCATCTTTTTTATCAGTGAACTATTAAGAATAACTTTCTGATTACGTCTTGAAACTAAAACTTATGTCTTGAAACTAAAACTTGCGTCTTCTTCTCATTAAGAGTTAATCCATAGGCATTAGAAAATCTAGCAATCGTATGAAGTTCAAAATTAATATTTTGGATGGCTAGACCAAGATATTTAAATAGGCAATAAACTTGGAAATTAGCCAGTACATTTCTTAACAATAAAGGCAATTTAATTACTTAAATATGAAATTAAAAACAATGGCAGATTAATAGATAGTCCATCTGAACCCCTTGGCATTGGATTTAATTTTAAATAATATTTTTTCAACATTTTCTCCATTAACAAATATGAAAGTAAATTGTTGAGGTAAATCTGGACAAATTCTATTAATATATGTAGAGTCGATAAAATCTTGATTAACAGCAACAGCTTGCGGTAAGTTATTTACAAAAAAAATCATCAAAATCAACAGGATTCCAATATTAGTGAATGAAGAATTATTTCTTAATTATATTAGACCAAACAATCAAATTCTTCAGTGTTCGCCAAAAATTTTTTTGATCCATCTTAAATGTATGATTTAAATATACTTTCTTTTTAGATTTAACTGCCATATATTAACTACATTTTTAATATTTGTATATTTCTTTCTCACCACATCAGTTTTTAGTCATTCAGATTTAGTTAGAACTTTATCCCGTATTTTCATCATAAATTTAAGATTTTCAGTAAACCACCCGGTGCTGGAGGTTTAGTTATTCTAGTGGTTTTAAAGGAAAAGCGCATGGAAATCAACCATGTCATCAACATCGTCAAGTCCATAAATAAAATTCCAATAAATATATTGTAAATCATACAAAACGATTCATAATTAAATAAGAAAAATCCATGTTTATTTTAGATAATTTTAAAATTTGTCGTTTGGGTTTCAATAATTTTAAGTTGCAGTGATTTTTCAATATCTTTCATTTTAAGTACTTCAGTGTTGGCTAAATAAATAATAATATCTATGAGCGATTGTGACACCTCAGTTATTCTAGTTAAAAGGTTATTAAACAACGAAAAATTATAAATTTAATATTTTGTATATTTAAAACCACCTCGAAATAACACAATGAAATTCCGAAAGTAGACTTACTAATTCATATGCTATATCATCTATATTAAAATTTGTATTCGGTGGTCTATACCAAGTACCCAAGAATAATTTTTTAATACAAATCCGCAACTGTTTCAACAAGCTGGTTACCAATATCTACAACAGAAAATGTATATAATTTTTGAAAATAAAATACTACACCACCATCCCTGGGAGTGAGCCAAGTTTCAGAGAGTTCCATAATATGACATCACGACAGCTCCCTGTTATTAAATCCGAGAAATGATCGAAACCTGTGCAAAAAAATCTGATGTTAAAATGTGAAAAACTAAACAATGTAGGTATTTGGCATATATTATGCCAAAGCTAATGTATAATCATTCAACAAACAAATTGAGTAACGTAATAATGGTATCATATAAATGTATAAATACAAAATTAATAAAAATACAAATAAATTTAGTAGAAACATTAAAGTTCCTCAGGTCATTCAAAAGATATTGATCAGTATACGATATTAAACCAGCTCATTCTTGGTTGCTATTGACAATAAAATTTTCAAAAATGCATCGTGAGCATTTAATTGCATAATAAAAAATAATTATAAAATAATCAATAAAAAGAAAATATTTGCAAGAAAATAAACAAAAATAATTTTAATTATAATATAAGAAATAAGTATGAAGTATGAGGTTTGTATAAAGTTTATTAAATCTGGTCCTACTATGCCGATTAAATTACCTAAAATAATAAATTTAATGCGCGAACTGATTACTGCCTTCCGAATGCATAACTTTATCAGCAAAATTGTTTAATATGGGCCAGTTTGAATCACCTGCCGCGGTTACTTCCCGTGGCAATAACAAGCAGATACCTACCCATTTATCTATAATATAACACTATACAACTTTCTGTATTTTCAGTGTCGCTGGTTTGAGAGCCACCCAATCGACTGGATTTATCAAACTCCGACGATGATAGTCCTTCTCCTCAACTTGGTTTTCCTGCTATGCATTATGTGGGTCCTTATCACAAAACTCCGTTCAGCTAATACACTAGAAACACAACAATACCATAAGGCTGCCAAGGCACTGCTTGTACTTATGCCACTCCTAGGCATTACCTATGTTATCACCATATATGCACCTACTCCGGACAAGGCTTCTATTAATGTGTTCGAGTGTACCAGGGCTGTTCTTCTATCGACACAGGTAACTTAAAATATTTTTAATTCGAAAAGTGAACTGGAGGTATTTTAACATTATTGATTGCTTTGGAAATTATACCTTGTGTTAGTATTTCCGCCGCTATTAAATCATTTTTCATCCGAACTTAAATTCGCCGATAAAGTTAAACGTTAAACTTCGTTAAAGCCGCGGATTATTCCGGTACGCTGGTTGATCGGCACGTGATTGACACCGTTTATCTGAAATTTCTCAAGGTTACTCCTGAAAGTTAGAACTCCCACCGTGCCTCAGTCTTGCTTTCAAAGATAAGCGAGTGAAGTAAAGGTGCCATTTATAACCCTTTGGAAAATATAACTAAATACATCGAATAGATTGTTAAAACACTTTTTTCTCGAATACAGTTTGTGACTGAATTATTTCATGTTACTGACTATCCTCTGCAGAAAGCAATTTTCAGGAGTTAATTGACGAGAAAATCACAAATATTTAATTTTTAACATATTATCGATCCATAACCGCGCTTTGAAAATATAATACTTGCTAAACAAGATCTACAATTTACAAATCGTCACAGGGAGGTGAAGTCTTAATGGAGAAGGAGATAAGTTCTCCGTATAATCAATTCATTTCTGAATGAAATAAAACTTAACTGTTTTATGATTTCCACAAATCTTTTATATTTATATATTTCACAAAATATATAAACTACATAACAATTGTTTCGCCACACAGTGGCTTCGTCAGATGATGAGTACTAGTACTCATCATAAGTACTAGTACTCATCATCTGACGAAGCCGCTGTGTGGCGAAACAATTGTTATGTAGTTTATATATTTTGTGAAATATATAAATATAAAAGATTTGTGGAAATCATAAAACAGTTAAGTTTTATTTCATTCAGTGCTAACATGGATTTCCATCAAGTAAAGATCGACTCAATCAACTATTCAATTCATTTGTTACCTCTCCATACTCTAACATATCATTATATCAACAGGTCATTATGGTGTAAGCTCTGCTATTGTTACCAGCAAATCAATGACATTTCAAGTCAAGTCACAACCCGAATCAACACAACTAAATCAAAACGTTTACGATTAAATAAAAAACTTTGTATTAGCGAATTAAATGTGTTTCATCAACTTAATCGACAACTTTCAGTATCACGACTGGAGTCTATTTAAAATATGTCATGATTAAAACATTTGGTACCTTTACCAAATGTTTTGACTACCCTTTTTAACATAATAACCCTCTTTAATATAATATGTAAAATAATTGACTCGCTTGGCATACGAAAGGTTTTTTTTACATACACCATAAGTTATAAGGATGGTACGTGGTAAATTAAAACATAGTGGTGAGGTTCTAACAATAACAATAACGTAAAGAAACAAATAGTGCTTTCGGGAATAACAGCAACCGGGGATGAAGATATGCCACCATACCCGCGAAGCCTTGAAGGGGTAACCCCCTGAGACAGTTCAACCGAACAATTTTACTTACCATAATAAAAATGCAACTACCTACAACATCTTATTCTATCCCCCAACTATATTATGGTTGTATGTTTCCTATTGTCAGTAGAAATTTAGCTTACCTCAGCGCGTTGTATGAAATTGCCTATCCAACTTTTACCGTAGCATCAACCTGTAAACCTACTTTGTTGCGTTAAGTAGTGAGGGATAAGTACATCCCTCTGGTGGTCAGTTGCTACTACCAGTCAAGACATCGACGGTGTCTCTGTGACCGATAGCGGCTTGCCATTGGCAAGCCGCTTACGGTCACAGAGACACCGTCGATGTCTTGACTTTGGCAAGCCGCTATCGGTCACAGAGACACCGTCGATGTCTTGACTGGTAGTAGCAACTGACCACCAGAGGGATGTACTTATCCCTCACTACTTACTATGTGCTGGGTCTGCCATAGGCCAGTTTGGTTTGCCTTTGTTATTTGTCTTTTCAGCTACCTGTTGCACACTGATGAGAACATAAAGAGTTCGAAACCGGTCTGTGTCTGGTGGAGAAAAGACAAATAACAAATTTGGCTACCAATTTTGGATTTATAGGTATAATTCAATGCGAGTAGGAGCCTTTGCCCGTCCAGTAGTTGTTTCCTATAATCCTATTTATTAAGTTTGTTGCGTTAGTTTTAATAATGATGATTAATTAAATGGATGTACTGGGTGTTGCGGTAAATTTAAAATAATATTTAAAATAAATCATTAGATTGGTCATTTGTGACATTATTGATATATTTCATGTTACTACTACTTACCAGAAATAATTTGTTTTATCACCATAATATGTTGGCATATTTTTTCTCTAAATGCTTAATTCAATATCTAGTTTTATATGTTTAACTTAATGAAACAATTTTTAGGTTAAACTTATAGACGGAGAGCCAGCGACAAAAATAGTTACGTCATCTCAGTAACAAAATATTTTATCTCATTGTCCTCTCTTAATATAGGTAGAATTTAATTGAAAAGTCTGCCGCAGCGACATTGGTGGACATAGTAGTAGTGGAGATTGAAAGGGTTAAAAAATTGAAAATATTGCAAAAACACGAAAACTTCAACACTACTGAAAAAAAATTACCGCCGATTTTAGAACGATAGACGTCAAAATTTCACTTTTTCGTTTCCTCATAAGCCGAAAACCAGAGCGGGACCGTGCAATTAACGATGTAGTTCCAAGTTAAACCCTTCCACCTTGGATTTCTTACCGGAACGCCCCCGCCCCCTGCGACGTTCTTTCGTTTGGAAATAGTGTTTTCATGTTTTTGCAATTTTTTCAACTTTTTAACCCTTTCACTCTCCACCACTACTGTGTCCATCAATGTGCGGCAGACTTTTCAATTAAATTCTACCTATGTTAAGAGAGTACAATGAGATCAAACATTTACTGAAATAACGTAACTATTTTTGTCTCTTGCTCTTAGTCTATTATTAGTTTCTCACTCATAAAAATAAATGGGGAGTATAAATGCGATAGAGAACACAAGTCATAATAATTACTTTCTAATAAATTTCAATCTGGATATACAGGATGAATTTAAAATACACTGAATATTTTTAATCTGTAATTGCTTATAGCATAATTAATGAATTCGCAGTGTTTTAATTTCAAAATTCCATAGTTAATGTTTCAACAAAAAAACCCTAAACTCGTCACACCGGGGATACACTGACCGGTGAACTTGACATTGACTTGGTTACGAACAAATACTTCTACGCAGTATTCGCAGTGTTTACCAAGTAAAACCAAAACTGAAATCTAAAACACTAGGAAAAATTCACACTTGACATTATGGATGCACATGCTGAACTACGCGGGCAACGTGGTAGCTACGAACTTAACTGAAATCTAAAGCACTAGAAAAAATTCACACTCGACATCATGGATGTACACGCACAGGCTGAACACAACAACACGATAGCTAAGAAGAGTGGGGGTACAGGCATTTATGACGCTACACACATTAGCTGTTCTGCTCAGGAGCGTCGTGAATATTTAATAAATATTCACAAATTGTTTTCTTGACTGTATTTCATTTATTTTACAAAAATGACTAACGGCTTAACGGATTAAAATTATTCAGTGTATTTAAAATTCACCCTGTATGTTGTCAACTTTTACTGTGTTGTGAATGTTGTAGATCTACTCATTCCATTGCAACGACTATTCTCTGAAGGCGCCCTTAAAATTGACTAAATAGAACGTGGCGTGTGTGACGGATAGGAGGAGATAGTTTAGTCTAAGCAACTTGTAAAAAGGATTTAATTAAAAACCTCGTTAAATAAGCGATTCAAATGGATTAGCAGCTTTACAAATTGAATCGATAATTTCCAGTTTATTCATATATTTAATTTTACTATTAAATTTATTAAATCATTAGCGAATGTCAGAATATATTGTAAAATTTCATATAATTAATATTATCACCATTAGGTACACAGGGTGGAGCAATAGTGCATCGAACTTCGATAGCTCCAGTTCTAGCTAGAAATTTAAAAAAAAATCAAGTAAACTGAATAAAGTCTATAAAAAGAAATTATTTTCGAATATACAGGGCGAGCCAAAATAATATTACAGGATCAAATGCTTTTTTTTATGGAATTAATTTTCAATTTTTTCAAATGGAGCACCTTGTATGTTATCGACCATGTGATGTAGAAATAAAAAACGGACATTATTTGTATGTTCAGCCTTATGGCTAATTGAAACCATTTTCAATTTATTAAGCCATACGTACAAAATTCAAGAATCAACTTAGAAATAGAAGTTGCTTCAAATAATTCAACAGAAAAAATTAAATGCTCCACATATTGCCCATTTTTATTGACACATATCCATGCACTTTTGAAATAAGGTTACTACTGTTCCTAAAATTGTCGGTGGGATAGATCTAAAAGCAGCTATTATCCTTTCTTTCATCTTTTGGACTGTTGATGTGTCTTTATAAATAATTTCCTTCACGTAGTTCTCCTCATAAAAAGAAATCAATTTTTGTATGATCTAGGGATCTAGCAGGCTATTTAGTAGGACCATTTCTTCCAATCCATTAAAGTGGGTGAATATTATTTAAGTGGACCCTTTTACTGCATTTAAATAATGTGGTGGAACACCTTCTTACTGAAACCATATCCTATATCGAATCGTTTTTTATTATTACATCACATCATAGAAAAATATACATGGTGTCTCTTTTGAAAAAATTGAGAAAATTCAATGCAAAAAGTTCTAAATTGAAAACTTATTTTTTTAGCCATATATATTATACATATATACATAGTATATTTTTAGAAAATTTTAGAAACATTAACTAGATGCCTCGTAACTAGTATTCACATATTCCTTTTTATGGACTCATAATTGAGACTGTAGCCATTTTTTCAATATGCATCTGCAAATGGCATTATTTCAACAAAAAAATTCATTACATAAAAAGTCGAAGCCGTCGTACTATTGTCCCACCCTGTATATTGGAGTATTTTTCTTTCTAAATAATAAAATATCTAATCAAGTTGTGTACGCTTATTTTAATGTAAGGATTTTTAGATTAAACTTAGTTCCTCGCTCATAAAAATGGTTGGAGGTATAAATGAGATATCGAAAACATGTAATAATTACTTTTTTAATTTTCAATCTAGAGATAAGAAATACGTATTCAACTTTTATTGGGCTCTTAATGTGTTGTAATTATGTATATCACTCATTCCGTTACGAAAATTCTCTCATAATCTAAGAAAGACAAGTGCAACAATAATAATAAGTTTCTTGACAACCCTTGTTTAGCCCATTCCAGGTTGCCGAAGTAATCCCTTGAAATTGGCTAAATATAACGTGGCTTGTGTGGTGAATAGGGGCGAGACAGGTTTATCGTGCAGTCGGAGTCACTTATGAAAAGGATTTAATTAAAAACTATGTTACAGAAGCGAATTAAATGTGTTAGCAACATTACCAAATTGATCGATAATTTTCAGTTTATTGACGTATTTCATTTTATCGTTCAATATTTAATTACAAAAGTTCAGCAATATTAAACTTTGTTGATATATGACAGCATCCATGTATGTACTTGCACCTACCAATTTTCCACTAATCTGCTACCCGTTACAGAGAAAATTCTGTCCTCAATTTAAAAGTAGTGGGTTAAGATTTAGTTATTTTTTGTTAATAAGCAGGTAACTGAGCTGTGATAAAAGGCTGCAACTATGAAAATAGTACATTTTACAAAAGAATATATCATTTATATTTTTAATATAGAATCCAATGCTTGATATAGGATAGTGACGCCTTCGGCTATCCAGGTTCAGTCTAAAGACAACGGTCAGAAGTGGAAGAGGCCCGTCGACTCATCAGCATATGACCAAAAGCGGTCTACGAGTTAAAAGACGTAGTCTAAGGCGATACAATTTGCCTTTTCAGAGCAAACTTTCAGCAAGTGATTTTGACGCAGTAGCATCCCGTAATAATTATAAATTTACAACTTGATTAAATCTATTTAATATTAATTTATCTGCAAAAAGCTGTATTAAAACATGTAAATTTCATTCTGTATAGGAACGTGTTTCTGAATATCATATTTATATTCCCAACAGGCGTTAGTCTACTTTAAATGTAAACTATAAAGAAGGCTGCGGAGAAGTTTACATAAACAAAATAAAGCATCTCAGTACTCTCCGCTTGTACACTCAAATGCAAATTCCTACCATTAGTCAGAAAAGATGAATAGCAAAGACTTCTTTATGGGTCGTCCTTAAGAGACAGCTGAACAAAGTCCAATATTTTATAACTGCATTAGGTAACAGTAGAGATCCATATTTATTACACATTATTTTAAAATGAATTCAAAAAGGCATTAACAATGTTGCAGCAAAGGATTTATCAAATACTTTGTGGCGTGATGTTCTTAGTAGAAAATATATAATTATATAAATATGTATTTTTTAAAACGATAGCAAAATAAACAAATTATAATCTTATGCCTTGCTAACTTAATTTTAGATTAAGTATAATGTATAACGTCCGTGCAATTTCTCCCTTTCATAGAACAATCACTGCAGCTTGTTCCTACACTCCAAGACCCACACAAAACCAATTTATCTAAAATTTTAGGTGTTATTCACTTTGAATTGGTTTCTAGAACAAGGTACTCCAACTCCAATGAAACAATACTGCTAAACTAAAATACACTAATACTAAATTCTCATTTGAGTATGCTTAAAAATATTTGAATCTGGTTGTTCGAATTATATTTTAGGAGGAGTCAGCAGAGGATCAGTTGTTTATTTTAATTTTTTTAAGTGTTATAACAATACATATTGCTTCTAACACGAAATAAATGTTCGATTACTTTAGGCAATGACGGTAAAACATATAAGTCCCTTTTATAAAAAATTCTACAGGAAAACTAATCAAAGAGCACTCGAGCACTCTCCCAATTAGCAAAATAACAGGTAAATCCAATTAATGTTATGTTGCTACCTCGGTGGAACGGAATAGTGGAAACGGCAAAAACGGTAACTTGAAGTGTGAATAAACGAAATAAGGTCCTTTGAAATGTGTGTAGATCTTATTTCTACCTTGCCAGAGAAAGCCACAATTCCGCTATCTTTAGCCATTGAAATCGGGCATAAATATAAATAAATGGGAAAAGAGTGCCAAAGCCGCTTTTCCCTTCTCTGATAAATAGAGTTATTGTGATCACAAAAAAGTGTAATATACTAAGCGTTCCAGAATAGCGAAATTTCGACCTTAATCCTACATTGAGGCATAGAATAGATCGACGCTTGTATTGTTTATATATTACGTCTTTCATTGGCAGACAGGTTGGATTGTTCTGTTCACGGTAATGATTAATGAATATGTCAATCAAGATTTGGAACGAGGTGTGTTGATGAGCAAATTGGTCATTTAACGCCATTACAAACTGATATCTCACTGTGACAAAAAACAACGAATTTTAATTGTATTTACTGGTAGGTATTATAGACTAGGAATAAGTTTAAAATTTCTTTAATTTCCAATTTACTTCATTCATCTGTAATAAAACATTTAAAGTAAATTAAATTCGAACTACAGATTCTACGGCTAGAATGGCATTTATTACTGGTTTATATATTTAACGGAATCCTTTCGATATATTGCCGAGTCCAAATTTTTATTCAACTTTAATTGCAATAAATCTCCAGTAGAGAAAGCCACTTATGTCGCTAACTTATATCTACTAAAAGTTGACTTGGTAAACCAAAGTGTCGGTGTATCAGTGCACCTACCTACTTTGTGCTAAAGAAGACCAAGAATCAGAAACATTTTCACGGAATGTGTTGTAAATTTATGACTTGAAAGTTCCCTAAATTAAAAGTAAATCTTTCACTATTTTCATATTTTAAGTTTAAATGGATAATGCTGGTTGGCGAAATGCGTGTCGAATGTCGATGCAGTGTAAGTAGTGTTTTAAGTTTATAGAAACTAAACTACGTGGTACTATTCTACCGTCACATCAAAGGTTCCAGCCGACTCCAGGATTGAATATTTGCTAATAATGATGAAGTTTCTTTTATTAATTGAAAAAGGAATAAAAAATTTCCTGAATGGACGTAGAAATGTACTAGAATATTATTTATTACTATTTTTAATATTTAAAGTTTTCATATTAACAACTAACTATTATTATCTATGATTATATCCACAGCTCAGTCAAAGGCATAATATCGCCAGCTCAACACGGATTCATGGAGATAAGATCTACAGTCACCAACTTGGCCTCTATTACTCAATATATATATATCACAACATTTAGATTCACAAGGACAAGTTGATGTCATTGATATACAGAAAGCTTTTGGCCAAATAGATCATTTTCTGCTATTATCCAAACTAAATCGCATTGGTTTTTCCCTCGGTTTTTCCTATTCATTAATTTCATTATTCAAGTCGTATTTATTCGATAGACAACAATTTGTTGAGTATGGAGGCTTTAAGATACATTATACGTCGCAAAGTCTTTTTTTTTTTGTGGAGGAGGGGAAATCTTTAGAAAGACACCTCGCCTGGTGTTAAGCGACGAGGTAGTGTGGAATTTATACCCACTAAAACCCCTCCTCCTCTTCATTAAGGACATCATGGAACCGCTCATTGCATTACTTCATGATGTCACCTCCTGTCCGTGTGCATTATTTCTTTCACCGTTGTCTCCATAGTTTTCCATTTGTGTGCGTCTTCTATCATATTGTGCATGAGGTTCCCTGGTCGTAGTTCTTGGCCAAGTGTTGTCTCCATCCTCTCTCGCTGCTCCCTCCATTTATTACATCGGAATAGCGTATGGTATGCGTCATCCTGTTCCTCTTGACAATAAGTGCATGTGTCGTCATCCGCCTTTCTTATTCTTTTCAGGTATACTTGAAAACTTCCATGGGACGTTATAACCTGTGTCAGCCAGCTGTCTACTTCCCCATGGGTTCTATAGTACCACACCGTTATGTCTGGCAGGAGCCGATGTAGCCAGATATTTTTTTCGCTGTTCTGCCATCTGTTTTGCCATTTCTCAATTGTGCTCTTCCTGGCATTACTTTTTTGTGCTTCTGTCATTCCTATCGTACCAGTTCTTTCTTCGACCATTAGGTCTATAGGTATTATTCTGGATATTACTCTTGCTGCTTCCGTAGATATGGTTCTATAGCCCCTGCTGATTCTCAGCGCCATCTTTCTTTGTACACGCTCTATCATTATTTTGTATTTCTGGTATTTAAGTATATTTTCCCAGATCGATGACGCGTACAATAGAATTGAGTCCGTTACTACAGATAGGATGCGCCTCTTGGATTCACTGCTACCCCCTATCCTTGGCATTATGCGGCATAGGGCTGTGGCAGCCGTGCCTGTTCTATTGGCAGCATGGGTGGCATGTTCCCGAAATTCAGCCCTTTGTCTATTATGACCCCGAGGTACTTTAGGCTATCTGTGATCTGGATTACTTTTCCTTCTAACAGAAATTCCACATGTGCATGCCGTTTCCTCCCAATAGCTAGGATTGCCTCTGTTTTATCCGGCGCAAGCCGTAGGTCGTTATTAAGCATCCAGCCACTAATCTTTGAAAGTGCATCGTTTGCTATTTCCATGAGTGTCTGCTCCGTCCTAGCTTTCGCTATGACCACAAGGTCATCGGCGTAGGCTATGGTCTCGACTCCCTCTAATAGTGCTAAATCCAGAACACCATCATACAAAATATTCCAGAGGAGTGGTCCCAAGACGCTGCCTTGTGGAACTCCAGTGTGGTGATCTTCGTGTCCTCTTCTTCATCCAGTTCTAGCCTTCTGTCGCCTAAGTAGCTTGCAACGATTCGGGGAAGGTATTGGGATATCCGTTTCTCCTCCAATCTACTCATAATCAGATGACGCCGAGTTGAATGCGTTTTTAACATCAAGTGTTATGATTGCACAAAATTTACGTATTTTACGGGACTTTTCCATCTCCATTCTGGCCATGTTACAGACCCTTTCTATCGCCTGGATGGTTGACCTGCCTTTTCTGAAACCGTACTGTCTGTCAGATAGGTTTTGTTGCTTAAGCTCCATTTCCTCCCTAATTCTAGCTGCAATAAGATGTTCTAACAGTCTAACATCGCAAAGTCTGGAGTTCCACAAGGGGCGAATTTGGGACCGCTTTTATTTTCAATGGTTCTTAATGGCCTAACAACAATTATTGATTCTCCCCATTTATTATTTGCAGATGACCTCAAAATTTACATAGAAATTGTTCCATACATGACTGTGCCTCCCTGCAAAATGAACTTAATAAAATATGCGACTGGTGTTTTTTAAAATTAAATATTCCCAAGTGTAAAGTCATGTCTTATAGTAGGAAGGAAAATCCAGTTGTTTTTGATTATCACATAAGCAATAACTTACTGGATCGTTGTGTAATTTATGAAGATTTGGGAATTATTTTTCACACAAAACTCACTTTCACAAATCATATTAACGAGATAGTTAAATCATCATACAGTTTTAGGCTTTCTAATCAGAAATTGGAATGGTTTTGTAAATATCAATACCATGAAACTGCTATATGTATCATTTATAAGAAGTAAACTGGAATATGGTTCAATTATTTGGTATCCTTTGTATAAAAACTCAATAATACGTATCGAAACAGTACAACGTAAATATTTAAAATATATGTTTTTTAAAAGCAATGGCCATTATCCTCAACGAGGTATAGATAACAATATACTATTAAATATGTTTGATTTAAAACCATTAAGACTTAGAAGAAAATGTGCTGTTTTAACTTTTCTATATAATTTAATTCTCAGTAATATTGAATAATCAGTCCCGTCGTTTGAGGGGGGGGGGCAAGGAGGGGCAAGTGCCCCCCTGGCCTCGGCAAAACTAATGCCTAAGAATTATATGGACCTTATATGTTATATGTTCCTATTAAAATACATATGTTTTTGTTTCTGATTTTATTTTTTTCTGCATTTGCCCCCTCTTGGAAAATTTTGTAATGACGCCCATGCCCGGACTGGAGCTGTGGGCCGCTGGCTTACGGGGCCGGCTGGTCCACCGCACAGGGACTTCTTTTGTTCAAATCAGTCTGCAGGTCTAAGATACTTAAGCAATCGAAAAGTTCTTTATTTTGAAATCTTCGTTTTTTAATTGCCTATCGATCTGTCGAGGTAGATTTTCAAATTTTGCTTGTAATTTGCAAGAATTTTCCATAGAAGTTAATTTTCATAAAAAAATGTCTTTTTTGTGTAAATATCACTTTACAACCGTATTTCTTAAGAAATCATGACAATATTTTTAAAAATCTTCGTTTATTGATAGCCTATTGATCTGTCGAGCTAGATTTTAGATTTTTGCCATTAATTTTTGAGAAATTTTCAAATTTCTTTGAAAATTAAAAAAAAAATAGTGGCAAAAATCAAAAATCTAGCTTGACAGATCGATAGAGAATCAACAAACGAAGATTTCAAAAAAAAATTGTCGTGATTACTTAAAAAATAAAGTTATAATATTTACACAAAAATTGAAAATCTACCTCGACAGATCGCTATGCAATTGAAAAACGAAGATTTCAAAAAAAAAGAACTTTCTGATTTCTTAAATATTAAGACCTGCAGACTGACTTAAACAAAACAAGTCACTTTTGTTCCACTGTGCGCTGAGAACCCGCTTTTTGAAACAAATATTAAATTAATATAAAGTACCTACACTCATGTTTTTATCGCGTATAGTACAAAATATGTGAGAAAATATGTAAATAATAAAATTATTGTTATATCTCATCATCGTTACAAAAAAATCGGCTGGGGTGGGGCCGACGAAAAAAGTTGCCCGGTAGCAAAATGAGGTCCAGTCCGGGCCTTGTTGGTTGTTCTTTGTTCTTAAATAAGTTAAAGTTTTTAGTTACTAGGATAGAGTCTAGAGTCTCGTCGAAATAATACATTCTACTGTGATGTTATGCATTCTTATGTTATGATAAAATCGCCTGTGTAAAATATTCAACACCATTTCTTTGTTATGCGACATTCACTATGTAGGGAATATTAAAACAATAAAGTGTTGCTTAATTGAATTAACCTGTTTGACCCATACTAAAATTTTAAATAGGATGAGTGGTTTTGTATAGATCTTGGATGTAGGAAACAGTTTCCCGAGTACTTAATCTTGATGGATGTCTCCGCACTTTCTTTAGGACAATGATAAGTTGACGGTTTGAAGAAGTGTTGCTAGATAGGGATGAGGAGTGGCTTTTGCAATGTTTGTGGGTGGGGGAATGGATGAACAGGGGCTGAATGAAATTTGGGATGTGAAAATTTGCTGGATAGTCGAATTTAGTAGTCTAAGAGGGAGTTAGCAAAGTTGGGAGAGAGATAATCTAAGGAGAAAATTCCTGTGAGTTGATCTCGATTGGTGTTAGTGGTAGTGATTTCACCGACGACGGATACAAAGGCGTTGATTTAATGTGGAGCATGTGGCCGTCTACGGTCCACAAAACAAAGCATCCGTTTCAGTGTTAAGGATTCCAGGGTGAAAGCAGGCTTATATTGGGCGACAGTTTGAATGGTTGGAGGGGGATATTTTTGGTTTTCGGATAAGGATTCTTTTTGCCATTTTCCAGGGGCAAAATATGAAACAAGAATTAAAGATTTCGATGAAAAATGATCAAACTATCCTATAATCACCGAATGAATTATATCTGATGTATTATAAAAATGTACGATATATCATCTTGTGAAATGTGCTGTTTTGATATACAATTTGAGAAAAAAATATTGGGTACTTACTAGGAGATTAGTGTGTCTTTGTGAGAAAGATATATGCAAATAAATGCCAAACATCTCACGTTATTAAGCTAGAAACTTATTAGGGAAACAGTCCACCTGTTAGAATTCACCTGCATCGCCGGCTCAGGCGGAAAAACGAATAACTTTTTATTTTATTATTATTTAAAAATAATTGCATCAGTGCATTATTTTATCTATTTTGAAATACCTACGTACCTTATTTGATTACCTAATATCTGAAATGACCCAAAGCTTTGTACACATTGTTCATGATTGTTCTACTCCTTAAACTGTATAAAACTCTTTATCACAGCTCTCAACTTTTAAAGGAATGTTGTAGGAATATTGCATCATCATCTTTGAAATGTGATATTAAACTTAAGGCTTTGTTTTTAGTTGAGCCCTAGAAGATATAATTTTCTTAGTAACAGTTGGCAGATTGGTGCAAAATTAGCGGATGCAAGTACATAAATGGGTGCTGTCGTGTATCAACAATGTTTAAAATTGCTAAACTTTTGTAATTAAATGTTTAACGATAAAACGAAATATGTGAATAAACTGAAAATTGTCGATTTAGTTGGTAAAGCTGCTAACACATTTAATTCGCTTCTGTAACGTGGTTTTTAATTGGATCCTTTTCATAAGTGGCTCCGACTAAACGATAAACTGTAGAGTCTCGCCCCTATTCGCCACATATTCCACGTTATATTTAGCCAATTTCAAGGGATTACTTCGGCGACCTGGAATGGGATAAACAAGGGTTTTCGAGAAACTTATCATTGGCGCACTCTTTCATAGATGATAAGATAATTGTTGCTGTAATGCAATGAGTAAACTACAACAATAATAACACAGTAAAAGTTGACAACGTATTTGCTATCTCTAGAATGAAATTTATTAAGAAAGTAAATAATTATTATGATATGTTATATATCTCATTTATACATTCATTCATTTTTATGAGCTATCTAAAAATTCTTACATTAAATTAAATATACAAAGCTTGATTAGATATTGTGTTATTTGGGGAGAGAAATAAATTAAATTAAATTATAAATATCTGGTATTCCTTAATAAAGTAGTAGTAGGATGAAATATGTCAATAAACCCTGGAAATTGTCGATTCAGTTTGCAAATCCGCCACGGTGTAAGACAATTAGGTGATGAAACGCCTCAATGTATCGTATGGTTAGAGTGTCGCCAAACTGTTAACGCAAGAGACGCGAAATCGTAAGACAAAGAGAGGGAGTATAGGGCCGTGCGGGCTGCGCCTTGCATGTACCGAAACTGTGGTAGGTATGCACTCATTTACCGGGAAACCCGGAAACCGAGTAATATTTGTAAATTAGGTAAACAGTGTGTGCATAATATATAATTTTACCAGCCGAATTTGTAAGTGTGAAATCTAGGGGAGGTCTAAATTATTCAAATGGAACTATATTCAATTACTTCCTTACCCTGGAAAACATTTTATTCAAGCATATCAACTCAGTTGACGTATTTGAAGAGATCATTGACGAATTCTTATGTATTAATCAGAGCAAAACACTAGAATTTCCTTGTGAATCCCAAAGACATAATTACAAAACTAATTTTATTTTACATAACAATGCGGGTAATAGTTATTTATGTATCAAGGCATTAAAGTTTAACTTTTTATCATGAAGGTGGAGTTTAGTTGCCGAGGTCCGTAGGGCCGAGGCAAATAAACCACATAAATGATAAATAGAACCTTTTTTTAAAATCGGCATTAAAGTACCTCCGCCAACTACAAAAATCGTACAATAATGGATTACTTTCATGACTATTTCTGTCACTTTAATGCCGATTTTGGGGTACTTTACTGCCGATTAAAAAAAAAACAGTTTTATAAAAGAGAATCCCAGACAAAAACAAAATCTTTTTCCAATAAAAAGAAGGAATCTAGATTGCAATTAACCTGATACTCTATTACAGTTGATTCAATTTACCACATTAAATTTCTGAGCACATTGCAAAAGATTTAAATTAAAATTTAAGAATCAATTTAAACGTGATTAATAGTTTTTTCTCTTTTTTTGATTTTGGACAATAAAAATATCTAAGTAATAATGCTTTATGTTTACTTAACTTGATCGAATAGTTATTTAATTTTTGAATAAATAAATAAACATTTTTTCGTATACATTATTTATTTCACTCACGTATCCCTTATTATTTATTCGTTATCACATCAAAATATACTACTATTTTTACTTGATTTACAATATTAAAAATATTATCTTTAAATAAATACCTTATTGCAAGCAATAAATGATTCTTTAGATCAATGCGATCATTGACATAATAGAAAAATCATTACTTACTACTACTACAGCTGTTTTAATTAAATAGTTATAGTGTAAAAATATTGTTTCGTTTTTAATGAGTGAAGTTAATTATTTAGATATAAATACTAGAATATTTAAAAATAATTGCTTTAGATTTTAAACAGCTACATCCATACAATGAGCCCGATTCACGGTAAAATATGCGGCCCTAGTTCTACCACCTCTCTCAAATCCGAGCGTTAACAAATTGACGACGCGGTCGGCCGGCTCGTGGCATCACCTAATTGTCTAACACCGTGAAATCGCTCCAATACATTTGATTTACTTCTGTAACGAGGCTTTTTAACAGGTTGAATGCGGTACCGGTTCTCCAATACCAGTGCTGATCGTCGCTACTGTGCGGTGCCGCATATCTATAAATTTTTAAAATATGTGGAACCTAGAACTTCCTTAGTATATCCTTGATTTCAGTTTTACAGGTACCATTAGAAATGTCATCTTGTCTGGAACTCAGAAATATTAAAAATTCTTCTAAGACCGGTGCGGCACTCAATTAAGAATTTAATACTAATATGCGGTACTTGTCATTGGACCATACGGTAATTTAATTGTATATGAAAAACAGACACCAGTATCTGCCGTGGCCCTATGATGGTAAATTCCGTCAAGAATTTATAATAGAATTAGTTCATTAAAAGTATCCATAACAGAATTTAGAAAAAAACTAGCGCAAGAATTGGTTCTGATCCCAAAACCATGTAGCTACTCCCAAAAGAGACATTCGTCAAGCCATCGGGACCAGGGAAAAAGAAGAGAAGGCTGCTAATATGAATTGCGCGAAACTCACTCCAATAGAAAAGCCAGCAATTTAGTTACAAATATAACTAGTTATTGCAGTAGCTGCCCTGGGCAACCAGAAATGTATTAAAATGTTTCAATGTAAAACATAAAAAATGTGACTTCATGTTTTTGAGGTACAGTTTCATTCCCAATTCTCTGAAGATCTTTATAGAAAAATATATTTACTTGTGTATTCCTAGGAATATTTTTGTACAGTGTTGGCAATATACAGTGAGAAAATTTCCTATTATTCTTTATTTGTAGCATTCTAAACCAAACTAAAAATTACCAAAAACCAAAGGGATACTGATCTTGACAAAACAATCGTAGAGTGACGCGGCTGTAAACATGGATTTTAAATATATATCAGTAAGAGAAATTTCAACCAGGTTTATCATAAGTTCAATAACAAGCGACCATGTTAAAGAGAAAAAACTGATTATGTAAATTACCGGCGGCACCGCACAAAAGGGATAGACGGTTTCCATTCCTCGGCGACCGGTGTCACACACCAGAGCAGTTGGTGTCCTGGCTTGCGTCCAAAAAAATGGGAGCCGTGGTTGTTGTCGTGAGGGAAGTATTCTACTTCAATATTTCATGACCTTATATTTCATATTATCATGTTTTATTATATATGGGCTACAATGAAAAAACAAACAATCTTCAATTATGCAGAAATAATTTGAAAATGAAAGTCGGTAAAAGTTATTTGTGGCATCTTTCACGAAAGTCGGTGCTAAAACAACCGCACTAGAAATTAAAGAGATCGATTTCTTTTCACTCGAATTCTGATTGCCACTCGAACACGACCCGAAATCGGCTTGAAGAACATTGTTTGCCTATATGAACTCTCTCCAATGCCTCGATCGATGCTCAATCTTTGGTTGTACTTTTGCTCAAAAAAAAATGAATTGCTGAATTTGTTAGGAAACTTCCATACTGAAAAATGTTGAAATTAAAAATCATTTGTCAGAAGCAGCTGATGTACTTATTGATACTATGGCAGAACTCCAGAGTTTCAGCACGAAAAACGTGTGCCTAGTAACAAGTTTCTGTGATAAATTATTCACCAGATTCAAAAAGTATAATGAGAAACATATTGTGTTTCATACTTACAAGAATGATTCTCTTAAAAGGGCGACTCGGGAAAATCGAAATGCAAGTCAAGTACGCTGTATCACATTACACCCACATTGAAAATTAAGGAAGTTCCAATGAGAAAACTTTGATCCCACATTGAGATTAAAGCGGAACTGATAGATTATTTGGCAAAAAAATAATTTGTTACCTACGCAAAACTTCTGAAAGTAGTGGTTTCTCTGAAGGTGAAGATTCTAGGAGCTTTTCAAGCTGAATACTTGGATTTGGTCACCGATCAAGAGGAAGCTGTTACTAAAATTTTGCTCCACTCCCTATTTTTGGCCAAGCAAAAGAAGTGTGTTCATGTATTTACAAGAAGGATAAAAAATCGTTTTGTACGACTTTCCTTAATGCAGATCAAGTGGGCCTATAAACTGGCGGAATTATTTTTATACCGCATCGTTCTCACACGCTGATGAGTTAACAGATCTCTTTTGGTCACGGCTACTAAGGCTTCAATTTTAATAAACCTGGGATTGAACCTGGCCGTCACTATTCCTTATATCACCGAGTAGGTTCTATTTGGCGCTCCATACAATTAAATCTGATATATTCTTTTATGAAATACATTATTTTGATTGCTATTGGTTTTTGTAACAGCTCAGTTGCCTGTAATTCTCAACCTACTATTTTTAATATAAGATTTCAGAGACATTGCGTCAGCACTGTTGGAATGTGTTTTGAAACTTAAGGCCTTGTTTTTAATTGAACTCTAGGAGGCAATGGCGGATAACAGATTAGTCGAAAATTGGCAGGTGAAGGTATATAAATGGGTGCTGCTATGGATGAACAAAGCTTAAAATTGCTGAACTTTTGTAATTCGATATTGAACGATAAAATGAAATAATACGCCAATAAACTTAAAATTATTAATTAAATTAGTGGAGCTGCTAACACATTTAATTCGCGTCTGGAGCGTGGTTTTGAATTAAAGTGGCTCCGATTGCGTAATAAAATCTAGCGTTCCTCCTCTTATTCGTCACACATACCAGTTTATATTTTGCCAATTTCAAGGGATTATCTCGGCGTCCTGGAATGGGTAGACAAAGATTTTAAAGAAACTTATTATTATTGCCGCACTTGTCTTTCTTAGACTATGAGAGAATTGTCGTTGTAATGGGATGAGTGATCTACAACATTAATAGCACAGTAAAAGTTGACAACGTATTTGTTATCTCTGGATTGAAATTTATTAAGGAAGTAATTATTATGACATGTCTTCTCCAACTTATTTATACTCTCATCCATTCTTATAAACGTGGAATTAAATTTAATCCAAGAACCCTTTAAAACGAATAAAAGTTAAGTAGATATTAAATTATTTGGAGAGACAGATATTTCACGGTTATACATGGTGATTCATAAGGAATGGGTAATGTTTTACCTGCAGATTCAATAGCGGAGAATATTAATTTTTTGCTTATTAACTAGGGGTCAAATATTAATACTTACTGAGATACAGGGTGTTAAAGTTATAAAAATAATTCAGTAATGTTTGTTATATTTCAGTTATTTTTTTATGTCAGTATGTTTCACTTGCTTTCATACTACACTTTGTTAATATTTTCAGCACTTAGATACTTTTAATTAATCAGGATGTTTGTTTAAAATTATGGGTGAGCAAGATTTTTTAAATGTAAATATCTCAATAACATGTATTATCTGGTGGATTACTGATGCGTATCTTGCACATTATTAAGTGATCTGTCAAGTTAATATACATAATAATATTATAAGATGTTAGTTAAATTCCCTTGTAAGATACGCAATATAATAATCAGTCAAGCGTTGAAAGGTATACAAAGTGGTATCGCCTTCTCATAGTTTCTATATCATCTTGTAAGAAACTCACTCTTAATTGAATAAGTTTAAGGAGTACCTACGTCTTAATAGAAGGTAGACAATAGCAGACAACCTAAAATAGGCAATTAAGCTGCTTTATTCCACCCACCTGAGGGCAGTATCTTAGAGAGCGAAACTTACACCAATTAAATTCATTAAACTATGAACTACAAAGTTTGTCAATGAATAGTTATAGGTACTGTTCGTAAAACTTGGTTGATGTGAACTTGAAATTGTTAGCATAGGTAGAAATCTTTCTTGTAAACTTTTTTTTAACTTAACCCTGTGGTAAAACACAAATCGATAGAAATATTAATTGCTTTTTGCAGAATCAAAGTTATGGTTTATATTCTAAAAATAAAAATATTTTGCTATCA
Organism: Rhagium mordax; assembly: GCA_963680705.1. Lineage (NCBI taxonomy): Eukaryota > Metazoa > Arthropoda > Insecta > Coleoptera > Cerambycidae > Rhagium > Rhagium mordax. Next base: position 28,304,456 of record OY796661.1, on the reverse strand, counting down.
CATTTTAAAAAATAACCTGTTTCAAAGTAATAATTTTTTAAGAGATTCCATAAAAAAAGTAGCAAAAAATTTATTAAGCTTAACAATTAAAACTTGTACTCTAACATTAATTACTCTACTCTCTAAAATTTTTAATTATAATGCTATTAGATCAGTGTTACTAAAACAGGGGGGCCCAGATCCTGAATATCTAAAATCTAAAGTCATTTCAAAGCATGAGAACAGGCTTTGTCTATATATAGACCCTAATTCTTACTAATTCGCTATCTAAATCACAGTGCTATTTTTAACATCCTCCCTTGAACCACCAAATTGGGTCTAACTCACTTTTACTTACTTATTGTTCTTGAAATGCTATTACCAACCCTTACTTAGTTTCAACCACGGTTATTTACCTACAACAAAGTTGGAGCAAACTAAAATCAGAACACGGATAATAATCTTCAATTATGTCTGCATCCCTTCATAGAAATGGCTTTAGTTCCCAGCCAGATATTTTGGTAGGTATTATTAAAGATAAATTTATTGTCGCAAACAGAGATGAACCTGCATAGATAGTCACGCATATGATCACATTTATCGTGCCATATGGAAATCCATTAATTTCTTTTCATAACTTCTATCCTATTCACGACCCTGTTTAACGAGAAGATCAGCACTCAGCAATTTATGTTTGAATAGCAATTTACTCAACACTATTGTTTCTGCTGTTGCAATTCGAGTTATGATTTGAGCTGTGGTTGTTAAATTTGTAATAATGATGAGCATTGTGTAAATTTTCCAATGAACACAAAAATGATTATAATGGTTAGGTATAAGAACTACTACATAACATAACATTCTTATTGTAAAAACATGTTCTGCATACGATATTCATAAACGCCATAGAGACTCACATTTATAAAATATATCGATATGTTAAAAGTTTTATTAAATTCATAGAGGCTTCAAAATATTTTATGAAAATTATCTAAATCAGTTTTATAAAAGTTTTAATACCAAAGCAAGATGTAGTTCTATAACATTTTTGTTACATGCATACACATTTTAGTTTTTTAAATGTTAAACCCAAATATATCTAGTTGTTTACAATCTTCTAATCTTCCCTCTAAATTGGTGTTGATTTATATTTTAATTTTAATGATGAGGTGGTTGAAGTTTATTAAAGTGGGAGTAGTGGGACATAACTGTAATATCACATATCTTGTAATACTTTGCGTAAAAGAAAATTGCCACCAGAGGGATGTACTTATCTCTCACAGTTACCATGTGCTGGGTCTGCCATAGACCAGTTTGGTTTGCCTTTGTTATTTTTCTTTTCAGCTACCTGTGGCACACTGATGAGAACATAAAGAGTTCGAAACCGGTCTGTGTCTGGTGGAGAAAAGACAAATAACAAATTTGGCTACCAATTTTGGATTTATAGGTATAATTCAATGGGAGTCGGGGCCTTTGCCCGTCCAGTAGTTGTTTCCTATAAACCTATTTATTAAGCACGAATAATATTAGTAAAGGGAAAATACAAAAAAAGAAGCTAAATTATAATTTCTGTTAACTCCGTATATCTATGAATAATTAAATGAGAACTGATTGTAACAGAAATTTGTTTTAAGTGCACTACTTCAATGACGCTCATCCAGGAATTGGCAACGTCTACTAGCTCGAGCTGGGATGGGTTTCCTTGAGCCTTAAATAAAAATTAAAATAGTATGTCGGTTGTTTGATAATTCACACGCAGAGTACACATGAGCATACGTATAATAATTTATTAAAGGATAATTAATAAAGACGGTACAAATAATATAATTACACGTAGAAACGTTCAACAAGTAACTTTTTCTCCTTTTTTTTCCCTCAAATTACACTCACGTCCTTAACCCACCCAGTTTTACGTGATCACGCAATGGTTGATTCAATAAGTATATAAAACATAAAAAAATATATACCTATATAAGAAAAATTACTTTGTATTAAATATATACAGACGTACTTACATAAAAAAAGATATAACTAATATTCATATTACAATATAAGTCCAATAGAAAAAGGTAGTAGATAAAGATACGAATTCGTCTTAAAGCTACGAACTAACATCATCGTATTTAACTGATCCAAGTGATTATTGCTTTTAAATATTTTTCGAGTTGATAAGATGGTCTATTGGAAGCAAACAGTAGAGTTCGGCCGCTATAAGATTATCACAGGCAGGGGCGTTACCAGTTCGTATCTTTAAGAGTAAAAAATACTAACACTAATTTCCGAGTAACGTCAGTTCGGTGCTTTAAGAATATTTTAAACACTACGAATTCGTATCTTTATCCACGTGACAATAAAAGAAATGCCGATAAATATGAGATTTAAAAAAATAATTGCTAAAGGCAAAATAATACCCTGTTTTAAATGTATCAGAAGATGAAGTATGATTTTATTCAAATTGTGAATTAGGTTCGATTTGTATATTATGTTCTTGATTTATGAAAAGTGTAAAATTATGATATTATATGGATACTTTTATTATAGGCTTAATTAAAAAATATAGGTATATAAATATATCATATATACACATCTATACATATACAGATTGCGAAAGTTCCCATCTTGACATAGCCATCCTCAAAATATATACGATATAAAAATAACCAACTAATCTGAGATAATTAAATGATCACTGTAGGCAAGAAAAACACTCGGCTTATACTTTATTAATACGTGTCTAAGGACTTATCTGAGTAAAATGGTGATAGTGTAGCAGAAATCGATTGAGTTGGTGGCAGCCGACGATAGAACCCTTGGCGACCGTCGTAGCTCATCGTAACAGGATACCACGACAAATTCAACCAGAAAGCAGATCTTGCATAACCCTAGAATACCAGAAAGAAGGTATATATATCCGTATGGAGAAAGCAAGGAAGTAAATGTGACACCCAAGAAACCCTGTAGGAAAAAAACAAACAAAAATAACCAAATAGAAAAAAAACAGATTTAATTACTTACGCATTTTATGCGGTTCTTTGTTAAATACGCCTACAATAATTTCCTGACCTCAGGGAAGGGCGATAGGATGAATTCAGGCAGGCATCCGACAGACGTTAATATTGTAACCGAACCAACAACATCAGATCACACACAACTCATGGTATCCTCAATATTAATTCCCAAAAATAAAAAGACGTTTTATAGACAATATAAAGTTAAATCGAAGGTGATCAGGTTTAAACTGCTCTCCTAGCCAGAGTATGCTTCCATGAGCCTTTCAAGTTGAAAAGAAAAGGTCAAGAAACCATAGAACATACCGCTAATTTCAATAATAAAAAGAAATACAAATTATGATTGGATGCAGTAACAAAACAAGAACTCAAAAGGAGGTTTGTGAAATGTTCAATAATAAATACCCTAGCCACCACCTATCACAGTCTACAGTCGGTAAAATAGAAAACAAACTTCGTGAAACTGGAGATGTAAAAAATATTCACAAACCAGGTAGAATACCTCGATTTAATGAAGACAAACAATTAGATGTACTGGAAGAAATTGAGGCAAATCCACATAAACCAATTAGACAACTTGCTAAGTAAATCGTCGATTCTGCGAGTTTTACAAAAAGAAAAATACCATCCTTATAAAGTTAAGTTGGTTCTGGAGTTAAATGAGAATGACCCCCCTGATCGAAGGCAAGATTTCTGTGAATTAATGATGAACAGAATGCTAACAGATTTGCAGTTTATAAACAAAATTGATTTTCTGATATATTATGTCAATTAAACGGAACGGTAAATCGCCAGAACTGTCGATATTGGGATCATTCTTATTGCATGACGGAGGCTCACACACTATTTTCTCAAAAAGTGAACGTTTGGGCTAGTATCATTAATAATCACATTATTAGCCCTTATATTTTTGAAGGCACGAGTAGAAGACTTATACCGGAACCCGGTCTCCCCCCACCACTTTTTTTTTCTGGTGGGGGTAATTAGAGTAATTAGAGCATTGTCGGTAATTAGGGTAATTAGAGCATTGTCGGTAATTAGACTGTAATTACATTGGAGGTAATTAGAAAATTGTCGGTAATTAGACTGTAATTACAATAGAGGTAATAAGAGTAATGTCTGTAATTAGATTGTAATTACAATATAGAGGTAATTAGACTTGATGTAATTACTATTGTGGTAATTGGGGTGGTGCAATTGTAATTGTAATTAGTGTATGTATCAATAAGTGTTTCAAGTATGTAAGTGTACGATAGTAATTAGCATGGTGGGAGGTAAGTAGGTTGGAGGGGGCGAATGTTTCACTATAAATAAAACGCTTTGGTAGCTCAAAATCACATCCATAGTTGTTCACTCAAGAGTTAACTAGTGAGAGTAGTGCAGTTATCTCAATTTATTTCAAGTGAGCAATATATTTCAAGTGAGCAATATATTATATTATTCTTTGCGATTCTTTCATTGTGTACGTCAATTTTAAATTTTAACTATGGCACTTTCCGAATTCGATTTATTAGCACTTAATGCGATTATAAATGAAAATACAGAGATTTTAGTGCAAAGATCTATTACATCGTTAGTTATAAATAAACCTTATATTATAAAGAAAATGTCATTGGTCAATACGCGATATGGAAAATCAATCGTAGTACATTTATTTGAGGAAAGTGCGATTACAGATTTTAAATCATTTTTACCAAAACGGGTTGTAGAAAATATAAGTGAAGATACTATTAATAAAATTAATTCAAGCGGTGGTAAATACACATTGACATATTTAGGACAACGTCCTCCAATGTATATCGGCGCAAAATCCAGCGCAATAATACAATTTGGTATTTAATTTCTAGTACTTAAGAAACAATATTTGTATTAGTTAGTTATTAGTTTACATTTGCTACTATATAATAAAATGGGGTACATTTAGAAAGAATTTTGGGGGTATTATAAAAATAATTATCTGTTCACTTGTAAATATAGAATTATTGATTTGAACAATATATCAATTTTAAATTGAATAGATATCATATTTTGTGTAAGTATGTGATTAGATTTATTCTCTTTATATCTATTTTTAATTTATTTGTTTAATTCCAGGTTAACTCTAACCAACAAAAAAACATGTGGATGCAATATTCATCTCACGGATGGGTAAAGGCAGAAGACATTAAATCTGCCATTGAAAGATTGTCTTGTAAACTAGATGACATAAGGAGGGATTCACTGCATTCTTTGAATTATGACATAAATGTCTGCTTCGATGCTGAAGAAGTTCGACGTGTTAAAGAAACTTCCAAGGCGTGTAGCATTGGTGTAAATTTATGTGGTAGATATTCTCGTGGCTTCCTAAATTTGGATGAGTTTTGTGAGCATATGGGCGTAGTGGATCTAAAACGCTTTCTATATGACATAGTGGAGTACCTACCTAAGAATATCATTGAAAAATATCAACTCAACCAGTCTGATGAAGAAGATAATGAGGACAATGTAGATAAATAAATACTATAATCTGTTAATTTTGATTGACATATTCATTACACCAAATATTGTATATGTCTGCAGTAAACAATATGGTGCTGTATTTTGTATTATAAGGATAAATAAATGAAATACACATTAAAAGATTACATTCATTTTATTACATAATTAAAAATACCTTAGCATAATTAAAACAGTTTTCATTGTAATTTTATATTTAAATCTACAATAACATTTTTTGAGAAAATGAACATTTGTAAGTACATCATGATTATTATTGATAAAATGTTCCAGACATCTTGATAGAAATGGTATGCTGCACTACTTAATTGCACAATAATAAATGTTTTCTTTTTTACTTAACATCGAGAAAGCCATTCTGAACCGAGCCATCTAATGCGTTATAACTTAAATATGTATCATGAAGTATAAGTGCATACACTCGAGTTTGTTCCGGAAATTTCGCTTTTCGTGTTTCAAATTCTATCTTTATGTCGACTGTAGATGATTTCACTGCAACAGGTTGGTGTGAACAATCAATGACAAACAAAGGATTCTTCCTGAATTCCCCAAGATCCATCATGGGTTCGCTCATATCTTTATCATAGTAACTACGTTGGAAGTTCTCATAAGCATAATATGCTGCAGAATCGAGCTTCTTATCGAAATCTAAATTCCAACGTTCATATGGATATACTTCAGAGTCGAATATTATTTATGTCTGCGTGTTTGAACTGTGTAACATCCTTTGTTCTATCATTGGCCTGATCAGTGCCTTGAAAGCCAAGAAGGATGAAAAGTGGACTTTCAAGACGGGTGGAGAGTTTAAGAGCCCATATGTCATAGGTAGTATCGCGTAGACAGGGAAGCTCATAAAAATCCCACGCACGGTAGACCATCTTAACTTTGGTATTATTACCACTTTTATTAATTCGATTCAATAATTTTAACTTTTGTCGATCTTCAGGTACAATGTGCCTTATCTTCCACTCAATTTTGCTGATATCCAACTCTGCATCAACCTCACCGATATAGGAGTCTTTAAATGAGCGTGCAATTATCATAATTAATTCTTGCTTCACATTCAGAATGCCTTTGGTATAATCTTCTGCAAAACCCATAAGGAACTTAAGGGGTAGTTTGCCACTGAACACGTGACTGGTGGTATCTAAAATATCTTGTCTCTTTTCAGTGAGACCCCAACCTGTTGTTATTAATGAGCGTGCATGCGTTTGCCCATACGACACCATAGTTTTCATTGTGGTAGTAATACCAGGTCTTCTAACTACTGCTACTTGTTCACCACCCATTTCCAGTCGTATCTCTTCAAAGAGAAATGCTAGTGCATTATTTGATAAATAACAACGCTTTGTGGTGTCGCTAGGAGTAAATTTTCCCTCTATGTATATATAACTTTCTGAAATGTCGAGTATAACATCTTGAAAATTGATGGGAATACGTATTTCATCAGAGTTTCTGTAATATGGGGATCCATATGGTTTATATGTATGCTCATGTAGGCTAACTAGGGAATGATCTAACACAGGTTCATCAAACACCTCAAGTTTGTCACTAGTTGCAGTAGCCACCATTATTATGACCAATTTTTTCGCAGTTTTAATCCAATAGATTTTAAAAAGGCTTGATCCTCAGCTGACAATCTATGTCTTAACTGTTTAAGGTATAGACTTTGAATGAATTGCTTTCCACATCTCCCTTTCTTTTTATCCATACTGTTGTTCGCTACAGTATCATACTGATGGTGATGTACTTGCTGTCGCTGTTTATATCGAAAACCCATTTGGTTGGTGATATCCGACTTTCTTCAATTCTAGCCTTACAATAATTTTCTCACCTCGAAAATCGATCAAATCACCGTTGTCGTCCAGTATGCGTAGTGTGATGTTGTCTATTAACTGACGCCCTTTAGGTCTAACAGGTAAATATATGATATTTTTGGGTTCTCTAGTAAGTTTGTAGCCAGGCTCAACGTCTATGTCAAATTCAAAGAGAGTGTGTGACTCTTCTGCATTCAGATAAGCTCCAGAAATAATATTGCAATCTACGCGTATCATCCTTACTTTCATAATATCAACAGGCTGTGTTGATTCGTAATTTTTATTTGGTTGTAAATATATTGGTCCAAATCCCAACAGACTTCCTATTGAATTTGGTTGTCTAAAATCTACTTCATACTTTGACAAAATCTCGCACTTTAAGGTATTGTTGTTTGCCCTTAAAGTGAATATTTGCGTGTAATCCTTTCCATCAATATTCATAGCTTTCAACATTGCAGCATAGATTTCATCAATTTCATAAGCCCCCAGAGGTATGTGAACAGTAGTGAATGTATCTTTAGCACTAACCCTATATTGGAAGATGTTATTTGTTTCATCCACATTGTATATGGAGTTGTAAGAGTAGAATCCAATTAAACCTAACCCATGACGACTGCTCCTATCCAGTTCAATGGGTGGATCAAAGTTGACACTTAGCTCACTTAAGCGGCTCGTTAGTGTGAACGTGTACGACATGACTGATATAATTAAATTGTGTTACCCAATTTATTGTGGATTACAGCAATAATGGTATAATTTCCTCTTCTTAGAAGTGGATGGTAATATATTTACATTGTTATTGGATGCCACATTTACATCGTTTACCTTACAATAGCAGCAAAACATTTTTCTAGGTGTTGGACCATCATTTACGTCAACATTGCTTTCATAATCATTAAGGTAATGTTCTGTGCAATATTGATATTTTAATATATCGATATCATTCTGAAGATGTGTAGGTAGCTTATCCCATACTAATGCAATTTCATGTGAAGCAAGCCCAATCATCACTTCTTTGGGCATATTTGCAAGTTGTTGTTTGCTCATCTTCAACAGACTACGCAAACGGGAGAATGCAATTAGTGAGTGACCCATTCGCTTGATACTTTCTCGATCCATTGCTGGGGTTATAGATTTCAGCTCCATGGCGTTTTATATTTGTTTTGTAGAGAGAAACTTTAAACACAAATGTCCACACCACACTGTGTTAAAATTCTGTACACGTTTGTAGTTATAGAATATTTGGTTGGCCCTCCTTGAATCGTTATTGAAATATGTAACTAATTCTATAGGTGGGGGTAAATCACCAAAACTATCAAAGTAATTTACTAAACCACCTCGTTTTTTATATGCCACCCAATGTGTCCCAGGACCATATATACTATCCAAATTGATTATTGAAGATTCATTGTAATGTGGCCCATGTCTTGGTAGTGAGTCGCGCATAAACACACCTCGAAAGTATGCTACCTTCATTTTCTTAGCATAATATTTAAGATCAATGTCGGTAAGAGGTCTCCGAGGTAGGGAGTCTATTAGTTTTTTGAATTCTGTTTTAGATAAAGACCCATTCCCTTTCGATATGGCTTCATAAACATCCCCTTGCCACTTTTCATAGCGATTGCTTCCATACTTCTGTTGTGTCGATTTGCTTCAGCTAATTCTTCTCTACCCTTTTTCACATCATTTACAGCTTTAGCAATACCAGCAGCCGTACCAGCCAAACTACCCAATGCAGATAATCCAGCAAAAATGGGTATTAGAGGTAAAATACCACCAACTTTTGGAATTGGTATAATTCGAGGTGTTTGAATATTGCGTTTTCCACCGGCCTGTTTTATATATCGACGTGCAGCTTTTAGAGCAATTTCAGTCACCTTCTTTTGGTCTTTTACTCTTTTGCCTCCAGCATTTCGCAGTGTGTCACGCACTTTTCGTACTATCCCAGATCCAAACGCTGTCTTTTTAACATTCTTCTTACCTTTCTTTGTTTTCTTGATGATTCGTTTCCTTATTGGATTGCGAGATATTGTTGAATTACATCCCATACCAAGACGTTGTTTTCCTTTCATTATAGTTGTGACTAACCAAGCAGCTGCCTTTTCTCCACGTCCTGCGTCTTTAGATTTCACTCGTTTCCACGCAGCCTGTTCAAGCTGATAGTCTGCTTTATGGCGGGCTACTTGATTACTGCTATTTTTGTCGTATGCAATATCGTGTTGCTTACACGCTTTATCGAGCTGATTTATGCCAGAATCACCTCGTGCTAACCTTTTATTTAAATCTGTGCCTGGACCACAAAATTGATAACCTGGCAAATGCAATTCAAAGGGGAGCTTATTAATCAGGGAATTAACTAATCCTCCACCGCGCTTCGTACGTTTTTCACGTGTGTATCGTATCGTAGAAACCATTTAAATAAGAGTTGTAAATCACACATCTACTTATATAACATTTAGCCGCGGTACAATGCACATTGTGAAACAGAAACAAACGCTTTCTATAGATAATTTGGATGAAAAAGTTGGGCGTGGGTTAAGTGCTGATAATCGCCATGGACCACTACTACCTTCAACTGTACGTGCCCTCATAATAGGACCCTCGAATTGTGGGAAAACAAATGTCTTAATATCTTTGATCACGCATCGTTTAGGTTTACGTTTTTTAAATATTTACCTATACTCAAAGTCTATAAATCAACCCAAGTATGAGTATCTACGTAATGTATTAGCGCCGATTGAGGGGTTAGGATTTTATACATTTAGTAATGGTACGCAAATAGTGGAACCATCCGAGGCAAAGCCAGAGTCTGTGTTTATATTTGACGATGTAATATGTGAGAAACAAGATGTTATAAGGGGATATTTCAGTATGGGCCGACATAGAAATGTGGATTGTTTTTATCTTGGCCAGACATACTCTCGAATCCCGAAGCAGCTAATAAGAGACAATAGTAATTTAATTGTTGTCTTTAAACAGGACGACATGAATCTGCATCACATCTTTTCCGATCATGTGTCACCTGATGTAACGTTTACAGTATTTCAAAATATGTGTGCAAAGTGCTGGAATGACAAATATGGATTTCTACTGATTGATAAGGATAGAGAAGTACAAGGTGGGCGATATAGAAAAGGGTTTGATAGCTTCATATATCCATAATGCATTTTATTAAAAACTTCACTTGAATTACATACGTCGTTAGGATTACTTCGTTTACGTATGCGCTAAGATGAAGGTTACCAAAGATAATAAAAAATATAACAATCTTGCACATCCCAGTAGCGAAATAACACTCAAGCGACAGCTGATTGAGGCAACAGATGCTGTGCGGAAGAAGTTTAACTATATCAAGAACAAAGATATGGAGATGCACGTAACACTTGAAAAGATCTACCAACCGATAACTGAACCTTTAAATGTTATATCTTCAGCAGCAGAGAACAAATCTCATATCCAACAATTACATTCAAAACTATCATCATCAAGGGTGTCCACCCAGAGGGCTGTATCATGGGAGAGTGCTTCTGAAGAAGGATCCGATAAGTATGTAGGTGGTGATGATGTTCCACATTATATCCCCATTATGGAAACACCACCATCGTCAATAAGAACAACCCCTGTATCCGAAACTTCTCCAGCTAGTAAACTAGAAAAAAGACATGAGGTTGTAAAAAGACATATACAAAATTTAAAATCTGGTGATTCCAAGTATGATAGTTTATATGGAGTGCGTGTAGATCCCAAGACAGGCAAACTGCTGATGGGCAATGCCGAAATACGTTTTTCCCATGGAAATATTACGCTATGGTATGGCAATAAGAAACTTGGCGTGTATCTAGGTAGTCCTAAATTGTACGATCTAATATTTCTAAAACGCCCAACAATTTTAGATGATAATAGAGAGGGTGTTCTCGATGATGAATGGAGTAAGATATATGGAGAAATACTAAGAAAAACAAAGGCACCTTACAAAAAATTCGATGTAGCGAATGGCTATAACACTACTAAGCGTGGAAAATTTCACAAAATTATCAAACCATTAACATCTTCTACAATTGCGACACGATCGTCAACAAGTGGTCACGGCTTAAAACGTGTACCTACCCACAAATTGTACAGAAATAAAGATAAAGAATATATTTTTTGGAATAAACCCAGCGAACTCGTGGATCGTCTACGTCTACTATGGAGTTCGAAAATAGCGGGAAATAACAACCACGACAATGAAATAATAGAAATAATATCAGAACTTAGGGAAGAAAAAATAGTGTATTAAAGATGAAATAAAACATAGTATCATTATAGTTAATAAGTATTATATAGTCTGAAATTTTATAAACTGGATCAGATGCAACCAGAAATGTCTACTGTAAACACTATCGACAAATTTGGACGCAGCAAAAGAATTAGTGCGAGTAAGTTAATAGCCCATCGTGGATTACCTGGCGTGGGTTTTAAACTTACCAGAGATAATCACTATGATATTGAAAATAAGCGTTTAAAAAATCTAGGGGAACCTGTTGATGATCAAGATGGTGCAACATGTAATTACGTTAACAAGCGTCTACAAACAAATGATGAAAATGCTGCCAAAGCTATTTTTGATACAACCGATGTAATTATTGGGGAAATGAAAAAATATGTTGATGTGGGACTTATAAGAAGTGGAGAAGAAAATCGCGCTATTTTCAATAAACAAAATAATGAGATGATGCAGAAAATGAAAATAGAAATGAGGAAATATGTTGATAAAGCAATTTCTGAAGTTAAACGTTCGGCCATAAACAATCACAATACTTTAATCACTAGAATCTCTAAATTAGAGCATATTGCCACCGAACTCCAACCAAAGAAGGTGCAATCCGGAGGCCTAACATTTCCACCAGAACTAATGTCTGAAATTGATATATAGCTGAAGACAATTTTATAATGGAGGTTAGCAGCGAAAAATTACAAGTTGTTAACGAGTTACATAGAAATGCTCGACGAAATTTTCGTAGAAGGCGAACCATAATTAAGGGGTTTGGTGATTTGTGGCAAGCAGACCTAGCTGAAATGCAGCCATACGCTGATAAAAATAGAGGGTATCGTTATATTCTTGTAGTGATTGACTGCTATTCCAAGTACGTATGGACCAAACCTATTAAAAATAAAGCAGCTGTAGAAGTTACCAAGGCTATGCAGACTATTATTCAAGAAGCAAATTATTCACCGAGAAATTTACAGACCGATAATGGTACTGAATTCTATAACAGAAAGTTCTCCGCATTAATGAAGCGGCACGAAATTAATCATTATTCTACGTATAGCACAAAAAAAGCAGCAATTGTTGAGCGAGTAATCCGCACATTAAAAAATTGGTTGTATAAAGAATTCTCAGCTATGGGTAAATATAAATGGCTCGATATCCTACCAAACGTTACAAAAAGTTACAATGACAAAGTCCATCGTACAACTGGCAGAAAGCCCATTGATGTCAAACCAACTACACATTTAAACGTATATAATTATATTAAGATTGCTCTGAAACCGAAATTTCATCTCGGTGATATAGTTCGTATTAGCAAGTATAAAGGTGTATTTGATAAAGGGTTTACAGTTTACACCGAACTTTTCAACAGAACTTTTTAAAATTACCAAAATAAACATAACAAATCCCACAACTTACCTGATAGAAGACTTGTTTGGACACCCAATCAAGGGATGTTTTTATGAAATGGAGCTACTAAAAGCAAAATACCCCGATGTGTATCTAGTTGAAAATGTATTAAAGAAGAAAGGAAATAAAGTGCTGGTAAAGTGGCTGGGGCTATCTATAGAACACAATTCGTGGGTTGATATAGCTTCTATTGTTTAAAATTGTCATTAACTAGAAAAATATATTAATGTATCATTATATAGTTATGTCGATTGAAATATTTTAATATGTGTCACAAATGAATAATAAAATGAATATACTTTATTAATATTTATTTAATTTATTTCCTTCATTTTAAATTGTAAAAAAATTAAAAATAATCATTTTTTTTTTTTTTTTTTTTGTTTTTTTTTTTTTTGTATAATTTTAAAAGTTTTCTACAAAATAATATGTTATTACAATACTAAAAATATATTTACAGTTTATGGTTATAATATATATTACATACACACATACACAAATAATATAATTTATTTATAATTAAGACACCAACAGTCCCTATTATGGTGAGTCCAACTACTATAAAACACACCAATGCGATCACACAAGATGAGTGCCCCTGACATACATTTTATGCAAATGTTGTTCCAACAATTGTCCTCGTACTTACTACAGTACACGCATCGTTGTCTTAATTGTGGTTGGTCTGCTTTGCAAGCTTCACATACGTCTCGATATATACCAAAATTCGTTCTTTTGAGTATGGTAAGACAATTGCGACATTGTGTTTCATTTGGACAATTGTCTCGAAATTCTTTTTTCTGCACTGGGTTCTGAATTACACACTTTTTGCACAGTCCAGTGCATGGGTTGATAATTTGCTTCCTCCATGCAGTATAGCAATTATGGCAAATTCTTGAATTATTGTAACTATACGGTTGTACTGCTATTATTGGTTTTAATTTCCACTCTCTTGGTAGGACCATTGTATGCACTTCTGTTTTAAGACACGATTGTGTTACGTAAGAAGTTTGAATGCGTTCCTCTTGTGGTCACTCTTGGTTTAAATAGCTAATAGTAAACTTGACGCCATAGGAAGGGCGTCACCGTCACGAATTATAGAATATAAAACGGAGGAGGTTTAACATCAAATCAGTTGAGTTCCAACATTTAAAGATGGCTTATAGACGATTCCTCACTGAACTGGCAGAAAATGATATGGGTGCAATGGTGTTACACCGAGATGGTGTAAATCAAGAGCTTCAGGACTTGAATCAAGATGCTGTCCACCGGGAGGATCCCATCATCGTGGAAAATATCAATGTCGACCAAGAGGGTGCCGACTGGGGAGATGGCAACCTGGTTCCCGTCAGTGTAGATGAAGGTCTTGGGGATGATGTGGAAGACGAAGCGGGAGAGTTAGCCTTCTCCGGAAAAATATTAAACAATTATGATGATCGGCGGAGACTATATTGCACGTCAGCGTCTTTTGTCATAATCAGAACCAGGCCGGATGCAACCAAACACTTCCTGTGTGGGCTATGTTATATATCCTATACACGGATAGTGTCCGGACGTCACCAGCATGTAAATATTCACAAAACGACGACGTTGGATGGTGCAATGATAACGAAATGTAAATGTTGCAGCACAAACTTGGTGCAATTGCATCGAATTGAAGTATGTCATACATGTAATAATGTAAATAAAACAATTGCGTGAACGATACAACGTGTTTTACTAAATTAGATATTTATGGTAGTTATTTATAGTATGAGTATAAAATAGTACTGTTCTATATACAAATGTCAAGAAATTATTATGATATTAAGTGTTCACATGTTTTGGAGGGGGTAAATGTATAAAATGAAGTTCTTTGCTGCTGTTGCTCAGTTTGTATTGAGATGGAGACCGAACAACCTGTACAAGATAGTACCATCTCCTCAACTACTGGTGACTCCACAGTGATGGCTCCAACATGCTCTATAGACAGTGAGGTCATACAACATGCCAGTATCCCAAGTGACTGGTGGTCGATGGAGACGGCGTCCAATTCTCGTGCTTCTTCACCGTCGGCTTGGTCAATAGAGACGGTTCCTAATTCTAGGCCATCATCTCCAACGGATTCAACTGTGTCCAACCTCACAGATGACCAAGTATTGGAACCAGAAGAAGATGATTCGTTATAATTAGTATTTATTAATGTAAATTTATATTTCATTTTATTTTTAAGTTTAATTGTATATATTTTTTAATTAATAAAGATATTTGTGCCACCCTGTATATTACAAGTTGTGAAAATTAGTAAATCATATAAATATTAAAACAAATGAACATATGAATGATTTTATTAAAAAGTATTTTGAAAAAAAATGGTTATCTTTTATTTATTATTATTTAAATTAAATTAAAATATCTCAAGATATAAACTGATTCAAAATAATACAGTTCTAAATGTATAAAGCCGATAGCTTGGGTTGATTTTATAGCCTAAGGCCCTGCGACCCTGTCTGGTCAATACGGATCGATGAGCAGGTAGTTTTTTTGTTGAAATTATGAAATAGACCTAACTCTTTCGGGACGTTCGAATAGCCGAGCGGGCAAACACGCGTCGATCTTGAGGCCACTCAGAAGACCACGAGATCGAATCTCGGACGCCCCCCGGAGAAAGGAGGTGGTGGATCTCCGGTTTTTTTTTTAAATTTGACCTTTGACCTTTCCTAATTAACCATTAATTTGGATTTTCATGTGTTTTAAATTCGATTTTTTTAATTTTTTTTTTTTTTTTTTTTTTTATATTGTTATTAACCTACCTAACCTAAATACTTTTTTTTGATATGAGGGTAATTTTTGAGTTAGACAAGTTTGTAATTTTATTAAAGTTTTTATTAATTTTTATTATTAAGAAAAATGTTTTAAACTCTTTATTTATTTAAATTAATTAACCTTTACATTATGTGTTTATTTACAATTACATAATCTAATTATTCATGTCAAACAAGTACTCATAATATGCACAATTAATTAATTACATGTGGTGTATTTATTTTATTAACTAATTAATTTTTTTAACATTTTTTATTCACTTTTTAAAATTTGTTTTAAACTTTTTTATATTTATTTTTTATGTACAATTACTTACTACTAATAAAAGACAAGTTTGTAATTTTATTAAAGTTTTTATTATTAAGAAAAATGTTTTAAACTTTTTATTTATTTAAATTAATTAACCTTTACATTATGTGTTTATTTACAATTACATAATCTAATTATTCATGTCAAACATGTACTCATAATATGCACAATTAATTAATTACATGTGGTGTATTTATTTTATTAACTAATTAATTTTTTTAACATTTTTTATTCACTTTTTAAAATTTGTTTTAAACTTTTTTATATTTATTTTGTATGTACAATTACTTACTACTAATAAAAGACAAGTCTGTAATTTTATTAAAGTTTTTATTATTAAGAAAAATGTTTTAAACTCTTTATTTATTTAAATTAATTAACCTTTACATTATGTGTTTATTTACAATTACATAATCTAATTATTCATGTCAAACATGTACTCATAATATGCACAATTAATTAATTACATGTGGTGTATTTATTTTATTAACTAATTAATTTTTTTAACATTTTTTATTCACTTTTTAAAATTTGTTTTAAACTTTTTTATATTTATTTTTTATGTACAATTACTTACTACTAATAAAAGACAAGTTTGTAATTTTATTAAAGTTTTTATTATTAAGAAAAATGTTTTAAACTCTTTATTTATTTAAATTAATTAACCTTTACATTATGTGTTTATTTACAATTACATAATCTAATTATTCATGTCAAACATGTACTCATAATATGCACAATTAATTAATTACATGTGGTGTATTTATTTTATTAACTAATTAATTTTTTTAACATATTTTATTTAAAATTTTTTTATTTACTCTTTAAAATTTGTTTTAAACTTTTTTTATATTTATTTTTTATGTACAATTACTTACTACTAATAAACTAACTACAAATATTTACAATGACTTAACCTAACTTTTTTTTCTTCTTTACAATTACTTAACCTAATTATTCATTTATACGCTAATTTAATATATACAAATACTTATACTAATCAATATTTTTTTTTTACATTTATACGTATAAAAAAATTTATATATATTTTTTTTTATATTTTTTTTTCACTTTTTTTTTATGTACAATACTTATTATTAATAAACTAACTACATATATTTACAATGACTTAACCTAACTTAATAACTAGAAAAAAACTGCATAACAAAGCCTCTCCACCATGTGTGTTGTACAAGCCTTACCGCCCGACTCTACTTAGACCCGATTCAATTGCTCTCAACGCCCTTTCGGCTTTCTCCAAAGCGACGCGGCGCCCAGCTATTTCGGCTAACTCATGGTTAGCCTGGCGAATGGCTTCAGCTAATCTTGCGTTAACCTCAATTTCACGGTCCGCATCACCTTGGGTTGCTGCCACTTTCTCCTGATATTCTGTCTTAGCCGCAGAATAGAAATTTAAGAATTTGTTTAAAATATTTCTATTCTCAGGCTGAGACAGAAATACATCCGGCTCTGAATCTGAAGAATCCTGGGCCGGCTCTAGAATAGGTAGTGGTGGTGATAGCGCCACCTGTGGAACCGACTCAACTTCTGAGGGATGTTGAATCGGTTCTGCAAGTGGCTGCGACACCACCAGAGGAAGTGTTGGAACCACCACATTAGAACAACTCGGTTGTTCTAATGTGCTGCTACCACTTAAAGGCGTCGGTAATATTGCATTAGAGCAACTAGGTTGTTCTAACGGAATATTATCAGGTAAAGAAACCGAAACAGACCTTTTTGCTGGTGCCTTTTTACCTCTCTTGCCCTTAACAATTTTGAAAACCTGTTCAACAGGTGTTGGTGGTGTTGCGGGCGTAAGAGGGGTAAGAGGCGTTGGCATAGCGGTCTGTAAATCGATTATATTTTGGATTGCATTGTCCTCCTCAGTCTTCGGCCCCAATTTAATTATTTCAACAGTTACTGGGGTCGGATTCCGAGAAGGACGACGCATTCCTTGTTTCGGTTTCTTTACAGCCTTTCTCTGTCTACTTCCTAGCGAAGCCGATGATGACGATTTTATCCTTTGAATTATGATTTTGTCGATCTTTGGTTTTTTTCACAAAATCGTCATCAGAGTCGTCGCTATCTACAAGCGACACCGTGGGTAGGTGTTGAGAGTCAGAGAAATTATTATTATGATGTCCACCCTGACCACCTGAGCCGGAATGTAAAGATTTACTTTTAAGTATTTGATTTCTCAAAAGTAACACCTCACCTTCCGCTTCAAGGTTATCTTGAATTTGCTGTACTGCATTTTGGTCGACGATGGCATCGAAATTGATTCCGGCGCCATCCTCGGGCAAATGCAATACAGGATATTCCGTGTCAGGGTGGTCAATCGCGTGCGTCCGTTGGTAGCCAAAATACGCCTGTTGAAGCTGTACTTCACCATTATTAGAGGCTTGCGAGATGGCCTCATATATATTGTTTTCCGCCGGGATTACAACATCTTGCAAAATATTTATTCCGCTGGTAGTTGGCCCCGGCGGTGTTGCAACGTTCGCCGAACCCTCACCCACGCTGGTTGCGGCATTATTTGCATGTTGCTGTTGCACTACAGTACCAGCTTCTGTGGGTGCTTCAACAATATTGCTGACAATAGGGTCCGGCACAAAATTTTGCAAATAGGCCATCAAATTTAAACCTACTAATGCAGGTGATGTACCCTCCAACGGGCGTTTGCGACTACCACCGGCCGCATTCTTCTTTAGGTGTCTTACCATTTTCACAAAACGAACACAAAAACGATTGAACACAAAAAAACAATTACAAAAATGCGAAAACGGAGCACTTTTTGTGGCACTTGTACACACGACGAAAGTTGAAGGTGGAAAGAATTTTTGTAGCATCTCAAAGAAGCTCTAGACCACTATCGCCCCTCCACATCTGTCACTACCAGAGAGGTTGGGGTGGTCAACTTCTTTCTCATTGGTCGATATAATATCACGCCACCAATGCTCGCTTTCTATTGGTTGAAGGAAACCCACGCCACTACGTAACGGAGAGCATTATACGATTGTGGCGCCAAGCCACGTCGTGCCAACTGATGTAATTACATCCATGACTATGAAATGACGCCAACATTGTTGCCACGTAACCCAAGCCAAATACCACACGATACAAACTTAGTAGAGTCGACGCCAGCATTGTTGTCACATAACCTAAATTAATCTGTACATCATTGAAACTAAACACAAATTTAACAAAGAAGGTGTGCTTATCCTTGCAGCCATATTACAATACCCAGCCACATAATAAAGCGATGCATTATTTTAAATTGTCATTTTGTGGTAATAATTAACAACAATTCAAATTCAAATTGAAATTTATTAACCAATTATTATTACATTTTAGTTACATAATTAATTTTAACCTTAACCTAAAATTGTACAATTGTCAAAAAATGTCTTACATACAATATTTGATAAGTATACAGTTAAACTAAGAATTTAATTTATAATGTATTTGTTGAAATCAGTATGAGTTCTCCTATATATATATATTTTATTAAACACATTTTCCAAAAAGAATAATAATATTCGTAAAGTACACAACTTAACTTAGTTTTAGACCCTTGCATTGAAAAAATAATGTTTCAATAAGTTTTTCAGTGAAGTATTTTTATTCTTGACTTAACTCAGCTATGGCTGCGAGTAATTTATCCAACTTTTCGTTTTTTACAGAACAATTTTCAACTTCATTTATGGCTGACATTAACCAGCGTATGTTTTGTTCAGGTTCGTCCTGAAAGAATTGTACATCAGAATGCCCCCACGGTAATGTCTTAGTTGTATTGGGAATAACGAATCGCTTATCGTCATACTGGCTCAAAGCCACTTTGTTCTTTACTTCGGTATATATATCATGCAAATAGCTTCTAAACGTATTCATCTTTCTAAATATCAAACCTCCTCGTTCAACGATTTGCTTATAGTCGTCTATTGATAACTCTTTTTGAATGACGGATCTTTTTACACCTTTAGCTTTTTTTAATTCATTTGCCACAGATTGTACACAATATGCCTTCGCGCCTGTTCCGTAAAAACTAATTATTGGGTCCGCGGGGAATTCGTCTTTAAAATTACCTAAAATTGACACACCCTTAGGTACATTAAATATATTTCCCACTTGATAGTTTGAAGTATCGAACTTGTCGGGATTGTCTATTATAAAATCGTAGAAGTTATCTGTAAAAATTTTAATAATTAATGAATCAGTGTCTGTATATAATAAAGCCGCGTTCTCACCAAACTGACTTTTAATTATGTTATAGAAAAAATTGTATAGTACCGTCTTGGATAATTCCAATATACAAAATCCTACATAGATTGGTTTATTGTAAAGTACCTTTTGTCTACCCATATGAATAGCCACGAAATCCTCGGTAAATATTGAACATGTTTTAAAGTTTGGGCGAGATATTAGTGCATTTGCACCTTTACTACGCCTGATACTCTCCCAGTGAGTAACCAGCTTTATGTCGGATCTGTTATCAATATTTTCCATTGTTTTACCGTATATGGAATTATTCATTAATTTGTATTGGTCTCTTTCAAATTTATTTGTTGCGTTATTTCGTAAAAGAGTATTAAGGTTAATGTAATTTTGCAGCCAAGCCGATTGATTGAATTTAAGAATTCTATGTGTTTTTAAAACCACTAAACCATTATTAACAGCCTGCTTTAAATTTAAATAATGTACGATATATTTGTTTTTGTCGTTTAAATTTGGTATTAACTTCGCTAATTTTGATTTTGATTTGGGTGGAACAATATTTTCGACTAAAAATGGGAGGTCCGAGTGCAAATCGTGCAAATGTTGTGGATAATGTATATCTACCTCTAAAACATATCCGTGGGGGTCATCCTCCAAAATACTCATAATATCTAATTCGTCAATTTCCGCTTTGGACAGCCATTGAAATCCCCCCGTTGGTAAACATTGACTCATTGAATATCCGTACAAATTCGTTGCATCGAGGTAAGTTATGAATGATGATGGCTCGTTGGGATCGTAATTGGGTAGAAATTTATTATTTGCAATATGCTTTCTTTCTGAGCACTGACTTAAGCCGCCCCGTATCCCTTTTTTAAAAAAATTGAATCATATCGATTTCAGTTAATAATTGTAACTTCACCCCTGTTAATTTTAACATAGCATCCCACGATAAACCTGGAGCTGTATAGTATTGAGCTGGATCCAGTTTGTATTTATCCAAACAAATTTCACGAAAGTTTTCAAATATATCGCATAAAAGAAGCACATCTGATTTTAAATAAAGATCTGAATAATCCCCCAAGTTTTTACATTCAAATAAATTCCACACATCATTAGCACGTTGATAATCCGCAATCGATATGTGTTCATTGTTTAAATTATCAAAAAATTCCTCTTTGGCTGGTAATTCCAATTTATTTAATTTTTCTAAACTGTCCAAAAAACTATATGGAAACACACCCTTCTGTCTCATTAAATTGAATTTGGCATTATCGTTATAGAAACTTCGTGTTACCACCAACTGGTTATCATCTAAACTCACACCCAAATTTTGTAATGATGCAGACAAGAACTTGAAACTATCGATAAATCGTAGTTGTAAAAATTTTTTCTTTGTTTCACCCTTCTTATTTACATAATCGTGCATATAAATGTGTTTCGTAAAGGATATATATTTTTCTTTGTTTTGTGCTATTACATCAACCTTGTCTCGGTGTTTACACAGCTCTTTCACGAATAGGTGATTATCGTAATTACTTAACCCGTGGAATATAATAGGTGTAAATTTGGGTAATTTATAATTTAAATTGCAGATGGAATGTGCAGCACCAAAACGCACTTTACCCGTTAAGTGACAATGGTTTCTTACTTTTACATCCTCTCTTTCGAAAGGCTTATTACATATACCGCATGTGGTTGCATTTTGGTAGTCTTGGCTTTCTTGCGGTGTAAGAGGAGCCATTGGGACTATGTTTTTCATATGTTGATTATATATATTCCTTAAATCAGCCTCTATACGTGATACAAATACTTCGGCCGCATCAGCACCTCGGTACAGCTCAAACTTAGATAGAGAATTGTCAAAAGAACATTTTATGAAATATGCGAATGAGTAAGGGTCATGTTTAAAAGTTTTATTTGTGAAAGAACGTTCGGGGTTTGGTTCGCAAGTATTGATAGGTTTTAAAATCGATTCAAAATCAGCATATACTACAAATGGCACTTGCATTTGTCTTTCGAAATTCTCAAATTTTAATATATTTTCTGCAACTTCCTTTCCGAATTTATCTACCCGTATTTTTGTTGTTGGCGTTGTGGTGTAAATGTGATTACAATCGTTTCTCTGATGTTGAAATAGTTGACGTTCATTATTAAAATATAATAAGCAACCGTCACAAAAATGTTTTTTATGATCGCTACCGGAAATTTGGGTGGAAACTAACCTAGATATATCTTTTATCCAACAGTAGTGACTGTTGGCACAATCTTTATTGCAATGGTGATTATCATCATCACACTCGCTAGAGATCAATAATAAATTTATGTGTGTAGTGAGATGGGGTCATGCGTACAATTGCCGGTCTTCGATCTTCGGAGCAAAGCAGCGGTGGTCGGAGCCGGGGAATGGATGGGTGACCGTATCTCATTACATTACCGAGGATAGTGCAGCAGGCTAGATCGCCCTTGAGTGGCACAAGGCGACTAGTTACTGCCTATCTCTCCTGGGTTCGAGTCCCAGCTCCGGCAGATGGCAATGTCGGAGGGAATGGGTGTATGTGGTGTGTCCTGGTTAAGTGTCAGAATAGCTCTAAGCTAAACTTCGCCAGGACGTTAATATAAATAAGACGATAAAAAAAAAAAAAAAAAAAAAAAAAAAAAAAAAAAAAAAAAAAAAAAATACAGTTTTCTCCCCGAGTAACGCAAAGGTCCTACAACTTCATACTTTACTCTATTATTTTCAAATATCTGTTCTAACCCATATACGTTAATTGAAATGTTGTTCATTTCCTCAAACTTTGAAATATCTCGTAATTTTACTGGAGAACTCATACCTGTTACATTTAATACTGTTGAAAAATGCGGATATGACGCTGTGTCCGATGTATGACCATTTGCAGGGTATAATGCTGAAGTCACAGCCCAAAAAAAACAACTTTGATCCTGGTTTTCTACATTTATCACAGCTCCCTTATTTGAAATATATTTTGGTAATTTAATGTAGGATGAACCTCCCATAGGACTATACTTGTTGACATTGATTTCAAGAAATGTAATTCGTTCAAGAGCCCACCCTAAAAAATGAATAGTCGTTAATTATTATTCCCATATTTTGATAAATATTAACTTACCCGAATCACGTTCTTGAAACTCCGTAGTTTGCATAATCATAGAATCCACAAAGCTGTCCAAGATATTTCCTCAGATCCATGGATTCATCCAAAATTCTGTTACTGGTATTAAATGATTTCATCTCTACCAGATCCTGTGTAGGTAATATGTATCTTGCGAACGTTTCCATATTCACTTTAATGGCTTTATGTATTTTTAAAACTTCTTCCAATAGATTTAAAATTTTGGGTCTGATCTCGTTGAAGAACATTGTGTAGTCTATATGATTATTTTCACTGTGCACACGATACGTCACAATCCTGTTCCTGAAGGCACTTTGGACAATTTCCACACCATTCGTCATAGGAACACATGAACTTGTTCTATGTTGTAACGTTCTTTTATGTGACTTCATCTGAGACGTTGTTAGAGTCACATTACAGCAATTACATGTTTGCATGTTTGTTGATGTTGAAGGAAATGTGTCCGCTCTAAACTGCTTTGCTGGTGGAGATCCATCATGGCTTGGTTGTATACATGATTGCCTTTGATGACGTCGCAAATTGTCACCACGTGTAAAATTTTTACCACAATCAGTACACACATACATTTTCACTTTTTACTACTCTAGAACACTAGGCTACACAATGATCGCATGTTAACTCCTCTCCCGCTTTTATAGAGATATGATAGAACTCGCCCCACCATCTGCGTATGAGAATG
The DNA here is from genome assembly GCA_963680705.1 of Rhagium mordax. Lineage (NCBI taxonomy): Eukaryota > Metazoa > Arthropoda > Insecta > Coleoptera > Cerambycidae > Rhagium > Rhagium mordax. The sequence goes on along the minus strand of OY796661.1, from coordinate 28,280,331 downwards.
AAATGTGACAGTTAATTGCCTCCCACAACCATAATTACCTCCAACCATACTAATTACTATCATACACTTACATACTTGAAATACTTATTGATACATATGCTAATTACAATTACAATTGCATCACTCCAATTACCACCATAGTAGTTACATCAAGTCTAATTACCGACAATACTATAATTACCTCTATATTGTAATTACAATCTAATTACAGACATTACTCTTATTACCTCTATTGTAATTACAGTCTAATTACCGACAATACTCTAATTACCTCCATTGTAATTACAGTCTAATTACCGACAATGCTCTAATTACCCTAATTACCGACAATGCTCTAATTACCCTAATTACCGACAATGCTCTAATTACTCTAATTACCCCCCACCAGAAAAAAAAGTGGTGGGGGGAGACCGGGTTCCGGTATAAGTCTTCTACTGGCACGCTTAACGATGATGTTTATCTATACTTTTCAAAATTTGCTTCGGGACACCTTAAAATTGACCAAGATAATATTTTAAAGCAGACACACAAGACAAACAAATTTTATAAAATTCTAATATACAGGGTGTTTGGTTAACGCTGTGTCCAAGATAAGAATTGACTGAAAAAACTGGCATGCGTTTGACACCCTGTATAAAGATGTTTTTGTAACTTTATCTTAGAGTTAAATAGGTAAGATGAAAGCCAATTAAATTTTCCTTGAAACGCTAAAAACCCGGCACAAATCCATACATTTTTGACAGTTTTACAGCGTTGTAAATCTTGGTCAATTTTAAGGTGTCCCGAAGCAAATTTTGACGAGTATAGATTATTTGACAAATTTCTTAGTGCCTACATTAAAACTACTTTTACCCGATGTTAATTATTCAAATGAAATAGACAGTTGCATCAACTGGTACAAACAACATGAAGCTCCACTCATTATCCACATACAGTAAGAAATTATTTAAACGAAGCTTCGCCTTTGAAGTGGACTAGAAGACGTAGAATTGTTAAATGGCCACCTCGGTCCCCCGATTTAGCCCTTGATTGCTTTTTATGGGGCTATTTAAAATCAAAAGTGTATAGTAATCAACCAGACAATATTGCCCGTTTGAGAAATAGAAAAGCCGAAGAAATTCACAAAATAAGCCCTGAGGTCATACAAATGTCATCAAAGGCTTGCCGGGGCGACTGGCGGTCATTTCGAAGTCATTTAATTATAAAATAATTTAGCCATACATTTAAATGAATTGAAAATACATTCTCAATATAAATCAATATAGCAAAAATTATCTCAACGGAGTTTACATGACATTAACAAAATTTTACTGAATAGAGAATCAAAATCCCTATCGAACAAGGTGCACAACCTCCTTTCTAATATAAATTCTCGGGTGGCAGTCATAATTCAGAGGGGATGAATGCGGGGAGTTAAATTTACTGCCTGGATATTCCAAGGTTTTTTTAATTTTTCCATCATTTTAAAATTAAATTAAAATTCTAGCGGCAGGTTCATAACTAGCGACCTCAAAAACCTCGGGAACAATAAAATTCTCAAAAAGACAGTTCATGTAAAAACAATGACATTTGGTACAACCCTATACAACGAACAGTTCTTGTAATGAATGTTTCACTCTCATTAATTACATTATATTACTTCTTCATGATAAAATTAATAACAATTCAAATGTCTTTGTTTTGTTTATTCACAGAAATCGTTAAGTTTAATATTTTTACATTTTGTGTATTGTAATCACTGAACAGACATACGGAATATGTATTTTACTTTATTTCTTAAAAATAATTTAGTTCCACATGTTTATGTTGAGGTTTGATTCAAATGGTCTGTGTAGACTGTGTATTCTGTATTCTGGTATAGTACAATTTAAAAGTAAATATATTTTGTTGCAAAATAATTTGCCCGGAGATATAAATATACTAAATCAGATAGAAAATAGCCATTCTGGTTAGCTTTTGATTCGAATTCGTATGCATTATGTAGCTTGATAATAAGACATGCTTGTGCCTTTATTTAATGGCCAGGCATATTTTGGGATTAGAAAAAACACAAAATGTTTCATGTCTTTTTCTAGTCAAGTTAATTTATAATTCAAAAAAATTCAATGCGAAAATAAACTTCGACACTCATTTTTGACCATTGATTATTGATAATTTAGTTGAGACAAGGAAATAGGAAAGGTAGGTTAGATTAAATCATTACTACATTCTCTAACTATAGTTTGTAAACAAAACAGGACAATTTTATTACAACTAAATTGCCTTCTCCAAGCCTTTGAAATGGATTTCTAATAATAAACTTATTACTTGACCAGGAAGGAAAAGTTGTAATAACATTATGACGTCCCCTATTTCATTCTATCACAAAAATAAAATTGATACTGACGGTTCGAACTTTGAGGTTGTCCTTTGAGGAATGAAACTGATTCGGTAATTGAAAAACTTGAAACAATTTTTCTTCAGTCTAATTGCAGTAAATAATTTAATCGTGGTCAGTTCTTGTAAATAATAATTTTGTAAAATAAATAAAATTAAATTGACAGCAACGTTACTGCAAACACAAATGACGTTCAGGTAAAATAATGACTATACAAAAGGTGATTCCTTGATTTACTTAAGGACAAAGTCTGTATAAACATGTGTCTTAAAACATTTCATTTTTTTATTTCATCCCGTCCGGCAAGTACAACATTACAGTACTCATATGCGGCCGGGAAGTGAGGTATTACGGTACTAGAGACTGTAATGTACCGGAAGCCACCGGAAATTCTTTACGAACCAATCACAAACCGTTATTATACCTTTTGACAGTTATTTGACAAATAAGAATTAACCTTAAATAAAAAAATATTGTCAAAACTGTCAAATGTCAAATGATCTAAGAAAATAAACAAGTTTCAAATTATGCGAATAAACAATTAATGACGGGATGAAGTAAAATATTATTCGATACACGTCCGTTAGGTATTGTTTCAGTCTCGTTTAGATATTCTACTCTACTGTAACAAGTCACCTACCGTTACTATTTTGATATAATAAGAGAGTGAAAGCCAAAATACTTGGTTTATGTCGATACCACAAAAACAGTTTAGGATCACAATTAAATGTCGTTTTCCTTGTAAATATTAAAATTTGAGAGGTTTGACTTTATTCAATCCGAAAGAAAATTAAATGCGGAAAACAAGATAAAGTCAATTTATTTCCACGGTAAAAGCTGATCGTACATATGTATGAGTTCCAGCGCTATATATAGAACATCTGGAATAGATTAGGGTATATGTCACCCAAGAACGAACACTTCGTTGAATTAATATATGCATATCATTTCTTTCCAGATCGTATAAATTTGTCAGATTTTTTGTTTGTATTCCTCACGTATGGTACGTTTTCATCAAGTCGTAGTACACTTTTATATTTAGCTTTCACTCAGAATGATATTAGTGCTTTCCTTTAATTAAACCACTCGTTTCATATGAATGTATGTTGCTCTTTATTTTTACTGCCCCTTCATTAGATACCGTTCTACCCAGCCTGATCCAACATTAGTGTACAAAGAGAAACATCGTTAATAAATTGTATAATTTACTTCATAAATATAATTTCTTTGCCGGTGCGGTGTTTCGTAAGTAATTTTTATCATGACTGGAGAAAATTGAACAAACATTATTAATTACGAAAAGCATTACAGTCGCATGAATATTAAGCAACATTTCGTTAAAACAAGTTTTATGCGCTGGATAATTAAGATTGGCTTAATTTAAAGGTTGGTAAATTTTAAGTAGGCAAATAAAAAAGTAGAGCTGTAACAGTGTCCCCCGATATAATATAGGTATCTACATATAATATAATAGGTATCATCTTCAATACAGTATTTTTTTAAATGTCATTCATAATAAGTTCTGCTTAACTTAAAATATGATATTAGCAATGGGATTTTCTCCAACATGATTTGTAGACGATAATTTTATTTATAAGAATTTTTAAGTCCAATTTAGGATTTATTAAGATTATTCTTGAAGACGGTTGGAATCATTGATGTGACACCTCTTCTGAAGTAGTTTTCATTGGGGAACAAAACACCGAATTCTTAACACTCGTTGCGAAATTCACTGACTAAATTGACATAATCGATAATCATTTTCCGATGATATCATTGGTGAAACATGTGACGAGTGTTAAGAATTCAGTTTTGACTTTTACGTTTATTTAATTAAACATGTTAATTATTTTGTGATTGAAGTGTATTATCTTTTAATCATCTGTTCTGTTACATTCAAGGCTTGGGTAAAATTGCAACCTCGGAGTAAAATGCATTATTACTAGGCAATGTAATTCAAGAGACGCCTCGTCGGGGAGAACAATTTCAGGTTAATGTATTTATATAACAATAAGTTTATAATAGCACTAAAGTTGCGTCACGTTCTATTTTATCCGTAGGTACCTTACAAGAGCGAAGACGTAGTTCTTCTATTAAAAATAATAATTTTGTTTTGTATTTTATATACTCTCAATATTTCCAATTTTAAGTAGTAAAATTAAGCCTTACTTATACAAGTAATCCATTTTAAAAATCGCTAAGTATTAAAACAGTTTTGTACCCTATGACGTTTCTAGTTAGGTAATACCTCAGTAAACAAACAAAAATCAAATAAAGAAAGATGAAAAAAGGATCTAAGTATTTCTTCATAGCTGCAAAGGTTTTCGATTAAATATTTGTGAATATATCTCGGTAAAATAGGGTACGGACGGAGCAGTATACTCAGCCGTTGGTTGTTCAAATTGCATGCGCTTTTACAAAGAAAATATATTCTATAATAATTATTGGATCACAAAAAAATATTTTTAAAGAGGAAGGTTTCATCTATTATTTTCTTAATTAGAAAATGAAAAACAAACAATGTTTATGATTAACTTTAATGATGAGTTCAAAATTTCCGTAAAATATATTACCTCTAAAATTATTTACAAATAATGACATTTTACCTAATTATTATGGCTATTTTTAGGTTGAAACCAATCTCTTACCTCTGCAAACTTTTTTTTTATTTCATCACATCTAGTTACAATATTCTCTGTAAATAACACCAGTGCTAACTCCTATATAAATCGTATGGGAGATATAAAACTTCCTAGACTAAACGATTTAAATAGTAGTTTTGACTGTGTGCACATGCGTTATGGGCGTAATTTCAGCTTTTTAACTGGGGTGGCAAAGCGTACTAGGTCCGGGGGTCTGGGGGGTATGAAATGCCCCCACATGTAAAGGGGTATGCTCTCTCTGAAAATTTTAAAAAACTAGCATTAAATTGTTAGTTTTTAAAGCTTTTTTAGACTATTTTTACTACAAAATAATTCTCTAACATTCTCTATTTACCCTAAAATATTCACTGTTAATTACTTTAATTAATAGCCAAACTATTTGTAAAACCACTTCCGGACGCGACGTCGCTCATTCTCGTTCTTTACGCATCTATTTTATTACGTCACACCTGCTACTCCACTATTTCTATTTAACATTATAATATACAAGTACCAATAAACATTTTATTATTTTGCGCTAAGGCTTGATTAATAATGAATCAAGAAAGTGCCGTGCTTATTTTACAATTGTTTGTAAATTATTGATATTTTTACTTCGAAATTCTGGGGTGGCAAAATACTGGATTTGACAATTCTGGGGTAGCAACTGCCACCCCCGAATTACGCCACTGTTCATTAATGGTAGCGGAAGGGCTTAACATTAATGTACAGCTAATTCTTTTGAACCACATTTTATAGGAAAATTCTTGTTCTTGCGCAAAAAGAGTTAAGGACATTATTTGTGGAAAAATACATAAAATTTAAAGAAACTGTAATCCAATTTGTCTTAAAATTCCTATAAACAAGAAATAATTTTTCGTTTTCAAATATTTTCAATAAGCTATAGGTTAGGTACGCGAAAATTATATTTAATCTTAATTTTTTAACGAAATCTATTTTTACTCAAATTTTCTGCGGTTTAGTCTGTTTTTAGGTTGAAATCCTTGGTTAATGGGTTACTGTATAACATCGGCATTTTTTTTATCTCTGGTGCATTTTATGGACCTTGTGGTATTTGGCAAATAGTACATGATTTAAAATTTCTGCATGATGATATAAACAGTTATTTTATTATTAAAATATTATTAGTAGTATTATATCGCATGTATGCTGAGTGGGTTTAGCACCGATTGATATCACCCTCACTTTGTGAAATTCAAATAATTCGGTTTTAGTTTCCACCCGATATAAAGTAAAAATCCATACTTTAATTCAGAGATGTACAAGTTCCTCGTTAATAACTCTCAATCCGCATCAACCTCGTTAGTATTTCCGTTTCATATCAATGAAATCTCAACGTGCAATCAGAATTTCCCTATAACTAACTTCATATACCTAAATTTCTATTCCTCCCGAGAATCAACAACTTCGCCTCTGGGACAGTAGTAAATCCCAATATAAATTCATTGGAAATTCATGGTAGGTATATCTTTTACTATGGTTGGAAAAAAGATTCGAATCCGAATTAATCCACAGCCAATATGCGTAGGGTGTTTGCTGTGATCGATTTCTTGCTTTTATACATCTACTAACAATGTGTTTCTTAGTTCAAAATATTGTAGCTAATTGAGCCTTTGACCTTGGAGAATCGCTTTGGCTCGTCCTGTATATTCGAAAATAATTTCCGGTTAGACTCGTTTATCTAGTTTACTTACGTTTTTAAATCAAATTTTTAGCTATCATAGAACTCGAGATATCTAAGTTGGACGCACTATTGCCCCACCTTGTATAATAATTTATTTTAAAATGTCAATTAAAAACGAAAAATTTAAAAATAAAGAATAGTTAGAAACTTCCTTATTAAGATGTCAAAGAAGTAAGAAGTGAATATTAAGTAGTAGTCTGTTCGGTTTCCACGTCAATCCCCAAAATGCGTACGAAATGGTCTTGAATAAATTTGTTGTCTCTTCATACATGTCAACAAGCTCTTGATTGTTGAAATCACAACCTGAATAAACACAACTGAAACAATACTCCCGCATGACTTGCTAAACTTACGTAACGTGTGAACTGAATTGTCGAACTTCCGGTTAGGATAACAGTTGTATTAAAAATTACCACATCAGGATTATTTCCAGGTCGGCTTATTTTTTAAAACGTTCTAATAATATGTTAGTATACAACCTATACTAGTTAAGAAGTTATGGAAGAAATGAAAAGAAACGTTTTAAAATATTACTAAAATAGTAGTAGTTCAAAATAATAATGAGCAAATCAAAGAAAATTGTGTTTCATCCTAACACTAATCAAACTGAATTAATTTCAATACTTTAATTACTCTATCCGTAGGATGTGTGTTGTGTTAAATAAACAAAAACTATCAAGTTTTCATAATTTCCGAATAATTTATGTCGTGATGCTTAATGAAGCAGCAAATTAATTAAATAAGAAGCAATTTCCTCAAATAATATACTTATCAACGCCCCCGTATAGGTTCAGCATTAAAACAATTAGGCCAGGAAACGACTTCCCCAGCCTTCCGCTGCTGTCACCCTTCACCCTCCCCCGTTGTTTAAGTCATCATTATTTTCTTTGTTCCAGGGATTCACCGTGGCTCTCTTCTACTGCTTTTTGAATACCGAGGTACAAAACACCGTACGTCATCACTTCGAGACTTGGAAAACAAGACGGTCCCTAGGGCCGAGCCGTCTGCGTTCCGGCAGTCGGAGCAAGGATTGGTCACCGCGCTCTAGAACCGAAAGTATACGGTAAGCTTTTTATGCGACGTCTGACACAAAATCTGAATCAGCAAGCTTTCGTTTTAAAACGTATCGATATATCGATCCAGTTATAGTTATGTTCCCTGTCGTATTTATAAATAAAACTTGTAAGTTAGTGAAGGAAAATGTGCTAAAACATCTGAAGAGGCCAATTCGGCGCTCCTGTTACTTTTGAGTACTCTTTGTTGTTTTATGTTTTTGCTTTTGATGCTGAAAATGTAGCTTCTATACTGAGAGGCGGTTACAACATTGAATTTTATGAAGTAATGGATGAAAACTCATTTAAGACTAAAAGCACTTAGTACAACTTATCTATATAACATGGCCTTTTTCGATTTAAAATAAAGTTGTAAGACGTTTTTGTTAAAGGGACTGCCAAGTAATAAATTGCCTACCAACAAACACAAAAGTGTATGGCACGTGCATCGGTAGTTGTGGGTTCAATACTTTAAACATCCCTGATAACTTTTTGGCTTCCGAAATCCTGTGTAAAAAAGAATTAATAAAATTTTTTACACGTACATAGATGTAGGCTGTTTCAATTGTTACCATAATGATTGTACTAGTTGATACAGGGAAGTGAAATTTCCAAATTCAATCCATCCAATTACAACGTGTGCTCAAAAGATAGAAAGTCAAACACAGATATAATCGTATTATTTTTAAAGCGAAATAAAAATGATATTCAATAAACACTAGCATTATTTCTTAAAACGAATATGTTTTAAATGAATAACTGTTGTTTCTGTATTTGTGAAAAAAGCTGCAAAAAGGTCAAAATTAAAGATGTCTGCTGCTAGTAATAGACGTGAGTACTTACTTATGTTGTACAAAAATGTCTGTCATATGGTGGGCCAAAGCAGAATACACCCTACACCTTTTTGACTTTACATAAACACGTTTAATAAAGAGCAAGATTTCAAGTCTTACAAAAAGTTTGAAAATAGTACATTAAACTTTCCCAAAAACTTCTTTTTTATTTTTTTTATTTACTTTTTTAAGAGAATAATAAATAAAATCATTAAATATAGGGATGTACTTATTTGACCCACTCATATTAACGTTAGTATATCTTTATTATCGGTAAGACGAATGCAATATTATTAGCAAAATTTAGCATTTCTAGTACATCTTAGCATCCTAGTTCATGGTAGTTTAGGGAATTATTTATTGAATAATCCATAGGTTTAGTCGATTTACTAATTGAAATTATCATAGAGCAAAATCAGCTTGATTACAACAGTCGCTGTGTGAGTAATTATAATAGACATGTATCTATGTCAGAACAGATGCACTTATTTAAACCAAATTAATTACATTATAGTTGAGAAAATAGCGCAGATGAATCTGGTTATACAAGTTGCCTACCACATCAGGATTTTGAGAAAGTTGCAGTTAAATATGCGAAAATGCCATTTTCACACTTTGCATAGAGCATATTTAACTTGGACGTGACTAAGTGCTGTGAGCGGGAAGAAGAACGTATTTGACCCAGCAAGTACGAAAAAGATGAAAGAGATATTATGTACGAATAAGGAATTTTTCCCTTTTTAGAAATTTCCTTGCCTGCTCAATAAAGCATAAGAAATATTTTATGCGGGTGTGTTTTAAATTATTTTCACCATTTATACAAGTTTTTCACGGGAATATTAATTTTCAAAATGGCGGATTAAATATGGCCCATTAACAATGTTGATATGTTCAATAGATCATACCATGACTTTGTATATTAATGTTATTTTGATTACTAACAGAATAACTCATATGATCACGGGCTTTATCAGGTTATTATATATAAGAAATTACACCAAGTCCAACATAATTTTGAACGTATGTAATATAACACCACATAACTTTGTACACATAAACCGAAAACCCATAAACCAAATACTTATCAACTCTAAACCCATAAATAATCCCAATGGTTTATGAATTTAGAGTTTATGAGTATCGGTAATATGGACTCTAAGTTTATGAGGTTTTAAGTATACGAGTTATGTTTATAGAATATAGATTATGAGTTTACGGGTATCAAGTTTATGTGCTTGTTAGTTTTGGTTTATGCTTTCAAGGACCATCAGTTTTACTTTTGTATGTTTCTTTCTGCTTTAAGTGTTCTGTTTTGATCGGCTTTGTGTTTAAGTGGGGTCTGATTTATGTCTTCTGAGTTTCCTTCTTCAATATCGAAAAACGTACAAAAAGTTATGCGATGATCTTGTAGAAAAAGTAAAAGGAGTACCACTCAGTGGGTCATATTAAATTTGCCGTAATGGAATTTGATATTATAAATTCAACTTCTTTGTTATAGACCTGATAATTCCCTAACCTGACCTTCGAATGTGATTTTATATCAAACATATAAAATTTTTTTGAAAAAGAATGGAAAATTCCCTCTTATGTTGTATCCTATAATTTGTTGAGTGAGGAAGGAAATTTTTATATTTGTATGTAGTTTTCTTGTTAGTTTAACATTTCCATACTTGTTATATCAACTGCTGTGTAACATCTCTGTTCATCGAGATGGTTTTCTCAAAATCCTGACGTGCTCGACAATTTTTACGGTCAGATTTGTAATTAACGTTAAAAGATCTACCAGAAACCACTCTCACTATCGCCGGACCTGGCACATGTAGACCAATATTATTTTTGGCTAAAAAGACTTAAAGTGATGAAAATTAATAATTATTGATAAACTAAGTTCAGATAAATTGGTGAACGTAGACTAGTTTTTAGTCTATGAGGCATTGCAGTCCTAGAGGAATACAGAATTTGTCAAACTACACTGTTTGGTATTACATGTGTAGAAATTTCCTAGCTCAGGCCCATTGGCGATCCATTATTATCAAGTAATATTAGTGAAAATATCTGTTCAACCAAACAACTTTTATTCTTATCCTTGTCTATCATCAGCGTTCATTAATCATTATGCTCGTGATAGATACGTACGAATCGTTAAAAATGTGTCGACCTATTTTTTTCTAAACATACATTTTTCAGATTTGCAGTTTAATGACGAAACATAAGCGTAAGCTGTGAGAAAACATTTTCATGGAAACGCGGTCGTTTGTAAGTTTTAATATTTAAGTCAACCTGCAATAAAATTACGCAGTATACAGGGCAAAAGTTGAAATAAAGATCGAACTCTAGAAGCGACATAAATCGAAAGGGATACATGATCAGAATGTGACTGGCAAATCACTGTATTCTAAATCTTCCTGTCTCAAATAATCCTCCAAATTTAAATGCATCACGTAACATCCGAACACGGGTATAACAAAATAGAATGGATGTTAGTTTTTTTCTACGTTACGTGTTTTGATGTAAGTGTTTGAGTAAGCCTAATACATCTCAATTTTAAATTAAACATTTGTAAATATTTTTTCCTATATTTATTCGTTATTGATAACAAAAATCATGTGCATCAAATAATTTGTCAGTTTATTATATCTAGATTACTATATGGAGAAGTAATCTGTTAATAATCTTGGCCTTCTGTTATTCCCAGAGCCAGAGTACAAATAAATCTGATTATTTTATTCATATACAGCATTTATAAATGACTTTGATTTATACAAGCATAATAATAACAAACATATCCAAATTGATATACTTATATTGATGTTTCATCTCTAAACATGCTATTATTAAATTCATTGGACTATCTTTAATACATTATGAATATTGGATTAAAATTTATAAAATTCAAAACGTCTAAAAACAAATTATTAAAAAATTTTTTTAACGCACCACAAAATTCATTCATTATGGTCACCAACTAAAAAACGAAGTCCACAAGAAGATGTACATATTCTTTCACTATTAGTAGCTCATCAGGTGGACGATTAATCTCGCAAAACAAAGTTATTTACTTGAATTTACACTCATGTAACCTTAAGAAACAAATTTCTATAATTAATGCCGCCTACATTTTCATGCTTTCTTATAAAATACTCTACCTCTCTTTATTATTATTAATTGTAAATTAAAATATTTTTTCATTATGAAAAATTTTACTACACCTATGGTCTAATTTAGTCAGAATAAATTATTTCTTCAATTTGACATTATTTTTCTATAGGACGAAGCAAAACTCGAATCCATGATTTTTTTTAAATGGAAAACCCTATATTTTATATCAGCATTACAGAGGTTTTTTATAGTCTTATAATATAAGTTTCATTAAACATTTCCTATAGGTACCAAAATTTGCAATTTCCGAGATGTATAGTAAATGATATATTAAAATTTTTCATAATGAAAATATAATTTAATTTCTCTTCTTTTAAAAAGGATATTTCATGACAATTTTAACGTAAAAATGAGTCTATCTCTTAAAATACCTTATACATATAGACTAGCATTATTAGTAGATTATGAAAAATGAGCTGAGTCCAAATATGCAAAAATATATAAATATATTTGGTTCGACCTGCAATTATTTAATACTCTGTATTCTTCATAATAATTTAAGAACATGAACATTAAGATTGTCTATATTTTTGGTAAATAAAATTTGTTTCTGTTTCTTTTAATAAACGAGATATTGGACTTTTTCGCACTAATGGACCATCCCTATAGGTATATATTTGCCAATATGTCGACGGCTTATAGATATTTAACCGAAGATCCAGTGCCTTAATTCAGCTTTACCGTAAAATCATTGGCAAGCGTATAATACGTATACTCGTCAGACAGCTTAGACAAGGCACGGTAAAGATTGATAGTTGATATGACCTGGATTGACAAAGCAAGTCAGGAAAAGCCATTAGACGATGTCGTCGTTTCAGATTTCCATATTTTTTTAAATACTCATCAATATTACCGCAATCAGACTACTGCAAAGCTTGCAAATTCGTTTTTATAAGATGTGGCTGATCGAGGTGAACTTCGGTATAGCATCGCTATTTGATGAGATGAAGCTTGAAGAACAGGGATAAAAAATTTTGCAAGTGTGTGTCTTTGCTTAGATAAGACTGAATTTTAAATAGGGCGCGGGATAATATTGACAGCTTTATTTGATTACACAAAATATGGTATTTAAGAATTACTTATTAAGGTCGTTAAATTTAATGAATTTAAAACTAACCTGTCGTTTCTTTTGACAACTGTTTTGATTTTCGCATTTGAAGAAAATTAAACTCTAGTTTGTTTTAAACGCCAGTACATACTAAACAACGAATTCATAATGATAATATTTATAATTATAATAATAATATAATTAATTATCACGTAAACTCTAATAGATATTTAATAAAATTACATATTGCCCCAGCGCCTTCGCCATAAATTTAAATTTGAAGTGTGAGTACGAAAATCAAACATTTGATAGAGAAACAGACATGACAAAGAAACAACTTAAATTTGTATTTCAGGAATTTCTTATCTATCATAACTGATACCTATTTATGAATTGTAAGGCACAAGAAGTTTGCAATAAAAATGTAATGTCTCATCTTTCAAAAATAGACATAGACGCCTAATAGTCTGCAGCCTGATACAATTCTCATATTAATTTATTAGACATGAATTGGACTATTTATTACACGAACGTTTAAACTTTTTCTCGAGCACACCAAACTGCTTTATAACTCATCGAATTAATGACTGATTGTTTGCGGTCTGTGTTGTGACGTGAACCATTCTTATAACAACGATTTATTTGGGTGAAGTTCTCATACACAGAATGTCCTAATCATGGAATTGATTGATGAACAAAAACGCTTATGTCAAATATAAATGGATTTATCCCTTTCTAAAGGAAAAATACTGGGTATGTAAAGAACTGCCAATACTGCAGATGTCACGTGATGATTTCAACACGGATTAATTTTGAAAAATTAAGTAAAGAATAAAACACGTACCGTTAAAATAATTATAAACTATTCGCAGTTTTATATAATTATTAAGTATATTCATAACTATTGTTATAGTAATTAACTTGATCAACATAGAATACATTATGGACCAAACTTGCCAAGATTTGCCATGTGTTTTCTATAAATTTTACTGGACCCTTGGAGATTAATGCACAACCTTCCTAATAGCCTGGGCACCACAGTCTGTAAACACTTTACATCGGAACTAGCCTAGGTCCCCTTTGTTTGTTACTTGATCAAGCAGGATCTCGGCGGTTTCTTGAGGTATACTCGCAAGAAGCACAATTAATTGTGATCTGTTTGCAAGAAAATATTATAATAATTAGTAACACAGGGTGAGAGATTGCGGACGCAGTTACAGGCGCATATTTCAAAATTGTTGTTCCTTATCAATGTCGCGTAGCATAAAAAATATAAATTAGATCGGGTAGATGTGTAAGTTTTATGTTGTGCTTTCCTCCAATATTTCTTGTTCCCTGTTAAAAATGTTTAATATTTGTATGGAAGTGGTATAGTGTTAAAAAGCGCTCAATTGTTCTGTAATATACTTACTTACAGTATGATTTATTTCAACAAAGCTTCTCCAAGATAATATTTTCTTAAATAGATCACTATAATATATAATTTTACATTTCAGAATTAAGATTAAAATTCTATTTTCACATACATCTTACTAATTGATTTTTGAAGCGACGTTGCTGAGTTCTTCGTAAGAATGTGAAAATGTTGGTTAGGACATGGTGTAAGAAAGAAAGAAACGGAATACTCACATTGCGATTAATTAGAATAATAGGTATACCTATTTAGCAATTATGTACTCGAAAGACACAACCGCTAATTATTGACTACGCTTTTTGAAAATTATTAATTTTTTAAATGGACTTTTGAATTGGCGTGTTTACTGCTTACAATGTATATGTTATTAATGTTGCCTTAATCTAACTCTGGTAGAAACCATCGGTTGGGATGCCATATTCCTTTACACTTCCTTGAGTTTCTTCCTTATTAGGTACATTTCCTTACTTGTTTGCCAAAAATATATTTAGTTTTAGATACCTTGCTAAGAACGATTCCTGGTTTTGTGTCAAAACTAATAATTATAACTGTAGTAGATTTAGGCATGGTTATTATAGTAATCAATGGCTTTTTTATCATGCGTTCTTGTCCCACCTCTTAGTTATTAAGACCATCAAATTGATTTCGGAAAGGGTGGCGATTTACTGAATTTACAGAAAAAAGTTTTTCTTAAAAATATGTCTGACGGTCAACTTTTCAAATATTTCAATAAAATTTGGCAGAGGACATGATTTATCTCAAGTTAAGCTCTTAGTTGAACAAAGAATTTAAGTAATGACAAATTTTATAAAAATATTTAAAAAAATATTTGTCCGTTGGTCTATGTTGTGATGACTTTGACATTTTGACAGAATTCCCTAAATATATCTGCCGTGTTCAAAAATGTCAAAAATTGCAAATAAATGTGGCACAATTTAAACTATACTTGGATACCTTTTTAAATTAGACGCACTAATTAATAAGTTTCTAAATACTTGTCATTAGTACACTAAATACCTCTAAACAAGCCAAATTAATTTTGCATTATCCGCTGGTATATATCACAAAATAAAAGAACGTTTGAAGGGGTAATTTTTATAGTGTATTTGTAGACCCGCTGCAGTGAGTGAGATTGCCTTTATCGCATTTCACTTTCTAACTGACTGTATTAGACACCAAAGTTAAAACTAATTTCAAAAGTTAACTCAATCTTTTTACTGCTAAACAACCGATATTTTTCAAATTTCACATGCTCAAAAGTTATCTACCACCATTCAAAATTTAAAATAAATATCGTTAATATTACAGTGGATCTTTTATTTCAAAAGATACCCTAATGCAATAGGTGATCTATAAGCAGCCCTAGACCTACTAAGTAGGTACAAAAATAACAATAAATTAACCGTCATCAAAGCCATTGTTGTTTTTGTACCAAAATTTCAAGAGTTTTTGGTCTTAATATCTGAAGTTTAAAATTTTATTCTGCATGTTGCATGTTCATAACAGAAACACAGACTGGACCCTGGTACAGACGGAGGAGATCGAGGCGGAAATGAAGCTTCATTCAGCTAGCAATGGTTATGCACGCAGGCTCTAGATTTCAAGAAGCCCGTTCTTACGCTTTATGCATGAAAAGTGGTTAGTTAGATTTGTACTAATAAATAAGCAGTCTACATTATTTATGAATGTTATAAAAACTCTGTAACGCCTATATCTTGTAACTTAGTTTGCAATAGTTATTGTGATTTTCTGATTATTTGTTTTTTATTTCTCAGACCGTGTAGTTGTAGAAAACTCTTGACTCTTACTTTTTATTAGTCTTTGACAGTGCCAAATAATTAAAGAATTACTTAAGTATAAGATCCTACCTATTATAAATCAGATAGCAATATTTATTATTTTATCATAAAAGGAATGAGGCAGAGAAGAATGTTGGGAGAAAGGACACAAACATAAAAAACATAAATTAATAGTAACAAGAAAAATATATGCTTTAAAATCTCAAGAACTTGATAAAGTCGTTTTGAAAATATTTTTATTATTTATTACGTAGTTTCTAATTAATTACCGCCTAGATACCAAATTGTATGCTCTTTTGGTAGATAATTAAAGCCAACTTAACATATCACATAAAAAAACTGAAAATCTGAGGGCCTCCAGACATTTAGTGGTTCTCTGAATATATGTTAATAATTTTAAGATATTAACCTTAAGATAAAAATAAAAATTGCATATAACCAAAATCACTTGTTGCAAAATCGTTTAATAAAATACCAATAGAATCGAATTTATTTTCCAAGCTAAAGTAGTTAAAACAGAGTAAAATTTTTGCAATAAAAATTTGCGAAACTGTAATTACTTGTCAATTTCCACTTTATTTTATTTTATTACACTACAACTATAAGTTTCATTCTATTCGGACATTATCAAGTAGTAAACAGTTTACTACTTGATAATGTCCGAATAGGATGGAACTAGTTGTAGTGTAATAAAATAAACAGTTTACTACTTGATAATGTCCGAATAGGATGAAACTAGTTGTAGTGTAATAAAATAAAATAAAGCGGAAATTGACAAGTAATTTACAGTTTCGCAAATTTTTATTGCAAAAATTTTACTAGATTTCCACAAAGTAACTTCATCTTCAATCAACTGTTAGTTAAAACAGAACTAAATTGAAATGTCAAAAATATTTATATACAGCGTGGGGCTTCGAAAACGAAACAGGTGGATTTTCGAGTAGTTCAAATTGATTTTTTTTAAATACCTGACTGACTTGCCATTTAAAATTTTAGGGGTTGTAGTCAAGCACGTAGGGATGAAACGATTTTCAGATTAACTCTATTGTGTGTTTGAAAAGAAAATTGAACTACTCGAAAACCCGCCGGTTTGTTTCTAATGGTCCACACTGTATAAGTTCTACCAGATGATGGACGTATTTTTATATTTTATATGTATAGCTAAGTTAATTTATCGCCAAAGATATACCTTTTAATTTGTATTATCTATATATACTCGGTAGTGGATGCAATTCAGTGTGTGCGTGTGTATTATTCTAGTTTACTTCTGTTTAATTTACATATCTTATACAGATAATT
Organism: Rhagium mordax; assembly: GCA_963680705.1. NCBI lineage: Eukaryota > Metazoa > Arthropoda > Insecta > Coleoptera > Cerambycidae > Rhagium > Rhagium mordax. The sequence goes on along the minus strand of OY796661.1, from coordinate 28,263,003 downwards.
TTGTATGTTTGTACATCTACTTATACCTATAGGCATTATTTGTTTTGTTTTAGAAACGCACATTCCTGAACACTTTTTAAAATTTAAATTGTTTAGTTAATAAACTATCTAATCTTGTTAAAATCAAATATAATAAACTTATTATATATTTTGATATTCTGTTTTATTTTATTTATTATTTCGTGTTTGGAATTACTGAAGAATTGCCATATATTTTGTCAATAGTTTTCAATCGTGCGATCACTATACATGATTTTGAAATACAACCATCACAAAAAGCTAACATAAGTAAAGTGTGAGGATTTTCACAAAAACCATGCCAAAAACTATTTATTGTGAAAGTTAATTCGTTCATGAATAGAATAAAAATTCAGTAAAATGAGGTTTCGTTAATTTTTACAAAAATATTGTAAAATTCTACTCATCTAACAAGATCATATTCTAAGAGTTTTTGTTCACAACATATTTCGTAGGAGTGATATTTTTACAAGCTTTTATTTAACTTGCAATGTTAGTTTGTTTGTTTGTTTAGGTCAAATCTTGCAACTGAATTTTAAAATAGTTATCCCTAACCGATTGAGCTGAAATTTTGCATACACGTTTAGTTTGGATGACAATGCATGTTTAGCTAAGTGACGTCGTTCTAAATCCAATATGGCGGACTTCCAAAGATGGCGGACTAGTTATTTTTTATGCGCCCCCATGATATGGGTATCAATTAAAAGAGTTTGCTGAGAAGAATACGAAATATAAAATGACGTCACACTAAATTCAATATGGCGGACGCCCCAAGATGGCGGACTAGTTATTCTTTATGTACCCCCATGATATGGGTATCAATTAAAAGGGTTTGCTGAGAAGAATACGAAAAATAAAATGACATCACACTAAATTCAATATGGCGGACGCCCCAAGATGGCGGACAAAATTTTCTTATCTACCATCATAATATGGGTATTGGGTGTCAAATGAAAGGAATTGCTGAGAAGAATACGAAAAGAATACGAAAAAGCACTAAAAAGTAAAAAATAAATTAATAGTAAAAAAACATTTTTAAAAACAAGCTTTTATTTAAATGCTCTAAAAAGAAGAAAATAAATTTTAAATTCAGTCAATACCCATCAATGTATTACATAATACAATTTATATGATATAAAAGCTTGTCGCGAGATTTGCCTGTGTAAATAAACAAGAATACAATATTAAACTCTCGCGACAAGCTTTTATATCATATAAATTGTATAATGTAATAAATTGATGGGTTTGACTGAATTTAAAGTTTATTTTCTTCTTTTTAGAGCATTTAAATAAAAGCTTGTTTTTAAAAATATTTTTTTTCATTTTATAAATTATCGATACTGATGCAATGCTAATATTATTGTCCGCTCCTAACTGCCGAGTTGTACAATTTTATTAGGATTCTCAAGTCCTATCATGTTGATTCATCACTTTTAGTTGTTCAGTTTTGGTTTTGTAAATCATTCTAAAAATGAATGTTAAAAATAGTTCGTATTTACTTTTTTTAAATTTAGAGTCGTTGCCCTTACTGTTGATAGGTTCAGGATTTAAGTATCTTTCGTTAAAGATATTACGAGTACCTACATACCAATACTTACATCAGAATTTATTTATTTAGTTTCCACTTTCAGGTATTTATTTATTTAGTTTTCATTTTCTATTAAATTGGTGGTTCAATAATTCGTCAATATTCATTATATAATATAATATAATATATAATATATTTATTTACATCATCAAAGAAACATACAGGGTAATTTTAAAAACATCGGTTGCATGCAAATAAATAAAGGAAGAAATCCAATTATCGGTCTTAATAACAGGATTTGAATTTAATCGGTGTCTAAAGGCATACATTTTAAAATTGTTTTAAAATATGTATACACGACATATCCCTTTATTTCTTAATATACATCGCCCTGTATGTTTTTCGTTTTTAGTTCAGCATGAAATTGTCTTTCCAATTAATCTTTTTACAATTCTTTTCTTTATTTATTACATTTTTTGTTCGTTCCTTTGCAACACTGTAGTGAATCATCCTGTATAATTTAAATGAATTTTTTTAATTGCATCTTGACCACTTTCATATAAAAAAATGTTAATCTTTCAATAAAACAAACACCATTGAGACATCTTTAGTTTCTCTAATAAATGAAACGTTGAAATCGATCTTCCTGTCTTACTATTTTATATCTCGCCCTGCAGCATTTATGGGAGTCACGAAGAAGCTGATTATAATTTAATAAAATAAATGATCGTCACTTGTGTTATATTGCGAATTATTGAAAACAAAATAAAAACATTTTCCAAAAGTTGTTTGCGCTTTTCTACAAAGATTACTTTGTACACCATGCATGTATGAAATATGAGAAATTTAAAATTTATTGATAGTTACTTCTAATTTTGGCACTACAATAATATGATTCGTTAATTATAAATATTTAATGGATTCTATCGAATAACTAGTAAATATATGGATCATGTAACAACCATTCGACTCACCCGCCACAAACCATCCTACAAACGCACTGGTACATGTTGCCCTATCATTAATTTGCATCCTTTACCAACATTATGTTTGACGTGTGTAAATCCGTATTGACTTCCTGTATACCCTAGCGAAGCATGCAGGATGGATTAGTTATGATTACTGCTTTGTTTGGCACTTCGCCAATATCTCAAGCTATCAATTCCGACAAAGTACGACAGGGGCATATTGTGAAGACATGTAAAGGATGGTTAGAAATTGGAATGAAGAGAGGTAATCTCCATGAAAAAGGTCAAAATGTATACGTACAGGGTCATCACGCGAAAATGTCCTTTTTTGAAATAACTCAGCCATTTTCCATGTTATGACATAGATGTAAAGACATTCTGAACTAGTTTTTTCCACAGAATCTAAATTTTCAGTCAAAAAAACAATAACGAATCGCATTTCAGAAATACGACATAAAACTTTTTCTTTTAAATATTTAGATTTGATGATATTAAAATCTGACGATATTGAAATAACGTGACCGATTTTGTTAAATAAATTTTGAAAACAAAGAAAACATTAACCATAATGAGAAAATGATCTCTGAGAAACATAGAATGTTGATTTCATAGATTTAATTAACAAAAAAAATATTAATAAACACTAAAAAATTAAAAAATATTAACAAAAAATTAACAATGTTAAATATTATGTAAAAAGTATTATGTCGTATTTCTGAAATGCGATTCGTTATTGTTTTTTTGACTGAAAATTTAGATTCTGTGGAAAAAACTAGTTCAGAATGTCTTTACATCTATGTCATAACATGGAAAATGGCTGAGTTATTTCAAAAAAGGACATTTTCGCGTGATGACCCTGTACATATAAATATTTCTCTTAACGAGTTATTTGGGCAATTGCTGGAGGGTTTTAGGAAAATTTCAATTAGAAGTAGGGAATTGTAATAAGTGTAGGTACATACAATATTCTGGCATTTCCACTCTGCTTTTAAGTATAATATCTGTTTAGGCGACTATGCTCACATAGAGAATTTTTACAATTTCAAAATTTCCTTTTCGAAAAGTTCCTGCAAAACTTCATTTCGGAAATATTTGCAGGACATAAAAAAAATAATTTCAAAATAATTTTATATTAATCCCCTCAAATAACATTATTTTTAAAAATTTGTCTAAAATTCGGTAAATATACAGGATGTCCGAAAATTCCGCTGCCTCACTTTAACGGACGATTGGGTGTGAAAAAAAAATTACAAAAAGTTCATACGAATATAGGTTTACAAATGTCTCCTAAGTACGCTAAACCCTTTGAAGATGGCGCCCAAGAAGAAGATTTTGTTTAATTTCTTCAGAACCACTTTGAATCCAGATTATGTATTTTGGTATGTAAATTACCAACAACAAGTGCTATCTTAAACAACCAGCTTAAGTATCTACTTTAATATGCAGAGGCGTACCAACAGGTTGATCACTGAATTAATTTTTCCGTACTTTTTTTATTATGTCATTTTCAGGTATTTTACATTGACATTATGATTTTTTGGTTGGTTTAACGTTGAAAAGGTATTCTTTCAGCAATAGCAGCAATTTAATAGTAGTAAGAAATAACGAAAATAGTAACAATAAAACATTTCAAAAAATACTACAAGCCACATTAAATGCTGATAATTAATGACCCCCATTCATTTCAATACAGCCTTCTAAACGATATCTCATCAATGAAATAAATTTGAAAAATAGAAAAATTCCTTGAGAAACATGTAAATTTGGCAACGCTATTCTATGTAATTTGAGTTGTAGATTCCGAAAAACATAAAATATACTGGGTGATGCATTTAAAAAATCGAAGTTACACGCGCTTCCGGTGAAACCGGAAGTCCGCCATTTTGACTATATCTGCATGTCCATCCGAAATTAGGTCTAATATCTTTGTACCAAATTTCGTCTAAATCGGTTCATAATTGAAATAGATATAAGCATGACCCTAGTCTCGTGGCCACCCGGTATAATCATCAAGACCAATATTATACAAAATCAGTGAATAAAATATAAAGACGGTATAAGCTTTCAGACAAAATTCACTAGATGTTCTAGCAACATCTTAAGTACTCTACAATGAGATGTAGCAAAATTCGTATATCCTGGTATCTCGTCTATATGGAAAAATATTGTTTTGGATATTAGTAATATTATAATAAATTTTCATTTAAATGCGTTCTAATAAAAGCTTCGAACATAATTAAAATCAAATTAAACAATAATATTTTGATATGTGATGCATATTTAATTAGAATAAATTATACATTACCTTGCATAATGGATAATCACCGTTTCGGAGTGTGTGGTATTTCTGCATTTAATTTATAATTCAATTAGCTATTTGTATTATTTAATGATCCAGCCATAATGTTTTCCCCAGACAGAACTATTGTATATTGAAATTGGGTTACTGTGATTTGAATATCATGCCGTTATTAAATCAACTCATAATTAAAACTGGAGAGGTCCCTCTGTATTTTTAAATCTGACGGTAATATCTGACATAATATCTAACCGAAAATTTTCGGAATGCTCATTCACAGTGCATTTAGTCAAATCAGAGGTGAATGTGATTGTTTCCACACAGTTATTTATAGACAAGTCCACAATATCAGTAGATAGTAAGGTTAGTAAGAAATTCCCAAGAGATGATCAACTTTTGCTGTTTTCACTACAATATTATCACATAAAAAAATTCTTCGCGTGAGTTGTACATTTTTTACAAACTAAAAGGTAAGGTAATATAGTAATCTAGTTTTTCAGATTAAACTTTATAACTTTGTTTATAAGAAAATACGAAGAAAGTATTAGGAGGTAAGTTAATATGTATTATATTGCCAATACACAGGTAACCGATGGGAAATTCAATTCCTGTTCATGTTCTTGTTACTGACTAAATGAACCTTCAGCTAATCAACATCCCTACATTTCAATTCATTTTAATTTCTATACTTCAAAAATATGGGAAGTATTTTTATGTTATTTAAGGCAAACGGTAAAGTTGATTTTGGAAAATTAAAGAAAACTTTTAACAAAGAATTACCCTTTTAAAAAAATGTTAATTAAAGTTAGGTCCAACTCATTAATTTTAACTCATCAAAAATATAATATACATGTTTTTTCAATTTTTATTAAACAGCAATTAGAACAGTACATTCTATAAGCTATTGTGGTAACTTGAAATCCAGTAGAAGTTAGATTCACAAGTGTCCTGATAAAAATTACTACAGCGAGAAACTTCTTCCACCTCACGTAAGGTCGATTGACCAACATCTCTTTAGTCTCTTTTGGTCTCTGTTGTCACGAAGGGACCGAAGAAGTTATATTGGAATGATGTTTAAGTCTCTTGTGGTGTTTGGTGCTTCTGTCACTGATAACATCTTAAAAAAAAATGGTCGTTGTGTAACATTTAGGACAGACCATGTGGCTCGAAGAATTTTTGACTGGAATCTTTGTATCATTCGATTTACTGGAACATCGATTTACTGACACATCCCGGCAGATCAATACGTCCAAATTGGTTTTATTAATGTTTCATAGAGGAATATTTTATTATATCGAGTGATAATCTGGACGTCTTCCCAAGTAGCCAGTATAATTACCTTAGTCTTAGGTTAATTTGTTTTTTTTTTTTATTATTATTATATGTCCTCTCCATGTAAGCCTACTATCAAGATGGATTTCGAGATATTTAACACTTGTTGCTTCTGGTATTTGTTTTTGTTTATGAATACTGTCGGGCATGTTCCTTTCTTTAATGTAAATATTATGTCTTGGGATTTGGTTTCATTTATTTTAATTTTCTATTTTTTCGTCTAGTCCTCAAGATGTAGGTGGTTTTGTTAGTTAGTGGATTTGTAGATTTTCATTAGTAGGTAGCTATTATACCGGTACTAGAAGCGAAAATCTCCGTCATTGTATTATTCGTTATGAAAAGGTCAGATGTATAGATTAGGTATGTAAAAGTATGGGCCAAGCACACTGCCTTGTGGTACACCGGATATGATTGGGTGGAGGTTTAAGACTTCCCCGTTAACTCTTATGGTATTGAATGGGTAAAATAGTTTTTGTATAATTGTCCGTCGTGCCAGACCTTATCAAAGGCCTGACTTACATCAATAAACGCTGCTCTACAATATTTTTTATCATCGATGACTTCATTTATTGTATTCGAGATTCGCATTGCTGGATTGTAGAGTGCTCTCGATGGAATCTAAATTAGTGATGTGGGATTAGGTTTTGTTGGTCGATAATTTTTTCCAGCAATAGTTTTTTGAAGAGTTTGGATACAGTAGAAAGAAGACTTATTAGCTTGTATGAGTTTACAATATCTAAGTTTTTTCCAGGTCTTGGCACGAGAATTTTTGGCCAGTATTGAAGTCTAAGGATTGAGTTGAACATATACATTAGTATTGCTAGCCCTTTTTTGGGATATCTTTCAGCATTTTTGCAGTAATAAGATCTTCTCCTATCGTTTTCTTGTTGTTCAGGAATGAGATTTCCTTTAGATTTCTTTGAATATAAATAATTGTGTGTTATGTGGCGTTTCTTGTGCATTACTGTTTAAGGTGTCTTACATGTCTTGATTTGGTATATCACCGTTAGGATTGAATACAGTAGTCAAATAGTCTACAAAGAGGTTTTTCTGGTTACTTCTTGCCCATACTATCCTGGTTAGTGTTATCTATTGGGGTACGTTATATAATTAACAAAGTTATCATCGTTCATTTGTTGTAAATATTTTTTATGTGCAGTGTGGGACTAGTTAACCATCTCTTTCTTACTTTTCTTTTTTCAGAATTTTTTTATCTCAAGCGGAATATTAATTGGTATTGCTTTTTCTGTTGTCGTATTCTGGCGTAGCAAATTTGGCAGCTTCTTGTAGAGTTTTAAGTAGTTTCTCTGTTGCGAGTTCTACTTCGTTCGGATTTTTTAAACTTACTTTCAGATTTATGTTTTCATTAATTATATTTCTGTATGTCTCTCAATTTATTTTTGGATTGTGTAGTTTAGGAGTTCATTTTATATTTACAACTGCGGAACTAATTAATGGTGGTGATTACCTGTGTGTGATCAGATGATAGTTCATAGTTCGGAGTTATGTCTGTATGACAAATATTTTGGTGTTGATGTTTTAAACAAAATACTAAAGTAGTTTGTAGAAAGTTACGGATTACGTTTCAAATTTTTTCCTTCAGAAATGTGTTAATATAGGGTAACATTTCTATATAAGCTGCAAATTTGATATTTTAATTTTTGCTCTACAAAAATATGAAAACTATTTTGATTTATCGTTAAAAAAGCCCTAAAGTGAATTTTAGAACAATAAAGAGCAGTGTTTAATGTTTTCCTCTTAAAAATGAATTGATTTATTATAATTTACTCTGTGGACTAAGACAAATCGTTATACCTAAATTCCACTGACGTTTTAAATATTAGTAAAAACAGTGGTGGCTCGGGATTTTGTTGGCAACCAGTATGAGCTGAAACCGTATATTACTAAATTTACATATAAGCCGAGGGCGTAAATCGCCGTAGGCCATCCATGGCTGATAAAGATTATATCCACATATTCATTTTAGTTTCAAACAGTGTCAGATTAACGTCGCGTCGCTTAATGACGCAGAGGATGTAGCGGTAGGCCATAATTTTCAGTTAGAAATGGAAAAAGTTCAGTTTAACATTTAAGTTTGGCTGATAGTGCCTAAAACAACGTTTGTACCTAACGATTATGAGATTTAATTTCCATTCAGGTTACGTTTCGCTTTTAGTCAAATTTGTATCAACACATATCCATGGTAAGCGACCATTAAGTGAGTTTAATTTTATCGGGGATTACAAATAACGGTATCATTAAAATAATATCCTGTCTCATTTCAAAATGTAAGCATCTAACTTTCCTCGGTGTATAATGTCACTTTAGCAATTAATTACGTTGAGAGGAGTACTAAAAGAGAATTATTGTGTCTTGTGCCACGATAATTGTAGTGCCCATTCTAATTATCACAACCAAATAATGTAACATTGGAAAATACACTGAAGAGACAGTTTTGTAATATTAGGTGAATGGTTGGTTATTTAATTTTAAACGATATTATCACAAAGAAGGCAAAGTATATGAAAGAATTTACCTTAAATTGTAACTAACTTTTGTCCGATTTTTTCCAAATATACAACAGACCTGATACACTGATACTGATACGTTAGGATATGGGTGAATACAACAAATAGTACGTGCAGGCGCCAAAATGGTTAAAAGTATGATAATAAATAGTGCCATTGTAGTCCTTAGATTTACTCTGTCTAAGTTTTTGATATCAGTGTCAATTCATTGAAAATGATTTTCGCTGTATTATGACCGCGCTAATAAGCTAAACACGCTCAAATATTTACGTTTTTCACACTAATAATGATCATAATTTCAACCTACTAATAAATTTTAAGTGGGTAAGTTTTCATAATATTTATATAAATGATAATATGCTTATACTCATGACTTTATAGACTAATAAGTTTGCAAATATGTTTTGAACATAATAATTAGATTCCCAGCGATTATGAGGAATTGTTCTTATACTCTGCTATTTATTTTAAATAAAATTCTAAGGCTCTAATTATCATTTTAATTTTTTTAACTAATGAAAGGAAATATATTACAGTTCATATCTTATATCGCAACAAAATTGTGATGCATCGCAAAGCATAGAAATAAGAAAACCACCTCTGATATTATTATGCATAAATCGATTGACAGCTGTAATAATCGGGAAGTTTGATCGTAGATTTTGATTTGATTAAGGAAGCAGCGGGCACCAGCCAATAAAAATGAGGAAGGAAAAACTGGGAGTACAAAACAAAATAAAATGGATTAGAAGCTATTAAAATGAATCGACAAATAATATAACTAAAACAAAAGATCATGTTTAATGATCAATACAAAGATTCCAAAATTCAACAAAAAACGTATTAATAATAAGAAAGATTTAACTAATAAAGATTTTAAAACATGGGCAAGTTCATCAATATTTGGAATGACTTCCTGAAGCTAAACAAATTTATGGCTCATCGTTAACTAACATTTGAATCAAAAAGGCATTTAAACATGCAAGTGCTCAAAAACCAGCCAAAATTGCTCACATGGCACCATAATCAACCGCATGACACGGTGACCCCAATAAATTTTACATATAAGTATCAGGGCTTTTACCACATCATGAAAACGTTCAATCACTAGATGCCACTACAGTCAACATTCAAAAGCCCATTTCTGAAATAAATATTCGATCGCCACCACAATACTTGCTTTATATAACTCTTATAATAATTCCGTTATTTTAGAAATCGTAATATTATATGGGCAAAGCCAGAAAAAAATAAAACATCCGCCCCTGGCTACACGCTGAATCTAAATTTAAACGAGGAGAATTAATTTCTGATTTCTTTTGCACGACGATTGTTAGTGAAACAAAGAAGAATTTGATGATCCTGCGGCGTATTCCTCGTAACTTCTACTGTACAAGAACAAAATGATTTATGTAACATTAAAAATGAAAAATAATAGAGTATCATTAGCAGCAGCATTGTTTTTGTGATACAAAGAAAGTATAATGAAAACTCTCCGTATAGTCCTTATGTTCTACATTTAATTACTAATTATACCAATATAATATAAGTTATACAAAGATAATTTTCAGTTACATATTATGATGTAGGAATTAATGATACTCAATTTAAAATAATTTTTAAATGAAAAATGTACAAATGTTTTTAGAAGAAAAATATTCCGCAGTGTGTAATAGACTTGCATGAAATAAATATGACCCAGATTCTACGTAATTATCAACTGAACTCATTTGTATTTTTAAATTCATTATTACATTTTTAATCGATCTATGCTATCGAATACAATTATGCTATTATTTATATAGAATATTACCTGTTTGTTTTATTACAAATTTGATTTAAAACCTAGAGAAGAAAATTCAATTAAATAAACGATTCTATAATCGAGCAAAATTTTTGGAAAAATTGAGGAAATTGAATTTAAATCGTTAAAAATTTAAGAAAGAATTTTGGTCTCTCTTTGTACGTTTAGAATGTGAAAATGATTCAGGTCCAGTTGTATCATAGTGGTTCAGCGAAAGTTCAGCTGAACTTGGTTCAAAATCCACGGATACCATTCTTGCAACAATCGGTATCCTTGCATTTTGAACCAAGTTCAGCTGAACTTTCGCTGAACCGCTTTGATACAACTGGCCCTCAGAAACACCACCCAGTTGTTTCCTAATTAGAATTAACATATTTTTCCTTAAAATATGTATAACTACAACCGTAGTGATTTTTTCAATATAATAGGCGGCGAAGATGGAAAAATTTCAACAAATTTATTACATCCAAGTAGTTGGGAGATAGTCAACAATAATATGGTACATAACAGTGTATATACACGGCACTCCATTAAAAAAAAAACACTTGACCGTGCAGAATCATCTTGGATCATCCTGTATTTTCGAAAGTAGTTTCAGGTTATAAACTTGTTTATCTGGTTTACTGATGTTTTTAAATCACATTTCTAGCTGTCATAAAACTTGATTTATAGAAGTCGGATACACTATTGCCCAAACAAACTTTTAATCACGGTAGAAAAATTATTGCGATAAATCCGTTTCGAAAACATTTAAAGTTTGCATACAGGGCGTTTCATCTCGAACTGTTGACCACCGGCTGTGGAAATGACAATGTTAAAATAGGTCATTCTCGCACCCTAGAAGTAAATTGTATCTATTTTGTATGTATCAATATAGAATTAGAATTAGACTCTTTATTTGACCACTTTATATACATTACATATATTTGCAGCAAGTCTGATGTTGAGGTTAGTGGAAATAACCCCGTGCAAGATGTATAGACACCTTGCTAGTTTTTAAAATGTTCGAAGGACCATGGATTGTATTAAGTTAAGTACAATAACAACACTATTTTCAAACTTAACGTAAATAGTATATTTAAACAACAACAATAACACAATAAATTTAACCGACGGTGTTGATAGGACTGAGCCTATGGATGGAATGAATCTTGATGCTGTTTTCTTACCTAGGTCACTTAAATACCGACTTACAACAGGTAATTTGGAAAAACCAAGGCTGTAAAGTGATAACGCGATAGTCCTACAAAGCAGGTAATTCTGAATATTGAGATAAATATAAATTTAATATCAATATTTAATATTCAAAGTATGATATATTAAAACGTATAAAACGTTTATGAGTAAATAATAGAAATACTTGAAAACTAATACAATTTATTAAGAGATGTGAACAAGCTCAAGGGTTAAAATATAATGAATCCTTATACTACTCTCGTCAGCACAGCGGTTCTCCGATGTCTAACTAAAATAAACAAATAGGTTCGATGCCATCACCGCTGGTCTGGCTGGACATATATTATTATTTAACACGGCCTTTCCTGACAAATGGAGCGGCCTCGCTTCGTATAAACAAAATATATAAATTTTATATATTATTAAAACAATAACAATATATGGGTGCAAAAATAAGAGCACACACAAGACTGTAGTCTGTACATTGAAATAAGAAATAAGCAAACACTTAGATGATTAAGTTATTCGGTGTCCTAAGCTTCCTGCTGCAGATACCACTTTGTCCAAATAGCCACACTATTTGGCTATTGTTTCGAGGATGCCAAACCAATTCTCCGGTAATACTGGGAAAGAAACAAAATATAAATTATATGGTTATTTACTAGATGCCTAAAATTGTTCATCGTAAATACAATCAAAGGCGTCCCCTTAAAGTACATACAACGAACAATACAACAAAATTAAATAAAAATTGAGGAAAATGAGAGGAAAATTAGGTAATGGATTCACCCCTTGCTAGCACCGTCACCGTCACAGTCCTCACGAGGACACAGAACAGACAAATGCCGCTGGGCTAGATACGGTCCAGAGGCAGTCACGATACTGACCGCAGTCTAGACGCGCATATCTAGATTTGACACAGTCCATTGGACACAGTCATAGGAATAAATCAAACTTACTTTACCCATTAAGTTACTCGAATCCAAGGTTTAATATGATGTTAAAATGTATAAAACGTTTTATTTTCCAATCCAGCCACACCTATGGTATCTGTGACTGTCACCAGTGATCTCACCTACACCTGGTGAACCCTATCCAGTGACTCTACCGTCACTTGGTGATCCTATCCAACGCCGTCACCACCACCTGGTGATCCTGCCCAGTGACTCACCACCACCTGGAAATCCTGTCCAGCGATGTTTCCACCACCTGGCAACCCTGTCTAGCAATGCTGCCACCACCTGGCAACCCTGTCCAGCGATGTTGCCTCCACCTGGCAATCCCGTCCAGGGAATGATCACACCCTGGTATGTCTGACACCTCACAACCAGGACTTCCACAACCCCAAATGGTCCTTTCCACTTGGACCGCAGTTTCTGGCTCCGCCCAGCAGCTGGACTATTAGTGACTTTAAGCAGAACCAGATCACCCTCGTTGTATACGCAAGGGTCTTGCTGCTTCTGATAAAATCTACGCTTTTGATCTGACTGATACTCGCTTACGTATCTCTCCATTTGTGTTCGTATATCTATAACATTCAAAATTTTGCGCTCATCTGTTTCTAACTAACCTTGTGAAAAGACTCTGTACCCCATTAATGCTTCACTAGGTGTGACGCCTATGGCTTTATTAATGGTGCCGTTTAACCCTAGCTGAATATTATGAATATATTGGTTTAATTTTCGAACCTAAAAGAGTTGTTAAAACGATATCGCTCTTAATGGGTATTATTGTTAATTCTACTCTTTCAACAGCCAACAGCCCCTTTTACTAATAAGTAAACACTCACTGCCCAGGTCGATGTAGCACTTGATAGTTTGTTTATTAACGAGCGCAGTTTTAAAGAATTTATATTTGCTATTAGGACCTAGTTTACGTAAAGATTTTCAAACCCCTGCTGTTAAAAATACGTTTGGGAAGGGCAGTGACGTTTGATTCGTTTGAAATGACCGACTTGGTTACAGTTAAAACACATATGGTTTACTTTATGACTGGGTGGCCTAACTAAACTTCGGGAGGTAGATATATTTTTGCCAGAGGTTATTGAATTTGTTTTTGAATTTTGAATTTTCCTCTGATCATCTGGTGTTTTTAAATGACTAGCTAAAATCGTAGGATCCCTTATTAGCATTAGGCGTACAATCGAGCATGGTCTTTAGCAAGTTGTGCAAATTTCGCTTAGACCTAAAGTTATCGCAAAGCATTTGTTTTTTTTGTTTCCACTCAGGCCAACCAAAAATATGTGTAGGTAAACCTCGATACCATGTCTCGGCAGGACCGCGCAATTTGTTTAAAGCTAAATGGCAAACCATTTTATCGTCCCATTTATACAAATACATAAACTCATCCACCATTTCTATCCAATGTTTTACACTTTGGTGAAGTGGATTAAATTCAGGAATAATACTACTTGTAATAGATGTCACACTTACCAGCTGGTTATTTTCCTCACCTCTAAATCTTGGACTATTCTGCCCATACCTTTAATTATAGCCTGACTTAGCTCAGTAACGTCACTCTTGGTGCAACTGCCAGAGAAACTCGTTCTTCCACGTCGTTCATCAGGAGACCCTCTCCTATCAGCACTATGACGCACGGCAAAAGTTTCGACGGCTTCGTTCCCCATCATAAGCCTCCCTCCGACTCCTGCCGGAAATCTCTCTTCGATGACCTCGACACTCAGTATAAGCTTCCCTCAGAGGAGTACCTCCAAACTGGACCCCGGCTATGAGTTCTTCGAATCTCAACACTTTTTCGTCGCCACAACCCTACTTTGTATTTTGGCATTTTTTTTTTTTTTAACCTTCACTTTTCACTTATTCACGTATTCATTAAAAATGGCTAGGTCCTTTATCCCTCTTCTGATGTTAAAACGTATAAAACGATGAGTAAATAATAGAAATACTTGAAAACTAATACAATTTATTAAGAGATGTGAACAAGCTCAAGGGTTAAAATATAATGAATCCTTATATTACTCTCGTCAGCACAACGGTTCTCCGATGTCTAACTAAAATAAACAAATAGGTTCGATGCCATCACCGCTGGTCTGGCTGGACATATATTATTATTTAACAGATACAACATTGATATGGCAAAAAAAAATTACAGTAAAACAGTAAAACAGTATATTTGATTCAATACTGCGAAGAACTTTAAAAAATATTTGAATATTCAGTTCTTTTTGGGAAATTCGGGATTATATTTCGGGTGTTTTGGGTCGCTGATTGCGAATTCGAAGCTACAATTTCATAATTCAAACTGCAATATCCAATATAGTGGAATATTGTTAAAAATGTGATTATTAAACTCTGTCTTTAATTTTATTATCGAAATAAAAAATTTATATGCTTACTTAATGTACGTTAGAAACCAGTAAAGGATCATAAAAGTCTGGCTTAAAAGACTTGTTTATTAGTATGAGTAAAATTGATCCTGTCCTATAATTAAAATTATTTTTGTACGTGAATAATTATTTTTATTTTTAAAATTCATTTTGTTATCAGTTTTAAATGGGTAAAAGGTCATAAAAATCTGATCTAAAAGACTTGTTTATCAGTATGAGTAAAATTGTTCGTATTTTTTTAATTTTTTTTTAATGGACTTTTTCCTATAATTAAAACTATTTTTGTACGTAAATAATTATTTTCGTTTTTAAAATTCATTTTTTTATCATTTTTAATACATCTTCTATTCCTGATGATGCTTAATAATTAAAAACTGCCAATATGGTTGTCTTTCTGTTAATTTGCTTAGCACCATCGTGCTCAACAGACCTAAATACCTACATAACAAAACCGTTGAGTGAAGAGTAAACATAACTTATCCCATTTTTTAACATTGTTTTTTGTCTGTCCAGATCGAGGTTCAGATTAATTACTAAGAATTTTTTATTAAAATTTCCTTACGATTTCATATTTTATTTAAATAAACATTATTGTACTTATCGCACTTGATGCACTACCATTACGAATATAAAAAAAGTCATTCAGTTTTGTTAAGATTCGATTATCAATTACACCAATTCCAGGTTTTGTTAAGAATATCATCGAACCTTAGGTTTTGAGTCTGCTAATAAATTGACACAACTCTCAAAGAGCATTGCCATATCAATATTTCGAGTTAATTCTTTGTTTTTATATTTGATTAACCATTATTGTTCATAAATCATGATAGTTCGCTATGTTATATATTTTGAGGCAAAATATTACAGACCTGGATATTTTCTCCAGAAAGTATAATAAAAGAGGCAGATGTCTCAAAATATATACCCACACATTTCCTTTCCAGAATGAAATATATTGATATCTGCATATAGTGGAGAACTCTAAAGGGAGATTCATTTTCTATTCGATTAAGCATTAAATTTATCTAAGAAATCTAGTTATGTTTGAAAAGAAAATACGTATTTTGTAAAGCGTAATTCTATTTCTGATTTATGTCAGAAAGAAATTATAGCTATTATCTAATAGCTAATAAATCATGAAAAATTGCCCTGATAATAATTGTTCATACTTTAGTTTGAATATAGAAAACAATATACGGCGCAGAGTAATTTTAGTTCATTTATAATTTTCGTATTAATGTGAGTATTGTGATGAGAAGGGTGTACTCATTTATAGGATAGGAAGAAAAATACAGTAATATTAATTATAATAAATACAATATACGATAAAAACTAGTTATACGACATTAAGAATCTTATTTCTAAAATCACAAATGTTAGTTTGGAAAATATCTATTGCATTATGTACAGTTTGGTAATTCGAACACATTACATGTAAAGGCGAGAAGCTGAATATAGGTATTTATTCTGGGAGTAGGCAAATAGAGAAATGTGTTTGGTACAAGGAAATTGATCACATCGAGAATTTCAGGGCAATCAATCTTATTACAGACAATTTTATATAAGAAATGTACTGAATAGTACTTACGTGTACTATACAAATCATTTACCTGAAATCTCTATGAACATCATATTTAGGATTCCGTATAATAGCAGAATATTCTAATTTTGAGCATACAAATTCATTAAAGATGAAAAATAAAGTGGTATCATCTCTAAAATCTTTTGTATTTCTGAGGAGGAAACCTACATTTTTATAAGCCGCACTGATAATGCAGTCAAATATTACACCAAGGTCTTTGAATTGTTCAAGCCTCTTGACGATGTGATCATGTGATCATTGAGTATATATAATTGTTAATTATCGGTACACTTTTCTTTAGTATCGGATGAGATATGTTATTGCATTTTTCAACACGACAATCATCTGTTGTATTTATCAATCTATATATTTGAAAGTCGTTTATATACAAGAGAAGCATGCATCGGAGGTCAGATACTATATTGTTAGTAAACATTATAAAGAATAATGGTCCAAGATTTGAGCCTTGGAGAATACCAGATTAGGTAAATATTTCTCCTGACTTGTAACCATATGGTACCACTACTTACTGTTTTCTATTGTGCAAATGGAAAGAAAAAACTTAGCTTGCACTTTTATGAATTTCGTGAAAATCGACAGCTTAGATCAGTTTTTCGAGTGCCACCACAGCAAAATTCCATATTTTAATATTCTAATTTTTGTTACGCAACCCTGAATATCCCTGCTATTGATCACACGCCAAAATAAAATTAATAGTGCCATACCTTTGGAAAAAAAAAAACATATCTGCCCGATTCATGAAATAATAAAAATAAATAAATAAATAAAAATGTTTTTCTTTACAAAGGTCACACACTATTAATTTTATTTTGAACTCTTTTGGCCCATGGATTATCCATTTTTAATACTTTGTTAGAGCTTTGTCGCGAAGCTTCAACACAAATTTAAAATTTTTACTAAGCCACGGATCAGGACGTTTCGTTGTTTTTGTCGTTTTAAACGTTGTAAGAGAATGTCGTTTGTAAATTGATCGCAGTTAAATCTAAAAAAATCACTAAGTTTTAAAAATTGGTTTTTGCTTTACCTTAACAATTTTAATAGTTATCTACTGCTACCATCTCATGATTTGAGATACTTTCCATATTTACAATATCTTCATTTGTTATAATGGTCTGAACGGTAGGAGATAATCAACATTTATTTTTAGTAAACACGTTTAAAACGTTCACTGCGCAAAAATTTGCCTTAAGTTAGAAATTACATAATACGCTTATTACAAACAACAGCAGCCATAATCGTGTATTCTATCTTGTACAACAAAAAAAACTAAGATGGTAGCACTAACAAGATTTTTTTAAATTGAATTGAAGCTGATATACTAGCGTATAGTTTTAATCGGTTTTGGACATGCTGTGTAAGATAAATTAAAAATCACAGGATGTCTAATAACATTTTGCCTGAGGGAATCGTTATATACAGACAAGAAAAAAATTAGAGTTTATTTAATCTTGAAGAAAATAAAATACATATTAACACAAATATTGTTAACCACGTCATTAGAAAATTAAACTCCACAAATAATTAGAAAACTATCAAACAGCTAGGTGAGATTGTTTTTATGAAATATTTAGAATAGTAATAAGTACCTACTATTTACAGCCTTCCAACCTTTAAAAGCAGTATTGTGTAGTTTGCAGTGATTATAAACTTAGTCACGCAGTACATAAAAAAATATATTTTGGAACATTACAGTAAAGGATTTATTTTAATTTTAGGGAATCAAATACTATCTGGATGGATGGATGAGCGTAATAAATCACCAACTTGTATTTATTTTAAAGTAACTTAGTGAACTCAAATGTTGTTAGTGATGTGCATTTTAGTATCATGAGTGTGCATTAATTACCTCGGTCTATATGCAGGTGACTAGACACAGAAACAGGACAGAAACTTCCTCAAAATTAAAAATAAGTGCTTCACTGAGAGCTTATTGCAATTAATTATTTGTTTTTACGTATTCGTTTGCTATACTTGTGTTTATACCGTGATGCACAAACTTGATGAAGACACAGTGTGTTTTCGGTGGAAACATTTCAGTTGTAGAATGTAATTAATAATTTGTTATTATAAATACATATATTCTTACAGTTATTATAAAAACAAAAAGAGTCGAGTGTTAAGACTAAATTTACGTATTTTATTTCACAAATGCTTTTCTCTTATAATCATAAAGGTAGCATTTTAAGTATTTTGTCAAATGTAGATAACAATTTTGATGACAAATATCTTGTTCAGTAGGGGACTTATAGCTAAGTTCCTATAAAGGAATCAAAACGAATAAAAAATGAAACGTTTGCAATGACATTAGCTTCAATTTGTCTGCCTTGTAATTTATATCGCTCACCGGAAAACCCTTTCAGTATCTACCTAGGGATTCTTATTCCAATAACCAATGTGATATTGTGGCATAAGTCTTGTGCCTTGTATCGATTCAAAGACTTATTTTATTGTTTTGATATCAAGAAGGAAGATAAATGATATCCAATATATCTTATGTGTTGCATCTGGCGTACGACATGGCTTTCTACGATGTGTGAGGCTGTGATCCATTAGTACTTTGATATAAAATATTAACATATTGTAGCTCGATAACTTAGTACTGACTGATAATTTAATAAATAATTAGAGACAAAAATGTGTAGTGCAGCAAAAAAGCGTATTAAGCAGAAGAATGCATTTTTGATTAATATTAAAATGTTTACAAATTACATAAATACTGGAAAAGAAGCTATTGCACCTGTAGATCTGTTACTTGAAATATTTTCGTTTCTCCCTCTTGCCTGATGGTAACAACGAAATACATATTGGAGAAGTTTTTGAATATTTAAGAAATGTAGATCATTCTCCAACCTATAAATGAATTAGTCATAAGGGTCCCAGAATCAAATTACACGGTTAACTGATTTAAATTTTATCACTGGACCAAATAACTGGTGTAGTCATTCGAATGTGTTCAAAGGCACCGAATCACATAAATAAATATATTCCAGATAATCTTTAAGCAAGATATTTATGTGTTCATCAATGTTAGGCATGGTCTTAAGAATAACACGAAGTTTAGCCAATTTGGCTTTAAAATATCATGTTTTATTTTATTAGCGCGACAAATGCGTAAATCCTGATGAGCTAACTATTAATATATTCGAAAAATAAAGAGTAGGTATTTCTTATTAAGTAATAATCATTCTGACTACGTATACAATAAACCGACATATAATTCAAGCTAGTTTCAAATTCTATCAAGTTGTTATTCAAAGGCTGAGATGGAGTCATGAAAGCTTTTATAAACTATCAAATTTTTACCACGTGTGCAGCGCACCTGTCATAATTAATTTTTACTTTTTCTTTAAAGTTGCTACCCTTTTTCCACAGTGAAGTTTGTGAGGAGATAATTTTTTTAATTTTTCTTATGCCTGCGTTTTATATTATGATATAAAAAAAATTAGGTTATTATCATAGTAGCTATATAAGGTTATTTTAATAATGATTGTGTACTACAACAGACATTTGTTATAAATATTTAAAAGGTTTATTTATAACTGATACTATTAGAGTAATATTTGGACAGTGACAAAATACTTTTATAATAGTACATATTAAAACTAATTACTGTGAAAGAACAAATTGTTTTGTAATTAAGAACCTAGAAGAAGAAAAAAACTATGTACCTACAACTGCTTTCCTCTATACTGAGCAAGCATTGGATCGGGAATGGCATGATGGACTCTTATATGCATAAACTTAAGCACAATCTCCCCACTCTACTACCGCCTGCTAAAACCCTACCTATAACAAAATTTAACAATGAAACCATCACCCAATGGAATCAGGAGTACCCCAAGGCAGTGTCCTAGGCCCCTTTCTATATATAGCTTTACAGTTGATATCCCTATATCTGATCGACAAAAATTGCAACATTTTCCGATGATACTACTATAACTGCAACCAGCAAAAACCCTCAAAAAGTATTGAACTACCTACAAGGTCATCTTGACTAACTACAAATCTGGCTAAATAAGTGAAAAATAAAAGTAAACCAAACCAAATCAGCCCAGGTTTCCTATACAAACCGTAATATCAACTGCCTACTAGTCAATGGTATACTAGTACAGATAATAAATCAGATAAAATATCTTGGGATAACAATAGATCAGAAACTCACCTGGAAACAGCACATTCAAAACAAAAATTACGCCAAATGAATTAGCTGATGGGATATAGGTCTAAACTCTCAACCGAAGACAAACTCCTGCTTTACAAAAATGCATCATCAAATCAATCTGGACCTATGGTGTAGAACTCTGGGGTTGCGCCAAATCATCCAATATAAAAATAATTCAAAGAGTACAATCAATAATATATTTAAAGCACCATGGCACGTGAGTAAGACCCTTGTATAAAGAATTCATATACAAGAGTAAGACATTCGAATGACTCCGACCGCCTACATCATTCAAAAAAAGAAACATATCAACTAATCACATCTGCCCCCAAATCAGAAAAAGGCTCAGAAGAGAATGGCCAACGAATATATTAAACTAATAATGGTGTGAAAGTGAGCAAAGTTTTAACTAAAAACCACTGGAGTGTTGTCAATGGAGAGCATCTCCTCTCATTTAATTTAGTTATAGCTTCCTAGAAGCAGATTCCAAATAAGCTAATATACAGTGCGTTCACTATGAAAGGAATATATTCAATATAATCTGAACAACGTGGTTTTGCTGCTGATTTTCAATTTTGATTTGGCTCATTTTGAGTCATACGGCAAGTCAATCTCAATTTCGGTTTTTCCGGAAGTGACATCAACTTTTTTATTTTAAATGTAACACCCTATATTTTTGTACAGATTTGTATAGATGACAAAAAGACGTTTCCAAAGACGTAGTAAACACGTTTTTATTATTGGAAAGGAAAGGTGGAAATAATGTATATTCGAGCTTTTGAAATCGTAGAGATAAGTATATCATGTGTAGTATTATTTTGGGCCAAGGATTGTTCAGTTAGCTTATGTACAATTATTAATAAAACACCCTGTATAAACAAACGAAGAAAGAGCTGTAGAGTTCTTATGGCCTCATTGCTGTTTTATATTGAAAAAGAATTCTTGTCAGATCTTTACATTTTTTTATTTCAGTGGAATGTTTATATCTAGTTGTGCCATATTTGTATCGTTATTTGCGTTAGGTACATACATCTTATGACATCAGCCTTGTATCACCCGCACTACACCACATATACACCACATGTAATTACGACCCCCTTTATCCCAGAAGGCTGAGCCTTGTGCGGGAGGGGGCTACACATTTAAAGACAAGGGACACACATCCAATATCCGTGTATAATGGAAAAATCCCTCTCACAGTATTTTCCATTGCCACGACCGGGATTCGAACCCGGGACTTTTGGGTGAGAGGCAGGTACTCTACCATCTCGACCATCAGTCATACACCTTAATATATTATTTTGTCCTTTAATATCGGTTAAACTACCCAACTTTTTTTAAGCAAACGTTTTAACATCTCCTTAAATACTCAAGTTGATGATCCAATGTCCAATGCGTCACGATACGATCAATATTTATGAAGTAAAATTTTATTAGAGTTTTCCAATATACACTCGCATGAAGTAATAAATTCCCATGAAACATGTCCGTGCGTTTCATGTAGGTTGGATCATTAATATTTCGATACAGATTTGTTCACTTCCGATGAGAATAAAATGATCAGAAACGGAAATATTAAATTTTAATTAAATCGTTCAGACGGAACGTAAAAAGTAATACTGGGAATTTACATCGAATAACAATTAATTTTACTTGGCAAGCCATTTTCTACATTTAAGATTTATTCAAGTATTTTTATTTGAATAATGTATTCGCAAATTAAATCTGTTGACTGTAAACTAGTTAGTTTTCATGACAGCCAAAAATGTAAGATGTTGCATCAAAGTACGGGTATAGGATGTTTCTGAATATTTTGTATATTATGTTGAACCATTAAGAAAACATTTTATTACTTTTTTGTCATGTCAGATGTACAAAATATTTTCATGGTGGTCCATTGAAATAAAACAGATAGGTTTTCGAGTAGTTCAAATTGGTTTATTTAAAAATACCAAGACACGCCAACTTCATTTTCGAGCGAGACATCTAAAATTGTAGTGGCTTGCAAGTCATACTCATTCATTAGAAGGTAAACCAGTAAAAAAATTCAAATTCTATTATTTCATTTTCAAGATATCAATTTGCAAAAGTGCTCTTTTATATTCGGTTCAGATAATTTCTTTCTTAACATTTTTAATGAATTTTTAGAAGAATATATCTGCGGCTGTGATCTCAAGTTAACCCAAAATTACACAGTTAGCTGTTGGGGAATTTTTGGAGAGGATGTTTTCTGGACAACATGTGGGGGATTTTTCTTATGAGGTCATTTGAAGAGCAAAATTTGTTTAATTCCTCCAAACAACCCCACAAATGCTCAAAAAAAATCAATAGGAATTACCCCCGACTGTATCGTTTTCAATGGTCCACCCTATATTAGGTATATTTTCACATTAATACCATTGAGAATAAAA